>OX381713.1:59739892-60939892 GCA_947462335.1 Harmothoe impar | reverse complement strand
TTGACTTATTTTGTGCAACTATCCTTTCAATATTATCTGAAATACATATTTTCTCAGAGACCACGTTTTGGCGGCACCCTCCCACCCTTTTCTCTCCCACAGTTTGTTTTGCTATGAGATTTGCACTTCTCTCTGTGTGTACCTTTTTTAATACCCCCTCCCCACCACCCAAACGCACAAATGTATCTAACCCTTTAGGGATAGCATGATATATCACTATACTTCATGTTAATTTTTTTACATGATGCATCGATGCAGCTGCCCTGAGGAATGCATTAGCGATGCAGTCGAACCTCTTAGAGTGTGTCAGGTGTGCATTGGATGCATTAATGCAGCACTGGCGAGTTACTCACTGGTGCTGCATTTATACCTTCTGCTACAACACACAGTGCATTAACCCCTCCTGCTGTCATGAGAGGGTATCCCCCAGCATTCCCCATACAGCGGGGAGCGGGGTTATTATTCATCCTCTAACACCAAAGGACGTCAGTTGTACTTATACCCCACCAGCCTCTGTGTCCGCACCCCGGCCATGGGTGGCCGCCCCTGACCCCTAGTTCCAGCTGCCGCCGCAAGGGGCCAGTGTGGCGCTGCACACCCCGTGTGTACATTACTGATCAGAATGTTGCTCTGTGTGAGAAAAAGCATCTTTCTGAAATATTTATGTGAAACAGATTTATTTGTTTACGAGGAGCGATATGTGAGGAGATTTTTAGCGGTTTAGAAATCAATGTATGTGTTAACTTCATATTTTGTGGGGTAATGTAGAAGATACAAACTTAGATCTAAGTGCTCAAAGGTTAGTTGATTCTGTTCATGGAATATTACGTTTTGATCTATTAAATATGCTCGATATTACTAGATCAAGGTATAGAGTATAAATACGATATTCATGTATGAGACTGAACTGAAATATAAATATAAATTATACATCTAAGCAGAATACGTTTCTACCTTCCCTGTAACATGCAATTATCTTAATTTCCTAATGATTTCTTTCTACAAATATAGATTCAGGCCCGTAACTAGCTCTCTTCGCGGGGTGGTTCGTTTTTGGATATGGTGGAACTTGATACGATTATTTCAATGGTGGAACTGGACTTTTCTAATATGAGGTGGAACTTTGTGTCATTACATTTAATGGGAAGCTGAGTTTTGTGTATCTATTCCATCCTTCATAGTTTTCTCTCTAGAATCCTTAATAATTGTCCGATCGACAAGCCGTAAAAAGTGAGAGGTAGACAATTATGTCCTCCTTCCACTCAGCTAGGGTGGAACACTTTTCCTCCTTCTCGGAGGGTGGGGTGGTTCGTTCTAAACGACGACCCCCCCCCCCCCTAGTTACGGGCCTGGGATTTATCTGATGAGAGCTGACACGCACCTTGACAGTGGCGAATCCATGATTTTGAAGAGGTGGGGTGGAGATGGCGGCTCCTATGTGTACGAACCAATCTTTCCGGTGCGATTAAACATGTAATGCACGTTTAATACCCCCAAACTCTTTGGTTTCCTTGTCGCCATTTTCTAAATTTTCCCCGTGGCGTTTTTAGCACCTCTATATTCTCTAATATATTGGTATCCATTGTCTACCTGTTTCAATCGTCAAGGACGGCCAGGTTGAGAAGTGTTTGCCGAATGTAATATATACATGGGCTAGAGTGACATAATTAAGAAAAGAATAGCATGAAAATAATCTATTGCATTTTTGCTTTTCATCAATAAATCTCATTCTTTCGAGGAAATTACGCTTCCCACAGGTAGGCCCGCACAGGTATTAAACGACATCTATTAAAAGAGGTCAATTGTTCCGTCCGTGAGTTTAGGGCCACCGTCCACAGAGAATAAATCGGCCGTATGCGGCCATCATATATACGCGATTTACATAGGGAACGTATGGCAATTTCATCCATATGCAGCCAATTTATGCTCTGTGGACGGTGGCTATAAATAAAACTAATTTCTGATCACTTGTTCTTTGATTGCTACGACAGGAGTGGAGCAGATGCTTCTTATAAAATGTTAATAACACGTTCCCACTGTGCAGTCAAATTGTTTCCTGTATATTTTGACTGACACAAAGTCATGATTTCTTAATCAAACCTTTATGAAACCATCAAAACATTTGACAAACTGATTTGAATCATGTCATCTTTCTGATTCTCATTCGAGTGCCTGCCAGTCAGCGGAATCAAACAAATCGGTGGGTTATTAAAACATGTACTGGTAGACAGAACTTATCCAATTTCTGTATTTTGTCCCATTCACATGCTTACATTCGAGGGATGCTAATGAGGAATTTGTATATAATGAGCGGCAGAGCGGCAAAAGTCGCCCCTAGGTGGCGCCACCTGCAGTCCGGGTATGCGCGGTATGTTGCACGTACATTTCGTGAGACACCAGCCATCGTCCGTGATGGCGTCCATCCACTGGCCTGCATGAGTTATTGTCAACCAAGAATCTCATATTTGTTGTTTTACACCAATAATGCCAAGCAATACAGGCTGTTGTGTTACCTACTGTAATGGTAAAGGTGGTCACCAGTTTCCTAGAGACAAAGAACTCCGAAAACAGTGGGCATTTGCAGTCAGAAGAGGAAACAAGTGGACAGAAAAGAAAACCAGCCTTGTGTGCCGACGTCACTTCAAGCCCTCTGACTATACAACTGAAACATATGATGGTAAGTGTCGAGTTCTAGCCCTCCCTGTCGAGTTCTAGCCCTCCCTGTCGAGTTCTAGCCCTCCCTGTCGAGTTCTTGCCCTCCCTATCGAGTTCTAGCCCTCCCTGTCGAGTTCTAGCCCTCCCTGTCGAGTTCTAACTGTTCTTGCCCTCACTGTCGAGTTCTTGCCCTCACTGTCGAGTTCTTGCCCTCACTGTCGAGTTCTAGCCCTCCCTGTCGAGTTCTAGTTCTAGCCCTCCCTGTCGAGTTCTAACTGTTCTTGCCCTCACTGTCGAGTTCTTGCCCTCACTGTCGAGTTCTTGCCCTCACTGTCGAGTTCTTGCCCTCACTGTCGAGTTCTAACCCTACCTGTCGAGTTCTAACCCTCACTGTCGAGTTCTTGCCCTCCCTGTCAAGTTCTTGCCCTCACTGTCGAGTACTTGCCCTCACTGTCGAGTTCTTGCCCTCACTGTCAAGTTCTGGATAGTTCTAACCCTACCTGTCGAGTTCTAGCCCTTACTGTCGAGTTCTTGCCCTCACTGTCGAGTTCTTTTGAATAGGAAATGGTAAGATGGAGAGAGTTGCTTCCGAAAGGGCTATGGCCTAGAAGTCCACTGGAAGTACTTATAAAGCCAATGACCCTAGACCACCACCCACAAAGTGTCACAGACCCATGGACCCTAGGATAGCACTAGACCAACATTTTATGTAGATCTATGCATAGTCCGCTTCAGGGAGTGATCATTTTTTAACAGGGGGTTGGTGGGTTTCTGCGTGGAGCGCACGAAATATTTTACAACCCCCCGCGGTCAAGGGGTCAACATTTCCCCCCCCCCCCTCCCCCCAGGCCCGAAAATCCGCTCACGCACGGGCCATTTGAAGCATAGTAACGCGCTGGCTTTTTGGCTCAAAACAGGTTTAATTATTTTGACCCCCCCCCCAAGAGGGGTCCAAATTTTCTTGCCCCCCCCCCGTTCAAGGGGTCCAAATCTTTTTGTCTCCCCCCCAAACCCACCATCCCCCTGTTGTTAAAGGTGCACTGAGTTGAGGACCTAGCCCTGCCGAGTTTTGTACGCAAATGACGTCGTGGGTTCAGTGCGCCTTTAAGAAATTATCAAACGCTTAGTACATTGTAGTTAAGCATATTGAAAATTCATTCATGAGTCGATCATGGACCTTTAAGTACCGGGAAGGAGTACATTTTCTTCTTTGCTTGGAATTTTGATTATTGACCGGCACAATGTCCATGGGTCCAGTCTAAATGTATGGAAGTGAACCCGCTGTAAGCTCAAAGAGAGAAAACACGCACCATTGACTTTACCCTGCAGACCCGAACCATAGCCACAGTGCAGCCCGCAGCTGCAGGTAGTGGTCCGTGACCTAGCTGTCATATGGTAGCATTCGTAAATTTATATACCGTAAAACCTCGCGTATAAGCCTAACTCGCGTATAAGCCGCACCCCGAGTTTGGGACAATGCTATAAGCCGCAGAAGCCTCCTGAATGGTCCCTGGGAAAAACTTGCGTATAAGCCGCACCCCCAACTTAATTAAGCCTTAGTCTATGAGCTCCAGACATTGCCAGAGTCCTCCTGGTGGCCCTGTGTGGCCTCCTGGCGGCCTGTACCGCCTCCCGTGGCCGGTGAGGCATCCATGAGTAGTGACGGCTTTCTATCCTTGCCCCCTCCCCCCACCTCCCCATTGTCGCGCTGTTACTGCTAGCATCCCTCCCCCCCTCCCACTGCACACACCCGAGAAAAAGCTGTTGAGTTGATGCTGCCATACGCCCATACTGCACAGGCTTGTGGCGCACATGTGAGAATAGGAGGCTTTGGGGCTGACCATTCACTTGTGTCACCTTACCCCCCCCCCCCCCGGCTACTGGGCTACATTTTATGGTGATTTTGGAAGTATACTTTGGAAAAACTCGCGTATAAGCCGCACCCCGAGTTTGGGCCGATCCTATAAGCCGCACTGGCGATCTGACTCGCGTACAAGCCGCGGCTTGTACGCGAGGTTTTACGGTATATGCTTTTGTCAAGGCACTGATTTCAATAAGTTCCTTCTTGTTGCTTTAACCCTTTTAGGCCGACTTAAAAAAATAATTGCTGGTGAAGGGGCCGGGACATTTTCATAGGAACCCTCCCAGGGCCGAGCCTTTGCTGATTCCCATAGAGTTATGATGACTATAGTCGATGCTCGGCCAGCCACGGCACCGACTATAGTCGATGCTCGGCCAGCCATGGCATCGACTATAGTCGATGCTCGGCCCTAAAGGGTTAACACCTGCGCTTATATGAACCCTTTTGATGCAGTTTTTGGGGCTCAGGAGGATCCTAGACCTGCGCATATTTGAGACCCTGGGCATTATGGTAGGGAGGGTCAGAACTTGACAGAGACACTCCTTGATGTTTGTGTCAGTATATGTGATATGCACCTGGGATATGCATATGTGGGAGCCGACTACTTTGATTTAATAACACATAGGTCAGTAATGACGTCCCTTTTGTTGTCAATAAAAGCTATTACCGTAAAACCTCGCGTATAAGCCTATCTCGCATATAAGCCACACCCCGACTTTGGCCAATCCTATAAGCCACTCCAGGGATCTTATTATGGTGACTTTTTGTCCTATAGGAACAAAAACTTGCGTATAAGCCGCACCTTGACCCTGGGCCGATCCTATAAGCCACAAGGCTGATCTGACTCGTGTACTAGCCGCTGCTTATACGCGAGGTTTTGTGGTACTTGATGTTTGGAGCACAAAATGTTTCATTCAAATATAGAACAGAGTGGAGTAACTGTCACATTATGACCCCACTCTTTGTATAAACCGTATGAACCATATAAACCTCATCACTTTTATTGTCTTTCTTTCTCTTTCTAGGTACCACCCCACTGCACAGGTTCCTCAGGAAAGGAGTGGTTCCCTCTGTGTTTCAATGGACCTCCGAGCCTTCACAAAGCACTGTTGACAGAGAAGCCCGTTTCAAGAGGAGAGTACAGTTTAAGGAACAAGAGCCTGATGTGTCTGATATAGGACTTGAAGTAGAAGTTGGACTCGAGGATCAGGATGAAGTCATGACTGATATGCAAGTCGAAAGAGCGGAACCAACCTCTGTTAGCTGTCAGACAGAATGCAAGGAATTGTCCCCGATATGTATTGAACGCTTTCAAGACAGGGATGATGCTATACATTTTTACACCGGGCTCAATACATATGCAAAGTTTAAATTGGTATTGGCTACCCTTGGGCCTGCAGCCTATGAGCTGGAATACAGATGGAGTACTCCGCGCACACTGAGTATAGATAACCAGTTCTTCCTGACCATCATAAAGCTAAGGAGGCACCCGCCTAATGAGGAACTGGCACTCATGTTTGAGGTATCAACCTTCTCAGTATCTAACATCTTTGTAACATGGTTGAATCTTATGAACTACCAGTGGAGAGAAGTGGACATTTGGCCTGACCAGGAGCTCACCAGGTTCTTCATCCCATCAGAGTTCAAGAAGCTGTACCCTAAAACTCGAATTATTCTAGATGGAATGGAGTTCCCAGTTCAGAAGCCCAAAGCACCATCAGCACAACAAGCTACATATTCGAGCTACAAAAACAGAAATACGCTGAAGGTTATCGTTGGAGCATCACCTGGGGGATTAGTCACACATATCCCTCCTTGCTATGGTGGGGCTGCTAGTGACAGGGCCCTTATAGAGAGGGGTAACCTGCCGTCCATGGTTGATGGCAAAGATGAGATCATGGTAGACAAAGGGTTCAATGTGCAGGACTTGTTCGCCACATCCGATGTTGGTGTCAATATGCCGACGTTCTTGAAGAAGAGGAATCAATTCAAAGCGCAGACCCTGCTCCGAGACAGGAAGGTGGCTAGCAAGAGAGTACACATAGAACGCCTAATTGGCCTGGGGAAAACCTACAAAATCCTGACACATCCACTCAATGCTGTTGAAACACAATTGGGCACTGAGATATGCTTTGTATGTTTTATGCTGTGCAACTTCCGAGAATGCATTGTTCCTACAACAGCATAAGGACATCCAAATCCAAGTGACTAAAGGACTCCCATATTACCTGTAATCTTGCAAACCCATATTTCCTGTTTCCTTAATGGTATCCAGACAACTCGTCCACCTACCAAGTTGTCCACCACTTCTCATGGTCATGTCACCCACTCACCATGTTGCCCACTCTCCATGTCGCCCACTCTCCAAGTTGCCCACTCTCCAAGTCGCCCACTATAGTATGACTTGAGGGGGGGGGGGGGACACTGAATAAACAGGGATGACAAGTGTTACAATTTTTTTGGTAATTGTGACGATTTTTATACCCCATTACGATTTCCTGCCCCAAATTGTAAGTTTTTAGTAATTTTTGAAATTTATATACTGTGACTAACAGTGACATTTGAATTCAGAATAGTAGCCCTTCAAAGTCTGTGTAGTAATTTAATATTACATGCTTTTTGTTGTCAAAGTGGTCTTCATGACCGTATGGACTCATGTGGGGTTGACATGATGCATGAATGCGGCACAACAAAATAGAAACCTATCAGTTATACATGTAAAAGGTTATTCTAAATGGTATTTTATTGTTACCATTTTTGTTGCGATTTCAAGCCAAAATTGCTACCGTTTTTGGGTAAAATAAATGTAACAAATACGATTTTGGGGGTTACTTGGCATCCCTGAATAAGTATTTCTCTTTTTAATTTAATGAAATTATAGGGGCCTTCCATAACGTATGTGATAACTTTATTAAATGGAGGGCGACTTGGTAAGTGGGCGACTTGGTGAGTGGGCTACTTGGTAAATGGGCTAGTTGGTAAGTGGGTGACTTGGAGGGTGGGCGACTTGACTGACCCTAATGTTCTTTTAGATATTTTTCTAATTTTTGAGAATTTCTTTTGACATTTTTGGCGATTTTACTGCTAAAATCACTTTTTTTTTACCAAAAGAAAATCTTCTAAGAAAAATAAAAAATTGACCTGCCAACCATATTTATTTTTGGCTATGTTACCGGAACACTAAATCTTATTTTCAGGCCTTAGAATAGACACAGCAGTTGAACTGAAGGTAGATGGGTTCGGTTATATAGTTCTGTAATCAGGGGGTTGGGGGTGGGGGATAGAGCTGCTATGTAGGAATGGTATCAACTTCCATCGGTGCCATCTTGAAGATAGACCTGGAAACTGATTAAGACTACAGGAAATATGTTTATTTTAAGATTACCGTATTCGACGTAATAAGCGCACACCCCCTAATAAGCGCACACCGCCCATTTTTGGCCGCTTTTTAGACTACTAATAACCACAGATACCGCAATTTTTTACCCCAATTAATCTCTTAATTACTTAAAGGTGTCCATAATCCATAATCATTTTTTAAGCTCACTGTGCGCTTATTACGGCGAATACGGTATAGGTAATCAGGCATCACCTAGTCACTTGCTCAGTTCTCCCCCACATGTGCCGGGGCTGTATTGCTGCATTAAGTCAACAAATATCACATTTTATAGACATACCATCCTTATAGGGTTAACAAGTTTAGAACTTGCAATGAGCATTTCCATGTGTTTGTAGTGAATAGAGGTGAAATCATCACGAGGCTGTCTTCTATAGTTCAGATATCTGTACAAATGTCTATATATAATGTAATATATTTCTATCTTATATATTTATAAAATCAAAGTGTAAACTTCTATTCATATTTAAATGTTATTTAATTATATTTATCGATTAGCCCAGGTAATTCATCATAATGCTGTAAGATACTTTTTACAAATTGTCCTTCATATAATTTGGTTACTATGCACAAATGCAAATATGACATCACTGCAGATGCTGATAACACGGCAATTAGTCATTCTACTTAAAGTATAGCTGTTATCAATATGTTAATATTACATCACATTAATATTATATTGTATTTCATGTTCATTGATGTAACTGATGTAGGATTTGTCCTCACAGATATTGTACCTACCAAATACCCACAGTTAGAATCTTATAAATGGAATAAAAGTTTCTTTTAAAAGCATAGAAATAGTTTTGTACTCGTTTCTGGCCCAACAGGCTTCAGCTAGCAAAGACCAACTTTACCAGGAATTACATTTCATCACAAAATTACATATTTGATTTGCAAAGAAAACAAGGAGGTACAGTGGTTTGGGCTTTCAATCGTTTTATTGGTTAACACATCTATAGTTTAACAAATACAGCGATTTTGACAGGAATATTTTCAATGGGACAATGGTGCAATCCTTAGCAAGAACTATGCACAACTTTGTGAATTGATGGGCCATCATAGACCCTACAGTAAAACGCATATAGACATATAGTAATTAAATTAGACATACTAGAACCTGTGTACTGGCTGTAGATGCAAACTACAAACTTTCAGTACCGGTAACAACAGCAACATGATATATAGGAGTAAACAATTTGGGGTATAAATAAAGGAACACTATTATTAAGATTAAAGAGGCCCCACCTCCCTCACTACTCACAGACAAATATTAGGCACTACACCCGTGATCAACACAGCACACTCTATAACTAATTCATGACAAATGTATCAGATGGAAATATAAGTAATAGAATTGAATTCTTTGTCTTCCAAGTTAAAGGTGGGGTCGTGTTAGGAAGGGGTATGTTTTTTTCTGCATTGTTACACCTTTCGGGGAGAATAAATTGCATATATTATGTTGCCCTGTTTTCTTGTTTCAACAAGAATATGTATTTCACAAATTTATTATTGGCATGTATCTACATTGAGTGTACACACGGACCTTATTGGGTTAATGTACCTGCGATTTGATCATTTACATGGATATACAATGCTCCAACAAGGAAGAGTACATCTATGTTATACATTATAAACAAGATTTAAGGAACTCCCTGAGGCAAATATGCGTCAATGGGCGCACAATGTGCAGTTCTCAATGTGCCATTTTTAGCTTTAAAATGCATAAATTGTGCGCTGCGCGGCCCTATCAAAACCCCTGTAAATAACAAGTACCGGTACATATATTAGGGATGTCATCGATACCCTGCAACGTCCCCAGCATCGATGCACCAACATTTATAGAATTTTGATTATCGCATTGACAAAAAGCTTTAGATCAATACACTATTTATATCACTGATAAGCCCCGAAATTACCTCTTGAAAATGACAACAATTGTGTTAACATTCGATCTAGAACTAGCTTTATATTCAGTTTGAAATGGTGACATTTGTAGGCCCATAGTATTAAGCAAAAGGGGACTTCAGATTGTCCCAAAAGTTTCTTTATAACAACGATAACACAGCTACAACATGTACCTTTGAAACCATTGGAGGTATATAAATATCGAGGTATCTTTGGAGCTTGCTCCTTCTCGCAACATTTGATAAAACAGCCAGTACTGTTGGAATGTCTCGGTTGACTGGAGTTTATATGTTATTTCTCTATGGTTTAACCCTTTAAGCGAGGTATAATACATGAATGCATCATTCCCTTAGTCGTCATGACCTATCAATGCAGCCCTGGCAAGTAGCTCGGCAAGGGCTGCATTCATGCGTCATGACAACCCTATGTGGTTGAGAGACTCCCGGAAAGTCAGCATGATGCACCAATGCAGCCCCGGCAAGTCATTTGTCGGGGTGACTTAGTGCATTATGATGACAAATGTCATCTTTTAGTGATTTTTAATATAAAACTTCGCATAGAAACCGTGGCTAGTACGCGAGTCAGATCGCCCGTGGGGCTTATAGGATCAGCCCTAAGTTAGGGTGCAGCTTATACGCGAGTTTTTCCAAAGTATAATTTCCAAAATCACATAGACCGCTACAACCTCTACTACATTAGACTCCAGGACTCCTGGCCCCGCGGACACTTGGCCCCCTGACATTTGGCCCCCTGATTTGTGGCCCCCCTGACAGTTGGCCCCCCCGGGACAAATGGCCCCCCCGGACTTGGGGCCCCCCCAAAGACATTTTTCTAAGTCCATAGCAGTTTTCAATGTAAATAACAGTAAAATACAAAACAAAAGAAAAAGGTCGACATGTAGACTGCTTAGGTCGACAGATAGGTCGACAGATAGGTTGACAGACAGGTCGACAGATAGGTCTACATGTATCGACAGCCTGGCCGCCATGTTGACTGCTTAGGCGACAAGTCGACAGATAGGTCGACTGCTAAGGCAACAGGTCGACAGATAGGTAGACAGGTCGACAGATAGGTAGACAGGTCGACAGATAGGTCGACAGATAGGTAGACAGGTCGACAGATAGGTAGACAGGTCGACAGATAGGTAGACAGGTCGACAGATAGGTAGACAGGTCGACAGATAGGTAGACAGGTCGACAGATAGGTCGGCCAATCTGTCCACCTGATGGCGGCCAAGATGTCGACTTGATGGCGGCCAAGATGTCGACCAGTCCACCAGTCCACCAGTCCACCTTTTCCACCTGTCCACCAGTCCACCTGTCCACCTGTCCACCAGTCCACCTGTCCACCAGTCCACCTGTCAACCTGCCCACCAGTCCACCTGTCGACCTGTCCACCAGTCCACCTGTCCACCAGTCCACCTGTCCACCAGTCCACCTGTCCACCAGTCCACCTGTCCACCAGTCCACCTGTCCACCTATCAACAGTCCACCTGTCAACCTGCCCACCAGTCCACCTGTCGACCTCGACCTGTCCACCAGTCGACCTGTCGACCTGTCCACCAGTCGACGTATCGATCTGTCGACCTGTCCACTAGTCCACCTGTGGACCAATCCACCTGTCGCCATGTCGACATACTGGCCTCCATGTCGACATACTGGCCGCCAAGTCGACATACTGGTTGCCATGTCGACATACTGGCTGCCATGTCGACATACAGGTCGACAGATAGGTCGACAGGTTGACAGATAGGTCAACAGATAGGTAGCTTAGATGTCGACATCTAAGCTACCATGTTGACATCTTAGCTACCATGTTGACATCTTAGCTACCATGTCGACATCTTAGCTACCATGTACTGCTATGGAAAAATTTCTTTGGGGGGCCCCAAATCCGGGGGGGCCATTTGTCCTGGGGGGCCAACTGTCAGGGGGGCCTCCAGTCCTGACACCCCTCTACTACATTATGCCAACCGTGACCTCCCCAGCCCCCTCCACAGTCACTACCACCACACAGCAACAAGCCATGCACTAGCAAACAAATCCCCCACCAGCTGTTGTTGCTGCCCAGGCCAGTGCCGAGTTGTGTCAGCTTTAGCTTAACTTATGTCTATGCAGGTACTGAGCATTTCATATACGGAGGCCCAGGGTTAAAACCCTGACTGCATATCCTTGGTTGTAGGGCAGGAGGTGAGGTAGGTATTCGCACAGCTGATAATCAACTTTAAGTGGCCTTATTGTAAATTCCATTTAAGACTAGATTTAAACAACGGTAAACACATGAAATCTTTAACATATAATGCACCCTAAGAATTCTGGAGGGAATTACCTTCATTTGTCGATAAGTAATTGTGCAAATGTGTATCTCCTTGACAATTTTAAATACATCCAACATTGGTAGGAAGTCAAAGATTTTCAACAAGAGGTTTACATTGAACTGACATAAACATATCACGTCTACGTAGCATTAATGTGGATTCTATGTACATACTTTTTTACAATTTTCATATGCTACTCACAATAAAAGAAACCCATCCTTTAGAACTACCGTAATGTGATTCACAAAAAACGGAGACAGGTAACAGACCTACTAGTAACTATTAACATTCAAGCATACCAGATAATTTTGGTCAACTTTTCACACATGGAACACCATATAATACCCTTTTATGAAAAGATTAAATGGTTTCAGGACAGTCATTTCGGGTACCAGTGTAATCAGTTGAAGGATATGCATGCATTTTGTAAATGTTTAACTTGAATTCAGGCAGTATAACATGCTTAAAGTTACTCAATAAACTGCAAAAAAAATGAAAAAGAGACAGAGAGAGAGAACGAGGGAGAGAGGGAGATTATTGACCACCCTCTCCTCACATCCACTACCCTCACGTCCACTACAATCTCCTTATGTCCACTATCACTTCCTCACGTCGACTACCACTTCCTCACATCCACTACCACTTCCTCACGTCCACTACCGTCACCTCACGTCCACTACCGTCACCTCATGTCCACTACCCTTACTATGTGGATCCTGGTCTGTAAACTGCGTCCACTTGGACGAATCAGACTGTACGAGAGGGGGTTTCGTCTGGACGATTCAGCTGTTTACATGGGGTGCATAAATAGTTCACTGCTATATGTAAGGGTTTGAATGAATTGTCCACCGCTTTACCTAAGTGATAGTAAGCTAAATGAATTGTATAGACTTGAGAAATGGGGCCCTGGTACTTGAGCTACTTCTTGTTACCCTCTGGGTCATGGAAACCGTATCAGTGTGAGGGAAATGATACCATTGAGATAATTCTTCACATACAAATTGATTTAAACCCTACAATTCATTGTAAAAGTGTCTCCTCAGATACAGAGGGCACCAGATATCTTTGTAGAATTTGTCCAGTTTCTCTACCATGATTGTTATGTAGGCGCTGTCCCTCTGCACCTCAAACATCTTGGTCTCTTTGAAGGTGTGGACCACGAAGTGACACATGGGCCTTTCTGTGACCCACATTTGTCCCTGCACCTGGGCATAGTAGTTGTTCTTAGGATCAAGCTTAACACCATCATCCTCTATCAGATAGTCTACTGTGTCAACATTGATATACTCATTCCTGGAAACATATGGGCACTTCACCTCTAGAACAATGTCTTCTCCAACAAGTCCATCTGGGGAAGCTCCAAGGTATGGCTTATCCATAGATAAAACTATACCTGACTTGACGACAGTAACACCGTGTTGTTTCTCGTATGCTTTGATAGCATAAGATTCTCTGGCTTTTCCATGTGCTGTGTACTTGCTCTTGAACTCTTTACCAAGGATCATCTCCTTAGCAAGGTTTTCCTTAGCTAATGTTGATACCGTTGACATTACCCTACCAAAGTTAGATGATTGTATGCGGCTCTTCCTCTGTTCCTTCCATTCCCTAGACAGGGCCTGGGATTCTGTGCTCTCCTCTATGGCATCAGCCACCTGCGGGTCTATCACACTGATGTTCTGCTGTTCTAAGAACAAGACAGAGTCAGGCTTCGCGAGGTACATGTGATCGTTTTCCACAGCATACATATTTGCAGGTCTTACAGTTTGCATTAGTGGAATCTTGCATCCTGACATGGCAACAAAGTTCACGGTGAGGTTCTTCACATGGTCAGGATAGGAGGCCATGTTTCTGTACTTTATGGGCCTTGGATCGAACTGAAGTGGCACCTCTTCTTTGAAAAGCTTTAGGTCTTTGGCCTTAACTGGAGATCCTGTATGTAGTTTCTTTGGTCGATGGAAGGTTTGCAGCTTCTCAGTGCATGACACTTCTAGTTTAGGTTGTTTGCCTCCAGTGAAATCAATCACAGCTAACAGGACAGCCTGAGTATGCTTGCAGTAGGCTGCTGGTCCCTCACCTGCTGCACAATCGCACTCTGTCTGGAGGATCTCCCCATTAGCATTGATGCTCACATTGACGATGTAGGATGCACTCTTCTTCATCTCAGCCCAGCACTGTCCCAGGTAGAAGGTGGTGTCAACATCCTGGGCCCATCGAAGGAACTGCAACCATCTGTAAATTAAATGAATAGCAGGTATATAGTCCACGGGTTTTGATAGAGCCGCACAGCATGCAATTCACAAATTTTAATCATAAATAGTTAGTTAAATTGTCCAGATGTGTGCCCATTGGTGCATAATGTCATGGTGAACATGGAGCTAACCTCACGGTTCATAGGCATTATGTAGATTGAGAAATAGTAAATGCACCATGTCATATGTCAATGGAAAGCTTAGAGCACGAGAAAAGCGGCTTTTAACCCTCTAGCTACTGACCCAGAAATTCACCCAAACCTTTGACTACTGGTATTCTCAACTGCTATTGCTACAAAGAAACGGGGGATTTCCATGTAATATCATATTGGGCCCAAATCTACCATGGGGGCAGTAAAAGGTGGATATTATGGAATGTGGGCTGAAAGAAACATATTCTATCTATAATCTGTGAAAAAAAGATACTTGGAATATTCTTTCTCCCAGAAAGAGAGATTTTTGTATCTTTCAAAATGATGCCAAATGGCATCAATCGTTTTTTGGTGGATGATGCCAAATGGCATCACCCATTTTTTGGTTGATGATGCCAGCAGCTAATAAACAAATAGTGATTAAACCTTGTATCTGACTTTGTAAGTTTCAGGGGTTCCCTGACCTCCGAACCCACTCTATTACAAACGGATTTATATATCTTTCTTTCATTAAAATATCATTTTTCTTCAATTAAATAAGTATACACTACGCACACATGGTTTGTGAGGGCCTCATAATGACTTACAATGCATTAAATGTCATGACTGTTTCAGATTTATTCGGGATTATTGTGTCAATAAAGTTCGCCAAACCTCGCCTATAAGCCGAATGGTACTTATTGTGTGGGGGGGGGGGGGGGGGGGTGTTGGCTGGGATTCAACCTGCAACCCAGGACTGTGGTTGAAGAATTGCAATTGTAGAAATGTTCTATACTTGCAATAAGCCTTGTATTACCGAACGCCCAGGATAGCTCTTCTGGGGGATAAACGTCCTGAGCGCAATCGTAATCTGTTCTTAAGGTCATCTTAATCATCGTAATCCTAATCTTACTAACCAAAACTAGAGGGCGCTACCAATAGTATATCAGCATGGTTATGTCTAACCGTGATCTGTCACAGTTTCGATGAAAAAGGTTAGAACCATGATTGCATCCTTCCAGATTTATTATGACTACAAAAACAACAACCCTAAGGATACTGCCCCCAGCTGTAATACCGTAAATTCACATGTATAACCCGCACCTTGCGTATAACCCTCAACCTGACTTTTTCGGAATCTTATAACCAACGAATTATACCCGGGATTTTACGATACTATGAAAGATCAAAACAGGGGTGCCTTATATTGAATGTCCTGTATGTTTGACCATGTGGACCTTTAGAGATGTCGAATGTCGGAAACTTTTTCCACACAGGTAACATGTGTAAGGCATTTCTTCACTAAGAACCTTCATATGGCTTTTTAAATGTTTTAACTGACTAAACCTCTTTCCACAATCAGAACACTTGTGAGGTTTTTCTCCTGTGTGAATCGACATGTGCACTTTCAAGGCACCTGCCAGTGGAAACCCTTTACCACAGTTAGAACACTTGTGAGGCTTCTCTCCACGGTGGACCATCATGTGGTACTTTAAGTGACCTGCTAGTCTAAACTGTTTACCACAGTCTGAGCACTTGTAAAGATACCCCCCTGTGTGAGTCATCATCTGTGTCTTTAAGGACACTCCGTTTTTAAACTGTTTACCACATTCACGTATCTCTTCACGTGTGCATTTAGATTACTTGTGCCTCTACATGGGTAAAAATCGACACGGGCGACACGGCCCCTTTAAAAATCGTCACGGGCGACATGGCCCCTTTAAAAATCGACGGACACAGCCATTTTTATAATACTCTAGTATATTCTATATGTATAAAATTCGACCCGGCGACAGGGCCTTTTTGCTACAAATCGACATGGCGACATGGTCAAAAGTGCGGGGACCCATGTAGAGGCACCTACTTGCCAGGCCAAATTGTTTATTGCAGGTAGAACACATGTGAGGTGCCTTTAGGCTATCTGTCAGTGTAAACTGTTTACCACATTCAGAACACTTGTGAGGTCTCTTCTCTGTGTGGGTCATCATGTGTATCTAAGCTACCTGAATGTGCAAACAGTTTACCACAGTCAGAACACTTGTTAGGTTTCTCCCCTGTGTGGGTCATCATATGTGTCTTGAAATTACCTAAACTTACAAACTATTCACCACATTCAGAATACTTGTGAGGTTTCTCTCCTGTGTGGGTCATCATGTGTATCGTTAAATTACCTGACTTTGTACACTGTTGTCACCATAGAGACTGCAGATGCCTATTAATTCCTAAAGTTCCTGTCACGATCTCTGATAGCTACATCCCAAGGCCTATGAAACGGCGACTTAGGAACTGAGGCTATATTATGTAATTACTGTAAAACCTCGCATATGTATAAGCCGCGGCTTGTACGCAAATCAGACTCAGCTTTCTTTTGATAACAAACATGCCTCAGGGATTTCGACAGGACTTTTTTGAACGAGACAATGCGCCATTTTGAGAATTAATGGTCCTTACAGTAAAATACTGAGAGTCATGAAGAGAAGGGCAAGTTTTCTACTTGTTACCGATCATGTCGATTTCTTCACCCATCAAGACAGGTCATGAGTGGCTGCCCATCCTATTTCGAGTGGGGGCAGGAGTATTGGTATGATGCAGTCTTTGGGGCCACAGCGAGTAAAATTATGGAATTTTACCTTTAGATTGGTGGAGCAAACATACATGGGTCGTATTCTCTGAGACTGAAGGGGCATGGGAGGGATAGAGAAAGAAAGGGCCATGTGACAGGAGTAGAGATAAAAAGGGGATGTGGGAAGAGGCAGAGATGGTAGGAAAGGGAAGAGGCATGGGATGGGGGCAGGGATTATTTAAGATTGAAGGCAAGGAAAGGGGGTAAAGATTTTAGGGAGAATGTAGCGGACATAGAAAAAATATCTACAAAGCTTATACAATTTTTGTGAAAAACAACTGTTCTCTGCTAGCTCTTTTCTGAAATTTCAGAACCAGAAACACATCTTATTTTTAGGTCTAACTTTGGTTCTAGTTGGAATATCTGAAAAATTCTTTCAGTTTTGGAAAACTTATGCACCATAGGACGCACCTGTAGGGATTTTAATGCGCCATTTTTGATTTTAATGCGTTTATGGTGCAGGGCGCGGCCCTGTCAAAATCCCTGATGCCTATATAGGGTGCGGCTTATACAAGAGTTTTTATAAGTATACTACAGTGCCAATTAAACGATTCTCAGATGGCTTCTGCGGCTTATAGGATCGCACCATACTCGGGGTGCGGCTTATGCGCGAGGTTTTATGGTAGATTTCCATGAAAGGCATTGTGTTTACCTAGAATCGTATAGTTTTTTCCATCATCGAATGTTGTATCAACAAGGTCAAGATATGCAGCAGCCGTGGCTTTAGTGAGACAGTTGACTGTAGCCAATGCACCAGTGTTTATGTCCCTGTAGCATGTATAGGCCGGCACAGACATCTTGAAGTCTCTGTGATCGACTGCAACATCATCCCCTTGAGAGAAGTTGTTGTTTCTGTCGTATGCCAGCAGCCTGAAAGGTATTAAAAATAAATGTAGTGATATAGAGGTACTAAAAAGCTATTAAGAGATGCTATTGTATCACAGTTTTGTGTTTTTATTTTTTTGTATTGCAGCTATTAGACATACACAGGAACTTATAGTACGGTACATGGACATAATTTGCAATCAGTGTGAGAATTGGCAAAGGGCATTTTTTGCCAACTTTAAGCATGCTACAAATCTTATGTATCGGTACTATTGTATATAATTCTTCCCTAAAATCACCTGATAATCCCACAAAAAAATGTTTAAAAGAAGAAAAATCTGACCGGGCTATCCTATTTTTTTGAGCCATGTTACCTAAACACAACCTTTTTTCCTTTGGCCTGAAACCTGAATGCCGTTCATTCTAGTAGACCTACTTCAATATACAAGGGAGGGGGTTTGGGGTTGGGCGTAAAAATGTTGAACCCTGTGGAGGTGGGGGGGGGGGGGGTAAAAATGTAAAAAAGATATTTCCCCCCCCCACCCCCTGGGTCAAGGGGTAGAAACGTTATAACCTCTAAAATCCAGCCCCCTCCCCCGTCCTCCCTTAGTGACATTAGTGAAATTGGCATGCGACATTGGGACCGCCCATCAATGACCCCAACAGGGGAATACTAGTACCTTAGGGAGTGATCAGTTTTTAACAACAGGGGGGGGTGATGGGTTTGGGGGGGGGGGCAAAAAAATTTGGACCCCTTGACCGGGGGGGTCAAAAAATTTGGACCCCTCTTGGGGGGGGGGGTCAAAATAATTTAACCTGTTTTGAGCCAAAAAACCCGCGCGTTACTATGCTTCAAAGGGCCCGCGCGCGAGCCGATTTTCGGCCATTAGGGGGGGGGGGGGTAAAAAATGTTGACCCCTCGACCGGTGGGGTGTAAAAAATTTAGAGCGCTCCGTGGGGAAACCCACCACCCCCCATGTTGTTAAAAAATGATCACTCCCTTAGGGTGCGTGGAGACTTAGGGTGCAGACTTAGGGTGGAGACTTAGGGTGCAAATTACTGGACATTTAGGTTGCAAACTAATTGTCTGTATTATTGTTGAGTTATTGTCATTTTCCGTGGCTTAGATGGAGATATTAGGGCAACAAGGTGAGAAGTGTTATAGCCAGAGTTAGCCCCATCCCAGCACCCTAGCCTTGGGAGGGATTAGCGCTCACACATGCTGGGGCAGGAGGGGGGGCTACTACTAGTACTACCGTAATATTATACAATATTCTCAAAGTCTAGGCCTAGGGGTAATATGAGTTGCGGGTTATAGGCTTCTCCCAAAGTTAGTGTGTGGGTTAGTGGGAGGGGGGGGGAGTTAACATTGTGCCTTTTATTTCCACCAACATATGCAAATTTTAGGGGGCAATTTGACTAAATTTGCAGTGTGGGAAAAACGCCAAACCCACACCCCCAGCTTATACGGGAGTAAATGACGAAAATGATGAAATGTTAAAATAGGCTCAATACTACATTGTCTGCAAAATGGGTCTATTCATATAACTATTTGCATCATAGAATCTCCGTCCAGGATGTTTAAATCCTCCCAAAAAAAAATCCTCCAGACTGGGTGAAAATCCCCCAAAATGATACCGGTACCCTTTTTCAGAGCATTTAAAAATATTGGATTTTGCTATCAAATAGCCTACTAGTAGGCCTACATGTCTGCACCCTAAGTGATGGGGCTGGATGGCTAAATTTGACACGGCGACATGGCCATTTCTTAAAATCGACATGTGACATGAGGCCTAGTGACATGCGACATGGGGTTTGAAATGATAGTGACAGGGGACATGAGCAATTCTTAAAATCGACATGCGACATTGGGGGCCCCCCATCTACACCCCCTAAGTGTCCATGCACTCTAAGGTACCAGTTACCACCCCAACAAGGGAAACTAAGTCAAGACTTGACTCTGTTGAGCCTGCCCGCACTAGTGCTAGGCTGCACACGGCACTGTCACTGACAATGTCAGGAGACGAGGGGTGGGGGGAGTCTCAGTCTGAGCCTGTGGGGAGCTATGATCGATAGGCCTATGCATCCGTACATGTACTGTACTGTAGACCAGGCTACACTACAAGCCACAGGATACAGGTAGGCTATAACCTATAAGTCATAGCCCCAGATCTCAGACTAGATGTGATCGAGAGCCCCATCCCCACTCCTCCCTCTGGCACTGCCAGTGCCACAGGTTATGGCCACTCACCGGTCAATGAGGTCATTTTTCCTTCCAGAGAGCCTCGCTCCTCTAGGCCTGAGTTCATCCTTCAACTGGTTGATTGTCATCAATGAATATTTGTTGTCACCAGACATGTTTATGATCAGTGTATTGCGAAGTACAAGAAAAGAGCAGACGAAGTTAGTGCTTGGTAGCTAGCTTCAGATGTGGCTGGTGTCTCACGAAATGTATGCGCAGCATACCGCGCATACCCGGACTACTGGTGGCGCCACCTGGCGGAATTTTTGTCTCGCGCGCTCATTGTTAGGAAACGACAACAAACTGTATAGTTGCTTATGGCTACCGTCCACAGAGAATAAATAGGCCGTATGTCGATAAAATTACCATACATGTAAATTGCGTATAGAATGGGCGTATATAGGCCTATTTTTGCTCTGTGGACGGTGACTCGTAGAAAAGATATGTTCTTCTAAAATGTCATGTCCATGCTTGTGCCTTGGCTCCCCAATATGCCTGTGTTCACCAAGATTTAGTTTACTAGGCTGTTAGTCGTCCGGCAATAAATGCATTTAAATTCTAAGAAAAACAAATGCTTCATGTTCCTGTGGACACAGAAGGATGGCAACATTCTCAAATACAAAGTATTGAAGGCGTCGAAAAAGGCTGTCAAATGTTGGTACATGTATAGACTTTAACTATTGTCGTTGATTTTCTGTGGAGGAATTGGTGCATGGGCTATATGCTCTGTATTTCATGATTGGCGGATACAGGGAGGTGGCCCGACGGGCCTTGCCCCCCCCCCCCCCCAAAAAAAAAGAGAAAAATATTCTGTGCTACAATGCGTGAGAATGCACCATTTCAAATCTAACAGTGGCGGATCCAGGATTGTCTAGAAGGGGGGGGGCCCAAACATGGCCAATCTGGAATAACTGTCTGTTTCCCACGAGCGAGTTGCAGGAGCTATATAGAGGGAATTTGGGTGGCACGTCCCCCAAAAAAATGTTGATGGTCTAGATTTGAAATGGTGCATTCTCACGCATTATAGGACAGAATATTTCCCTCTTTTTTTTTTGGGGGGGGGGGGGGGGCAAGGCCCGTCGGGCCACCCCCCTGTATCCGCCAATGATCTAGACCATCAAAATCAAAGTCCTCGTGTATAGCTGCTGCGCTTCGCTCACAGGAAAAAGACAGTTATTCCAGATTGGCCAGGTTTGGGCCCCCCCCCTCTAGACAATCCTGGATCCGCCACTGAATTTCATTATGATCCCACTTTCACTTACGCCCTTGGTGGTGTGGGTATCGATGTACCGTTTCTTGTGGACATAATGTAACTGCAATCGAATCTAGTGGTTTAATAAAGGGAATATACTTAACCAAATATACTGTCAATCACTGGATATAAACAAACAGGTGAAATCGTTCACTTCTAGTGGCGGATTTACAGGGCACGCGCCCCCCCCCCCCCCCCCCGCAAGGGAGTCACCAACAGTTGGTTCTAATATGTCCTGCTAGGTGGTAGCACTATGCCCAAAGTGGTAGTAAGCTGGAGCCAAATATCTATATATTCACATAAACTCATGAAACTTGATAGTTACTTTTACTCAGTATGAATAGTTGAGGCATGGACATCTAGTGTCAGCTTCTAATTTGATGAAATAATTAAGAGTTTGTTCATAATTCTAGCATAACCATGATGTTTAATGTATATAACCTTTCATAGACACCCAGTTTGTGGGAATACAAAAACAGTTAAATGCATAGCTATTCAGATGTTCATTCATATTGATTAATGCGCATTGAGGCATCTTGAATAGATATCGCTCTTAGACCTTGCAACAATATAATGTGGAAAGATGAGCTCTGGTAACAGCCACTAGACCTATTGTATAGAGCAAAGGAGACTGCACATTACCATTGTAATCAATGTACAACTTCCTTCATAAAGGGAGTCAAATATAAGTTAGACTCCCTCTACAAAGAGAGTCAAAGATGAGGTGGACTCCCTTTAACCAAAAGGGAGTCATTTTGAAAGCAAGGACGTGGATTCCCTTAGTGGGTGCGCCCCCTCCTTTTGCCAAGAAAAGGGGGCACGCGCCCCCCTTTTCCAAATCCTGGATCGACCACTGTGTGTGGGCATTTAAGGGTTAACGAATTATTATGCGCTGCAACTGATATCATAGCAGTGCCATGCATATCTAAATCAACCAGTGTTAACAGATAGCTTCACCTAGATATCTCCTGTACTCCTAGATATAGAATGTCTTATCCCAACAGGCTCCGACCACGGAGGCCCCCATCCATCCACAAGTGTCAATTACCGTCCGTACAGGACCCGGCACCAATCTACTACAAGCCGCGGGCGACGGCCATTTGTTTCGGGTGGTTGGGAGCCGCCATATCTGTCTGTGCCTCTTCTAGAACTCCCCCTCCCCCCTGCCCGGGGCTGTAGGAGGCTGCCTACCGCGGGCAGGTACCGGGGCAGGACGGCCTCCGCCCGGGGGAGGCTCGTGTGTGGGCCGGGGACCGGGGTCGGGACGATCTACTGTTTTAAATCAGCTCTAAATGGGTACTTCCAGGGGTGGATACAGATTTTTGAAAAAAAAGGGGGGGGGCATTGTTTTAAAAAAGAAAAACACCGGAAATATTTACACTAGAAATACCGTACCGTCGCGTTTAAGCGCCGGGTATTGAATAAGCGCCGGTCTTGTATAAGCGCCGGGGGTATAAGGGTATTGAAATTACTCTTAAACACTAAAACTGGATCTTGAATAAGCGCCTGTCTTGTATAAGCGCCGGGGGTAAACATCCCTCCAAAGTTATAAGCGCCGGGGCGCTTAAACACGACGGTACTCAAATTCCAGCCTAAAAAGGGGGTGGGGGGCGCGTACGCAGGGTCTGCCCCCTTTAAACCCGCAGATCTTCACACACAGAAAAGTGACAGTCATTGTCGCTAAAACTACCCTCACCTGAGGGTCAGGCACTTCCTGACTCTCATGTGAGGGTAGTTTTAGCGACAATGACTCTCACTTTTCTGTGGGTGTTACTGAACGTCCAGTAACAAAATCCGACCCTGGTCCTTGCCTCGTAAACCTACTGGCACTATGTAAATAATCACAGAATGCAAGGTTGGTAGTGTCGAGAGTGGTGTTTCTGTATGTCCATCGCTATGCGCGGGGGCCACTCCCTCAGCATTACTGACTATGTGTGAACATGATTCCAAGGGAAAGGGTATATTTTTGGGTCCTAGGCACAGACCCGCGAGGGTCCTTGATAAGGGGTGCTTTTTAAGCAAATTTGGGGAGAAAGGGGTACATTTTCAGACCTTTATGGCTTTTTAAAAGGTATTTTTTACTTTATTTTCCTACAATATTTCTTGGTCACCCTTGATTCAGATATTTTCTCAGGGTCACCCTGTGATTAGGGTATAAATATTCTTCAGGGTCATTCGTGATTAGGTTTCGTTTTTCTAGTAAGTTTACCTGAAAAGGGTATGCTTTTTAAAGATTTCACCCCTTGATAAGGGTACCAGATTTAGGGTGATGTTCGCACATAGTGACTATAGAAAGGATAGGGAGTGGCCCCCCTCCCCCCCGGGTCGCTATGCAAATTTAATAATGCAGGTCAATGGACCTTCTGTCTCTTTGCACTGCTATCTCGGTTTGTCTGTTTTCTCTGAATTATCTCTAACTCTCCCTCCACAGTGCTTCGGCTTTAGAGATAATCGCTTTCATTATAGCCATACTTTGCATCTCTTGCCTGGTCCCCAGACACCAGGAGGGCGGCGTGTTGGCGGCGTGTGGCGGCCTGGCGGTAAACCTGGACACAATGTGGCGCCGGGACGGAAATTGGCCAGAACGGAAGTGGAACTGATACTGTATGTGGTGTGTGAAGTGGCCGCCTCTGTTGTATCTCTATACGGCATCTACGTCACTCCCTCTCTTGTGTTGACCTTGTAGCTCTGTATCTGGCCCTTACTTGTAAAGTGGTGTTTTCTTTTAAGATTAATCAAAATGGTTTGCCATGAATTGGGCCCCAGACGGGGGTACCTGTGTCACGTGTCGAATATAAAAAATGCTTATCGAATCGAAGAAAAGGGTATTGTCCTTGTCGATTTTAAGAAGTGGTCCTGTCCCTTGTCACCAACCCCATGCCCTCCCTTGTCCCTTGTCCATATAGGGTAAGGCAGGGTCTTGACGCCTTGTCGATTTTACCCATCTGGGGCCTACAGACTTACAGATGTACATGGACACATCTACTCTGGGATCTACATACATTCACAGCTACATGCATGTGGGTTCTCCCTGACTGTTTTCACACCTCCAAAATGCAGTACAGCATCCTCAAACATCATTGAAATATATATTTATATTCTATATCTGTAGGTACAGTAAAAACAGGTAGGAATTCTGAAACTGTGCAATCTAACTAAGGTCCAATTCCGGAATTGCCCTGCGGAGTTCCGGAATTGTACAGGGGCAATTCCGGAACTGTACAGATTCTGATTCTGCGCCTGACATATGTCTTCAGTTTTAAACTTTTTGGTTGACAATTTCTTGATGGTCACATCTTTGTAGGCTTTTATTGACCATTCTACTAAATGTAAGGCCATATTGAGTTTGTAGTTCACTCTGGACAAGTAGCTAGATATTTATAGGTAGGCTAACTCCCCTAAAGTTTACTACTCTCTAACTCCCCGAATGGCTTTCCAACATGGCTTTGTGACATGGCTTTGTGACAATTCTTTGTGACAGGGATTTCTAACATTGCTTTGTGATATGGCTTCATCATGTGGTTTCGTCATGTGGATTCCTAACGTGGCTCTGTGGCTACCTGAAATGCCTTCTGGACATGCATGGCTTGCTGACCTGGCTTCTGTGTGGCTTCCCCGTGGGGCTTCCCTGTGTGGCTTCCCCACATGACTTCCCCATGTGGCTTCGCCACGTGGCTTCGCCACGTGGCTTCCTCATGTGGTTTTCCCATGTGAATGCCCCATGTGGTTTCCCGTCGTGGCTTCCCCATGTGGTTTTCCCACGTGACTTCCCCACTTGACTTTCCCCATGTGGCTTCCCCACATGGCTTCCCCATGTGGCTTCCCCGCATGGCTTCCCCATGTGGCTTCCCTATGGGGCTTCCCTATGTGGTTTCTCCACGTGGCTTCCCCATGTGGCTTCCCCATGTGGCTTCCCAGCATGGCTTCCCCATGTGGCTTCCCCATGTGGTTTCCCCATGTGGCTTCCCTATGGGGCTTCCCTATGTGGTTTCTTCACGTGGCTTCCCCATGTGGCTTCCCAGCATGGCTTCCCCATGTGGCTTCCCTATGGGGCTTCCCTATGTGGTTTCTCCACGTGGCTTCCCCATGTGGCTTCCCCATGTGGCTTCCCAGCATGGCTTCCCCATGTGGCTTCCCCATGTGGTTTCCCCATGTGGCCTCCCTATGGGGCTTCCCTATGTGGTTTCTTCACGTGGCTTCCCCATGTGGCTTCCCAGCATGGCTTCCCCATGTGGCTTCCCCATTTGGCTTCCCAACGTGGCTTCCCCATGTGGCTTCCTGGTTGATGTTGCTTTCTGGGACGAGGCTTTCCATATGTGGCTTCAATATGTAGCTTCCATATGGGGCTGAAGTGGCTTCCCACATGGCTTCTGTAAATAGGCTTCATCATATGACTTTTTCAAGTGGCTTCTTAACATGACCTCTTGACATTGCTTACAGGCACCGCCTCCTTACGTGGCATCTCTTTGACATGGCTTCCTGACATGGCTTCCCATATGGCTTCCTGAAGTGGATTCCCGATGTAGCTCTACATCACCCCCCCCCCCCCCAGGCCATAGCAGGGTTCTTGGATCAACACTATGCTACCTATATCTTATATGCCAGGTATCACCTGTAATAACGCAACTTATTGAGTCATAGTGTTTATATGCTGTTGTCACATATTTGATAATTTGATGACATCCAATTTTATCACACAATACTGTAACCACAGGGCCTCCTGTCTGACTATGAATCATAATCATTGTTAGTCTTCCACCTTTTGCTTCATGTTCGCCCTGTCCACCCTTCCCCCTCCTGATCGTCCCCCTCAAAAACCACATGAAATTCAATCCCTCTTAAGGAGCACGCACAGCTCTTGTCGGCGAGTTTCCCGGCAGATGGGTGTCATGCCGGCCCGGGTGGTGGAGGCAGGTACGGCGGGCGGGGTGAGCTCCTACACGGGGCCGTCTACCACATCAAACACCCCGCCCTTCACACAGGGGGGGGGGGGGGTTGTCCCCCCACGTCGGGGGGTGCAGACCGGGCGGGGCAGACATGTGGGCGGGGTGTGGAGGCCCTCAGCCCGTGGGAACCCGACCCCACACCCTCGGGGGTTCCCCGGCGCGCCTCTTGACCTCTGATTTGTTTCATGGGGAGGGGACCATTAAGGGCCGTGCTCAGTGTCATTATTTATGACAGACAGATAGAGACGGACAGAGACAGAGATAGACATGCTGACTTAAAGGGAGAGTAGGATACTGATAGAGGGGCGATAGAGAGAGAGAGAGAGAGAGAGAGAGAGAGAGGACCTATAGATCTATCTATCTATCTAAACATTTTAAAGCCTCCAATATAATGGATCTAGAGACAGCACACTTATAGACACACACACACACACACACACACACACACATACACACGCGCGCACACACACACACACACACACACACACATCGCATGGGAGACAGATAGAGAGAGGTATGGCAATCAAATAGGCAGGAGACACCTGGAAGACGCAACGTGTAGATATAGCGGTGCAGTACCCCCGCCCCCCCGCCCACCCCCGGCTGCCTGTTGTTGTTGTGTTGAGTAGTGGAGCAGCTCATCAGACATACCTCAGCGTTAAGTGGCGGCCAACCTGCTGCCGTTAACACCGTGAGCTGCTCAATTAGCTGGGTACAGAGGTAAAACAACATGTGACGTGCACATACAGTTCATATGTATTAGGACTTTATCAAAACATTTAGAACACCTTCCAGATGTCCATATTGTTCCCTGTTTATACATGTAGAAAATTAAGGAATATCAAGTGGAAATATATATATACTTATTCTGAATTTGGTAATTACCACACACACATGTACAACTAAACTATGCAACACTCGGGATGCAACCCCAGGGGGCTACGCACTCTATGACGGTACCCACCGACTGCCAAACTACCGCCTCCTAAAAACAGGACCCGCCAAATCACTGCCCCTTCTAAATGCAGTTTACCACCCCCAGATTTCTCACAGATGAGCCACTGCCCATGTTATTTCAGGAAGCATTGTGCTTGTTTATTTTATTGCTGATGCAACAAGTAAAGCAAACATGGATGATAGTTTTATTTCTTACATTTTATCATTAACACCTTGCTGATATACCCAATTAATTTGTTGGTAAGGCTGATACAAGCAGGCAGCCTATATGCCCGACGCCCATAGTATACTTTGTATATATTTTGTTTATTAGTGCTCCCTTCCCTTTTTCCCCTGTCGCAATTGTAGTACTTTGTTTAACCAGGTACCCTCCAATTAGCCTGGTATCATGTTTACAGCGTTCAGCATGTTTCTGCTGACTCATCCCTTCTGTGTAATGGCGGGTCTGTGTTGTATTATTGTAGACGTATTGTCAATAAGTGTTGTGAGACCTACATTACACTGACGGCCGAGCATGAAACCAGGACTGAGAGTGGGTTGGGTCCTGTCAGGTGCCCTCTACACACGGGCAACGGTCCTGGGATTAACCCTCTAGGGGAGTCTAGGGGAGTGGTCATTTTTTAACAACAAGGGGACCCAAAAAATTACACCCCTTTTTAGCGAATAGCCTATAGCTCAAAGTAGCCGGCCGCGCATAGTTTCAATCTGACTGAGGGGGGGGGGGGGGGGGTGCTTAACATTTTTGAACCGCTCGCACGAAAATCCACCGACCACCCCTGTTGTTAAAAAATGACCATTCCTTAAGTCCCTTCTAATAATATTCATATATATATATTTATGTCAATGTTGTCCATAAAAGTATCCACGTTTAACAATAAATTATTGGAAACGATTTTTTTCGCAAACATTTATCTTTATTACCGGTCGTGTGCAAGGACCCTGTAATTAACCCTCTAAGGGCAAATTAACCCTTTCTTATGACAATAAATCATTGAAAACGAGTTGTAATTAATCAAAACAGAATGTCTATTATGCCTCGTAGCGCATCGTTAAACCCTCATGGGCGGTATATTTATTTTATACTACGTTGTATGTCTCTTTGTCGCAATGGTGCATATATTTGTAGATGTAGCCATGGTGAGCAATATATTAGTACTGCATCCATGCATCGAGACAACGTCACCCTATGGCTTATAATGGGTACAACATAATGCTTGTTTCAATGAGTTCTAAGCGAAATTTATTAAGCATAATTCACGTTTGAACTCATTATTGTGGTATACATATATTATGTTAACAGATGAGACAAAAAAATCAATGACGTTACAAGTGTATGTCCCATAATTAAATGCTGGTTTTGCGGTTTCTTCGACATATCTACAACAAATAATTTGGGCGAACTAGGGGTTCGTGACAAATCAGCTGTTTCAAGACGAAAATATGACTTGTGCATCAACGTTGGCCATGGGTTGACCAAAGTTAAACCCAAGACGGTGCTACCCGGTCCCTGCACTCTCAGATGGAAATGACATCATGCTCGTTCCCTCCTTTCAGTTTTTTTTTGTGGAAAAACGTGGACATTTTATGGTAGAAAAACACCCCTTTTTCTACAAAACCCTGATATATATTTCACCAGCTTCTTTTTTCTGAAATTTCAAGAAACTTTTCCTCTCTCTATGGTTCTACATTTCCCTTGTGTGTTAACTTTAGACAGTACATTGAGAATCCTCCTACAACCTTTATTCAATGTCGGTGTTTAGTGTATAGAATATCCCCTTTTTGATAGATCCAACAACTTGGCCTCTAAATGTACCCCTTTTTCTGGAAACCGAGAAGTTATCTCGGGTAAAACACCCCCTTTTTGATTTCGGGGACATTGGAAGTGGGTAAAAAAACACCCTTATTTCTGTTTTTTTTTGGAACGAGGATAGGTGTCATTTCTCTCTGAGAGTGCAGGGACTGGGCGGTGCTACTACCGTCTAGTCCCTACCCCTCGACGCCGGACGGTAGCCACCTGGTGGTAACTAGTGTAACTGAGGTAACCTGCACCGACGTACACCTTCACTATACTGTAGTAGTATACGGACCGTGAAATACCCACACGAGGTACTCGTTGTACTGTATACACTATTGTTGCCTACTGCAATAATAAGGGGTCTACTACAAAAATAAGGGGTGATGCATTCCTCATGAGAGAGGGCTGACAAAGGATTATGTAGCTCTAAAGCATGTGCACAAACGTATTGGAAAGGGTTGCATCACAAGGTTGAAGGGTTCAAATTACTAGTCCAAAAAAACTATTTCCCCCTCCCCATAACACTATTCCATTGCCTATGATGTCATTCAAACAATCACTTTGACAATTGAGCCGTTCAACGAGGTCCTATGTTCACTGACACAGATGTACATGTATAAGTAAACATGTATCATGTAAGAAATATAATCACAACGGGAACCTTTTTTTTAATGCATGAGTCATACATCTATGTACATAGAGAGAGAGGGACAAACGCAGTTGGTTTTTATTGTTTTCCACAATATGAACATAGTGATTTTGACAATACTATCATCGTCGATTTTATCATATAGAACATAATTACCTCTACCCAAGTCCTAACAAATGATTCAAGTTATACCAATACATCTATGCAGTTTCAGCATTCCATAGCACATGACTATAGAGACTTATCTCAGATGGATAAGGCTAATCAGCAAGGTGCTGACTGTTATCGTTTTGTTTACATAATACTACATTATTCTATTACAATTCTGATTGCAATCACACAATCAATTTCACATAATATTAAAAGCAAGTTCATACAGATGAATAGTTCTCAGGTTCCGGGTCTCAGGTGAAGTGTAGGTGGGCTTTACCTCCAACTCGGGAGCAGCTCCGTACACAGTAACGCCACCTGGCAGATCTATAGTGAACTAAATGTAAACACAGAACAGCAGTACCGCCCCCTGGTGCCATGTAGACGAACTCGTCAGTAACACTTGTGTTGGACCAACAAAATATTTGGCGGTATAATTTCATATAGTGCAAACAAAGACAAAAGTGGAATATCACTTTTCAAACCATCCAAACCACTCAGAGTGTCATTTTGCCCCTACATCTTTGGTAATGGTTCTGGACTTTGCCACAGAGATCTAAAGGGGAGGTGGAGAGCAATGTCGTCAAGTACTAACTTAGATATCTGATAATAGAATATATAGTCATCATAATGTGATGAGTGATGTTTCATATCAATGTGTGTGTGTATGTATGTATAGACGCCGGCTGAGGCTAACCTCTGTCATATACACTGAAAACCAAGGCCTGTGGAAAGGACTAGGGTGATCATTCCCAGTTGATTACCTCAGGTCATCACTATGATGACCTTATAAATTAGGTGATTATTTTGAGGGCGGAATCCTGCCACTAGGGGGCTCTACTATACAACAATGTGACATAGAGAGCCTACTCCATGTGATTTTTTGCTTAATACCTATAATATATAATATATCCTGATCAAATATGTGTGTAAACTAGAGGATATAATGAGTACTATCATATATTATAACCCCAAGTAACTTAAATGAAAATTGTGGCACAATTACCAAATACATAAATGGATATACACATAAACACCTCTTTAGTCTCTGAGACCATAATTAGACATGTGAGGAGTGGCTGTTATTTACTTATATATATACGCACATGCCTTTATATGGCGCCTGTTAGGAGGGGTGGACATACTAGGCATCATGACTGGGAGGGGTAATTAACATTATCTCTAAATACCCCTTCATCACGAAGAAACGTTAAAAACAATATGACAACCATCAGATTGACTACCCAGGGTTGTCATATTGATGACTCAGCATCCTCTCGGATTCTGCATCAAAGGTGATCAATTTGATGACTCTGGATCCTCACATATGATCACCCTAAAGAGCACCAGTTAAGCCGCCAGGACACAATCAAAATGATCACCCTAAGGTCATCATCACTGATCACCTTATAGTAGTTATACACCACAAGGTTTTCAGTGTAAGGCCCTTAGAAGCGGTCCTCACTCCACTCCCACTGGAGGGGCGTACTCATGGCACGTTTATCTCTCTGGGTACACACAGTTTGATTGTCTTCACCTTATGATGCCCTTTTGTCCATATCTTGTCACTTGTCCCGCCCCCTAACTGAGATATCCCAACTCAGGTCTCAAGGCTCCATGTTCATTTATATACTTTGCGATGCATCAATGTAGTGCTGATAAATAGCTCACCAGGGATGCATCCGTGCATCATGCTTCCCTCTCTATAGCGTATCAACTTCATGGTGTGTGCATGATGCATAAATGCAGCAAATTACACATCAGGGCTGCATTCATGCTAACAAAAGTGTATGGTGCAATAAGACAATATATGCCACCTTCAAGATTAATTTCCTAAGATCTCCCGACTACCAGTACCGTATTTCCCCTAGTAAAAGTCCGGGCTTATGAATGTACTACAGGTGGCACATTGACCAGGCTCAAACACGGCGTGGGCTAACACATGGGGCCGGCTTATATTTCTATGTCTGAGGAAATACCCTGGCCCCTATCTTAATTTTGAGTATCATCTACTATTGTTCATTTCAATATTTCCAATTATTGTTTTTTGTCTCTTTAACATAGTTGTAGGCAGATGAAAATAGGAGGGGGGTACATACCTGAAAGAAATATGTGAATAGCCCATTTAGAAGTGAAATTTTATAACATAAAATGTGGAGATTTCCGAAAGACATTGCCACCACCAAGCTTATACTCGGGCCTGGCTTATACACGTTACGCAGCCATTCCCAACACTGTAAAAATATTCGGTTGAAATTACGGAGATTCAATGTTAAATTTGACAGTGTATCACCGTAATTGTGATTTACAGTGAGACATGGTAAAAGTGCTTACTTTTAAATTGAACATCCGTAAACCAGTACAGTGAAACAATGTTTTTTCATTTACGGTGAATCTCACATGAAATGTTTGCCCACCAGGTGGCAGCTTGGTTCGATAGGGAGAATTTAATGGAAGCTATCACTTTAAAATATACCTAAATGTGTTAAATTTGTAAAGATATCCAACTATCTCATTAATTACACAATCAAAATTGAGACCCTGGGAACTTGTAAGGATATTATAAACACCCATGTTGTGGTAATTAGAATTATACATATGGGACATGGCCTGGAAAAAGGAACCTTTGTGTATTTCTGCACTAAGGTCCCTTTTCACAGATTGTGCCAAATATTGAGACTGTGTCAGAGTTTCTTTGTAGCAATCCCAGAGTAAACTTTTTCATGGATTTTAATTGCATATTACTATGATGCATTCAATTATGCTTCTCAGGCCTTATATTTACAGGCCTGGAATTAAGATGATTTCATGAAATATACATCAATGAATCAGGAAATAATGATAATCATCATTGAATAGCAGAGAATCATCTTATGATAATGATGAATCACCATAGAAATACAACAGCAAAGGCTCGTAAAATTTATGGGGGAAACCAAAATATGGTGACTGTGGAAAAAAACGGTGAAAGTCTGGCATTAATTAGTGCCAGCGATTCACTGTCATTTTACAAGATTGTTTTTACAGTGCAGGCTTATAGTCTACATCGACTTATAGGGGCAGGCCTATTTATAAGGAAGTACGGTATACAGGGTGCTACTTTGTTGGAAGTTGGGAAGCATTAAACCACTCTGTACACTCCTGCTTGCCGTTAAACAAAGGTAAGTCATTGTCCGACAATTAGGGCCCACAAATATTTTATTCTACAGAATATACACTACCCAGTCAACAAAAAAACGCGTTATACAATGTTTCAGAACGGTATCTCAATGTAAAATAACGTTTTCTTTGTCATATCATGATGCATGAATGCATCCCTGGCAATTTACTTGCCAGAGCTGCTGTCATGTTTTATGAAGACGAAATGTCATAGTCAACATTATTCCTGCATTAAATGGTTGACTTCATATTCACGTAAAAAGTATAACGTTTGCTTTGCAGGGAATTTCCTGATCACCCGCTCCGGATTCAACCATGATCAATCTTAAACTGGTTCTTACCATTTATGGTGTATTTCTTCTCACTCAAGGTAGTGTATTCAATCAATATACAATCTAGTATTCATGGCCAATGACCTCATTTGTTAACAACAGTTAGGAGGTGGTAGATTTGGGGGGTGACATTAAATATTTCTGAAATCAAGTGTTCATTAATCAATAAGAGTATGCTCCATGATTTTCGCCCCCCCCCCGAGACTATAATAATAAAGGTGTGTTTATACCTAGCAAAACAGGGCCGACCCTAGGAATTGTTATCCAATTTTGAAAACATATTTATTTTTTAAGTGATTTTAGGGCTATTTCAGGGTCAATTTGATAATCTACGAGTCAACGTCGTAGTCAGTGAGAAACTTTTATCCAATATTGAAAACATATTGATGTTTAAGTAATTTTGGGCCAATTTCAGGGCCAATTTTATAGTCTGCGAATCGACACCATTGGCGGCGAGTCGGCGCTGAAGTTTGCGAGTCAATTTTGGGGTACTTTTCAGTCCAAAAATTTAAAAATCAAAAAAAAAAATCCGACCTACCCTACCTAGACTTTCAGACCATGTAACCTGAAACACACTTTTTTTTGGCTTAACCGCTGTTCTGTTTGCAGATATTGAGGCTACAAAATGCTTCAAGTGCAATTATCTGAAGTCGTGGACTGGTGCGGTGACGGGGACTACAGCTTGTATCACTGAGACCTTTAACGCATCACTCGTAGGGACATGTACCGGCAACCAGTGTTGGGTAGGTGTCCTGGGGCCTCTTTCAGAACGACTGCCGTATCTGCCAGGGTACATAAATTAGGGTTTGACGATGACAATCAGGTTGATTTTTCATTATCGACAACATATTTGACGGCCCGGCAGATACGGCAGTTGTTCTGAAAGAGGTCCCTGAGGGCTTATTCAGAATGACTGACGAACTCGTGGGTAAAAAAGTCACAAGTGATTTAGGGTCTGACAAAAGGTGTGTTTCCACTATGCAACAAGGAAAGTGGGCGATTTCAGGTGTTTGTCGTCTAGCAGTATATATGCATATTTGTCAATATATTTCCCAGATATATTACACCTTTATTCTAGTTATGGTGTGTCCACTTGGCGTGATATATTTCCCAATTCATCCCCTACATATATCATTGAACTAAGTATTCTAATAGAACAAAGAGCATATTGCCCACTTTCTGCACAACAAATAAAACATGTTAGATATTCAGACATTTGAAGTCAACCTTTAATATCCATCATTTGCTCTCCCACTTTTGTATTTGAGAGTTTTGTCATTCACCTGTGTCCACAGAGAGACAAAAGATACCTTTCATATTTGTATTCAGATTCACGTTTTAAGGGTGGACAAATGGCCTGATTTTAGGGCAGAAATTGGGCAATATGCTCTTTATTCTATTATAATACCTTACTCATGTATGCCCTGGGCCATCTGGGCAGCAATATACATATCGCCTAGCGTATACACAGCCTACCTGCAGTTAAAGTGGAAGATATGTAGGAAATATATTCCCAAATATGTACATATTACTGGACGTCAACAGGTGAAATCGTCCACTTTCCTTGTTGTATTCCGCACTAGCGAGTTGCAGTGATTCTCCTTTGTGAGACCTATAGCTGAAGCTGGTTCCTAGCATGCCCAAAATGGACAGTTGTAGGGGTCATCACTTATTGAATTGGTCATACTTGAATAGTTGTTATATCCTGTACATCAACTGTCCGGATTGGTGGAGTGGTTAGGACACCGGCAATTCAATATTACCGTTGACTACAGTTTAGGTTAAAGGTTAACAACGAGGGGCATTGGCGCTTAACCGTTTGTCACAACCGTGACCCGGCCTATTTATTAGAAATAACAAAAAGAAAAAAAAAACCCAAAGTCTCTGCTGGCCTGCTGCTGGCCTTGCTGCCTGCTTGCTTGCTGCTGGTTACCTCCCCTCCCCTGGAGAAGAGTTCCACGGCTGGTGCCGGTGGGAGGCACTAGGTGGCACTGGTATGTACACTAATATGGGAATAACTTCCCCAATGGAAGTTATGCCCGACATTACCGTTGACTACAGTTTAGGTTAAAGGTTAACGACGAGGGGCATTGGCGCTTAACCGTTTGTCACAACCGTGACCCGGCACACCCAAACTGGAGTGAAGTTGTAAGAGAGGGGGGTAGGTGTATGCCTAAGTCTTAGTAGTTGCTTGCCGCGATAAGCGCATCTGTAATCTTCCTGTCCATGGCTATCCTCGCCGACATGGGCTTGGCGAGGTATATGAGTGCGGTTAGGGAGGCCCAGTCGCCCACCTGCCTTATGTCCTCCAGGGGGATGCCTGACTGGTGGAAGAATGCCGCCCCCGCTCTCCGCATGCTGTGTACCCCCGCACGTTCCGGATTCATCCCGATGCCCTCAATCAGCCCCTTGAGGAACTTGAGCAACGGGGGATACGTCAGCGGTACTTGGTGGGAGCCTCTCCTAACCAGGAAGAGGGGAGCGGAGGGGTCAGCCGGAGAATCCGAGAGGTGACGCCTTAACAAGGAGGCGGCGCACAGTGGAGAGTCGGCGGTGTAGGTGATGGGCACCAGGTGCTCCCGCTGGCCAAACTGTATAGTCTTTGAACTGCTAATGCGCAGCATCACCCCCCAGGGGTAAAACCTGACCGAGCTTCGTCGCATGAAGTGGCCGGTTATGTCCTTGAAGGTCGCTGGTACGAGGTTGCTCTTCCGCAGTAGTGAGCGAAAGCTGGTGACCAGACAAGCCCACATTACACAGTCATTATGATTTTTGAAGTTTACTAGGCGGTACATGGCGAGTAGATCGGACACCGTGACCGTCACCCTGGTCGGTGTCGGGTCGCCCAGCATCCGGCGGACTCCCCTCAGTGTTGCACTAAAGGCAAAGTCCTGCCTAATAAATTGCACATCGTACCCAAAATATTTGTTCAGACTGATGACACCGCTAACGTAGTTGTCTATAGTGCTAAATTTGAGGCCATCCGAGAGAAACATTATGTAGCGTGACATGGTACGGCTATCCGTTGGTAGCACCTTGACCCCGAGCCAGGTGCAGAATGTTATGAAGCGCTTCCACTGCGAGGCTTTGGTGCGCCAGGTGGCGGGGGACCAGACGTGGGCTCTCGCCTCTGCCGCCATCCGGTCCAGGAGCATGCATCTCTGGTTTGCCCCTGCAACACAGGGAATCAGGGAATTTGCTGTTATCGAATAATAATCTGGATAGGGCGTCTGCGACCACATTAACGTGGCCCGGAATATGAGTTGCTGTGATATGACAATTATAAATGACAGATAGCCAAAAGACCCTTCTAAGGATAATCATCGCTGTGTCATTCTCGCTACGGCCCGTGTTAATTGCGGAAACCACCTGTGTGTTATCTGAGAACACAACTACTCTGCTGTCTGTCATGGAGGGGCCCCACCTCCACAGAGCTTCTATAAGGGGGTAGAACTCCTGTATATTAATATTTGCGGGGATCTTCATGTCCGGCTCGGAACAAAAGTGGCCGTGCCTGTCCTCCCTGCTACTAAGAGGACCTTCCCAGGCACCCGCGAGCCAGTCTTGTTCGAACACGACCCCATAGCCTCTGCCTGAGGCATCCATAGCTAGAGTTAACTCCTTCTTGCTATCTGGGTCGATGATGCGAGCCTCCCCGTTGAACCATCTGGAGAAGCCCTGCCACCATACCAAGTCTTTCTTGAACCCTTTACTTAGAGTTATGTACCTCTTGTTCGCTGGGAAACCACTCAGCATCTTGATCACCCGCTGAGAGAACGTCCTGCCGCCTTTAACGACAGACGAACAATGGGACAGAATGCCACACAGTTTTTGCAGTTGCTTTCGCGTTGCCTGACGGCGACCGTGAAAAAACGATAGCTCTTGCTCCAACCTTTGCAGCTTATCCCCCGGCAGTCTCAGCTTCATATCGATACTGTCTATTTCTATGCCCAAGTATCGCTGTATCCTCGACGGGGAAGACACCTTCTTGTAAGCTATGTAAAAACCTAATTGCCTGAGTAGCTCATGGAGGACACGTTGGGATTCCGTGCATTGCCTCTCGCTAGCGGCTAATAATAGGAAATCATCCAGGTAATTGAAACACACGTGGCCCTGACGGCGCATGTACCTGGTAACGGCATCCGTGAGTCTATTAAAAATAAAAGGAGCTGCTCTTGTGCCAAAACAAATACAATTGTCCACCATGTAGGTGTCAGACCCGTCCAACTTCCACTTCAATCCCTCATAATTCCGGTCCTCGGGTCTGATGAGTACCGAGCGGTACGCCGAAGCAATATCAGTCACCGCCATGAAGTACGACGGACGGAGAACCTCGCACACGTCGTCTATTCTAGCAAACTTGAAGTGTTGAAAAGTGGCAGACATATGGGAATTAATGGACAGTCCGTCGGGCCTGCTCGCATCGGTGATGGGCCTGAAACCCCCAGTAGCCTTGGGAACAGCACCCAAGGCGTGAACACATGTCGGTTTCTCTCGCGACACGCTGAGTTTCCCGCAGCCCAGCTCCTCTTTCAAGAGCTTATCAATAAAGTCAAAATTATCTACCGAAGCTGACAAATAGTTTTTTACCTCATAACTTTCTACCCGTGCATGAGGGTCAACCATCTTGAACCCATGTAGGACACCATCTAGTATAAAGTGACAATCCTCATCTATGACACCGTGCCCCAACAACATGTCCCTCCAGCCTGCTGGCTTCAACTGCGACACGACCCCCTGAACCCTGTGTCTGCAGCTAATGTCCCATAGAGGGATATAACCTTTATAAATGTCTAGTAGGGCATCTATACTACTTGTGCATATTAGCTCCTCACATGTATGAGAGTGAATGTCTTCCATACATGAGGTGCCGACATCCGCTTCGTAGCCCGCGGAGTCGTGCTCGTCCGTGCCTCACGCGTTACGCTGCTGGCCCCCCTGTTGGCCGTAGTTCTGGGTTTGCTGGCCATAGTATGGATGCTGCTGACCCTGGAAACTACCCTGGCTCTGAGGCTGCCCCCCTTGGTTGTAGGGGTTGTGTGCGCATCCCCGAGCCCCGTGCGGGCCACCGCAGACCGCACACGAGTGTTGCTTCCTGCATAACGGCCAATCGCACGCCGTAAAGTTGAACCCCTTGCACAGGTGGTCAGGACAGTTGATCCTGAATTTTCCCATACTTGACGGCCTAGCTGGTGGCTTGCCCGGGGCCTTGTTTAGAAGAGACATTTGCTTTGCCATCTCCTGTTGCATCTTCACGTAGGCCAGAGTTTTGTCCATACCCATGTTGTTTGCCATCGCGCCGTGGTCAGCCACGGCAAACTTGGGGATCTGCTTTTTCAGCACCTTGTCGGTCACCTCTCTATCATACTGGCATATGGCCTTCATGCAATAGGTAGGTTTTATCTCCTTCAGGGCGATGAATTTCATGTGGTCTAGGTATGACAAGGGGCTCAAGTCGGGATGATCGGCTATGATCAGGGCCTGAGTGACATTGATCATCCCGTAAATTAACTCCCTATATGACATTTCGCTGTAGTCTTTGTCAGCTGGGAGGTGGTAGTCTGGCCTGATCCACAGCTTGGACCTTTTCCTCATGCTAGCCTCATTAGCTGCATGTAGAGAGGCCAGGATATCACCCTCCACAGCTGACTTACCTGAAGCGACGTTTCTGAAGAGGCCATCAACATCACCCGACTGTAGGCCGATGTTGCCGAAGCCCAACCCCGCCGTAGCTAGCCCAGTGTGCAGGGTGTGGCTCGCCCCCAGATTTATGCCTAGCCCACCTGCCGATGGCAGACTAGAGAAACCTGGCGGGGGTGTCGCGGAGAGGGGTTGGCCTGAAGTGTAGGGTTGCTGCTGTTGATGCCGATTGGACCCGTGTTGGCCCCGCTGTTGCTGTAGATGTTGCTGTAGTGTTTGCTGATTTTGTTGAGTAGACTGGGCAGAAGGGGTCACCTCCCCTGCCAACCCAGCCCAGTCTCCACAGCAGAAATTCTGCATAGGAGGGGTCTGCATCCTCCTGCTGTTGCTGCTGCTGCTGTTGATGCTGCCCCAACACCTGCTGTTGATACTGCTCCTGTTGCTGTTGGGTGTGTCCATGCTTCCCCTCATTGGTAGGATCAGACAGTTGAGAGGATGTTGTGGCTCCAGCAGACCTACACACACCCCCTAACTGGTTAAAACTGCCAGACTGACCTGTACCATGATGAAGCGTGAAGCTCCCCGGGTGTCCGTGATGAAGCGTGGAGCCTCCCGGCACCCCGGGATGAAGCGCACCGCCCGTGTTCGAGGACGAACTCGCCGCCGAGGTATGTGGAGGCTGTCCCTGCTCGCCGACGGTCGCACAAAAGTCTCCCAACCAACCTTCCTGCGACATTTGCGACGGCTTTGAGGATTGGGACGGGGGTAATCGACCATGCTCTTTCGTTTGCGACAACTTTTGAGATTTAATTCGCTTCCGTTCGGCCAAAAACTGCGAAAAAGCGACACCCTCCTCTCTGTTTTCGTCTGGGCGGATGTTATGATCCGCCATCTTGGTTTGCGCATGCGCGCCGAGCTGCTGCTTCGCGGACAGAGACGGAAAACTTCCGTCGAAGTCTTCCCCGGGTAATGCGGACAGTTTGTGGCCGCTGGTGCCCTGGTCCGCGTAGTATAAGGCTGTTCCGCGGGCGTCTGCAGGCCGCCGCAAATCGTCTCCCTTACTCTCACCTTGCATGGTATCAACAATGCCGCGGAATGCGGCCTCTGCCAGGTTCGTATCTCTTTCTACCCGGTTATTACTTGCCCTGAGTCCCGCCAGCTCCATCTCGGCCTCTTTTAATTTTTGGGTCCTCTTAAGGTCCTCTTCCCTGGCCTTCTCCTTGATTGTCAACGCTTCGATCCGGTCTAAAGCTTGCTGGAGCTCTACCTCCCGGGCCGCACTGTACTCCGCGGCCTCCTCGCTGTGTTGGCGGGCCGTACCGCCCGGGGGTGCCGGCGAGGACGAGCTGCTTTGGCCGGTCTCCTGCCGGCCCTGGGGGCCGCCATGGTTGCCTTGTGCCGGTGCCGGCTCGTCTCGTCCCTGCCCCTTCCTAGGTGTGCCCTTATCTGGGTTAGGGGCCTCACATTTGGGGCATTTGACTCGATTTCCATGGTACACGTGACCACAAAAACATATAGTCATTTTGAGGCAATATTTGAGGCAATATTTGAGGCAAAAAAACCCAAAGTCTCTGCTGGCCTGCTGCTGGCCTTGCTGCCTGCTTGCTTGCTGCTGGTTACCTCCCCTCCCCTGGAGAAGAGTTCCACGGCTGGTGCCGGTGGGAGGCACTAGGTGGCACTGGTATGTACACTAATATGGGAATAACTTCCCCAATGGAAGTTATGCCCGACATAAAGGTCCTGACTTCGAATCCATGCCAAGGCCACAGGGTTATTTTTTCCCTAGTTGGTCAATAATAATGATAGTAGGCCTATTCACATTGAAAAACTAAAGATGCATACAAGATCATTTGGGATTAGGCCTAACCTATAAAATTGTATATTATGTAAAGGAAATTTCCAACTGAATTGTATACTATCATAAATTTTGACTAACCAAAAGGACTTTTTAAAAGGTGTGAGAACCAAATAACCTTGGAATGGATTCGAAGTCAGGACCTTTGTATTGAATTGCCAGTGTCCTAACCACTCCCCCAATCTGAACACATGATATAAGGACCCACAATAGAGGCCTATAACTGAAAGGTTTATGGCCCCTAAAACTCCAAATTTTGGACATGACAGGAACCAACTTCAGCTAACCAGCTGGCTGCTATAGTTAGCAGAGGAAGGAGCACTGGTACCAGACAAAATGGCGCTGTACAGTGATCATCTTGCTAATGCGGAATAGTAGACACACACTCAATAGGCTTGTGTATTCTCATACTGACAGTCTGGTTTTCCCCTCATGTTTCAGTATGAGTGGACACATACCACCTACTTCAGCGGCAGGACTCAGACTACAGTAGAACGCTCTTGTCGTGATGCCTGTCCAAAGTCAGTGTACAGCGACCCACCCGGTCCACCCGATGATCCCATTAATGGCTTCTCTAACGCCAATTTCTGCTGTGGATCCAATGGCTGTAATACTGGATCCCTGGTATCTCCCCAGGCCAGGTTCATCTATGGCATCATTCTGATCAGCTTTACTCTACTCTACTACTAGATTTGTAGGGGAATTAGGGAGAAAAGCGATTCCCCAAATACACATTGACGTAATTTTTCCCCGGCTATAACTAAGAAGGCTCTAACTAAAAATACCTACATGTAGGATAGCCTAATTAGGCCCCAGAATTAAAAATTAAACTCTTAATATTAGTGGAGATGTATGGAGAACAATAATGTCTGTAATTGAAAAAACTTTCTTGCACATTCTCGCGACCTACTTTGGCATCCTATATTGTGAAAGTCGATTTTCTCCCCCATATATATTTACACTTTCATTGAATACTGGATAAATATTCGCACTGTACATATTTTCGTAGATTTTCATTTTTTGCGGAATTTACGAAAAAATATGTACAATGAAAAATAAAATACATTTACATCATGTTGCATATGAGTGAATCAGAGAATAAAGAGACAATGATTAAATAGTCAGCCTTCTTTTATCTTTTTCATTTAGGAATATAATTATACTCTAATGCTTATTTTAAAGGGGCCGATCCCTGAGACTGGAGGAGAGTGGATCATGTAGTTCCTAACTGTGCCACTGGCAGTCTCTCAGATCGATTTGCACTTTTGTAGTTTACAAACCCTACTGACTGCACCCAGCACAGGGCATTGTGTTTGTTTGATCCCCAATCAGCCATAAATAGCACAACTGGGCAACTCTATTACCTTGAACCAGTTGACCCGGCCTGGTCAGGTGAAATTGGTAGGGGGACCATGAATCAGGCTTGGCTTGGTATAAAACATTCTATAAAACCAGGAAAAAGCTATCATAACCTCCTTAAATTAATCATTAAACTAGGCTTCTAGGGATACACAATGCAGAAAGGAATCCTTGTGTATTTAAGTGTTTATTTTTAACAGAATCCATGGGATGTGGTCTATTCAAGGGGTAGTATACCGGGTTTTTTCTGTGGACACACAAGTGGTAGTGTAAACAGTCAGTACACTGGTGGGTATCAATAGTATTGTATACTACCACTGCATAGTCTAACTGCTGGTCACACCAGTGCAACTTATGTAGAGCAGTGAATTGCTGGCAGAGAACAACCAGCATCCTATTTCTTGGTTGCCTGAGCCATTATTTTTGGGGTACTTTGCTAGGGAATATGATCCTACAGGGCTAGGACATGCCTGGATCTCAGGGATTGTGCTTGGGAGATTCTAAAGTTAACTGAGGTGTTATATGAACTCAACAACCCTGGCAGAGGATTTTACGATTTGGTTTGAGAAGTCTTACCCCTTAAGGACTGTAAGAGCCCTTACCCATATCTGTCTTGCACATATTTATTTATGCGTAAGGGTTCGTTTCATTGTTAAACGGTAAACATAGATCTTTTCAGGTGTATAAATTTCCACGGATTTGCTAAAAAAAGTACAATCTTAAGCGGATTTAAATTCACAGATTTTTAAGTACAGTATTTGTGTGGCTATATTTTGGATAAAATTTAATGCTGTAAATAAAATACTAGTGTTATCCCTTAAATGCATCATGTCCTTGGTCCTCATTATGCATAAATGCAGCACTGGCGAGTTAGTCCCTGGGGCTGCATTGGTGCATCATGACGATGAATGTTGTCTCTTAGAGACATCTGTCCTTAACCCTTTAAGGGTGGATGTCGCTAAAAGGTGACAGTTGTCGCCATAATGCATCACCCCAGTGAGTAACTTGCTGGTGATGCATTGGTATATTATGCCAACCCTTCGGGAGTGTCTCAACCCTGTTGGGTCGGCATGATGCTTGAATGCAGCACTGGCAAGTTACTCGCTAGGGCTGCACTGATGCACCATGACGACAAAGGGCATGGTGCATTAATGCACTATGCCATCCTCAAATGGTTAAAGGGTTGATAAAATACGTTTACAGTAAAAGTGAATGCTGTCTGCCGTGGGCAGTCTGGTCTGCTTGTAGTAATCTCTGATAAGGATCGCCACTGTTCAATATTTTGAGGGTCCACCACAAGAGGGCCACCTAGGCTTATGGGCCATAAATACCCAATTTGGATAACCATTGCTCCTTATGGTCTCACTGTGGGAAATCATGCAGAAAACTGAGAGTCATAAACAATTGTTGTAGGCAGTGAATACTGTGGGAGCACTAAATGGTCAATGATTAAGTTGAAAATAATGCCAATATTATGAAAACTAGTGCACATGTTGCTGAATGTTTGCCAAGTTTGATTAAATAATAGGAAAGGAATTCCTACTCTCTTTCCCAGATCCTTCCGAAGGAAAATTGTGGGGCTGAGATAGGGAATCCCGGGGTCACTGAGTACATCGTTACTGAAAGAAGAACTCTGCAGTAAATACTAGATGAGTTCTGGGTGGTCAAAATAGCTTGGGAAATTTGCTAAATTTCTGTAAAAAATCACAAATGGCCCTTAGCATATCTTAATTGAGATTACGCCTCAAAATATGTGATTATTGCAAGGATAGCCCTATATTTGAATGTTCATTTAGGTTTGATCTGAAATGAATTCATTCACTGCATATCTGGTCAATTATGGACGTTCATTCACATTAGGGGCCAGCATTTCAGATTTTGGTGAATAAAAACACCTTATATTTTTATATATAGTGTATGAAGGATATTCTTATTCATTCATGAGAGATTTTCCCTCAATATCTCCCTTGGATTACTTTATCGCATGTTACGTTACATAAGAATATAGTGAGATTTCATTTCCCTGTCTGAGAGGCACGTGGGGATGAACTTGCCAAGTCACTAGACACCACCTATTTTGCCTGTTATCTTAAAAGACCCACTTTTCCAGTGATCTTAATCAGTTTCCAGGCCTATCCTTTAGATGGCACCACTGTAAGTTGGTAAGATTGCTATATATATAGGGGGCTATCCCCCCGCACCCCCTTTTTCTTTACCTCTTCTTTTTCTTTTTCTTTTTTAAAACTGTAACAGAACTATAACCGAATCTATTTACCACTAAAGGATGGGGTGGTTAGAACTAAGGGAAAAGAAAGTCATACTTGCAGCGTTACAGTGGCACCATCTAGAGAAGAGCGGGTAATCATTAAGATTACAGGGAAAATGGGTTTTTAAGATTACAGGGAAAATGGGTGACGTCTAGTGACTTGGCAAGTTCGTCCCTTGTTGCCTCTGATACCTATACCTTGCCTACACCAGGTTCATGACAGATGGTGTGTCCTTCAGCTAAAGATTTGAAGTCCACAATGAGGGCTTCCGGCTTATACTGACATTTGGTGGGATAACTGAGAACTAATGTAGACTCCAGTGTTGCCACCTTCCTGCATGGAGAGGCGTGCTTTTCATATTTTCTGAAAATCATTTTTTCATGTGCCCTTGTGTGTTTGAAGTATGAATATGAACTTTTATTGGCCCAGAGCAACTCTTTCCTATAATACAGAGACTTGTTTATGTCAAACTACCAACCTAAATGAGCTTCTATAGGCTAAAACATGAATTTCTATAGGAAATAGTGCTGACAGAGCCATAAAATTGCACAGGCAGGTTACTAAGGGGCTGCTGATGATGTTACAAGCAATAAATATATTGCCCTCTATTGAATTGTGTGAATATTCTCATGACAATGTATTAAGGATGGCAATAATCGGGTGCAAAATCCTACAAATTCATAAAAAAGTGGTCATTTTGACCACAATGGCATACCATATTATCAAGCCCTGACCTCATTCTTAAGCATACATATTTGGGCGATGTTCATTGAAAAAAATATGCATGTCAGAACAATGTGTAGCTTGCTATGAACTGCCAATAGACAACTCTTGATGCTCGGAGACAGCCTGTCAGAGCTATGCTTTACGCAGAAAATCACACCGACAACTGTTCTGCAGGCCCCAAACCTGGATTATTATGGGGAAATGGAATCTGTGCTCCTAATAGGGTCTATTCAATAGTAGAAACTGCACCTCCTATGAACCTAGGCCCATTTTCATAGATTCTATAGGTTAAACATAATAAATCGGCAAATTTGTCGCTGTCAATTACCCCAAAAAGGTGGATTTTAATGATTTTCAACCAACATTGCAGACCCCAGTAGGCCTAATTGTCCCAAAACATTTAAAACTAAGCTAAACCAATTAAATGATTAACTTTTCAATAATCCCCAGACATTCTAGTTTATATAACTGTATCTGGTGCAGGTCTCAGACAGGGAATTACTCCCCCACTATACTTTAATATAGCATGACATGCAATAAATTGTATTATAAGGAGGTATTGAAGGAAAAGTTTATCATAAGTCACTACAATGAACCCTCATACATAATCCATTAAAGTATAAGGAGACTTTGTTCACAAAAATCTGAAATGCCACTCCCGAATGTCTACAAACCCCCATGACCGGCCAGTTCTGCAGTGAATAAATTCATTTCAGACCCAACTCAGATAAACCCCAAGACAAAGGCCTTTACCTCCAAGAACAATGTTTTATTGCATGTCATATGATTTAGAATTTATATAGGGGCACCTGTGATTTTTGACAGAATTTTAGAAAATCCCCTATCTATTTTGACCACCCAGAACTCATCTGCTATTCTGTGCGGAGTTTGTCTTTCAGTAAGGATGCACCGACTGACCTCGGGGAATTCCCTATTTGAGACCTGCAAGCTGTGTCGTCAGCCCCCAGTGTGTTCAGTGGGTGACAACTTGTACCACTGTGTATGTAGGTCACCACTTCCTCTGGTGACAGAGGTAAACAGAGAAGACAACAGCTATCAGTTTACATTGATTAGATGAAGGTAATAATGCATACATCTAGAATGTAGGTTACTACAAGTACTAAGGCTTTCTGTTCATGATACACAAGCATTGTTACAAAGAACCTGTTTATCAGTTTATTCCTGACATGGTAGTTTGCCTAATAGTCTGCGTGTGGCAGTATAAAGGTTATCAGTCAGTGTCACCAAAGAGCAGTTACCTAGGCCAGAGGTGGAGAGAAGTGGCATGCCTCTAGAGGAAAAACGATGCGTAACTAGTTCTCAATGAAGCCTTCAACAGCACTATAGTGACCCCTTATGATAGTCAGAGGAACTAAATTTGCATACAAGTTCTATGGGACATGACCCATAGATACTTTATATGTGTAGTTGAATGTATATGTCACACGCAATATCGGAATTTGCGCAATATCGGAACTTTTACATCTTAATAACAAGTCTTTTAAAATAAGTTAGTGTGCCATACAAATAGAGCAGTAGTGTAAAGTCTGCATGTGTAAGGAAGTTTTACTGTATTAGTTGGCTCCTTGTTGGGTTCTATGTGACCCCCATTGTTTTATCACACCAGAGGGATTATTTCCGCACCTTAATAATCACACCTACAGTGAGGTGGGAGATGCATAGGAACGTCCTAGTAATTGTAATCACACCTCTAAGGTATGGCACAACATCCTAAAACCACATTGAAAGATATATTTAAATGCTATATGTGTATCTACAGTATGAATTCTGACACTGCCCAATCTAAATAGGGAGCAATTCCGGAATTGCCCTGCGCAGTTCCGGAATTGTGCTAGAGCAGTTCCGGAATTGAGCTGGTTCTGATTCTGCGCCTGACATATATATTTAATTTCCATCCACAAACGATGTGTCTCCTCTAAGTTTCTGGTCTCCCTATTAGACATCACACATCTGGCTATTCATTTATGGCAACATATTGAATATACTTCCAATAATAGGTGTGTAGGACATGTTCAAAATTAGCTGACTTAAGGGTTTTAGAAGAGCAAATGTCATATGAGATTTTTCTATTTGTAAAAGTTAACACATTTTCAAAACTATACTAAAAATATGTATGAGTTCCTAAATAATGTGACTGTAACAATACAATACTTGCCATATGTAGTTATGTTGCAATATCATGAAATTATGCACAGCCTATTTTATCTAGGTACATGGAAACTAGATATTTTAATTCCCCTTTTCTCCACTAGAGGCAGTTCGCTCCTTTCCTCTTCTGTGCCAAAAAAAAGGGGTGTGTTTCGTGAACCCAAAAAAATGAACATTTTCTTTGAACTCAAATTGTTTATTCTTAATATCATATGCAATTAAAATGTGAACTAAAAAAGTGGGGTCCTAGTCCTAGTTTCTCCAGGATTGGTCACGTTTATACAAAAGGGATGTCTATATCATTGAATTAAATGGGCATGACCTATGAATTTAGCTATTTCTGGTGTGTTTTAGTTAATGAATCACATACTAGACAAACATTTTCTCATAAACTAAAATTAAGCTAAATAATATAAAAGAATAAAGATCATGAAGTATAGTCATATTGTTGCAGTGTTACATTTTGCACCATATGGCTATGGATACAGGGAGACTGCTACCTTAATGCTTAGGCATTATGGGCCGCAACAGAGGAGAGAGGGTTCAGAAATACTTTGTAAAGATTACAAATATGTAGTAGGTCTCCTGGATGCAGAGGAAGACATTCTAAGCATGATTATTAGTAATCCGTAATCTTAGGGTTAAGGCTAGTGTAAGGTTTAAGGTAAGTTATATGGTTTAGATGTTTTAAGATTATGGATTTTAACTTACGGTAAGAATGTTTGTCCGCGCACCCAGGTGTGCTAGATTCGATGAGCGTAAACGCTCAAGATCATCTAAAGGCAGTCAAAATCATTGTAGAACCTTTGCATAAGGATAATGTTGTCCCACTCTAGGAGTGGAAATATCATTATATCGATTTTATGGGAATTTTTATAGGTTTTTATTTTAGGACAAATTTTAGAAAAATTTGATTTCGGGGAAAAATTTGATTTGAAAAAAACACATACTTAAATGAAAGATGAAATGCCAAAGGTGCTATTCATTTTGAATTTGGTTGCTGTCAATCTGTCAAGAGGAAGGGCTTGTAGTTGCTGTTTGGGTGGATTGGGATGTGCTTGCATTTTTGCGGATGGAGTCATTTTGACTGTAGGAGTCTAATATGTGGAGACCTCATAATTTCTTTAATTGAGATTGAGAACTCAAATTCAATTTTGAAGAATCAAATTGACATTCTGCAGTAAAATTTGACAATTTAAATTTAAATCTCAGATCAAATAGAGGAGTCTCAGATGGTATTCAGGAAACATATGTACAGTGAGTTGGAATGCACTTTGCACATATGAAACATCTTTGATTCTCATACAGAACGGAGTGAGAGTTCCTCAAGGAACACAACAACTTTTCATCAACCTACAGAATGAATATTCAAAGGGGAGGCAGGTGAAAACATCTATCTCAGATCAAATAGAGGAGTCTCAGATGGTATTTAGGAAACATATACTTCAGTGACGAGTCCCTGCATGTCTACCCAGATTCAACCAACCAGAAAACCTTCAAAGACGAGGGCTGGGGAAATTTGTCACAGACCAGATTGGCCTGGTGGTGGAGTTTCCGAGTCAGCCCCAGTCCCTGCAGTGGTACTGCCGCCGTTGTGTGCGGGAGAACCTGGTGTCACTTCAACCATCTGTGGTGAAGACTCTCCTGCTGCCATCCAAAATGAAGCGCTACATCCTCTGTCATGAAATATGAAAATAGTTAGGAATTCTTAGTGTAATAATGTATTTGAGACCTACATGTGAGAGTCCTGGTAGCACTGGTACCCATCACCCTGGTGCAGTTAGATGCTAACCCATGGTGTCATGTAGCTGCCACCCTGAGGCACGATAAAGGGCACAAAGAACCCACATTACAACCAGGGTCACACATGTTGTAAATCATGTTATAAACACATTACATTTGTCTACATTAGACTTTTGTCCTCATGTCAGAAATGTGCATATTTACTGACACTTAACATGGACTTGCTTTTGTATTGCATTAATATCAACTTGTGAAATAATCAGAGGAGTTTTTGTAGAGCCACTGAAACAAAAAGAAAACTAATGAAGGAAAATAGGAATAGCATGTGGATTTCTAATATTAAACATTCAGATACTTTTGATGTATTTATGTTGTAGCCTGGATAACCTCTAAGCCCCAGGCTGGTTTACCAGGCTACCAGCCTGTTATACCATGCTGCTGTGCTGGCAGAGCGGCCTGCATTAATAGACTGCCTGTAAATATGGATAAAAATACAGAAATATTCAGTGTTAACATGTAGGGACCCTAAGGAATAGACCCTAAGGAATCGAATAAATGCACTGGGGCTGATTGGTGGGGGGTGCACAAGGGGTACTTCAGCCCATGGCCTATGAGAGAATATAAGTATTACTGGAGTAAATAGTAATATAGCCTGGATCTTCTTATTGTAACGAGCTCCCTTTTCTTTGTATGTTTTATTAGATCCTAAGTTTACATACACCTAAAGACAACACAACCCTTCCTATCCAAACATCCCACATTGGTCATGCACTAATAACTGCTTATAGGACATGTGTACAGAGTCCTGACTGAGTGTACATCCATGTAGGAAGTTGGCACCAGTAAGACAACACCTCCATAACTGGTACGTACCATACAATAACTGTGTGTAGGATTACATATTATTAGGCAGGATTCAGATAAACTGCTTTAACATTCAAGATAATCTACAGGCAGTTAAAATCATTGCAGACTCTTTACATGACAGGTATCGGGGGGGGGGTGTCCTCCCTCCTCTAATACCATGAGGCTGTAGGTAGAATGACAGTCAGTAGGTCATCATGGCATTCTTTAAATTTGGGACATATGTATCAATTTGGTGTTTTGCAGTGTTTTTGACCTCTAATAGCCTTGCAACAAAACTACTTGCCTCCATAATTTTTTTTCCATCCATTTCATGTAAGAAGCAACAGCCTAGGCTTTCAGAACAATGTAATTTTCATGTGTCCGATGGATATTTTTTAAATTCTGACCTCTCAAAGGGCTAAAACACCCTCAAGGATCATTCAGACTCAAAGATTTTATATAAACCCCTTGAGACTTATAATGTCATTTAGAACATATGAGCAATGCTCGACCCAAAAATGAGTGTGATTGACCAAGCCATACTGATAATGTAACCTTCCACATAATGGGTATCTCTACATTGAAAAGTACAGAATTCGGTCCTAATGACATGACATTTATCCATACTGTTACATAAAATATCAGTGTGGGTTATCATTATAATTTTTATGATAACTTTGGAAATGAATAGCCAACATGTCATCCAAATGGAACATTCTAAACTAAAGACATGAACTATTAGCTATCTCATCGATAGACCGTGTTGACACTTGCCTGGTTTGCTCAATCAGTTGGGTGCCTGCCTCTCAATCTGAGGGTCGAGAGTTTGAGGCTCTCTTACTAAAGGTTCTGGAACAGCTCCACAGGGTCCCACCACCAGTTTGTCCGAATTATCCATAAACCTGATTCACGACTAATTGAAAATTGTTCATATGTCGCTATTGTCAACTTAGATACTCACAACCTTTCCCTAAGAGAATCAAAGGTTTTACCCCAAAGAAGTGATTTTTGGAATAAATACAAATCTCTTAGACTGTACATGATTAATATAATGTCAGACAGTTTATTTAAGGTAATACTGCCACTCTAATAGTCCAGATGCTTAGCCATTTTGCCACTATCATATACATATTGGAGAGGCTGTTGAAAATGACACCAATACTACAAGATCTGAAGTTTAATAAGCTTGATAAGGCTTGTTTTACCCTATTACAATGGGAAATTGGATATCTTGACATGTAAGCCAATGCATGAAATAAAAGTATACATACTGAAGATAATACTTTGATGATAATCACAACATTTTTGAGCAATATAAAGTTGATTACACATACTATGGCTAATTGTAAATGCTATAAATCAAAAGTTAAGTACATTTCTTTTAAGTCTGACCCATACATGTTATTATGCTCAGGCAGTCGGAATTTTACATAAGATTATGTGGCATTGATATTTCATCCAAGCCAACCGAAATTCTTTACCATGAGAGGGGTACAATCATTTTCAAGCTGGCAGGATCTATCTTTGTGATTGCCCTATATTGTAATCTATAGATTGCAGCATTATTTGTTCAAAAGAGGTGAAAATACTTTCTTCCCTGTTGGCAGGGTCCAAATCAATCCTTCGCTAAATGCCCTAGTCCCCTCTTCGTGTTTTGAGTAATTAAAATCACCAAACCCTTACATATAGATGGTGTGAGTTTGGAAATGTACACTTCAAATACATTTCTTGAAATATAAACATACATTATTTTCAGGTCCAACATAATTGAGGCCTATTAATTGGAAACAGCCCTAAGGAAAAAGACATTTTCCCCACCGGTCTAAGTGGACCTCGAGTCTAGACCAAAGTAAAATGGCAGAAGGTGGTGAATCTAAGTTAAAAGTTAAAAGTGGAATAGCGGAAGTCGTCAAGAACCGTCAAACAGACCAGCTGAGGAAGATCCTGGACAGTGGCTGGGATGTCAATGACACGTTAGATGTACACAATCAGAGAACCGCTCTACATGAAGCAGCAGCCGAGGGTTGGACTGAGGGAGTGAAGCTGCTTCTGGCTGCAGGTGCTACCCACAAGACACCTGGTATACGGGAGACACCATTATACCTAGCTCTGGAGAACCCTGCCTGTCCTGTTGATATCATAATACTGCTGCTGAAACATGGCGCAGACCCTAATGACCATTATGGGTCACATATACCATTATTTATAGCGATTTCTCAAACTCTCGGTCACAAAGTAGGGAGAACTTCCTGAGGATTGTGGAGCTTCTGCTGAAGAATGGAGCGGACCCTAATCCAAGGGGTAACTACAAACGTATTACAGCTACATCAGCTCTTGGTATGGTTATTCATCGCCTCTTCCTCAAAGTCCATAGACCTTATACCAGCCGCCTGAGTGGGTATAAGGCTACTGGTGCCCTATTCAAAACCTTGTTAGTATTTGGGGCAGATGTAAACTGTGACGACCCACTGCTTCACAACATGTTGATGGAGGCATGTTGGGATAAACACACAGTTCCCCCTATTATGTTCCTAAGGGTGCATCTTGACTTGTACTTCCAGTACGGAGGCAACATCCACAAGGAGTATGCTGATAAAGGAACAGGTCTGGACTTTGCTGTCAGGGAGTCTTGCCCCAGTAACAGTATCAGGTGGCTGATCAGGCATGGGGCTGACACTTCCACAGTGACGTCTTCCTTCTCAAAAGCATTTTTCGGAAAAAAACTGCATTTGTATGACACCTATGAAACACCTTTGATTCTTGTGCAGACCGGAATGAGAGTTCCACAAGGAACATATCAACATCTTGTCAACCTGCAGAATGAATATTTAATTTTTTGGTGGAGTGACTTAGAGGAGGTGGCAACATCTCAGATGGTATTTAGGAAACACATATTCCCTGAGTACTTGACCAAACAGACGGCTGACTTGAAGGAATTTAGTGACGAGTCGCTGCAGATCTACCCAGAATGCAATCCACAAGAACCCCTTAATATGATAGGTCTAAGGGAATATCTGTCAGACCAGATTGGCCTGGTGCTGGAGTTCCTGAGTCAGCCCCAGTCACTGCAGTGGTACAGCCGCCGCTGTGTGCGGGAAAACCTGGTGTCCCTTCAACCATCAGTGGTGAAGAGCCTCCCCTTACCATCCAAGATGAAGCGCTACATTTTGTGTCATGAAATATAAGCATCATGGTTGTTTATTGAGCACACATCAAATTACTGTGAATGTGGTGGTCACATTGTAGCAGTAGAGCTGTCTTGATAATGTCCTGGGTTGACCAGGGTAAAAAAAAAAAAAAGTTGAATCAAGATTCAAATAACTGCTTTTATTGCAGTGTGTTAACTATTGTAGTGCATTGTATAGAGATGTAGTTTGTGGTAGATGTAATGATGCCTTGAATTCCTGGTGTGTGCCTGTAACAGAGTACAGATAGATAGATGGAGATTTGGGCTACTATTTACCCTTATATTCTAGTTATAAATGTGGCCTTTGGATGTCATGGACAATTGTAGTCAGTGCTTAGGGTGAGACTAAGATAAAGTTGAGCCATAGCTTCAAATCAGAAACAGCATAAGAAATACATCTTATTAACCTTGTACTCAAGTTACTCCAGAAATGAGGGGCTATAAACCCTTAGCTTTGATGTCTGTAGTACAAAACAATATATGTTTGAGTATACCATTATTGTACAGCAGTGCTTCCACCTAGTATACTACAGAGCACTTGCCCAGGTAACAAGAAACATTCGATCAGCGTTTGACTATATCTGAGGGATTTGTCTTGACTATATCTGAGAGATTATGTTTTTTTATTAGCATTATTTCAACGTTGAAACAACGTTTTTGTGGAAGATGTGATTTTAGAAACTTTGGCTTAATGTTAGAAAACAGGTTGCAAACTAACGTTTGGGTGGTAGACCTTTGAAGTTTTGTAACTGAAATTAATGCATAGCCAAAAAGCTTGTTATAAACTAATATGGATCAAAGTAAATTCGTTACAACAGGATTCTTTTACTATAGAAATGTATAGGAAAGAATTCGGGCACAGTAATTTGTTTGTTATATCCAAAAATTCGTTATAACCGAATTCGTAGTAGCGGAATTTTACTGTATATAGGCCTCATATATTCCATCTTATCACTTCCCGATCAGAGACTACACCCGGTCAAAGACTACATCTGGTCAAAGACGATTTTTATAATAGCTTCAAAAGATTCCTTGGGAAAAGTTAAGGTCATTTTCTCCTAAAAAATCACATTTTTAGTTATATCTCATTATCTCATGAAATATTGTGTTTAGAGCATTTATGGCTATTCCCCCTGTTGTTATGATTTCCCAGGTTTCGTCACACATTAGGTGAATCTGTAAGATTGCGCTGAACTGTACTTGTACCATTATTCATGTGAACCTTTGATGTCTGTAACCTATACTTCACAGAGCATTATTTCTCTCTGCCCGGTCAAAGACGTCACTTTATATATAACTTTGAGTTTAAACAGCTGCACTGTGCATATTAAGCTCAGTACATGAATATATATAATTTTACTTATGTTTCCAACACACATGTATTAACATAATATTGCAGTATTTCACTATTTCCTTACTACAGTAAAATTCTGTTATAACGAAGTGCTTTGGTCCAGGGAAAAAGTCAACAAATTTCGTAGTATCCAAATAGAGCATTTTAGAAACCTAGATACTGTCAGAAAATGCTTCCATAACCTCCTTTTATATAATTAAACAGCACAGGGGTAGACATATTGTATATGTCATCAGATTACTCATAATAATGAATTCAAAGCGAAATGTAGGTAACACTAAACAGGAAGTTAATAATGTCAGGGATACTAAAAGAATTGGCGTACCTGGGCGAGGGATGGCTGTATGGACAGGTGAGGTGACGGGCTGTGGATGGGTACAGGTGGGTATGCGACCCCCCCCCCCCCACAACCCCTCCCCTACCTGGAGCCTAAACTTCAAACATAAGTCCTACACCTGTACAGCCCGCTCAGGGAGGGGGGGGGGGGCAGCAGCGACCCTATCCCCCCTCCCCACAAGCCACCAGGGCTTCTTGAGGGGTGGTATGGGTGAGAGACCTTTGAAGTTTTGTAACTGAAATTAATGCATAGCCAAAAAGTTTGTTGTAAACTAAGATGGATCAAAGTAAATTCGTTATAACAAGATTATTTTACTATAGAAATGTATAGGAAAGAATTCGGGCACAGTAATTTGTTTGTTATAGCCAAAAATTTGTTGTAACCGAATTCGTAGAAGAGGAATTTTACTGTATATAGGCCTCATTTATTCCATCTTATCACTTCCCGGTCAAAGACTACACCTGGTTAAAGACTACATCTGGTCAAAGACTACACCAGGTCAAAGACGTTTCAATTGTTACAAACTCATGAGACTGAGCCATAAAAGTTATCAGTCAGTGTCACCAAAGAGCAGCTACCCAGGCCAGAAAAAAAGGGTGTGCTTGGTGAACCCCCCAAAAAAGATGAACAATTTTCTTTGAACTTGAAATTATTTATTCTTAATATCATATGCAATCAAAATATGAAAGAAAAAAGTGGGGTCCTAATCCTAGTTTCTACAAGATTGGTCATGTTTATACAAGAGGAATGTCTATATCATTGACTTGAATGGGCCTAACCCATGAAATTAGCTATTTCTGGTGTGTAGACAAACATTTCACATACTAGACAAACATGTCATAAGAACTAAAGTTAAGTTAAATAATATAAAACAATGAAGATTATGAAGTATAGTCATATTGTTGCAGTGTTACCTTTTGCACCATATGGCTATGGATACAGAGAGACTGCTGCCTTAATGCTTAGGCATTATGGGCCGCAACAGAGGAGAGAGGGTTCAGAAATACTTTGTAAAGATTACAAATATGTAGTAGGTCTCCTGGATGCAGAGGAAGACATTCTAAGCATGATTATTCGTAATCCGTAATCTTAGGGTTAAGGCTAGTGTAAGGTTTAAGGTAAGTTATATGGTTTAGATGTTTTAAGATTATGGATTTTAACTTACGGTAAGAATGTTTGTCTGCGCACCCAGGTGTGCTAGATTCGATGAGCGTAAACGCTCAAGATCATCTAAAGGCAGTCAAAATCATTGTAGAACCTTTGCATAAGGATAATGTTGTCCCACTCTAGGAGTGGAAATATCATTATATAGATTTTATGGGAATTTTTATAGATTTTTATTTAGGACAAATTTTAGAAAAATTTGATTTCGGGGAAAAATTGGATTTGAAAAAAACACACACTTAAATGAAAGATGAAATGCCAAAGGTGCTCTTCATTTTGAATTTGGTTGCTGTCAATCTGTCATGGGGAAGGGCTTGTAGTTGCTGTTTGGGTGGATTGGGATGTGCTTGCATTTTTGCGGATGGATTCATTTTGACCGTAGGAGTCTAATATGTGGAGACCTCATAATTTCTTTAATTGAGATTGAGAACTCAAATTCAATTTTGAAGAATCAAATTGACATTCTGCAGTAAAATTTGACAATTTAAATTTAAATCTCAGATCAAATAGAGGAATCTCAGATGGTATTCAGGAAACAGATATACAGCGAGTTGGAATGCACTTTGCACATATGAAACATCTTTGATTCTAATACAGACCGGAGTGAGAGTTCCTCAAGGAACACAACAACTTTTCATCAACCTACAGAATGAATATTCAAAGGGGAGGCAGGTGAAAACATCTATCTCAGATCAAATAGAGGAGTCTCAGATGGTATTTAGGAAACATATACTTCAGTGACGAGTCCCTGCATGTCTACCCAGAATTCAACCAACCAGAAAACCTTCAGAGACGAGGGATGGGGAAATTTGTCACAGACCAGATTGGCCTTGTGGTGGAGTTTCCGAGTCAGCCCCAGTCACTACAGTGGTACAGCCGCTGTTGTGTGCGGGAGAACCTGGTGTCACTTCAACCATCTGTAGTGAAGACTCTCCTGCTACCATCCAAAATGAAGCGCTACATCCTCTGTCATGAAATATGAAAATAGTCAGGAATTCTTAGTGTAATAATGTATTTGAGACCTACATGTGAGAGTCCTGGTAGCACTGGTACCCATCACCCTGGTGCAGTTAGATGCTAACCCATGGTGTCATGTAGCTGCCACCCTGAGGCACGATAAAGGGCACAAAGAACCCACATTACAACCAGGGTCACACATGTTGTAAATCATGTTATAAACACATTACATTTGTCTATATTAGACTTTTGTCCTCATGTCAGAAATGTGCATATTTACTGACATCTAACATGGACTTGCTTTTGTATTGCATTAATGTCAACTTGTGAAATAATCAGAGGAGTTTTTGTAGAGCCACTGAAACAAAAAGAAAACTAATGAAGGAAAATAGGAATAGCATGTGGATTTCTAATATTAAACATTCAGATACTTTTGATGTATTTATGTTGTAGCCTGGATAACCTCTAAGCCCCAGGCTGGTTTACCAGGCTACCAGCCTGTTATACCATGCTGCTGTGCTGGCAGAGCGGCCTGCATTAATAGACTGCCTGTAAATATGGATAAAAATACAGAAATATTCAGTGTTAACATGTAGGGACCCTAAGGAATAGACCCTAAGGAATCGAATAAATGCACTGGGGCTGATTGGTGGGGGGTGCACAAGGGGTACTTCAGCCCATGGCCTATGAGAGAATATAAGTATTACTGGAGTAAATAGTAATATAGCCTGGATCTTCTTATTGTAACGAGCTCCCTTTTCTTTGTATGTTTTATTAGATCCTAAGTTTACATACACCTAAAGACAACACGACCCTTCCTATCCAAACATCCCACATTGGTCATGCACTAATAACTGCTTATAGGACATGTGTACAGAGTCGTAACTGAGTATACGTCCATGTAGGAAGTGGGCACCAGTGAGACAACACCTCCATAACAGGTACGTACTATACAATAACTGTGTGTAGGATTACATATTATTAGGCACGATTCAGATAAACTGCTTTAACATTCAAGATAATCTACAGGCAGTTAAAATCATTGCAGACTCTTTACATGACAGGTATCGGGGGGGTGTCCTCCCTCCTCTAGTACCATGAGGCTGTAGGTAGAATGACAGTCAGTAGGTCATCATGGCATTCTTTAAATTTGGGACATATGTATCAATTAGGTGTTTTGCAGTGCTTTTGACCTCTAATAGCCGTGCAACAAAACTACTTGCCTCCATAATTTTTTTCCATCAATTTCATGTAAGAAGCAACAGCCCAGGCTTTCAGAACAATGTAATTTTCATGTGTCCGGTGGATATTTTTAAAATTCTGACCTCTCAAAGGGCTAAAACACCCTCAAGGATCATTCAGACTCAAAGATTTTATATAAACCCCTTGAGACTTATAATGTCATTTAGAACATAATTATGAGCAATGCTCGACCCAAAAATGGGTGTGATTGACCAAGCCATATTGAGAATGTGACCTTCCACATAATGGGTATCTCTACATTGAAAAGTACAGAATTCGGTCCTTATGACATGACATTTATCCATACTGTTACATAAAATATCAGTGTGGGTTATCATTATAATTTTTATGATAACTTTGGAAATGAATAGCCAACATGTCATCCAAATGGAACATTCTAAACTAAAGACATGAACCATTAGCTATCTCATCGATAGACCGTGTTGACACTTGCCTGGTTTGCTCAATCAGTTGGGTGCCTGCCTCTCAATCTGAGGGTCGAGAGTTTGAGGCTCTCTTACTAAAGGTTCTGGAACAGCTCCACAGGGTCCCACCACCAGTTTGTCCGAATTATCCATTAACCTGATTCACGCCTAATTCAAAATTGTTCATATGTCGCTATTGTCAACTTAGATACTCACAACCTTTCCCTAAGAGAATCAAAGGTTTTACCCCAAAGAAGTGTTTTTTGGAATAAATATAAATCTCTTAGACTGTACATGATTAATATAATGTCAGACAGTTTATTTAAGGTAATACTGCCACTCTAATAGTCCGGATGCTTAGCCATTTTGCCACTATCATAATACATATTGGAGAGGCTGTTGAAAATGACACCAATACTACAAGATCTGAAGTTTAATAAGCTTGATAAGGCTTGTTTTACCCTATTACAATGGGAAATTGGATATCTTGACATGTAAGCCAATGCATGAAATAAAAGTATATATACTGAAGATAATACTTTGATGATAATCACAACATTTTTGAGCAATATAAAGTTGATTACACATACTATGGCTAATTGTAAATGCTATAAATCAAAAGTTAAGTACATTTCTTTTAAGTCTGACCCCTATATGTTATTATGCTCAGGCAGTCGGAATTTTACATAAGATTATGTGGCATTGATATTTCATCCAAGCCAACCGAAATTCTTTACCATGAGAGGGGTACAATCATTTTCAAGCTGGCAGGATCTATTCTTGTGATTACCCTATATTGTAATCTATAGATTGCAGCATTATTTGTTCAAAAGAGGTGAAAATACTTTCTTCCCTGTTGGCAGGGTCCAAATCAATCCTTCGCTAAATGCCCCAGTCCCCTCTTCGTGTTTTGAGTAATCAAAATCACCAAACCCTTACATATCGATGGTGTGAGTTTGGAAATGTACACTTCAAATACATTTCTTGAAATATAAACATACATTATTTTCAGGTCCAACATAATTGAGGCCTATGAATGGGAAACAGCCCTAAGGAAGAAGACATTATCCCCACAGGTCTAAGTGGACCTCGAGTCTAGACCAAAGGAAAATGGCAGAAGGTGGTGAATCTCAATTAAAAGTTAAAAGTGGAATAGCGGAAGTCGTCAAGAACCGTCAAACAGACCAGCTGAGGAAGATCCTGGACAGTGGCTGGGATGTCAATGAGATGTTAGATGTACACAATCAGAGAACCGCTCTACATGAAGCAGCAGCCGAGGGTTGGACTGAGGGAGTGAAGCTGCTTCTGGCTGCAGGTGCTACCCACAAGACACCTGGTATACGGGAGACACCATTATACCTAGCTCTGGAGAACCCTGCCTGTCCTGTTGATATCATAGAACTGCTGCTGAAACATGGCGCAGACCCTAATGACCATGATGGGTCACCTATACCATTATTTATAGCGATTTCTCAAACTGTCTCTCGGTCACAAAGTAGGGAGAACTTCCTGAGGATTGTGGAGCTTCTGCTGAAGAATGGAGCGGACCCTAATCCAAGGCGTAACTACAAACGTATTACAGCTACTTCAGCTCTTTGTATGGTTATTCATCGCCTCTTCTTCAAAGTCCATAGACCTTATACCAGCCGCCTGAGTGGGTATAAGGCTACTGGTGCCCTATTCAAAACCTTGTTAGTATTTGGGGCAGATGTAAACTGTGACTACCCACTGCTTCACAACATGTTGATGGAGGCATGTTGGGATAAACACACAGTACCCCCTATTATGTTCCTAAGGGTGCATCTTGACTTGTACTTCCAGTACGGAGGCAACATCCACAAGGAGTACGCTGATAAAGGAACAGGGCTGGACTTTGCTGTCAGGGAGTCTTGTCCCAGTAACAGTATAAGGTGGCTGATCAGGCATGGCGCTGACACTTCCACAGTGACGTCTTCCTTCTCAAAAGCATTTTTCGAAATAAGACTGCATTTGTATGACACCTATGAAACACCTTTGATTCTCGTGCAGACCGGAATGAGAGTTCCACAAGGAACATATCAACATCTTGTCAACCTGCAGAATGAATATTTAATATTTTGGTGGAGTCAATTAGAGGAGGTGGCAACATCTCCGATGGTATTTAGGAAACACATATTCCCTGAGTACTTGACCAAACAGATGGCTGACTTGGAGGAATTTAGTGACGAGTCGCTGCAGATCTACCCAGAATGCAATCCACAAGAACACCTTAATATGAAAGGTCTAAGGGAATATCTGTCAGACCAGATTGGCCTGGTGCTGGAGTTCCTAAGACAGCCCCAGTCTCTGCAGTGGTACAGCCGCCGCTGTGTGCGGGAGAACCTGGTGTCCCTTCAACCATCTGTGGTGAAGAGCCTCCCCTTACCATCCAAGATGAAGCGCTACATCCTGTGTCATGAAATATAAGCATCATGGTTGTTTATTGAGCACACATTAAATTGCTGTGAATGTGGTGGTCACATTGTAGCAGTAGAGCTTTCTTGATAATGTCCTGGGTTGACCAGGGTAAAAAAAACAAAGTTGAATCAAGATTCCAATAACCCTTATATTCTGGTTATAAATGTGGCCTTTGGATGTCATGGACAATTGTAGTCAGTGCTTAGGGTGAGACTAAGATAAAGTTGAGCAATAGCTTCAAATCAGAAACAGCATAAGAAATACATCTTATTAACCTTGTACTCAAGTTACTCCAGAAATGAGGGGCTATAAACCCTTAGCTTTGATGTCTGTAGTAAACCTCTGAATCTGAGGTTGGAAATTGAAGCTGATATGGAGTGAAGGGTTCACAAAATCCTCTCAGGCTCCTTTTATTCATATCAGACCTTTTTTTGGTTATTTGTTCAGACCTTTTATATATATATATATATATATATATATATATATATATATATATATATATATATATATATATATATATATATATATGGCAAAACCATACACACCACACTGGTCATGCACCAATAACTCCTCAAAGGACACTTCACAGAGTTGTGACTGAAGATACATCTATATAGGAAGTGGGCACCAGCGAAACACCACCTCCATGACAGTAAGTATGATAAATAACTTTGTGTGTAAGGTTACATGTTATGAGTCTGAATTCAGAAACAACTTAACAGTCAAGATCATCTAAAGGCAGTTAGCATCGTTGCAGAACCTTTGCATGACAGGTGTGGGGAGGGTTCCTACCCTCCTCTAGTACCATGAGGCTGTAAGTATGTCATTATGACAGCCCTTAAAGTTGGGACATATGTCAGCATACTCAGGTTGTTGGGATTCTTTGTAAAATTATAAGGCATTGATTTTTCATGTAAGCAAACAGACATTCCGTCCAATCTGATAGGATTTTTCTTTTGTGATTGTGAAGCAAGAATGGCAACATATTTTGTTTAAAAGGGGTGAAAATACTCAGCAGGGTCCAAATCCCCCCCCCCTCCTTTTACACATGTGCCCTCCTGCTTCTAATGGGTTACCACCGCCTTACATATTTTAAATTGTACACTTCAAATACATTTTTGAAAGATGAATATACCATTTTTTCAGGTCAAATAATAGAGGCCTCCTAGTGGAAAACAGCACAGAAGGAAAAAACATCATAGACATGAGAAGTTTTTTTTATTTTTTTATTTTATTTTTTTTTAATTTAGACTGGAAAAATGGTAGGTCACAGACCTGTATTCTCCTTATTCCAGTTAATGGAACGTGTATATGGATAGTCACATAATTCTTTATGGTGTTTATGTATATAGCAAAATAAATTTAAAAAAAAGATAGGCATAGGCTTAGAGCCATGACTTAGTATAATAGAATAGATGTAAGTTTTGGTCCTAACAGTGAAGGCTGGTGTTATTGCCTTTTGGACTGATGTTATAGTCCAGGTCGAATGGTGGTCAGTCATTCAACAGAAGTAATGGAAGGTCTCTGGTACTAAAAGATAATAAGCATGAACAAGTCCCTGATAGCTCTATTTTCCACAGTCAAATTATTCCATGCCCCAGCCAATCTATATCTCAGACTTCTAGAATAGGCAGGATTGATAGCTCTCTTTTGTATGAGTAATCTCTGATCCCTACGTCTTGAAGCTACATTAATAATGTGTAACTCATCTTCAATGAGTGATTTTCTGAAAGCATGTTCCAAAGTATGCACATGTCTTCTATCTTTTAATTTGTTTAATTTGGCTTTCCTGTGTAGTGCAGCTGTGTTTAAAATTCCTGTCCTTCTATATGCAATTCTGAGGCTTCTATCTACCAGTCTTTAAACACCTTCTAGGCTAGTCTTAGAGGCAACATCATAAAATACATCACAGTAATCAATGATGGGCACGACCATTGTTTTTACCACCTTCACAGCAACATTTTCAGGCATTTCATATTTTACATAATTGAACATGAATACTTTGTGTCTCACACTATGTACAACAGAAGGGATATGGTGGTTGAAATTCAACATAGGGTCCAGGGTGACCCCTAAGTATCTGTATGATGGGGCATAAGATATGACATCATTACCTGTACGCAAGATTGGCCTTACCAGGCGTCTTCTTAGGGCTTTGTTAGCAAAAGACTATATTATTTGGGTCCTCATTAATTAGATTAGTCATATTAGTTTCTGGTGTGTGGTCAATGTAAATAACTGTGTTGTCAGCATAGTGCTGGCAGTGTAGATTGGTTAGGGTGGAGTGCATGTCATTTATATAGGTTAAAAATAATAAAGGGCCCAAGTTGAAGATCTGCTTCCTTCTAACGTTTACAGCAACATCTATCCATTCATCAGCATTAATCTACAAGACCAAATTGGCATATACGTTGTGATCTTAAACTCTATATATCATCCCTCTGAGGTAAGTAGGGTGCAAGCAATCCTATAGTCTAGACAAGAGGAAGATGGTAGAAGGTGGTGAACCTAAGTACATGGTTAAATGGCAAAGAAAAGTAATTGTCAGAATTGTCAGAAACTGTCAAACAGACCAGCTGAGGAAGATCCTGGACAGTGGCTGGGATGTCAATGAGGTGTTGGATGTACACAATCAGAGAACCGCTCTACATGAAGCAGCAGCCGAGGGTTGGACTGAGGGAGTGAAGCTGCTTCTGGCTGCAGGTGCTACCCACAAGACACCTGGTGTCCAGGATGCACCATTATACCTGGCTATACGGAACCCTGCCTGTCCTGTTGATGTGATACAGCTGCTGCTGAAACATGGCGCAGACCCTAATGACCATGATGGTTCACATATACCATTATTTCAAGCAATTCTTCAAACTATAACTCGGTCACAAAGCAAGGAGAACTTCCAAAGGATTGTGGAACTTCTGCTGGAGAATGGAGCGGACCCTAATGTGTGTTATAATTACAAACATATTTCACCTCTTTCAGCTCTTGGTGAAGTTATTGATTGCCTCATCTATCAAATCCATCAACATCATATACAGCACCTTCCAGTGGGTGAGTATGAGGCTAATGCTGCCCTATTCAAAACGTTGTTGGTTTTTGGGGCAGATGCAAACTGCGATGGACCACTGCTTCACATGATGTTGGGGTTGGTAGGGAAGTATGTGGAGGCCTCTTTGAATATTCCCATAATCAGAGTACATCCTATCATGTTCCTGCGGGAATATCTGGACATGTACTTCCAGTACGGAGGCAACATCCACAAGGAGTATGATGATCAGGGAACAGGTCTGGAATTTGCTGTCAAGGAGTCTTGTCACAGTAATAGTATCAGGTGGCTCATCAGGCATGGGGCTGATACATCCACAGTGGCTGCTTACTTCCTAAATGGACTCTCCATATTGAGACAGAATTCGTATGTCACAAATGGAATACCTTTGACTCTACTGCAGACTGGTGTGAGAGTTCCACAAGGAACACATCAACATCTCATCAACTTGCAGAATGAATATTCAAAAGGGAGGCAGGTGAAAACATATATCTGGGATCAAATAGAAGATGTGGAAATATCTCAGATGGTATGCAGGAAACATGTATTCATTGAGTACATGGCAAAGCAGATGGTTGACTTGGAGGAGTTCAGTGATGAGTCGCTGCAGACCTATCCTGAATTCAATCACCCAGGAGATCTGGATACACGTGAACACAACCAAGGACAGAGGGAATATATGTCAGACCAGATTGGCCTGGTGCTGGAGTTCCTGAGTCAGCCCCAGTCTCTGCAGTGGTACAGCCGCCGCTGTGTGCGGGAGAACCTGGTGTCACTTCAACCATCAGTGGTGAAGACCCTCCCCTTACCATCCAAGATGAAGCGGTATGTGCTGTGTCATGAAATATAAGCATAATAGTCTTATATTGAGCACCCCTCAAATAATGTGAATGTGGTGATCAGCTTGTAGCAGGAGGGTTTCCTTGATGTGAACACGAGGCTGATTAACTCCTGAGTGTAATGCTTATCGTACACCAGTGCTGATACCTAGTATACTTCAGAGGTACTACAGAGGACTTGTGAGACAAGTTCCCATTGATGGTCATGCACCATTAACTTGATAAACGTAGCTTTTATGTATAAATAGAGAGGGTCGTGACTACGGGCAGACAGACAGGTTCAGACACGAAGTGAATACCAGCAGGAATCCACATCGACAACACACACAAACACCTGCGTATATATGTATGACTAAAGGATATTTCTCAGGATCCAGAAAGGTTATAATGCTGCATGAACAGTGAACATGAAGAAAAAATAGTTGGAATCCTTTCACAGTCGTTAAAAGACACATGGAAGAAGGATTCAACCTTCCTTGGTGCTATAGGTAGACTCAGGTAGTAAGCCATCATGGCAGCTCTTAAAGTTGGTGCATAATGTGTAATACTTTAACACTGTTCTATAGCATACAACAGCCAAATAATACATGGGCATAATTTTGTATCAAATCTGATTCATGAACATACCACAGGGTATAAGAAGCAATTTATGGACATCAAAATCACGAAAAAATATTAGATAATGCTTTGTGTGTGAAAGGTAATTTTACAACTAGAAAACCAAGCATTATGTTCATGGGTTATCTACAGTATTTCTTCCTGTGCAGTTCGATTGGTGGATCACAAAATATCTGACTATATAGGGGCCAAGTCATTTATTAGTAGCTGGGGGGGCTTTATGGATTTTCCCAAAATGGCATTTTTTCACCGCCTCCCACAAAAATGAGCTGAAATTCATCTCAACACCCAAAATGTTCATACACTTAACATTGACTTGCTCTTGTCTTGCATTAATATCAACTTGTGAAATAATCAGAGGATGCTTTGTAGAGCCACTGAAACAAAAAGAAACTAATGAACACGTTTGGTCCATGGCTATGATACCAAGTCGGAGCATATGGTTGTAAATATAGCTGAATAGCACGACGCTCTGACCCCCCCCCCCCCCCCCCACCCCACCCAGGTGGAGAAGAAGCTCTCACTTATGCAGTCTTAGCCATACCAAGCTGTGAGAAATGCAGGCTAGGTTGCGGCCTTTAGTCCCTGGGTATGTACTACGGCAGAGACACAAGTTTAACTTCATATATCTCCTAAATCAGCAGTGCACCAACTCGGTACATCAGGACTTTAGAATGGATATCTATCTATTAGATTATAACAATAGTTTATGGCAATAATCTGTGAGAAAGATCACACTTTAGTTATGATAAAGATAACAATTACATCGACTCATGCATCTTATTATAACACGACGCTGCAAAAACGGGTCTATGAGTGTATACTAAATAGCAATACGGTGCAGTGTCCTGTACCAACAAGGGAATCCAGGTTAGCTGTCACCTGATGAAGGAGAATAGGAATGTTATGAAGGATACAAACTTACATTAATCAGGGGCAGTATGGATGTATCATCAACTACCATGTTATCTACTGCCATAGCTGGTTCTACCACTATGTATTCATACAGACTATTTACTGACTGCTCTGACAGTCAGACCACTGGTTAGCCTTACCACTGGATCCCCCACTGGATCCCCAACCTTACACCATATAACAAACTGTCTTTACAATAACTGTGTACATAGCACTTAGACTGGGCAAAATCTTCACAAATATCATTCTAATCCCCCAAAGGGGCATTTTAGAGTACAAACAGGCAAGATCACTATTTGGGGTAATTTGGGTGTGCTGAATCTGAATATCACACTTGCCAAAGTTTGTTAAAAAACTAAAAGGCTGCCATTATGTTTTTAGAAAAGCTGTGAAACCTAAGTTATTTATCATTCCTGGTTATGTAATACATCAAAATGAAGGGATTTTAGAGACCAGACTGTCTGAGACACCTGCAAAGCTGGAAAATCTTTTCCTGAGAGTCTCAAAGCCATGAATTCAAAATGGCTGCCACCGTTTTTTGAGAAAACCCCAAAAATGCATTATTCATCATTCCTTGTCATGTTGTTCCTCAAATGAAAGAGATTTGCAAGCCTAGTCCATTCTAGTCCATTACCAAGATAAACAGGGACCTTTGTAACACTTAACCAGCTGTTGGCTAGCCAAACAAGTAGCCCAATGAACAAACACTAGTGTGGCTATTTATGGAAAGTGATTGTTCCCCCCACATACTTCCATTCTGATTGGGGCCCACCCCACAATCAAATCCTTAGTACTTTATGCAAATCCTCAAGATCCAACCCAGTCAGCATTAGTCCCTGGGGCTCATTTGTGTTTTACTTGGGCCAGCTGGGTCAGCCCATATCTGAGTTATGGTCCTTTTTGTCCAGGGCTAAAAGTGGGAGCCCAAATGGGCCAGCCCGGAATTTTTTTTCCATGAAAATACATTATAGATACTTATAGTGTGTGCTAAAGTGGAATAATTCTGGGCTTGAGCTGGGCACTTTGAATCAGCCCATCTGGGCTCCCACCTATAGCCCTGAACAAAAAAGACCAAAACCCATCATGGGCAAATCAGCTTGCCCAAGTAAAGACACATAAACAATGCTGACTTGGAAGTCCTTGTTCCAAGATCTATGCATCAGGAGCTGTAACATAGTATCTTGTTTGGAACTTACAGGGACTTGTGACTTCTACATGCTATAGGGCCCTACATTATCATTTAACTTCAGCAAAAGATTTTCATGTAATTGTGAGAAAGTCTAGGGAATGGGACCTCTAGTCCTTGGGAAGTGATACCAAGGCCTAGGGATCTCATATTCATTTCATAAGAAACCTCCTCCAGCAACCCTGACCTCTCCTTGAGCCTTCATTATTTCTCATCTAGAGCATCATTCTCTGTCATTCCATTCCATCTCAATGGGGTTCACCTGTTCTCTAGCGCTTCATACAATATCATACTCCAGGGTCTCAGATCTTCCATCCAGGGTCCCAATCTCTCCCTTACAATATCAAGCCAGGACTTTTATGTGTTGAAGATGGAGGTAGTTATAATTAGGATAGGGATAGGGTGACATGGTGAGGTGGAAGGGACATGTGGTCTCTGCCCTACCACAGACCTCTAATATCCCCTTCCTAGCAAACCTTGATACATTCCATACCCTCCCATATCCGTACCTCTATCATCCACTTTACCTGTGATTTTCTTCTTCTCCCCTATATCCCTTCCCAGATACCCTTCTGTTGTCCACTTCCCTGCCCTCTCCCATATCCTATCCTCCCAGTCAAGCCCTGCTCTACCTCTGTATTATTCTCTCGCCAAGACTCATAATATATGACCTCTACTAACCAGTATCCTCTCCACCCCTGTGAAATGCACTCAGCCCTACCTTTTCCTCTTATGCCCCCACTTTGCCTCTGTGTTCTGCCCTGCAGAAATTAGTTGGACATATAGAGGGGAAGTAAATGGGAGTTAGGTGGGAAAGGGTGAGGTAAAGGGAAGGGAGAGAAAGTGTTGGAAGGAAACAGGAGAATGGGAATGGGGAGGAATAGAGCAGTCGGAGGGAATAAGCAGCATGAGATCATTGTACAGGGAAGCAATGAGATACAAGGCAGAGGCTTGGGGAGGAAAAGAGGAAATTTAGTAGAAAAATATGCCAAAGGGAGGGCTGGAAGCCCCAGAAGATGAGGGGATGGGGCCCAGGAAGAGGGCTAGGAGCCCTGGGAGGAGCGTTTAGAGCTGAGGCAGGAGAGATTGAAAACCTGAAGAAGGGTCAGGACCCTAGGGAGGAGGGCTGGGAGCCTTGGGAAGAGGAGTAAAGGCACAGTGAGAGGGGTTAAAACCCTGGAATAATAAGAGGGGTGGGGTAAGGAAAGGATGGATGATCTGGATGCAAGATTGACAACCCTCAAAGAGAGATTAGTGTTGCTGGAGGAGGTCTCCTTTGAAATGGAGATCCCTAAGACCCAATATCAGGTCCCCAGGACTAGAGTTCAGATCCCCTAAACTTCCTCAAGATAACATGCATAGATATCTATCTGGCTCCTAGGACTTGGAATTGAATCCCGACAACCTGGCATTGGGTGCAGATGTTCTAGGTACTTGATTCTGGGGAGGGTTCCAATCAGAAAAGAGGTTTTTGAGTGAGGACAGTCACTACTTATCCCTAAATAGTCCCATAGACCTTTTGGGCTATATGCAATGTTGGCCCACAGCAGAAAAATACTAATGTCTACCCTTCTACATAGTATTTAGTGGCATCATGATGGGATGTGCCTCCTAACTGGACAAAAAGCCATATGTTTTCAGTGAAAAGGACTGCATAACTACTGGTTTAAATATGATTTTCTCTTTAATATAATATAATAAAAACCCACCTATAATTAGAACCCTAATTTTGAGAAAAAGCTAGGCTAACAGAGTTGCCCTTATTTAGATTTTGATAAAAAAAACACGCCCGTCTTCCTTGGAAATGGGCTGAAATGAACTGTGCTAAAAAGTTACTAGTGGCCATTTTGTTTTTTGGGGAGGGGTTTCATGTTGCAAAATCCCTGTTTATCTTGGCAATGGCCTAGAGTGGACTAGGCTTGCAAATCTCTTTCATTTGAGGTACAACATGACAAGGAATGATGAATAGTGCATTTTTGGGGTTTTCTCAAAAAAAGGTGGCAGTCATTTTGAAGTTTTGGCTTTGAGACTCTCAGGAAAAGATTTGCCAGCTTGGCAGGTGTCTCAGACAGTCTGGTCTCTAAAATCCCTTCATTTTTAATGTATTATATGACTAGGAATGATAAATAACATAGGTTTTGTAGGTTTGCTCAAAAATTTATGGTGGCCATTTTGTTTTTGAAGTTTTCATATAGAAGCAGCCATCTTTGAGCTTGGCAAGTGTGATATTCAGATTCAGCACACCCAAATTACCCCAAAAAGTGATCTTGCCTGTTTGTACTCTAAAATGCCCCTTGGTGGGAGAATTTCTCTGGCCTTTTGAGGATTCTAGGTAGGACTCAGTAACACTATACAGCATTCAACCCTCCTCTAGAACATTAAGGTGGTTGGTGGGTTGACAGGCAAATGGTCATAATGGCTGCTCTTAAAGTTGTGACATAATACCACAGTCACATACATCTCGGAACGGAATATGCAGGCAAACATTTATTTTGTTTTCTCAGCCAATGGTCGTATACCTACACCATATGACCATCCCACACTGGTCATGCACCAATAACTCCATAATGGCACCTGTACGAAGTCGTGACTAAGGAGAGATTCATAGAGGAAGTGGATACCAGCGAGAAAACACCTCCAGTACAGGTATGTACCATACAATAACTGGTTACATAGCACTAGCCTTTTGAGGATACGAGGTGGGACTCAGTAAGACTATATCAATGGTCAACACTTCTCTAGAACATTGGTTGGTGGATTGAAAGGTCATAATAGTACCTCTTAAAGTTGTGAATATCATATTGTATGTTAACACCACAGCCACAGTCACATATCGACCCCTCTTCAGGAGGGGACCAAAAATGTTTCACCCCTTTTTAAGAAAAAAACAACATGTATTAATATAGCTAAAAGGGGTCAGCCATGAAAGATTTGAATCGTCTTGGGGGGGGGGGGGGAACTGAGACCTCTTATAAAAGGGGACTATAAAATGTGTTGGGTCACCTGTGCAAAATACCTAATACACCCCCTTTTGTTAGAAAATGACCACTGACTAAGGCAGGATTCAGAATACTGTATGAACATTATTTATAGACCCTATACATGCACCTGATGGCAGCAAGCCAGGTACCATACGGAGACACCACAAAGGTCACGCACTAATAACTCCCTAAATGTCACCTGTACAGAGTCTTGACTGAGGATATGCCCATACAGGAAGTGGGCACCAGTAAGACAACACCTCCATAACAGGTACGTACCATACTATAACTGTGTGTGTAGGATTAGACATTATTAGTCAGGATTCAGAAATACTAATTAAGGTAGGTCGATAGCATTGACCTTAGTTCCTTAGATCCTTTGGAACAAATATCTGAAAAGAAAATAGGGGGGTCCAGAGCTACTTTTTTAAATATAGAATTTTGAGAAATAATTTTTTTTAGATTTTTCTCTAAAAAATAGAAGAAAATATCACAAGTTCCATGATTTTATTTTGCCATAACCTTCAACCATAAAATTATGAAACATCACACAATAAGCCCCCAGATATTTCTCTTTATTCCAAAAATACTTTCATGGTTCTGTGATGTGGCATTCTGGGTGAAAAAAATTATGTTTGGTTGAAAATATGTATAAATTTGTCATTAATGAAACACAAAATCGATTGAAATCAACAGTTAAAAAGTTGTCATTTTTCTTAAACTTCATGAAAAGAATTTTAAGATCATTTGCAAACTATTAAGTGTAAATTTAACATAGGGTCCCGTGCATTATTTTGGTGTTTTGGGCCTTTGAAGTAAAAAAGTACTGCAAAAGTGTGCTAAATAAGATATTTGAAGTATTGCATTATGGGAAAAATGCTAATGATTATGTTATGAAATGGTCTCATTATGTAGCCTGGGATATGTTTAAGCAATCTATTTACCTTTCTTGTCCGAATTATATCATTTATTGGTTTAAAAATATGGCTGTTAAACAAAATGTCAGAAAAGGCAAAAAAACTACTTTAATTATTATACAAAATATTATGTCTGATAAAAAGCTCAATTTTTATTGGAATTCCGCAAAAAATGACATGGGTGATGAGGGTATGCAGATATGACCATACACACACCAAATATGATGTCATTCTGACATATTTAAGCTTGATGCGCGGAAACATGCACAGTGGTCCCGTTTTCAATGGTATCAACCTACCTTAACAATTGACATTATCTTAAGGTAGTTAAAATCATTGCAGGCCCTTAACATGAGTGGTCTCCATGCTCCTCTAGTATCATTAGGCTGTAAGTAGACTTACAGTAAGCAATTTGTGATTGTCCTATATTGTAAAGCAAGAATTGCAGCATATTTTGTTTAAAAGGGGTTAACATACTTAGCAGGCTCCAAATCACCCCCCCCCTCCCCTTCAGACATATTCCCTCCGGTTTCTAGTATGTTACCACACCCTTAGATATATGTGCTGTGAATTTGGAAATGTACACAATTTAAATACTTTTTTCAAATATGAATATATCAAATTTTGCAGGTCCAGTAATTGAAGCCTTCTGATGAGAAAACAGCACAATAGGAAAAAGCATCATAGACATTACAGCGTTTAAGATCTGTTTCCTTGTAAGGTGTACAGTAATGTCTATCCATGCCACAGCATTAATCCACAAGTACATGTTGATGTACACATTGTAATCTTAAAGTCTACATAATCCCTCAGATATAGTCAAGACAAGAGGAAAATGGCAGAAGGTGGTGAACGCAAGTTGAAGGTAAAATGGCAAAGTGAAATACCTAGAGTTGTTGAGAACCGTGAAACGGACCTGCTGAGGAAGATCCTGGACAGTGGCTGGGATGTCAATGAGACGTTAGATGTAAACAATCAGAGAACCGCTCTACATGAAGCAGCAGCCGAGGGTTGGACTGAGGGAGTGAAGCTGCTTCTGGCTGCTGGTGCTACCCACAAGACACCTGGTGTACAGCTTACACCATTACATCTGGCGCTACAGAACCCTTTCTGTCCTGTTGATGTCATAGAACTGCTGCTGAAACATGGCGCAGACCCTAATTACCATGATGGGTCACTTATACCATTATGTATAGGGATTTCTCTATTTGTCTCTCGGTCACAAAGCTGGGAGAACTTCCTGAGGATTGTGGAGCTTCTGTTGGAGAATGGAGCAGACCCTGCCCTATTCAAAACCCTGTTAGGATTTGGGGCAGATGTAAACTGTGATGACCCACTGCTTCACATGATGTTGGGGTCAGTAGAAAACTATGTGAAGCTCCGTTTGAGTATTTACAAACACACAGTACCCCCTACCATGTTCCCGAGGAAGCACCTTGACTTCTACTTCCAGTACGGAGGCAACATTCACAAGGAGTATGCTGATAAAGGAACAGGGCTGGACTTTGCTGTCAAGGAAGGTTGTCACAGTAACAGTATCAGGTGGCTGATCAGGCATGGGGCTGACACTTCCACAGTGACATCTTTCTTCTTGAGAGGATTTTCCAAAATAAGACTTCATTTGCATGACACATATGAAACACCTTTGATTCTGGTGCAGTCTGGTGTGAGAGTTCCTCAAGGAACACGACCACATCTCATTAACGTGCAAAATGGATATTCAAAAGGGAGGCAGTTGAAAAAGTCTATCTGGGATCAAATAGAGGAGCTGGAAACATCTCAGATGGCATTTAAGAAACACATATTCTCTGAGTACTTGACCAAACAGATGGCTGACTTGGAGGAATTCAGTGACGAGTCCCTGCATGTCTACCCAGAATTCAATCAACCAGAAAACATTCAGCGACAAGGGCTGGGGAAATTTGTCACAGACCAGATTGGCCTTGTGGTGGAGTTCCTGAGTCAGCCCCAGTCACTACAGTGGTACAGCCGCCGCTGTGTGCGGGAGAACCTGGTGTCCCTTCAACCATCTGTGGTGAAGGCACTCCAATTACCATCCAAACTTAAGCGCTACATTTTGTGTCATGAATTATGAAAATGGTCAGGAATACTAAGTGTACTAATATTTTTGAGACCTATATGTGTGAGTCATGCCAGAAAAACATAAAAGTTATACAACATTTTGTAACGTTATAAAATGTTAACGTTTCTCTTATGCTCCTTACTATCGCAAAACATTATCTAACGGTTTTAATGGTTTTTTGACATAAAATGATGTTTTTTTTGGTCAGCTGGGTGGTATATACAGTTGGATGTACTGCTCACCCTAGTGCAGTCAGGTGCTGACACAGGGTGTCATGTAGCTGCTATTCTGATGTAAAGGGCACAAAGAAAGCACGTTACAACCAGGGTAAATCATGTTATAAACACATATATTGCATTTGTCTGAATGTACATTTTTGTCCTCATGTCAGATATGTGCATATCTTCTGACACTTAACATGGACTTGCTTTTATATTGCACTAATATCAACTTGTGAAATAATCAGTGGAGGCTTTGTAGAGCCACTAAAACAAAAATAAATTAATGAAGGAAACTAGGAATATTATATGGATTTCTAATATCAAACTAAATATAGACATTCAGATCATTAATATGTATCTACATTGTAGCCTGGATACTCTGTAAGGATGAATTCACATCTAACCTCCTGTAAACTGTTGCTTGTATATGCACATCTAATGCTTGACATTTGTCTGTTGAAGGACAGAAACTTACAATTAATCAGCGGCAATATAGATGCATCATCAACCGCCATGTGACATACAGCCTCAGATGGTTGCCTAACTATACATGTACACAGACTATTAACTGGTTGCTCTGACAGTTATTCAACTTATGAAACATATCCTCCAGCTTACACCAGGTAACAAACTGTCCTTAATAAAAGTTGTTGGTTGGCCTGAACTCTGTTGGTGACAGCCTGATAACTCATTAAAGCAGCTAGCAGGCCAATCACATTACATGTCTAACAAATGACAAACCAATCACATCCATAGCTTATAGATTTTGGTATTACCTGACTGAAAGGTTTTCATTGTCCCTTCACTAGTAATTGTCCCAACCTATCATACTCTGAGACTATTAGGAGACTGTCCAAAGTAAAGGAAATACATGGGAATAGTCTTCAAAAAGTAAACTACTCAGTGATGCAATGTTGATTCTAGGTTGAACAGAATTTTGGGTCCATTGGTACTGCCCTTTTTTTCTTGAAACATTAGGCCATGTACATATATCCCTTAAGGCTGTTATACCCACACCGTACACCCATCCCACACAGGTCATGCACCATTAACTTCTTAAGGACACCTGTGCAAAGTCATGACTAAGGAGAGATTCATAAAGCAAGCGGATACCAACGAGACAACGACTCCATTATAGGTACGTACCATACAATAACTTTGTATGTAGCACAGGCCTTTTGAGGATACAATGTAGGATACGAGACATTAACACTATATAAACAGTTAACCCTCCTCTAGAACATTAAGCTGGTTGGTGGGTTGACAGACAACAGGTCATAATAGCTGCTCTTAAAGTTGTGACATATTATATTGTATGTTAATACCACAGTCACAAAGACCTCTGAACGTAATATACAGGCAAACCATTTACTTTGTTCATTCAGCAAACGGTGGTGTTATATTGATGAATGATTGGATGTTTGAATGTATTTAAAGGGAGTGGCAATTTTGTAAAGACTGGGGTGTTGGTGGAATTTGCGGGGGGGGGGGGTAATCTCAACCCTTCTTCGGGAGGGGACCAAAAACATTTCATCCCTATTTAACAAAAAAACATGCATTAATAAAGCTAAAGGTTGTTGGCCATGATAGATTTGAATCATCTTGGTGGAGGGGGGGGTCTGAGTCCTCTTTTAAAAGGGGACTGGAAAATGTGTCGGGGCATCTGCAAAATTCCTAATACCCCCCCCCCCCCATGACCACTGACTAAGTCAGGATTCAGAATACTGTACAAACATTATTTATAGACCCTATGCATTCATCTGATTTCGGCAAGCCAGGTACCATACGAAGACACCACACTTGTCATGCCCCAATAACTCCTTAAAGGACACCTGTACAGAGTCGTGACTGAGGAGACATCTATGTAGGAAGTGGGCACTCCATAACAGGTACGTACTATACAATAACTGTGTATGCAGAATTACATATTATTGGTCACGATACAGAAATATTGTCTCAACTTTCAAATCATCTTAACGCAGTTAACATCATTGCATAACCTTTACATGACAGGTGTGGGAAGGGTTCCTAGCCTCCTCTAATACCATGAGGCTGTAGGTAGACTTGCATTAAGTAGGTCATCATGGCAGCCCTTAAAGTTGGGACATAATTATGTCATCCCCCGAATACACCTGTAGCCTCCCCCTGTTTTAAGTAAATTACCCCACCCTTACATATATATCTATGGTGTAAATTTACATTTTTGAAACATAAACGTACCATAATTTCAGGTCCAATATAATTGAGGCCCACTAATGGGAAAACAGCCCTCATGGAAAAAGCATCATAGACATTATCAACACCGGTCTTAATGGTCCTCCAGTCTAGACACGAGTAAAATGGCAGAATGTGGTGAATCTAAGTTGAAGGTTAAAGTTGAAATAGCCAGAGTCGTCAAGAACCATCAAACAGACCAGCTGAGGAAGGTCCTGGACAGTGGCTGGGATGTCAATGAGGTGTTGGATGTAAACAATCAGAGAACGGCTCTACATGAAGCAGCAGCCGAGGGTTGGACTGAGGGAGTGAAGCTGCTTCTGGCTGCTGGTGCTACCCACAATACACCTGGTGTCCAGGATGCACCCTTATACCTGGCACTACAGAACCGTTCCTGTCCTGTTGATCTCATAGAGCTCTTACTGAAACATGGTGCTGATCCCAATGATTATAATGGTTCACATATACCTTTATTTAAAGCAATCTTTAGAACTGTCACTCGGTCACAATGTAGGGAGAACTTTCTGAGGATTGTGGAGCTTCTGCTGGAGAATGGAGCAGACCCTAATGTATCTTTTATCTACAAACCTCCTTTAGCTACTACAGCTCTTGGTTTAGCTATAGAGCGCCTCATCTATCTGATAAAAAGTCGTCATCAGTGGGAACTTCATGTGCATAAGCATGAGATAACTACTTTCCTATTCAAAACCCTGTTAGTGTTTGGAGCAGATGCAAACTGTGATGAACCACTGCTTTACAAGATGTTGGGGTTGATACATACATATGTGGCGTCATCCAAGTTGAAGGACACAACATCCCCTATCATGTTCCCAAGGGAGAATCTTGACTTGTACTTCCAGCACGGAGGCAACATTCACAGGGAGTACGCTGATCAAGGAACAGGTCTGCAATCTGCTGTCAGACAAAGTTGTCACAGTAACAGTATCAGGTGGCTGATCAGACATGGGGCTGACACTTTTAAAGTGACATCTTCCATCTTCAAAGCGTTTTCTACAGTGAGTTGGTTTAGACTTTACACATATGAAACACCGTTGGTTCTACTGCAAACCGGAGTGAGAGTTCCACAAGGAACACTTCAACATCTCATCAACCTGCAGAATGAATATTCTATACCGGTAAATCCTATTATGAGGGCTACCTTGGATCAACTAGATCAACTAGAGAAGGAGGGAACTTCTCAGATGGTATTCAAAAAGCACATATTCCCTGAGTACTTGGCCAAGCAGATGGCTGACTTGGAGGAATTCAGTGAGGAGTCCCTGCATGTCTACCCAGAATTCAATCAACCACATGAACACAACCAAGGGCTGAGGGAATATATGTTTGACCAGATTCACATGATGCTGGAGTTCTTGAGTCAGCCCCAGTCTCTGCAGTGGTACAGCCGCCGCTGTGTGCGGGAGAGCCTGATGTCACTTCAGCCATCTGTGGTGAAGAGCCTCCCCTTACCATCCAAGATGAAGCGGTATGTGCTGTGTCATGAAATATGAACACAATAAAGAATAGTGTGTGGCCTATCATATGGCTATTTGACCCATGATATATACTTTATCAGGTTGAGTCCCAACACTGGAAGGAGCAACATACCTCCATTAATAAGGCACGTTCCTCAATTGAGGGATGGTTACATAAGAGTTTAACGGCCATTGCCACCACCCCCACCCCCACCGACACACACACCTACATGCTGTGGAAAAAGCTGTGAATGCAGAGGGTGAGCCGCCAGGTGCACATAAGGCTCTTTTAGTGACGTCATATCACATGACCCTTCCGCCATGTTGAATATCCGGCAGCCCCTCTCACACTGTACTAGCATAGTACTGTAATAGGCATAGGGGCTATGGCTGGGGGATGATCAATCAATTCTATATCTAAAGATTCTAGTTAAATTTTGTTTTAGGATTGCTTTGCGGGAGTCTGGGGTAGCTTAGTGTAGACCTACTGGCTGCTATAGTAGGTTAGGCATGGGCTACAATATAGAGACATAGCAAGCGGGCTATGAAAGAGGCGCAACACATCAAACCTTAACTCCAGTGTTTAGCAAATGTCAAATAGTCCAACATTGTCCATGGTTATATAGCCTCCATCATTCCATGTGTAACATCCCTTGTTCAATAATCCATGACAGTATTTGTCAGGCTTGTTTCTAAAACTATGTCTCCACCCAGCATACAGGACTGACTGACTGAAGACGCTGCACATGAATACAAACTTTGGCTTTCTTGGTGCCCCCCCCCCCCCCCCACTCTACAAGTGTGGCAGTCAGCCTCCACACCTCCAGGTGTGATGTACCTGTGAGATGCTCATGCCACAGTTGCCCCCACCAGCCCTTCACACCTGCCGCTCCCCATTAAGCCTACCCTTTGTGGTCTGTACCTGCAGATCTGGGAGGGGGAGGGGCATTTTGAGATTGAAGTTGTTAAGAATTTCAAATAAAGAATTAAGGATAAATTTTATACATGTCCTTATCTGGTTTTGCAAATAATTGGGTATAAAGGTGCATATTTTGGCATACCTGAATTAAAGTGCACCCATTAAAAATGCACGAGACAAGCAATTTAGCTGAGTTCCAATTTTCGGATGTACTAACTTTAAGGCAATAAACTGTGTGCCAGGTGAATGTAATATATATATTGCAATACATTGATATATTGACAACTATATGTCAATAATCGTCATTGACATAATTTTGATGTCAATGACATCCCTAGTGACTGGTTAATGTAGAAACACATTCATCTTTATGTATAAATGCGTCCTAAAGTGTTGTTTATTCAGTTTTGAAGTTGCACGGTCTTTAATATTTTACTGGCATTTGGCCAAAAAATGTTTTTAAATATAATACCCCCCTCCCAGAGATGTACCTCAGGTATCGACCTCAAAGGGCTTAGACTTAGTGTGGGACATCACTTTGATATAGTGACCAGTGCCACACCCAGCTCAGAGGTGTGAAGGGCTGGTGGGGGCAACTACAGTACTAAAGTTCCCCTAATCAGACCCCTTGGGAAACTTGTAGGATATCCCTAATGTCTAGATGCGGGCTAATACACAGAGGCAAATATGAGCGTCAGCCAATGTCGCCATTACCACTCTCATACAAAGGTCAGGCACTGCTGGACTATGATAAATGGGTCAAGGGCCATTCTAGTGAGGGACAGGCTATAGCTTCTACTCAAAAGGTAACACAGGTGGACACCTATAGACTCAGTACTGCCCTGTGACGTCATAACCCCCGGTTAGCTGCTCCACCTAGTGGCTAAAGGCCTGTACTTAAGGTTCTCAACTTAGCACACGTGGTGCTGCGATCAACGGCAAGGTGCCCTATAGCATACTGGTCATGCACCAATAAGTCCTTACACGACACCTGTACAAATTCGTGACTGAGGGGACATTCACACAGGAAGTGGGCACCAGCAAGACAACACCTCTATTACACAGAGGAGGTAAACAGCACCCTTTGGGCCTATGGGACATCAGAGGAACTAATGGTTCCCTGTGCCTTCTGTAGCATGGCACAGGTGAGCAAAGAACTTTGCTAACAGCACTGGAATGCCACCCTGTGGAGGTGATAGAAACTAATTTGTTATATGAATGTACTGGAAATTACACATCACACTAGTAGTTATAGTATCATAAATCTCACCTATAAACCTCCTGTCTCCCTCGGGTCTCCCTCACTTTTATATGACATCATATATCAGTCTGTCCATTGCTAATATTAGATTTTGATAGAGGGCCCCTGAATAGTGTGTAGGACCTTCTCAAAGATAGCTAACTGTGGGCTTTCAGAAGACTAATTTCCTAATGAGATTTCTGTATATCCCTGCATGTATATCTGTTTAAAGTGTATCAGACACATAGAGGATAGTTAACTCAATGAGTCTCTATAGACCAGTTGGTTATCACATGTGGTATTATTGCAGTGGGGTGAAATATATATATAGTGACGCAAAATGATTTTGGTTCACAAGACCACCTTTAGTTCACATGTTTCTCAACCCATGTCCTCACGCTGTTCCCCTCCTCTGTCTATTACAGGTATGTATGATACTATAACTGTGTGTAGGACTAGATGTTTGAAGATATTTGTAAGGATCTAGCACTACATTAACACTAACAATTATATTAAGGCATGGGACACTATTGCACAACCTATCAGAGAGGTCACACTTTCTAATACATAACAGCTATCAGTGGATGTACAGACAGTAGGCCATAATGGCCTCTTAAGGTTGTGACATAGTATATCATATACAGCTGTATTGACGACTGAGATATAGTAGATACTAATTTTAAAACACATAGACAAACCAGGGTTTTTCAAATAAAAGTGAATTATGAAAAAAAAAAGTTAGCTATTTCAGTGACTTGTTATGTTCCTGTCAGTAATACTACAGTAATTTTACTGTACATGCGGGCTATTTCTGGTCGTTGATAATAGGGATGTTATCGCTATCATCTGAAAAAATGTTCTGACATTTCCAGGATTTCAAATTATCATATTGAAAATATGATCAAATAATTCAAAAGAATGACACGAGGTAGTATCTTGTGTATTTCTCAGCAAAACCACAAGCTTTATACATTAGATAGACACAGTATATTCTTGAGAAAGTTCCTATTCACATGTTCAACGGGTTTTACATGTGAAAGTCCACAAGTAGAATGATGACGTTGAGTTTCACTTGTTCTAAATTCAGGAAATACAATGTACCAGGGAATATGACATAAGAACATTTCCTGAAATTCTCGTATGAATTAGTTATGACACAAGAGTTCTGCTGTCTCATGTACCAGCAAGACTAGAAGAGGCAGAACATGTTGGCAGATACCATATATGTACCAATGTTGTGTAAGTCTCAGTGGAGGATAACACAACATCTGACTACGATACACTACATCTGGATAAACAAGGCTCAAAATGGAATATACAGTTATATACTTCCTGTACATACTTTTTAAAATAAATTGTACATTAGGTAAGATTTGGTAGAATGTGGGGTAACAAAAACTAAGAGGGACATGGTTTGGATCAAGATTCTTCCAATCATATCAATGATCATTGATAATAGTTGGTTGTTGGCAATATCTTCAGCCAGCATATTCATTGTTATTTACTGGGAATCTCAGATTCGGAAAGCTTTGGGTTTCAATACTATCCTATTTACAACTACCGTTAACCCTATCTATTATCCAGGTTTGTGCACAAACTAAACTCAGCTTACGTTTGATCGTTTGGTACAAAAATACTTATATAGGTTGTGGGTTATAGATGTTTTTTTGTTTTTATTTACCAAAGAAAAGTACTAAAATATAAACAATTAAATCCAGGAATGGGTTATAGGATTCTCCTGAGTTGGGGTGCGGGTTATACGGGAGATGATGGTTATAGTTGGGAATTTACGGTAGTATCTGTTTTTTTGGTTGTTGGTTCAGACCTTATACAAATATGACTCATGGAAAGACCCTACTAACAGATATATCACACTGGTTATGCACTGATAACTCCTTATACAGAGTCGTGACTGAGGAGACATCCATACAGGACGTGGGCACCACAACACCTCCATTACAGGTACTTACCATACTATAACTGTATATGTAAGACTGCACATTTGGAGATATTAGTCAGGATCCAGACATACTGCATTAACAATCATCTAAAACCTTTACATGACAGGTGTGGGAGGGGTCTACATCCTGCTCCAATGAGGCTGTGTGCGAACAATCTGTATGCATAGAGTGGTATTTTTTTAGGTTTGAATAATATTTTATTGACAAATCACAAGTTATATACATGTGGTAGGTAGTATGTCAACAAATAAAGTTTCCTTTTCTTGACTGAACATATGAATCAAATTATAAACCCATTTGTTTATCGATGATACAAAGATGGAATATTGTACAGGAAGGCATCTCACCACATAATATGGACCCCCGTATGACTCATATGGGGGGTCCGTATGTGACATATGGCGTTTTTCCGTTTCACCACATAATATGTGGAGATCCGTATTCAAATGTGGGGGGTCCGTATTCAAATGTGGCGTTTTTCCATTTCACCACATAATGTGGAGATCAAAAAATCTGTATACGGTCTGTATTTTTTCCCTTGAATGTGGCAGGTCTAGGGGGAGCATATATTGAGAAAATGGTGAAAAAAGGGTCGTATGTAGGGCCGTATGTGGTAAAAGGGGTCCGCATGTTGTTTTTGGTCTAGAGGATAGGTCGGGGAATGAAGTGGGGAGGTCGAGGAATGGAGTTGGGAGGTCGAGGAATGGAGTGGGGAGGTCGGGAATGGAGTGGGGAGGTCGGAAAATGGAGAGGGGAGGTCGGGGAATGGAGAAGGGAGGTTGGAAAATGGAGAGGGGAGGTCGGGGAATGGAGAAGAGAGGTCGGGAAATGGAGAGGGGAGGTCGAGGAATGGAGTAGGGAGGTCGGGAATGGAGTGGGGAGGTGGGGAAATGGAGAGGCAAGGTCAGGGAAGGAGGGGGAGGTCAAGGAAAAGGTCAGGGATCCTTTAAGTACCGCACAGTGTAGAACGCTGCCATTAAAGCATTATTGCTTCATGCAGTATAGTAAATATAACAGACAGGCTAATTAATATCAATGAGTTGAACACAGGGGAGGTTTCTACCCTGTGTGGATCCATGTTGGTATGTGTATGTCTAATTGAAGGTCAGGCCACACCCATTCCATCTAATCACCAATGCAAATAAGATAGCTGGCAAGTGGGGGAATGGGCAGGGGAATGGGCAGGGGAATGGGCAGGGGAATGGGCAGGGGAATGGGCAGGGGAATGGGCAGGGGAATGGGCAGGGGAATGGGCAGGGGAATAGGCAGGGGAATGGGCAGGGGAATGGGCAGGGGAATGGACAGGGGAATGGACAGGTAAATGTAATACATATGCTATACCAATGGGAGTTGTAGTGCACAAGACATGAGACCAGCAGGTCAGGTAGTACCACACTGGAGAAAAACCTCAATGCGCAGTCCCTGACTAGTTGAACCCATCCCCATTGCCTATCTCCTCATGGTCATGGCTATACCTCCCTTCTCCATTCCCCGACCTCCCCTCTCCATTCCCCGACATCCCTTCTCCATTCCCCGACCTCCCTTCTCCATTCCCCGACCTCCCTTCTCCATTCCCCGACCTCCCCTCTCCATTCCCCGACCTCCCCTCTCCATTCCCTGACCTCCCTTCTCCATTCCCCGACCTCCCTTCTCCATTCCCTGACCTCCCCTCTTACTTCCCTGACCTCCCCACTCCATTTCCCCTGTCTCCTCTGTCTCTTGCCCGACCTCTCCTGTCTCTTCTTTGACAATTCCAAACATACGGACCCTATTTATACCCTCCCCAGCCTACCTCCATATGTTGTTACATATTATGACGTCACAGAGGGAATTCCCTAGGGGTTCCCCGGAATGTAGACTGGTTTTTGCATAATTTCACAATTGGGACAGGTGAGTGCCGTATGTCACATACGGAAATGTAAAAAAATAGCTCAAACATACGGACACAACACGGCAATGGTCCAGAAATGGAAAAATGATTTTTCTAAAAAGGGTCCGTATAAGGGCCGTATTTGGCGGCCGTATGTTAATATATTATTCAGGATGCGGTGAAATGCCTCCCAGGCGAGATATGGGTTTTGTTAACATTATGTCACATTTTGGTTTTCCAATTAAAGCAGGATGTTACAACTTTTAATCATGCTATAGTATGTGTAATGTTTATCGTTAAAAATAGGTAATAGAAGTGGTAGATATAACCAAAAAAATTCGCACAGCATTTTGAAATGAAAGGTGGACACAAGTCAAGTGAAGTACCCAAGTTCCGGACACTTAGTGGACATCTTCAAATTTCTCTGGTTAGGAATTATCTATCAACGTCCAACTAGAGGCATATGAAAGGCAAACAGGTTATTATAAAAGTGGCTTGAGACGATGCTAGACCTTCTTCAGACTCTCACAACTACCGCAAAAAAAAAGAGAAAAAAAAGGTTATTATGAAAGTAAATTGTGTTTGACATGATTGCCCCCTCAGCAATATGGCTTAGATTTGATTGATTAATTCTCAATTTGGTGCCTCATTCCAGACATAGGCAATTAATTCCGAACACCTTACAGAACACCTTAATTCCTTACAAGGGGATAATTTATTTAAAAACCAGTGGTCACCATAGAAGGCCAATAATGTACATGTCTATATCCGGTAGATTTATGCGTGGATCATATGGTTTAGAACTGCAGCATGTAGCATTGTGGGTCATTGCACACAGTCCAGGACCAGTGTATAATATCATGTCGTAATTGATTAATTAATAAATTTAGCAAATTTATCAGAATATAACAGACTAAACTTTGTCTCTTTGCTTAGCATTACTGCTTAGGAAAGTGGTTCATAGATTTGGGTTGGTACATACCAGCAGTAATAGATAGGATTTAAGTATTTTCTCTTGTGTGCTACTTTCCAGTTTCCTAGACTGTAGCAAGGGAGCATGTAGGGCATTCACCAGGTACTGTCACATAATCAATTATGTATATATTTAGTGCCACAATCGTCATACTATTGCACAGTGTCCGGAATTAGGGTGTGTCCACCTTTGGGTGCCTTTACTCTAGCATGTCCCGCTCTCACTAGTGAAAATATCAACACTCAATACTTATTTCATCAACACTTTTTTTGTGTTAATGGTAAAAAGATATGGATGTACCTCAATGAACTGGAATATTTCATACTTTATTTACGGATTAAACAGCAGTGGTAGAAAAGTAGCACAAATGTTGTGATGCTTGGCAGTCAAAAAATGTCAGACAGCAAGTCCAAACTCAACTTATGCACCCCACGCCACCGTTTGACCGGTGGTATGGTTGTGGATGTAGCTGACTGGAAACTGACACACAAAAAATGGTGGCATTTAGGTAGAGGTAAGAAGTCTCTTCACAGGAGGTCAGAGATAGTCCATGCTATCATCCAGAACTGTCACACAGACCACCTGAGGCATATCCTGCACAGTGGCTGGGATGTCAATGAGGTATTACCAGACGCTTTATACTTGAGTCCAAGAGTTACAACCGCTCTGCATCTAGCATTGAAGTATTGCTGGACTGAGGGAGTGAAGCTGCTTCTTGCTGCGGGTGCTGCTTGCAAGACACCTGATGTAGTGTACCCACCATTATACAGGGCAATACGGAATCCTACCTCTCCTGATGTTGTAGAGCTGCTGCTACAACATGGGGCAGATCCCAATGACCATAATGGTTATTTTTATCCACTATTGCTTGCAATTAGAGAAGTTCATAATCACAGAATGCCTGGAACACTGATTAATGAGGAATACATCAGAATTATCCAGTTGCTGTTGGAGAATGGAGCAGACCCTAATGTGACTCACGTTCAACTAGGTCCTCCTGAATCAGCTTTGGGCACAACTTTAGATTCCCTTAGCATTGACATTGGTAAATATCCAGAGAGGATCACTAAGGGGATTGAGTATGAGGCTAATGCTGCCCTATTCAAGACCCTATTAGACATTGGGGCAGACATAAACTCTGATGAGCCACTGCTTCACAAGATGTTGGGGTCAGTGGGTGGGGTCGTGAGGGCTGGTAACATACACAGCTTTCCACATTACATGTTCCTGCAGGAGCACCTTGACATGTACTTTCAGTATGGAGGCAACATTCACAGGGAGTACAACATCAACGACATCATAAGAGAGAGCAAGGTGCCCCATTTCATGAGGGGGCACCTTAACATCCCCAAGGAGGATGCTCATCTAGTAGCAGGTCTGGAATTTGCTGTCAGACAATGTTGTCACAGTAACAGTATTAGGTGGCTGTTAAGGCACGGGGCTGACACATCAACACTTAGGATTTCCATCTTAAGACAACCCATTGAGAAGTGTCTGCCTTATCCAGGTAACAATCCTTTGATCCTCCTTCAGGCTGGCCTCAGAGTTGTACAAGGGCTGCAGGAACATCTCAGCAACATTGAAGATCTAGACTCAGGTCCTAAGTATGTGGCTATATTGAATCTCCAAAAGACAACGGAGAGCTCTCACAGGAGTTTGAAGAAACAAATTTGCCCTGACTACTTGACTAAGCACCTGGTTGACTTGGAGGAATTCAGTGATGAATCCCTGCACCTTTACCCAGAGGACAATAGCAAAGAGCTCATGGTGAATAATTACAGTAGATTTTCCTCAGACCAGATTCACATGATACTGGAGTTCCTGAGTCAGCCCCAGTCTCTGCAGTGGTACTGCCGCCGCTGCATGCGGGAGAACCTGCCCAGCAAATTAGTTCCAGATTGTTTCACCCTGTTCTACCCCTGGAACTGTGTGCTCATTTCGTGCATTTCGTGTGAAATGTATACCATGTAACAGACTCACACACACTGACACAGTGTTCCATGGAACAGATTCACACAGTTCTGACAGATTTTTAAAAAGCTTTTTCACACCAAATGACAAAATATATGATGCCCTAAACCAAAATGTTTAGTCATGTATTTTTAGTTTCATTATGAATTACTAAAAGATAGGAAATACTGTAATACTTTTTACAACCAACAGTATTTGACATAGATAGTCATAGCACACTATTGGTGTGTGTGCTACTGGTTTGTATGAACTCATTCAATCAGGTTCCTAGCATTTCAACATAGGGCTGATGAATATATGTACCATTATAACCATCAACATTAGAGTTCACATGAGCAGCAGGAGATAGCCAGGCTTTTATCCAAACATGATGACCAGAGGAAAGGTGTCAAGCATCTGGACCTCTTAATGCTGCTTTCATTGAAATGATATGGCATCTATTTATATACATAATGAATGTTAATAGAAGGACAGGTGCATTGTCTGATTCACAATACATTGGGACCCTGTTTAGATACTTATAGCTAAAGAAAAGCATTCTCTTTAAGCAGGAAAAGGGGTACAATCAACTTTGATGACACCTGGTGTCACACATAACAGGTATTTGTGTGATGTTGTGTCACCTAGTTCCCCTTCTGGCACACACTCACACATCTTCAAACAGAACCATCATCACTTTGTCAGGTTGGAATAGTGCATGGTTTTGACACCAGGTGTCATCTTTGTTGTTCCTTGTTATTCTCATGGGTGAAATGGAATCATTTTCATTGTTTATAACCATAATAACATGTTGTCAATGCAACTTAGACCTAGCTATACACCTCTAATTCTATCAAGTTCCAGTAGTGATTGAAAAACAGACCATATGATTTGATTAAAGCGGCATTAAGAGAAACAGACCACAGACACCTTTCCTCCGGTAATCTTGTTTGGATAAAGGTCTGACCTTTTGTTACATGTGTATACAGCTGATAATTGGCATGACACAACTTCATCAGGCCTACAATACCATGGTGGAAATCTTGTTGCATGAGATAGTATGCCCATATACAGCAGGGAGTGCACTAACAGATTTCTGCTATGGTGCCCTATGCCAGCTTCTAAATATAATGAGTATTACAAACTAAACAGACTTTCCTTTCTTTAAAAAAAAAAATCAAAAAAGTGAAACAATATGGTTGGAAACATTTTTGTGCCATGGTACATGATGCTGTGTGAATATGTGTGAATTTGTGTGAATATGTGTGAGTATGTGCCACTTCTTGTCCTATGGGGTATGGTGTCATATTGTGCCAATTAGTTCCATAGGACAACAGTCACACAAAGTGCGCGTTCCAGAAACTAAGTCAAACTAATTTGCTGGGTGGTGTCCCTTCAACCATCTGTGGTGAAGACTCTCCCTTTACCATCAAAGATGAAGCGTTACATCTTGTGTCATGAAATATGAAAACAGTCAAGAATATTTTGTATACAAATAATGTGGTAATTTGCGGGTCATGATATAAAAACTCCATAAAGATTGATGTACATATCAGAACAGTGATACACACCATGAAAAGTGGTATATGCACCCTAAAAACAGTGATGCATACCCTTAGAACAGTGGTGCATTGACACATGATATGCCCTACATCTTGAGTCTCCCACTTGCCTGATGTCCTCTATAGAGTAGCCTAGGTTATACATATTTAAAGTGAGCCCGCGCATCACAGCAAGTGCATTCCCACGCGATTGAGGTCCATGTCTGTAATTTTCTTTTTAGAAAGGTCAGATCAGTGGACTGCTATATGTGCCTGGGATCAGCTTATTACCCTTTGGGATGAAAAAGGCTTGGACCGAAGGGTTGACATGATCCTGTCTTCTACACAATCCTGCAACACAAAACTGTACATGAACACAATGTCTCGGTGGAAGAAAGACAGACAAACATGATCCAGGTCATCCCGTACCCTCTGTGTCCCGGCTAGCGTCATGATAAAACTGAAATCTGAACAGATGATCTTTATGTCAGGGCAGACATAAAAATATGACAATGTGACCCTATTAACGTAATTCTAAATTGTCCTAAAATTGAGAGTGTATGATAAGTGGACCATGTAACGGGATATCAGTAGAGTGTCGGTGGTTACTGCCGTGCGAGGTATGCTGAAGTTGATGTACTTTCACTATTGTGAGGTGGGTTTTTTTCACCCGGCTGCCCCATGCTTCTCTGCTGCTCTGAGGTCCAGGTCTCAGAGCCTCTAAACTGCCTCTGCAACACAAGAATACTGCTAACTCATCTGCAAGTGACACTGGGGGGTATTATTGAGCTTATCCCGGCCTCATAATTGCCACAAAATTAACCATATTCTTGTGTCCCTGGGTAGACAATTTTAGAACCATGTTATGAAACATTATATCCAAGTTTTCAGCTCATTATCAGTTTTATGCTCAATTTAAGACTTTTGGAGTGCACTCTATAAGTCCACCCATTGAAAATATATTGTAAAGAACTATACCTATGCTCAAGGGACCATGTAAACTGGCTCTTACTGCCCATCAAAAATATGTTATTGTGTCCCATCCTTCAAATATGATACTGTAATAACATTTGGAACCTATTTAACAAGGATTAAAAATAGGGGGGAAATTGGACCATGTCGCTTTAAGTTGTCACAGATATAGCGAACCTTGCTTTGATCCCATAACAACATAATCGTCATACATTTGATGTAGTTTTAATTTGATGCTGTACAAAATGAAGAAAAATAAAAGTCAATACATGTGGCTGATTCCCCATTGCATGTCCTTGCATCTCTGTTGTACGGAAGTTTTGAGTTGCCCTGTATGTCCAAGACCACATGTATGTGGCTGTGTCTCACAACTTCTGGCCAATGTGAATGTCTTTGACTGGGTGCCAGCTTTGATTGCCTCGATGGAAAACTGTTTATTTAAGGGAGATGCAGGTATAAATGGGCTTATAATTACTAATTTAAAGTGTAATAACATCTATTAACCATTTCAGCCCTGAATAAACCATTTTTTATGACACCCGGTCAAAGCTGGCAAGTGGTCAAAGCTGGCACCTTGTCAAAGACGTTCACATTGGCCCAGACAAGGCCATTTGAGACTCAAGCCCTGGGCTGAGATTGGTTCCCAGTAAACACAACTACGTTTGTCAGACGTAAATTTACGTTCATTTGGGGTATGAACTACGTAAGTTTAGTAGGTTTATGAACTTCAAAACATTAAGGTTTGTTTACGTTTAGAAACGTTTATGTTTGTTTTACGTTTATCTACCTCATTCAGACGTAAATAAACGTAATATATCTACGTTTTTCTACCTTTTACAGACATAACTATATGGCAAAATGACACATATAACTTGATGTCTAAGATACCTACCTTTTATATGCATTTAATATAGGGATTCAAGCATAGACCTGTGTCATTTATATTCACAAATGTGTTTAAATTATCTATACTATAATAGAAAATCTCTTTTCCTACTATATCCTTTGCCTGGTAAGTTAGATTAGTTTTGGCCTCATTGAGGCTTTGTATTTCTTTCATTACCACTAATGTGGTGTTCACTCAAAAAAGAGTCTTAAAACACATATCACATGCTATTCTTTTATCTCCGAATCTTCATAGATAAATATTCATGAATTTGTAGCTGATTTGCATGACATTAAATTCATAATCATTAAGATTTTACTGCTTAAAGGGGTACATTTGCTGAGGTGCCATCTGATTCTCTCCAAACTTGATAGTGCTGCCATCCAGTGGGACACTGGGGAGCTATCAACCCAATTGAGGTAGAGAAACTACGTATTTTAATGTAGATCTACGTAGATTTATTACGTTTATTTACGTTTGAATGAGGTAGAAAAACGTAAATCAGACATAAACGTTTGTTGAACGTAAATAAACCTTAACGTTTTGACGTTCATAAACCTTGCAAAAAGTCGAATTTCAAACCATTGGTAGGAAAACTACCTAGAGAAACCTCTGAGCTACGTTGGAATTACGTAGCGTGTTTACTGGGTTGGTACAGTCCAGGCTGCAGGGTGGGTGAGGGGGGTGCTGCCCCCGAGGTAGCAATACCTACACCAGGCATATAATGACTGTTTTATAACATTAAAGTGGGATTCTCACCGAGCGTATCCCACTCGCAATTCTAGTACTGTTCTAGTCTACAATCTGGTAAGTGTGGGTGGTGAGAATGCCCCTTTAAATACAAGACTTACAACAACATGTGAAATGTTGCTTATATGTAATCTGTCAGATAAAGAACAGGGATATACAATTACTCAGGGGCAGTATGGATGCATGACACTGAAAATTCTATGGGGGGAAAAAGTAATCAAGAGTGATTACTTTTTGTCATCACAGTAATGATGACACCTGTGGTTACTTGGTAATCACTAGAGTAATCATATGTGATGACCCAGTGTCATCACCATGATTACTTTTTTGAAACTGTTTATGACTTATTTCATACAAATTATTTCTCTGTACAACAAGGTATCAATCCGTAATTATCAATAAAGAGAAGCAACCTCCCTTCACCTGTCATCTTCTACTAGCCCTCATAGAAAGCCCATCAAGGCCTATAATTATGTGTATAGTAACCAACAGTCTATTCTTGCATCAGTAAATATGGATTAAGCCACACAAAAGGCGTCCATGTGAACACATATGTCTGCTCTTGAGAATTTTGGTAAAAGCTTACCTGTAAATTACTTAAGTTTCTAATATGATAATATTCTTCAAATGTTTGATTTTATAAGTTCCTATAGTTGGAGTTAATATAGATATAAATCTATAGATTGCCAGGAGTAGGTCCTGCATATTCAATTATTGTTTAGTGGGGCCCTCTGGTGGTAAATATTGCTATCAAGATGATGACTTTCGCTCATCACTGTGATGACTTCCGGTCATCACCATGATGACTTTACCCTAACTAATCAGCATGATTACCTTAACTAACTAGCAGTGATTAGTTTCAGATATGCCTAAGTTTTCAGTGCATCAACCACCATGTAACCTACTCCCATAGCTTGTTGACCCGCTTTACCCTCATAGTCCATAGTATCATTATTATTACAGTTTTGGGATCACCTTCAATACTTCTAGTGACAGCCATAATTTGGCCAAGCACTGATACGTAGGCATATACAGAGAGCCATGACTGAGAATTAATTAGGGTTCATTAAGATTCAAACATCAAATGGATGCCTCATGATAAATACTGGCATGTAGAATTTGGTCGTCATGATGCATGACCGCAGCCCTGTCGAGTAACTTGCCAGTGCTGCATTCAAGCATCATGCCGACCCTATATGGTCAGTATGATGCACCAATGCAGCACCGGCGGTTTACTCTCCGGGGCTGCATTGGTGCATCATGACGGCAAATGTCATCTTTTCGCGACATATGTCCTTAAAGGGTTAAGATAGGGTCAGATACAGAGAGCAGCCAGACCATCCTATCGAGAGTTTTGATCCGCCACTAGATAATCCTTGTAATCACAACCTCACAACAACCTAAGCCTTTAGACTTGGTCTTGCAATTTGGGGACTGAATGGTTATTGGTATGTGATCCGTCACATGTCCTTAAACTTCTAAGAGACTATTATCTATAGACAGGTGGTAATATATGGGCTTATCTATTGTCATGGCCCTCCTATGGCTATTAGTGTAGACCCTGTACATACACTAAGGTCAGGGCCCTAGATGGGGGGTAGCTGTGTCACTTGTCGACCCTAAGAAATGCCAATATCCCTTGTCGATCCTAAGAAATTGGTCTTGTCCCTTATGGATTTAAAAAGGTAGGTCTGTCCCTTGTCAACAACCCCTAACATCCCCCTGTCCCTTATCTATGAGGCTTAAAACAGGGTCTTGTTGCCTTGTTTAATTTACCCGTCTGGAGCCCTATAAGGTCAGCAAGGCTCATACTATACACCCATGGTACACTGGTCATTACTCTCGTTCCCAAATCCTTCCGAAGGAAGGCTCTGGTAACTGCCAAATGTTGGGATTTTGCTTGGTCTGGGCAACCCCTGCTGGTAGCTTGGAACCAGCGAACAGGAACAGGAAATGGAACCAGAAAGGCTGATGGTAAATCTACCTAAAACTACCATCATACATTCTGGTTCCATTTCCTGTTCCTGTTTGCTGGTTCCAGCCTACCAGCAGGGGTTGCCTAGACCCAGCAAAATCCAAAGTTCAAGGTCATTTGGCTGTTCCCAGAGCCTTCCTTCGGAAGGATTTGGGAACGAGAGTAACTGGTCATGCCCTAATAACTCCTTAAGAGACACCTGGCTGAGGACAAATCCATACGGTTTGTGGGTACCGGCGAGACAACACTACCAAAACAGGTACGTACCATACTATAACTATAAGTAGGATGTCTGAAGGTAATAGTCAGGATTAAGAAAAATACTTAGATTCAATATCATCCTAACATATTAAAGTCATTGCAGATGCTTTATACCACAGGTGTGGGAAGGGTCCCCACCCTCCTCTCGTACCATGAGACTGTAGGTAGACTTGCAGTAAGCAGCTTATCATGGCAGCTCTTAAAGATAGTATGTGCTACAGCTGTAGTACGCACACATGAGTATGCCATCAGAGAGCCTTTTCATAAGAGACAGTTACAATATCGTTAAATGCGTGTGTTTCATAACATGCTATCGTTATTTGCTGCACATTTAACAATATTGTTAATTGGGCTATTGTTAAAAGTGTTCAGACTAGTGGAAGAGCCAAAATGAGTGTATTTCATAAGGAATAACGAGAGCGTTTTACGAGAGCTGACAGACATTTAACGAGAGCGATTTTGGTTAGACGAGAGCGTTTTAGGTATTTCATAACCTATATTTATCTAGACCTTGACCCCTGCTGATAAATGAAAAAATGTTCGATTTCTTAAACATAGATGATGGGACCATGTTATACATGTATCAATGATATTTCATCTCAGATATTGTGGAAAGAATTTGAAAAGAAAACGTTTTATTCAAGTTTTACCACCGATTTTTGGACTCTGTCTTTTTGCTATCGTAATTCCCAAAATTTGTCCGATAAAATGATTTAAATAGTATTTCTCTGCACCATACTAATTCGGAATTGGTTTATAACTTTATATTTTATTATCATATGTGTGCCCTATTAGTTTTCTGATGCTTTTGTATCAGAAAATCCGAGTGATCGTGCTAAATGAAAATGCTATGAAAATGCATTTCCGGTAGGAATATTAACAAAATTGTTTCATTTTTGGGAAGCTGATATTGCCCTTAATCATATGAAAATATAAAATTATATCTTTAATAAACTAGTGGAATTAAGATAGCGATTGGCTAAAAATACAGAGTGTTTCATAATCTGCTATCGTTAAAATGACATCTGCTATCGTTATTTTAATTTTAAGTGAGCTGAAATGCTTTCAGCTTATGAAATGGACTCCCCTTTACCTTTTTACGATATCGTAACTCTGCTATCGCTATTTTTGATAGCTATCGTAAAAAATCCAAAACTTATGAAAAGACTCTCTGGGATCTTTAATAGACACACTGGTAGTAGGTATTAAAGTTGGGAAAAAGTGTATTGTAAGATAACAGCCCTTAGGGATTATTTCCTAACGAAAATAGGCTCCACATGTGTCAGACTGTTGTTTATTATTATAAAGTCTATTGATAGAAACCATCATGAAATAAGAAAGGTGTTTTCTGTTAAATGCAAAGCGTACTACAGATCCTCATGACAGCCTTTAGGTTGGTATGTGTCACAGCTGTACTAGACACATGTCTGAATCTGGCCCTTTCTGATGTCTGAACTTGGCCCTTTCTGATGTCTGAACATGGCCCTTTCTGGTGTCTGAACATGGCCCTTTCTGGTGTCTGAACATGGCCCTTTCTGGTGCCTGAACATGGCCCTTTCTAATATCTGAACATGGCCCTTTTCTCATGTCTGAATATGGCCCTTTTTTATGCCTGAAAATGGCCCTTTCTGATGTCTGAGCATGATCCCTTCTGATGCCCAACCTAGCCCTTTCCATGCTTACACCTGGCCCTTACCGGTCCTTTCTGATCCCCAAACCAGTATGTAATAAATATCTTAGATGTGTTATGATATCCATTTACTTATCAGGTGTGCCTACTTGCAGAACATTGTGTGAAACCTGGCAGTCAAGAGATGGGACAAGGCAGTTCATCTGAGTTAGAATTACACATAATGTTATGTGGTTCAAGAAATGTGGATGTAGCTGATTGGAAAGTCCCACACTGGTGGAAAAGGGAAGAAAATAGTTTGCTGTCTCATTTTAAGAGGTCAGACATCGTCCTAGCCATTATCCAGAACCGTCACACAGGCCACCTAAGGATGATTCTGCGCAGTGGCTGGGATGTCAGTGAGGTGTTATCCATGTACAATGATAACGGCTGGAAAAGATGTAGATCTAGGAGTGGTAGAACTGCTCTACTTGCAGCATCACGGCATTGCTGGACCGAGGGAGTGAAGCTGCTCCTGGCTGCAGGTGCTACTACCCACAAGACACCTGGTGTCCAGGATACACCATTGTACCTAGCAATAAACAACCAAAGCTGTCCTGTAGATCTCATAGAACTGCTGCTGAAACATGGTGCAGATCCTAATGAACATGACGGTCTGAAAGTGCCATTAGTTCAGGCAATTGAAGGGACTTTTTCTGAGAGCCAGATGAATGGGGATTTCTCGAAGATTGTGCAAGTTCTGTTGGAGAATGGAGCAAATCCAAATTTCAATATCATACACCATAAATGCCCCTTGGTCCATGCATTAGGTTTTCTCAAAAGGGAGAAACCATCCATCGATGATGATATAAAGTGCAAGGTAAATGCTGCCCTATTCAAAACTCTGATACACTTTGGAGCGGACATAACCCCTGTTCAATCACCGCTTCACATGATCTTATTTCCATTGATGTCTCATACAGAGTTGACACCACCCTTTCTGCAGGAGCACCTTGACATTTACTTCCAGCATGGGGGCAACATCCACAGGGATAAGTTGACAAATCTGGACGTTGATGGAAGATGCCACAGTAACAATGTCAGATGGCTGATCAGGCATGGGGCTGACACATCCACATTGAGGTTTTCCCTTAGAAAATACTTCATTGAGTATCAATTTCACACAGATCAAACCCCTTTGATTTTCCTTGTGGCTGGCATGAGGTTTCCACTTGGGGTGCATAACCTTCTCAGCAATGTTAGAGATTGGTTGCAGTTGGACAAGGACACCTCATCTATGTGGGATCAACTGGAGAAGCAAGGACATTTCCAGCGAAGTTTCAAAACATGCATTTTCACTGAGTATTTTAGCGACCAGATGACTGACTTGGAGGAGTTCAGTGATGAGTCCCTGCATGTCTACCCAGAAGTCAACTATCCTGGTGATATTACCATTAAAGAGAAGAAGGAACTTATGGTAAACCAGATTCGCCTGGTGCTGGAGTTCCTGAGTCAGCCCCAGTCTCTGCAGTGGTACAGCCGCCGCTGTGTGCGGGAGAACCTGGTGTCCCCTCAACCATCTGTGGTGAAGAGCCTGCCCTTACCATCCAAAATGAAACGCTACATTCTGTGTCATGAAATATGACAGATGACTGTGGGCCCTATGATTATTCAAAACCTGATACTCGGGAAGCATGTTGGTAATAAAAGATTTATTTACAGCATCCTGCAATTAAGGACTTTAGAAAGAATCTCGGAAGATCTGGTAGCCCCTCCAGTATTCGTTGGACATGTTCCCCAGTCTATGTAAGAAGAATTAAGCTGATTTACTGTTTGATATGGGGCTGAGAGTGGACTGAGATGAGATGAAGTGCTACATTCTGTGTCATAAAATAAAACAAGATCACTGTGGACACTTTCATGATTCAAAACCTGATACTTGGGAAGCATATTGGTCATACAACGTTGTTTACAGCATCTTGCTCATAAGGATACTAGGTCCAAAGTCAGAAGACCTGACCAAGATTTGTTTGCCTGTTCCCTAAACTACATCAAAATGAAGCTGATCTACTGTCTGAGATTGGTCTGAGATGGGACAGCCTTTCATGTTATCATAACTTGGGAGCATCCATATTGCATGGCCTCAGGCCTTTAACTAGGGGGGTTTATTGTTTCGAACCACCCCACCTCCTTGCAATTGGTTGAGGAAAAGAGTTCCACTTTTTACGGCTTGTTAATCGGACAATTATTAAGGATTCTAGAGAGAAATATATGAAAGATTGATTAGATATAGAAAAATCTGCTTCCACTTGTATCGCACAATGTACCAAGCACTAACGCCCTGTCACCATAAGTCTTTTTGGAACATAATAACTCAATATATAGCCAGAAATAACCACAGGAGAGAAAGAAATGGCAATTGTTACTCTGTGCTTTTATGTTGTATCAAATATGCCTCTGCCCCTGGAGCCTAGAGGGTTGGATTTTTTTGAAAATTTTCTTTTTCGAGTATAAGGCCAACATGTTACCTCAACATGAGGGGTAAAATAGTTTTGCTGTGGTATCTCTGTAATTACTATGTGAGGAGACTAACATAATAACATAGATTGACAATAAGTGACAAATTCACAGCAAAAAGTCTGTAAAAGTCAGTAAAAAATAAAAGATACATATCATGGTAAAATCTCTTGAATCCATCTACTATAACAAAGGACTAATGGAAAGAATTAATTAGGATGGGCTATTGATTCCTCAGAATAAATGAGGGGCATGTAAAACATGTCATTTTTGTAATTTTTGATGTTTTTTAGGGCTTTTTTGCCTTTGGGGGGCCATAAAAGACAAAATGTTGGTCCAATACATAAAAATATTTTTTTCCTTGAAATGTTAGGATGTTTTCTCACACATGCCAAAGAATGTAAGCATTTGAAGCAAAAGTCTTGATTCTGTAGGCTTATAAAGCTTTAAAGGCCTGAAAAGACCAAACCTACATAAGTCAGCGGCTTGAGCCATATATGTACTCATAAAAGACACTGCCCAGTTAGCTCAGTTAGTAGCATGCTTGCAGTAGATCACGAGGTTGACAGTTCATGCCACTTATTAAACCCGCAGATCTTACTGCACGTCCAGTAACAGTCAGAGTGCAGTCGGGATAGGTACTAAACCCTATATAAAGGGGCGTTGGGCCTTGAAGAAACTACTGAAACATTCTCCAATCTGGACCTTCATATGCACCAGGTGGTTTTAGTGTACTCCTGAACGGTTTATGGTGGTTCTAAAGCATCCACAGGGAGCAATGCTAATTTTTACCTAAAAATCATAGGATCTAATGTAATCCTTTACGCAACCTTTATGGAAGGCAGGCTGAGTTAGACCATAATAGCTTTGTTTACTGTCTGTCAATTTGATTTCACTCATTTCCAAATGGTAGACAACGTAACATACATCATTACCTCATGAGGCCTTTAATACTGTCCTGTGGGCGGAGTAATGTGTAAACCAATGAAGACCTTTCCAATTAAAGATGTTATCATTTATTTTTGCAATTTCCATAAGTATCTATTTTGTGTTCATGATGGTAAAAATCTTTCAAAACTCTCCCGAAAAAACTTATTGATTCAACCAGTCATTCAACTAGACTATGCAATAAAGTTTCCGACAGTGACAGTAATTTATACAGACTGCTATTTGTTTATTACATTTTCAAATGAAATAATGTGATATCCATTAACGAGGATGAAAAAACTACCATTTAGTCAATATCTTGGTAATTTATGCAAATATGGCAGTTGGTATGATGTCCAGACCTCTATATCCGAGGGTGGAAATTGAAACTGTTATGAAGTGAAGGAATTAAAAAATTGTTTCGTTATTCTTTTATTCATATCATGCTATTATTCTCTACATTGTGTAAAAAAACATTTAGAAACTGATAATACTTTCAGTTACTATGGAATTTGATATAGCTTTCTTGGTAGAAAATTGCACTATAGTATTCATCATGAGATAAACCATGGATCCCTCTATGAACAGGGTAAATAGAACGAGAACGTCATCAAGCTTGGTGTTGAAGCCTGTATCTATTCATAAACAAATATACAATAACTGAAAAAATAAGTATTGTAACGGGTTGACTATAAAGTCTAACTGTTATTGTTGTATATCTATTGTATGTTGTATGATGTAAGACAACACGGTTCTATTGTGTTTAATAACTGTTTTATTCATCTAACTAGTGTCGTCGGTTCGTTACATATACCGACTCCTCTAGTTCGGTTATCTATACGGTAGTGTACCGGTACCACCTTCGGTTACCGTCGGTAGTTGTTACATAATCATTTTTACATAACTAAACCTAACAGGTGGCGCTGCTAGTACGGTCACGTGGCTACGCAGCGCTGTATATAAGACGGCTGCTTCCCCATTGGAAGTCAGTCAGGTTTGGGACTGTCGTGACATGACCACCCTGTGCTCACGGGCTTAACTCTATGCTATAGGGTTGCCCACTGTATTATATATCTGTTCTGATCTCGTATATCCGCTGGTTATACTTGTACTATAATACCCAAGAGTTACCTTTACAATAAAGTCGCCGTATATTAAAGTCTAATTTACCTTGTCTGGTTTTTGTACTCAAGTGTTACATACGTAGTAAGAGACCAACTACATTGGTGCCGTGACCACTTGACGAACCGACCATTGATAGGGTATTAAATAGACTTACAGTATATGGATTACCTATACGATTTTGTCAGCTCGTTCAGCGGCAGGACTAAAACCCCTGCTGAGGAACGTGAAGAAGCCGTACAGAATGTACGCTTCTTCACAGGCAAATCTAATAGGCGGGAGAGCCGGGCAGCCTCGGAGGTGCCCGGTGACGACCTCTCCCAAGAAGCAATAGGTGATCCTATTGTGGAAGCCTTTACCAAAGGAGAGGATGGGGAGCAATCTCCAATCCCGGGACCCTTTGATATAAGCTCCAGGAGATCGTTGGACTCCCTTTCCACGAATCTTTTCTGTCCTGAGGGTCAGAAAATACCGGGTAGAGAGCCTAAAACTCTCGGCCCAGCTGCCTTCGGTTCTACACCGACGGTAGCAGATCCTTCATTGGATCCAGACACGTCGGTTTTCACTGATGGTGCCACTCCTACACCGAACGGTATGGGGGGTGGCGGGCTATCAAAGAAAACTAACGTGGCAACAGAAGCTCCTGGCAAGGGGTACCCGCCAGCAGTAGATGAGCCATCCAGTTTACCACTGGATGGGGACCTACTGGCTGCCATGGGGATCCCCACCAAGAAAACTGAGTTGCATGAGCTCGCTGAAGCCCGGAGGGAACTTGCTTCCATCAATCAAACTAGGAAGTTATTCCTAAGGGAGGTTGATGAGAAGAAAAAGTTCCTACTGGAACTCCAGAACGAGATGGCTTCCCACAAGGTGGAGGTTGACAAACTTTTGCACCAGAGGGTGTCCGGCGAATGTGAGGTTGCAAGCTTAACTTCCTTGGGAAAGGATTTGAGCACGCAGCTCCACTTAGCCAGACAGGACCTCGCAAGCTTAATGCAAGTCAATCAGGACCTGAAGACGAAGTCGGAGAAAGTATCACCACCTTCCACGGTGGTACCTCCAGTCATACCCATACCCAGTGTATACACGACAGTGACACCTTCAAGTGTCCCGCCGCTAGTACACACCACGGTAACAGGTATGACACCTCAGATGGGGGCTAGCTATCTACAGACTCCGGTCTGTGGTGGCGCCTTTGGAGGCACGGCAACACCTCCAGGGTACACCCACCCATCTACTGGTTCAACGACGTTGAATCAACAGCAGACCATGGTCACAGTTCCAGTACCGAAACCCAGAGCTAGACAAGGCTTAACGCCTGTCCAGCGGGCTAAGTACGACCGGAACCCGGCTATTGAGAAGCTGGGGACAGACATCGTCCCGCGGGACATCGATGAACTGGATGAACGGTATGCTCCTTTCAACTTTGGGGACATCAAACATCCTGATGCAGCCCGTCAAAAGGCCATCGATATTCCGCCTTTCACAGGGTCGCCACCCTGGAGAAAGTACAAAGTTCGGTTCAAGGCTATTGTGGAGAGCAATCGCTGGAACAATCAGCAAGCGCTGGTTGCTCTGAAGCAAGCACTCTGCAACGGGCCAGGTGAACCAGCCCTTTTGGCGTTCGAGAGAGTGAAGATCAAGACATTGAGCTCACTTGAAGAAACAGCTGAATGGGCGATTGGGAAGATTGGTGAGCATGACCCAAGGACTCAGCTGCTCAAACGTGTCCAACGCAAGGACGAGCATCTGAGATCCTACGGATTTGCTCTACAAGAACTGATATCCGAGTGTTATCAGGGATGTAGACCTGACACCCCCACTGTCATCCAGGAGTTAACCTCCAGGTTTGTCAATGGAGTCAGAGACACCAATCTCCAGGCATATCTGCGGGAGAAATGGCAGCCGGACTTATCTCTAGCTGACCTTTTTGACCATGCAGATGTGTATGACACCAAACAGGCTGTTTTTCCTAGTGGAGGAGTGTCGGCAGCTCCATCTGTAGCCCCGAAAGGAGCTCAGGTGGTAGAGGCCGCCACAAAACCACCTAAGAAAAAACAGCCCGCCTCTGAGGAGGTGGCGGCAGTAATGCCTGACAGGGACATGGAAAAGATGATTGAGGGTTTGTTGCGGAAGCACTTGGAAAAGAGCTCTGCGTCCACTTCTGATTCTGGATCTGGAAAGAGAAGGAAAAAGAAGAAAAAGGACACGAAACCTCAGCCATGTAGACGCTGTCAGAAGATGGGTCATTGGGCTAGCGAATGCAAAGCCCCTGCACCCATCGCTGCTAAAACCGAAAAGGAGACGGAAAACTGAATGGGGCCCATCCTCTTGGCAAGGATGGCGCCCCCACAGTTAGCCATGCCTGTAAGGGATTAGTAGACGGTGTTAACTCTTCCATGAACCAAGGCCGCGCAGAGGCAGAAGGGTCTGTACAACCTGTAAGCGTCTGGCAAGGCGGGGCTGGCAAGGACGAACGGAATCCGGAGGATTCTGTAGTCGCTGGCTTAGAGGAGTCTTGGTTAGAATCAATTGCCCAGAGCAGTGTGATTCAAGACTCCCCGAGCGACCCATGTTGGGATTATCTCCTGACAAAAGGGGTTGCTATGGATGGAGGGGGAAGCCCGATGCTGACCTCTGAGTGTGTCCCTTTACGGGGACAGCGTTGGTACCTGAGTCTGGTTATTTCCGGGACGCGTGGTGAATTTTTGGTCGACACGGGTGCATCTCACACCTTGGTCGATCGTAAATTCATGGCCCGTCTTTGCAACCAGCCCGAAGCTCCGCTACTAGGAGTAAAGGCTCGGACTGCTACGGGAGATAGTATGCAGACTTATGGCAGAACTGTAAAACCTATGTTGGTTGATGGCAAGACATACTGGATATGTCCAACCATCACCGACATCACTGATGATGGCATACTGGGGATGGACTTTGCTGCTCTTTACGGGGTAACAATGAACACCGCAACGGGCCGACTTCAGATTAAACATCCTTATAAACAATCTGTACAGTGCGTTTTAAGGAATGGTTCTTCTGTGGCGTCAGTGGCACAAGACACAAAGTTGGCAGCAGGACATGTATCTGATGTCCTAGTCAGCTGCGTGGGAGTGCAGGCCAAACGGCCGGGGATGTTTGAACCAGAAGATCAAAAGCTCTCTGAGTTAGGTCTTGCTGGCTATCATACTTACCTGGCCAACGCTCGTTGGGGGGTGATACCGATTTGTAACTCGAGTAGTAGAGAAATCACTCTACGAAAGGGGACGCCTATTGGTAACACCACGCGAGCATATGGGGTAGACTCACTAACTACGGACTTTGTGGAAGTAGGTGTGGTGGCGGGAGACTCTTCCCACGAAGAGGCTCTAGCTAAATCCAACCTACCGAAACATTTAAGGTCCCTGTTGTGTGAGTCCCACCTCACAACCCTAGAGAGCGAAATGGTGGCAAATGAGCTGTCGGAGTTATCTGACGCCTTTGCGCAACCAGGAGATCCTCTAGGGCGTACCAATACGGTACAACACCGGGTTGACACTGGGGACGCGCTTCCCAGTAGAATCCCCTACCGTCGGTTACCCATGGCTAAAAAAAGTGCTATGGAGGCTGAGGTAGAAAAGATGTTGGATGAAGATGTGATTCAACCTAGTGAGAGTCCATGGTCAAGTCCTGTGGTGATGGTCACCAAGAAGGATGGTTCCTGTCGATTTTGCATCGACTATAGGAAGTTGAACGGACTCACTAGGAAGAATGCATATCCTCTACCTCGGATAGATGAATGTGTGGAGTCTCTGGGTGGGGCAAAATGGTTCTGTACACTAGATTTACAATCTGGTTATTGGCAGATCGGCATGGACCCCCGGGACCGAGAAAAAACCGCATTTTCTACCCATATGGGACTATTTGAGTTCAACGTCATGCCATTCGGGCTATGCAATGCCCCGGCAACCTTCGAGGCAATGATGGAAACCATGTTACGGGGTTTACTTTGGAAAAAGTGCCTAGTATACTTGGACGACATCATCGTCTTCGGTGGTTCTGTGGAGGAAACTCTACAGAACCTCCAAGCTGTGCTGAAACGCATCTTATCATATGGTCTGAAATTGAAACCTTCAAAGTGCAAGCTTTTTAGGAAGTCAGTTGAATACCTAGGTAGAATTGTTTCTGAACATGGCATCATGGCTGATCCTCATAAGATCGAAGTGGTACAGAACTGGCCTCGTCCGATGGACACGAAGGAGATACGCTCTTTCATCGGGTTTTGTTCATACTACAGAGATTTTATACCTGGATTCTCGAGAGTCGCAGCTCCCTTACAAGAGCTGATGATTGGAGAGAAGAAGGCTAAGGCTAAAATAGTCTGGTCTCCAGCCGCAGAACAGTCTTTCAGTGAGTTAAAGAGACTCTTCTTAGAAACACCTGTTTTGCACTACCCTGCACCTGTTGGTAAGTTCATCTTGGACACTGATGCTTCTAATACAAGTATTGGTGCTGCCTTGTCGCAGATCCAGGATGGGCGAGAAGTGCCGCTGGCATTTTCGTCCAACAGTCTAAGCAAAACACAACGTAACTACTGCACAACCAAGCGTGAACTCTTGGCAGTGGTGGTTTACACAAAAAAGTACAGACATTTCCTATATGGTGGAAATTATCTCGTACGGACGGATCATTCATCTCTGCAGTGGCTCCTTAACTTCAAGGACGCTGAGGGGATGATGGGTAGATGGTTGAACCACCTCTCTGAGTTTGGCATGACGAATGAGCATATCATACACAGGAGTGGAGTAGATCATGTGAATGCGGACAGCTTGTCCCGCTATCCTATCCGGAACTGTCACCGTGTAGACTGCCGAGACTGTGGGTCTCACAATGCAGTGATTGCGTCTGTGGGTGCGAAAGTTCCTAACTGGACGTTAAATCACTTGAAGGATGAGCAGCTTGCAGATCCAGCTATTTCGAGGGTGTACTCCTTGAAGTTGTTGGGCCTGTCCAAGCCTGTTCGCCCCGCACTTTCGCTGGAATGTAAAGAAGTTAGACAACTGTTAGCTCAGTGGGATAATCTTTTTATACGGAACAGTGTATTGTGCCGCTGGAGAGTGCAACCTGGCAGGAAGAGAACAGCTCAGTCTGTAGTGCCTCTGTCACTCAGACTACAGTTGCTCAATTACTGTCATGGCCACCGAACTTCAGCACACTTTGGCAGACAACGGACTGAGGCGAAGATTAAGAGTAGATATTACTGGCCTGGTATGACTTTGGACATACGGCGTTGGGTGAAGCAATGCCCCCAATGCTGTTTATCAAAGCCTGGACCTGGTATCGGTAAACTACCTCTAAGTCAAGAGCTATTCGGTGTTCGGTTTGCCCGGATCGCTGTTGATATCATTAGTGGTTTCAACACGACCCCCCGTGGGAATACCTGTATGATGGTGGTACAGGACTACTATACCAAGTACGTCCAAGTATATCCGTTGGTAAATCATACAGCTGTTACCTGCGCTGAAGCACTTTTCGAGAATTGGATCCTCACGTGGGGAGGTCCTTTAATGCTTCACTCCGACCAGGGTCGTGAGTTTGAATCTCGACTGTGGGCAGAATTGTGTAGTAAAATACACATCTGCAAGACGCATACGAACCCCTACCGACCTCAATCGGATGGTATGGTGGAACGTTTCAATCGGACGTTGATCCAATGTCTCACGACAATGGTTAATGAGCATCGAGATGATTGGGATGAGCACGCTCGCTATATCTCTCATGCTTACAACGCTACCGAACATGCGTCGACGGGCTGTACGCCCAACATGCTCGTAATGGGTGAAGACATAGTCATGCCGAGTGACATGGTCTATGGAGTGCAGGGACACCAGCTCGAGCAACCCTGCACAGTGATGTTTGTTGAGTCACTTCGACAATCATTACGCGAGTCCTATGGAGTAGTAAGGGACAACTTGGAAAAATCTGCTAGTTTGCAGAAGGTGGGCTATGACACGGGCCTTAAACTCCGCCAATTCAAGGTGGGGGATAAGGTCGCGAGATTTAGCACACCAAATTCCAAAGTCAAGACCCTGTACTCCTGGGATGGTCCGCATACGGTTACTATGGTGGTTAGTGAAACTACTGTAGTAATACGGTTGCAAAAAGGGACTCTCACTAAATCACATGTGGCTAGACTCCGACCTTGGTATGGAGTCCCATATATAGATGACGGTGAAGATTCCCTCGGTGCTGGTCGAGTACCAGCACCAACCGACCCTGCGCTACCGAAGATACCGAAGGCAGGACCAACGGTCATACCGTCGGTACCGACGGTAGCGCGCCGAAGGGGTCGTCCTAGGAAATTACCGATTGAACCACAGTCGTGTGTTACCAAGCCCAAGCGCGGTAGGCCTCGTAAAAAAGGGTCAGCTGTGCGTAAAGGACTAACCGTAGGCACCGGTAAACAAAGCAAGGTGATACCTCCGGTGTCACCATTGCTGGACATACCGGTACAAGGTCTACGGAGGAGCACACGTGTCAGAGAGCGAGATAAAATTGTGTAAACATTTTTTTCTTACCTTGTTGACGACATTTAGCTGCTGGCTTGATTAAATTTCCCAGGACAGTTCCGTACTGGGCCGGTGGTCATTGGCCCGGTACTCGATCACCAAAACACAACGAGAAGAGACGGGTTATCCGGTGTGGTTATCCGTTGGAGGTAGAAAAGCACGTGTTCAGGGCGGGTGGCTGGCTTTGCCGATTAGTTCTAAGTATGGGACTAGTTTTGACCACATATTGCTTAGCAACACGCTGCTGTGTATATCCTCTAATGCCGGTATATCATTCCCGGGTTATCCGGTGGCTCCGCCACGAAAATTGTAAACAACAGTGAGAGTTCCCACCGTCGGATATGCCAGGCGTGGGAAGGGCGCTGCCCGCGTCACCTGATCGATTTCTCCCGCCAAATGAGCCGTGAGAAATTGGGTCACCTCGTCGCGTCTTCGGGGCGCGACCTCTGATTGGCTGAGAAGCCGGTCAAGGGGCGGGGTCACGGGGGACGGGTGGGGTATATAAGCCCCACAGGCGGCCAGGCTTCTTCAGATCAACACGTTTGCCCGTAGGGTAGCGTGTTGATCAGTGGTGCCTAGGTCTGCCCGGCAGTACCTACACTATTGTTTACCAGCTGTGCTACTAAATGCTCGGGTGAGTGAACCGTGAGGTTCACCTACGCCTGAGCTAACAGTATGGCAGCCCGTGTAGATGGCAGATGCACGGCCCCGGAGAAGGCTGAGGCCTCCGATGGGGATGACCGAGTTCTCGAGTCTGACACGGAAATGGACACTACCGGTGCTCCAACCGTCGGTCAAGGCTCGGCTTCGGTACCAACTGAACCTAACCCTGAGGGGTCGGGTGATGTTGTTCCGAAGACAGAACCTGGTCTGGGTGGTAGCAATACCAACCAGGAGGAGAACCCTGCAGGGGGATCTTCTCCGAAACCCGCCGGTGTATTGGCACAAGAACCGACGGTCCCTGATGGTGATTCATCAGACGGGTCCACGGTCCGTGCTAAGACCAAACGGAAGCGGAAGCATAAGAGGAGGATTGCATCTTCCCCTGAGACTCCTGCTACCGAAGAGGTCGCACCGACTGAGGCAGATAGACTCAAAGCTGTTGCCGACAAACTGTCCAAGGCGGAAGCCGAGGGATGGTCTGTGGCAGAGAGCAGAGCCAATCGACGCCTCCGCGCCAAGGCAGCGCATGTCCGTCTAAACCTGTGTCTCCGTGATGATGACCGGGAGAACCTGAGCCTCACTGATTTAATTCAGGAGAATGGCAAAATGGCTCTTCCTGCACCTCACACGACCGATGGTTCAGACGACGAAGACTGGTTGACAGGTGATTCCCATCCCATTGACTGGTACCTCGTGTACCTCAGGGCAGTGTTAGACGGGAAGAAACCTAACATCCATAGGTCATGCCGCCCCAAGCTGAAATATGCTTGGAAGAACTACGTGCCAGGGGATCCCTGCCCGTACGTTCGCTGTCAGCGCCTGAAAGGGACTGCGACAGCAGCAAAACGGTGGCCAAACCTTTTCAAGTTTGCCCGTCATTTGGTAGAGAAGCACATGAATGTGCGTCCCTACTTGTACTGTGTGAGTGGAAGTACGAGTACTTCTTGCCCTGAGTACAGTGACGGGGAACTATTCCGTAGCCAACGGAGATCTGGTTTGGTAAGGCATCTTTGCGACAATAAGGGCGTGCACAAGCGCACTATTAGTCGTGGAGTAGAGGCTGCACTGAAGGTTTGGGGGAGTCACAAACGTGTAGGAAATCTACAGTTTAAGTGGCGAACCAACAAACTTAAACAGTGGAACTACCTCACGGAGGCTGACTGGGAGAGGTTGTGTAAGGGCGCCAAGTGCGAACAAACCGACCTGGGACCAGCTACAGAAGCTCCGATGCCCACTGTAAAGAAGGATACCCCTCCTAAGAAGAAAAATCTAAAAAGGGGCCGCCAGTCATCCAAAGATGATACCAAAGGTGGACGTGACCGTTCCCGCAGTGAACCTGCGAAGAAACGTGTCGCCACCGCCACGGTAACATCTGAGGTCGACCATAGCCAAACCGTCGGTACCATCACGGTATCTTCGGTTGCATTGCCCCCGGTTGCTGATCAACTGCCCAGGCAGGAGAGACAGAAACTGGGTAATGCACTGGCTATTGTTCAGAACTCTTTGGGTGACGAGCAGGCGGAACAAGTCGCTGCTGACTATGTCAAGCAGTACAAGTGGAGTCAGAAGCAAAAGAAAGCTTCAGCCCCACAGGAGAGTGTCTCACCTGTCAGTGACGCTGAACAGGTAGAGGTACAACAGCCGGATGGGGCGTCAGCCCAGCCGACTGCTCCACCCCAGCACGGAGCAACCTCTGACCCCGCAAGGGATGACGAGGTGACTCCAGTACCTGAGCACAGGGCTGTTGACGAAGGGCTAGCAGGGTTACCTGTGTTGCCTGGAGACGGTCCTGCCTTTGACACTGGATTCTCTGACACTCTAGTCCCCGGATTTGAGTGCTACAGAGCTAAGATGGCTGAAAACGCAAGTAAGCTACTCCAGTTTCAGGTTTCCTTCTTGGAGAAGTCGTACTTTGAGCAGTACAAGTTGCTCAGAGAACAGGCTATCCGAGAAGGGAAAGCTTGGGTTGCTGAACGCACCAGAGTCCTTGCCGAGCGCGAGGCGAGTCTGGAGCAAGATCATGCCTTCTGGAGGGCTACGATCGACCAGCTCGAATCAAGGTTGACAACTTGTGACGCCAAGTTCTTCCGGCAGTTCGGGCTTAAGCTGACAGAGTGGGAGAGAACTGGTTTTCCAGATCTCCAGTCCAGGTTGGGGCTTGCCGCAAGGCCTGCTCCTCCTGTGACCCCGGTACTGTCAGTACACCCACCTAGGTATGAGATGCCATTTTCTTTCATGGCACAATCTACCCGGGTGGTCAGTGGCGGGGAGCCTACTGCGGCGCCGAGTACCCTCTCGGTAGCCCCAGGTGGAGCCCTTCCTCTCCAGGTGGAGGCTGCTGTGGTTTACACCACGGAGGCCCCTCCTGGAGGAAGTCCTGATGGGGAAGGAAAGCCATCCGGCGGTGTCCCTATGGACACCTAAGGTTGGTCCCCCGTCAGGCCCTCTGGGGTGCACTGTTCCGCCCCTCGGAGGTAAAACTAAACCATCGACGCAGCTACACGCCCCTGGACAACCGAAAGCAGACCGACGGTGCTGTCGTGACTTAACTGAGTCTCTACTGCCACCACACTGGAAGCAGCCTGATGTCTTCAACCGTGGTTTACTACTAAGCCACAACCGTCGGTGCTCTACTACTGTCCAGGGCTCCTGATCCTGTGGTCACATTCTACTATGGTGACCTATGAGCTATTATATGGATCATCCTCCTGTGATAATTATTTATAGGGAGGCACGGACCTACCTTTTTATATTTATATTTCACAAGAGATGGAAGTACTATACCGGTACTGGACTCTATCCATCTCTACCACCATAAACTGCTAGGTACTGGAGTACCGCCCCTAATAAGGATGACGATCTATCCCACCTTATTTAGGATACGCTAATATGGATTTTTATATATAAACTTTTCTACGCCAAAGGAAGTGGGAACTGCTATAGTTCCAATTATAAAACTTTTCTTCGCCAAAGGAAGTGAGAGCTATTATAGTTCTATTATTTATATATAAGGACACTAACTCCACACGGATTCGCACCATTGCTGAATGAAGTAGGTGATGTGTTGAGTTTCCAAGGTGGTTATTTGGTGCCTTTACTATTAACTGATACTAGTCTAGGACTATCAGTTGGACAGTTTTTATATCATGTGCCTACGGGACTATGGTTTTACAAAGACTATATTGTTGATATAAACTGTTATGTGCATGTTAACTTGTATGTTCATGTATGTATGCCTGTTGTTACTATGAGTAGAAATGTTACTTGTTGATAAATAGATATACGTGGTATATAATGTATCCAAGAGGTATTATTATTATAAAACCAACCCTTCCTACATTCTAAAGGGGGGTAGTGTAACGGGTTGACTATAAAGTCTAACTGTTATTGTTGTATATCTATTGTATGTTGTATGATGTAAGACAACACGGTTCTATTGTGTTTAATAACTGTTTTATTCATCTAACTAGTGTCGTCGGTTCGTTACATATACCGACTCCTCTAGTTCGGTTATCTATACGGTAGTGTACCGGTACCACCTTCGGTTACCGTCGGTAGTTGTTACATAATCATTTTTACATAACTAAACCTAACAGGTGGCGCTGCTAGTACGGTCACGTGGCTACGCAGCGCTGTATATAAGACGGCTGCTTCCCCATTGGAAGTCAGTCAGGTTTGGGACTGTCGTGACATGACCACCCTGTGCTCACGGGCTTAACTCTATGCTATAGGGTTGCCCACTGTATTATATATCTGTTCTGATCTCGTATATCCGCTGGTTATACTTGTACTATAATACCCAAGAGTTACCTTTACAATAAAGTCGCCGTATATTAAAGTCTAATTTACCTTGTCTGGTTTTTGTACTCAAGTGTTACATACGTAGTAAGAGACCAACTACAGTATCATCGTTCTATCAAGATTGACATGCTGAACACTGGGTACAGTCTTACCTGACCCTAACCTAACATGACAACGAATAAAAGGTTTAGATTATTTGCACCATGATATTTTGAGCCAGATAATTTCTGTTTATTCATCACAACACCATCTCTGGCACGATTGATAGCACTGCCCGCACACTAAACATGGAAGGCAGAGACACACAGTCGTCATTGTCAGAGAGTCCTCAGAGTCAGCATCACTTTGAGAGCAGCAGTTGCAGTGTGGCTTATCAGGGGTACGTCCCATAAAGACTTCACTGCAATAGAACATAAACAGGGAAAATGAGTTAATTCTCTTACCATTTTTTATTCAAAATACCAAAATTATGATGGAGGAATTTCTTCTTTCTATTATGTTCATATGTAAACAAACCACCGTTTCATTGAAGTCACAGGGCTGAGAAATGTGAGCATGTGTTTTCTCACAGGGTGTGTGAAATACAGCGTTCTTTGTTAAATCAATGGTACTGCTGTAATCCATCAAAAATAAGGAATTGTATACTACAAGTCTGGGTAGGGGTCCATTAGTTTGTCAGAATTCTTCTTAACGAGTTAGCTCTATTAGCACCTGGGTGACCTTCAGCCTACAACTGGCACCCCGGGAGGATTACACCAGGAGGAGTCTATAATGCACTGCTTTGTATGGTGCCTTATTCCCCAATGCAGGAAGAGAGGTAGAAGATTTGAAATGACCATTAATCTAAAAGATTATGGGCCCCTACCCTGGTTCCACAAGGACCGATGGCTGCTGCTCAGAGTTTGTCCTCTCGGGTTGTGACATCTCAATGTGTACGTCTTGTGCTGATGTTGTTGTGGGCTCCTTTCTACTAGATCCTAAGAGGCTTGTATATTGTGTCACACCTGGAGCTGACCTCTGTTGGGATACACTTGTATTTTGAGACATCTCTTGTGACATACTTGGGCAGAGGGACCTCTGTTTTGACACACCAAGCTAGACACACCTAGAAGCTGTTACAGAAAACAATGTAAGAAATATAGCGAATTTATATGCTTTATGCTATTTAATAACTTACGTTAATACTAACGTATATTTCATAATTTACATTGGTGTCTTCAAATTAAGTTAATGTCTTTAAATTTACCGTAAATTCTCGCGTATAAGCCTAACTCGCGTATAAGCCGCACCCCTAACTTTGACAAATTATATAAGCCACAGAGGGGGTCTGAATATTGCGATTTTGGTACTGTAGTATACTAACAAAAACTCTCGTATAAGCCGCACCCTATATAGGCATGTTTGGTATCAAAAGAAAGCTGAGTCTGACTCGCGTACTAGCCGCGGCTTCTACGCGAGAATTTACGGTACGCAGTTTAGGCTAAATATACGCACCATGTCTGGAGGTGATGCAGATTTTTACGTGAAAATCGTCGTTTATAAACGTTAACTTAACACCATGATTTTTTTCTGTACCACTTATTTGGAAAAATGAACTTTCCGTAACATCCTACTTACGTTGTTACGATGTTATAAGCTTAACAACGTAAGTAGGATGTTACAGAAAGTTCATTTTTCCAAATAAGTGTTAAAGATATTTTTAAAATATAAGATAACTGATTTAATTAGACCTAGATATGCAACATTGATATCAAATTTCATTCCATCTTACAAACCTATGATTTTCTTTAATCTGGCAATGTTCACAACATATTATGTTGTGAACATTGGAAGATGATGACCAGTTTCCGTCATAATATGTATACAAGAGAAAAACAGTCATCCATAAGTTTAAGGCCATGTGAGGACCATATATGTACTGAGATAATTCAATAACATGACCTATTTCCTCATCCATATTTATACATAAGAGGGAGTAATCCAAAGTGTAATGTTGGAAAGAATGGTTCGATATCTGAGGGGAAGTGGTAGTATGGCAAAGGTGGCCAGTGTAGACTCTACCTTGTACTTATTACTCTCGTTCCTAAATCCTTCCGAAGGAAGGCTCTGGTAACAGCCAAATGACCTTGAACTTGGGATTTTGCTGGGCCTGGGTAACCCCTGCTGGTAGCTTGGAACCAGTGGACAGGAACCAGAATGTATGATGGTAAATTTACTGTATTTTACCATCAGACTTTCTGGTTCCATTTCCTGTTTCTGTCCACTGGTTCCTTTGGAGGGATTTGGGAACGAGAGTATGTACTTATAAGCTGCTTGGCCTGTCTACCTGTGGTCGAACTGTGAGCTAATGCCTTACTTAAACCCTGGCACGCTGTATATAAAGGGCTGAGTACCTGGCATGCATGCACTCCAAATGTTATATGCCTATAAATCCACACCTCAAGCCACCAGTCATCCTGTGGTACTTATCCTTGTTTGCATCTACTCCCTGTTTGAATCTCATGACTGTGTATGTCTACAGTAGGTGTTAGTAGGTCAAACGTGACAGGTACACTGATATTCCTAGGCTCCCTATACGACCAATCTCTCAGTCACTAGTACCAAACCTAGTTAGTCATTCTTTGGCTCCCTATACGACCAACCTATGTAAGTTAATGTTGTCAGGTTAGTCAGTACTGACAAACCCACCATAGTCTTTTAATTTCTAGGGGGAGCCAGTGAGTGGTCATGATAGTATCTTACAAGAGGCACCAACTACTGGTATACAAATACAACCACTAAAGTACACACCAATGATGACCCTTGTTAGCCACTACTGACTGACCCCAGTAATCTTTGAATATAACTTTGTCATTGTTACTAACACACATATGATGAAGCTAGGATAGTCAGTCCTGACAAACCATTTCAACCCATGTATTTTCAGTGTAGGGCCTGCAGGCATTGGGCGCCTGTTGTGCAATGTGCTAGCCTTCACTAGTGAGGATGCTCCACACGAGGTGGCAGCACTGGTAATAAGCAGTGTGCATATTGTCTTGGCCATCGCACCTGGCGGCTCCAGGCTCAGTCTCATGAGTTTGTAACAGTCGAAACGTCTTTGACCGGGTGTCGTCTTTGACCGGGTGTCGTCTTTGACCGGGTGTCGTCTTTGGCCGTGTGTCGTCTTTGTCCGGGTGTCGTCTTTGGCCGTGTGTCGTCTTTGTCCGGGTGTAGTCTTTGACCAGGCAGCATTAGAATAGCAGAAATGAGGTCTACGTAGTAAGAAAAGCGGGGAAATAGTGCACCCATATGTTGATACACGTTTATAGCAAACACAAGTGAATTTTGTTATATCTATATACTGAGCATACTATGTATAGTACAGCATAGTACTATTATTTCACTCTGCCCGGTCAAAGACGTCACTTTATATATAACTTTGAGTTTAAACAACTGCACTGTGCATAAAAAGTGCAGTATATAAACATATAAAATGTTACTTATGTTTCCAATGAATGTGTATAAACATATTACTGCAGTATTTCACCGATTTCCTTACTTTATAATCCTCATTTATTTCATCGTATAACTCCCTGGTCAAAGACGACACCCGGTCAAAGATGGCACCCGGTCAAAGACGACACCCGGTCAAAGACGACACCCGGTCAAAGACGTTTCAACTGTTACAAACTCATGAGACTGAGCCTCCAATCTCTACACTTTCTGAAAGGTTATTACCAATATTAGTTTGGTTGTATGGCTAAGAGCAGTATCATAAAGTTGGTTGCCTGTTGTATTTATAATAGATCTTGAAGGATACAATATTAATTGTAATAAAAAACTATATAAGGCATTATAGCTAGCAAACTAGCCAATGCCATTCTTGGTTGGTGAGAGATTCCCATGTTTTGTAAATTACTGAAAACATTACAGAAAAAAATAGCTTTCTGTTTTATGCTGTAGAAACCTTAATAATTTACAAGCTTAAATGTAGGCAATGACCTCCTGACTACAGCCGGCTATTCGGGCCGGCACTAGACTCTGCTGGACCGACAGACAGTTTGCCGGCCCGGTTGAGACTTTAAAAGTAGTGAAATGCTTTAACTACCTGGGGTATTGGTTGACTGTACATTGAGCTTTGATCAAAACTGTACAAAGGTGTTGTCATCTGGTCGAAGTGCCAGAGAGTCACCTAGGCTCCCTTGGACTCCCCTAGAAATCGGAGTCATTCTGGAGGAAACATGGACTTCCTTTTGACGCTGTTTCTTCTCTCTGTGTGTACATTTGTACAGTCGATTCCAAATTGACTAATAGCATTTGAACCGCCAGGTCCGATGACTGCTAGCATCTCAGAATCAGCGTACGAGTGCTAATTTATTAACAAGGGGGTGGGGTGGGGGCAAAGGATTTCGATCCTCTGATTGCGGGGGCGGTCTAGGAGGGATTTCACCCCTGTTGGAGTGGGGTAGAAAATGTAAAAGATCTACCAAGTGTCTTTTACTTCTTTTTTTGTGATTTGGGCCTAATTAGTGAGGAAATTGTAAGGTTTACGAAAGTCGTGAAAATGCAAGGTCTTTCTAACTCATTGCATTTCAAAAAGTGAAATTTCTAATTTGATATCAAATATGCCTGTATTTTACGATTAAAGATTTGTTAATATTTACATTAGAAATTATGAAAAAATAATTTTCCTCGAAATCATATTAAAATAAGGCACACCGTATAAAGGAAATAAAGAGTTGCTTGGTTTATTTAATCAATTATGTACAAAAGAGTAATAACAAAACATACAAAAATTGACATAGCACATAATATTACATCAATTAGCTGCAAAGATTATCTGCCTTTCGGGCTACTCCCCAAAATATGCAGGCAGTAGATATTGGTTTTAATCAGTGTCACGACGTAGTGGACTTGGGGCTAAATATAAACTGTTTAGATTCAAATGCAAATATGTTGTCGGCCGATTATAAATAGACATTCAGTGAATCCCTCTAAAAGCAACATTCTCAGTGGGTGCAGTAAAAGATCCTCTACATTTTTGAAGGACCTGAGAGCAATATATCTGATCGTTTATGTGTAGAAACTAGTACTGTCCATTAAAAGTACATTATATTTGTAATCATATATGGCCAAATTAGGAAAGATATATAGTTTAACACAACATATTGACAAGCATAATTCAGCTCTAGAAACCCAACTAGATTCTTTTAGTTTTAAAAGGCCCAACATGTGACTGGACATTTGGTCATGCTACACTTGTCAACCTGCTGGACCGGTGGCTTTTTAGGCGAACATTGCCACTGTCCTGCATGTTTTTTGCCAAGACTGCACAGGTGCCTCCATGTGTATAGTTTCTCCCAATCTTCTCTCCTTTTTGTACTCAGTGGGCAATGATTTGCATCTCTGTTAATGGTTCTACAATGAACAATCTACTGAACTTGTTTAATCAATAATCGCTTGATTATTTGATAGTAAAATCGTGACAAAGTATATACAATAACAATAGATTGATATACAACACAATTCAATAGATTAATATACAACTAAATTTACTTGTTAAGCAATACATGTGAAAATACTGGTAGAGACTCCTTAACATCCAGCAAATGAGTGAGTATTTTATGACAGAACATAGACAAAATCCAATGCGTTTGAGTTAGTGGGCTATTTTACATGCCCATAAGCTGAGTAAGATTAGTGAAATAACCCAACTGACCAAGTCCAAGTTATGTTCCTCATTGTTGTTTTTTCCCCTATTTCTTATCCTTCATGATTCAACACAGTATTTTATCTTAAACAAAGTATTCTGTATTATACTAATATATCATCACAGAAGATGACTTCATGATGTGTGCAGTGCTTTTGTGTTCATATTTCGTGACAGAGAAGGTAAGGCTTCATGGTATATGGTATTTCTAGTGAGTTAACCACTGATGGTTGAAGGGACACCAGGTTCTCCCGCACACAGCGGCGGCTGTACCACAGCAGAGACTGGGGCTGACTCAGGAACTCCCCAACCATGCAGAGCTGGTCTAGGATAAACTTCCTCTTCTCTATTTCTGCCTCCTCCCCCTCCAGATCAGGTGATGTCGGGACCTCTGGGTAGACCTGCAGGGACCAGTCGCTGAGCTCCTCCAAGTCAGCCATCTGCTTGGTCAAATACTCAGGTTGAATTTGTTTCTTGACTCTAGTGAATTTCTCCTCTTTCTCCATTTCATTCCAGATGACATCTCGTTCCGCACCAGACAATCCTTCCTGGAAAAAGTTGAAGAGATGTTGAGATGTCCCGAGTGGAACCCTCATGCCGGCTTGCATCATGATCAAGGTGGTTTTGTAAGTGAAGTGTCGAATGGGTAAATCCCTGAGAGCTTTGATCATGTGATGAAACCTCAGGCCTGATATGTCAGCCCCATGCCTGATCAACCACCTGATACTGTTACTGTGACAATTCTCCTTGACAGCAAGTTCAAGTCCAGTCCCAATATTTTTGAAATCTTTGTGGATGTTGCCTCCGTACTGGAAGTACATGTCGAGATGTTCTCGCAGGAAAATGTAATGGGGGATGGTGAGAATGGGAGCACAGAACACAACCTTCACTGACATCTCAAACGACCCCAACATCTTGTGAAGCAGCGGCTCTTTACAGTTTACATCGGCCCCAAACTGTATGAGGGTTTTCATGAGGGCAACATTAACTTCTCGATCCTGAGGGTTGTTAAGACAATCTAAAGCCTTTCCAAGTGCTGTTGAAAGGGGGTGTAATGTTCTAGTCAGGTTAGGGTCTGCTCCGTTGTCCAATAATACCTGAACAATCGTTGTGAACCTCTCACGCTGAAAGATACCTTCTGATTGAGCAAACATCTGAGATATTGCTTTGAATAATGGTATGTACGCGCTATACAGATTAGGATCTGCACCATGTTTAAGCAGTAGCTCTATGGTAGCGACACTACAGGCGGTATTCTGTAGTGCCAGCTGTAATGGGGTGTCCATTAAGTGGTAAGGGCCCTTGAAGTTTGCCCCAGCGTCGTGTAGCACCTGGACCCCCTGCGTCCAGCCGTGCTGGGCGGCTATATGTAGAGCGGTCACCATCCTCCCTGCGTCCGGCATGTACAACACCTCATTGACATCCCAGCCGCTGTGCAGGAGGTTCCTCAGGTGCTCAGTGTGACGGTTCTGGATGACGGCCCGGACCAGGGCTGACCGCTTCTTAGCTGATTCAGCGTCCGGTGTGATCACCCAATCAGGCACATCCGCCGCGCAGGAACCCACAGGACACCAGTCAACTATAAAGGATAGACAAGGAGTTAACTCTGCACAGATAATCTTGAGGCTTCAGAACTTAGTCAATAGTGACAAACCTAGCTAGGGACTGTTCGTTTATTAGTTACAGGGGGGGGGGGGCATAAACATTTCCGAGCCCCCTGAGGGGGAGGGGGAAATTCATAACAGATTATGCCCCTTTTGGGCAAAGAAATGCCAATGCATTACTAGTGTTCAAGGGAGGGGGACTTTTCGTCACCTCCTTTTTTATGTGTGTTGTGTTATGTAGAAATATATCTTTTCTAGCTCGCTCTATACCATGATTGTGATTGATATATACTTATGTATAATATGACTATCAATCATATACACTTATGTTTTATGAACAAGAATACATTGTGTAACATAAAAGTATTATATCTACGCAAATTAGCTCAGAACCTATCCACGATTTACCTTCTTCCATTTTTTCAGGTGTCGGAATATGTATCCTGCTTTAATACCGGTTAGAACCACTGCTGTTTGATCTGTAAAAACAGTATGTTAGATTAAATAAGTAATTATTTTCTGAATTTAAGTTTTAGCTTTATCGTCTTATTTAATATGTTGTGTTTTACAGTCAATGACTTACATGTGATATTCAATAGTCAATGTGTAGCAAATGGAAATACGGGAAATTGTGGAAATTATTATCATATACCTGTCTAACTCTATATCAAAACACTATTTACTTATTTACCCCTAGGAGGTGGTTATATTTAAGAGCTCTTTTTCTGTTTGAGAGCCCGGGTATCTAACCGGATCCATACCCACAATCTCAGAACATTGAGCCCAACAGCTAACCAACTGCTCCAAAATTGAATTTTCTGGATCATCTTATATGTTGGTAGGATTTCCCTGGCCTATATAATCTGGACTAAATTTTAGGACTAAATTCTAATTCTACACACGTCTAATAAGTGGAAACTGAGGAAAGAAGGGCCAAGATAAACCTTACTGAGTATATGTAACACTTTCTGCAGAAATAGTTTAAAGTTGAGCGTGACATACTTGATATAGATCTCTGGTATTTAGAGTCTAAGGCCTGGTTATGTAACACGTGTACATCTCACCTTACCTCACCCCTGTCTATTATTAGTACATCCTGACACAGCACAACGAGATGAGGAATGCTGATGGACAGGTGGGGGAGCTATTTGTGTGAACAATGCGCCCCCTATACTACCCAATAGGATGGGGTTATAACTGTACCGTAGGGACATTTGGTAAGCCTACCAATATTATCACCAGCGCTGAACGGGATTAACTTGCTTGATTACTAAACCACAACTCATACAGTTGCTTGTTGGTTGTTTTGATTAGGACCCCTTTTGCAATCACTCCCATTATGATACGGCATTAGCCCTCTAACCCTTCAAGGACAGGATAGTGCTTCAGTGTACTATTCCCTTTATTGTGATACCTGTAAGTGGCACAAGTGGAGAATCTTGTATTATTCCTTGTTATTTCAAACTTGCTAAGAGATTATGATTACCTGATCCATGTATCTGAATAATTTGATACCCTTTTTTCAGCATGTATTCCTGGTGCTTACAATAACTGTGTGTCAAATCGTGAGGAGGGATACCCTCATAAATGTATTTCATGGGGAGATGGCAACAATTTCACACGATTAAAATTCTTATTCAACAGTGCTTATATATATATTATGTCTGCTACATATGAGTACATGTATCAATCTGGGGTTACCATGAACTTATTTTTTGATGGTGTATCGGGGTCTTAACTTACAAATGGTCAGAAAAGTCAGTTAGTCGGTTCCCCTGGTATATCCGGCTCTGTGTGTTTCCCTTTGTCTCAGTCTCTGTTTCCAATATGTCTCTATTTCCTCTACTCATCTGTATGTAGTTCCAGAGCCTAAATGAAATCCAGAGTCAGCTTTACATTACCTTGTCTGTTGCAATCATTTTAACAGGGACCTTCTAATCTAGCCACTGCTGCCTGCCACATCTTAGTCAATGACCCTTATAATAGTGTTGGTTAATCTGACGGTCAAACATTACAAATACATTAAACATTTGGATTGCACAACAGGAAAGCTATACCTACCTCTGCATGTTTTTACAAATGCAGCCATGGCTAGTACCTCCCCAGTGCTGCATTCATGCATCAAGTCAACCCTACTGCATTCATGCATCATGCCAACCCTACTGCATTCATGTATCATGTCAACCTTAGTTCATTCATGCATCATGTCAACCTTAGTGCATTTATGCATCATGTCAACCTTACTGCATTTATGCATCATGTCAACCATACTGCATTCATGCATCATGTCAACCTTACTGCATTTATGCATCATGTCAACCTTACTGCATCCATGCATCATGTCAACCTTACTGCATTCATGCATCATGTCAACCATAACGCATATATGCATCATGTCAATCTTACTGTATTCATGCATCATATCAACCATAATGCATTCATCCCAGTGGGCAAAAAATTCAGTGCAACATTGAATCAACGTTGAATCGACATTGAATCAACATTGAAAACCATCTATCAATGTTGATTCAATGTTATGTGCCCACTGGGATGCATCATGTCAACCTTACTGCATTCATGCATCATGTCAACCTTACTGCATTCATGCATCATGTCAACCTTACTGCATTCATGCATCATGTCAACCTTACTGCATTCATGCATCATGTCAACCTTACTGAATTCATGCATCATGTCAACCTTAGTGCATTCATGCATCATGTCAACCTTACCGCATTCATGCATCATGTCAACCTTACCGCATTCATGCATCATGTCAACCTTACCGCATTCATGCATCATGTCAACCTTACTGCACTAATGCTCATCACGATGCACAAATACAGTGCTGGTGAATTAAGGACTGGCACTGTAATGGTTCATCCCGGGTTCATCGTGACTACTTGTATAAATATGTTGGTATCACCAAATCCAATTGTGTTTTATGAAATTATCGAATGCGAATTTGATTGAATAAAAGTTGTCCAAAAGTTACATGGTTAATTAAAAGAAGAGATCATGACTTACCTTACTGCACATGTACCTGCCACTGGTGTGTGTGTCCGCTGTCAGACTACCTGTACTCATTGCACAACACCCCACCACACACCATGTACCCCTTTAAGGGAGTGGTCATTTTTTAACAATAGGGGGGGGGAGTTGGTGGATTTTCATGTGAGTGGGCCGAAATTCTTTTTGGGTCCCCCCCCCCCCTCAGGCAAGTTAAAATTGAGCGTGGTCGACCTCTTTGAGCGAGAGTAACGCGCTGGCTTTTTTAGCTAAAAAGGGGTGCAATTTTTTTGCCGCCCCCCCTCAAGAGGGATCGAATTTTTTTGGTCCTCCCCCTTCAAGAGGTCCACATTTTTTTGATCCCCCCCAAATCCGGCACCCCCAGGTTGTTAAAAAATGACCACTCCCTAAGGACGACATAGTCCTAAAATGCAACATTCACAACATTAGTCGGTGCTGCGTTGGTGCTTCATTCCGACCCTTCAGAAGAATTCTAGACCTGTAGGGTCAGTATTATGCATCAATGCAGCAGAGTTGCGTTACTGGGCAGGGCTGCATCCATACATCATGACAACAAAGGGCATAATGTATTAACACACTTTGTTGCCCAGAAAGGGTTGTGGTCACTGTTAAGTAACTGTTACGTAGAGAGTATACAAATAGACGATAGTGATTAAGGCCCCATATATAACCACAGCCTCGGTGCTAGGGCTAACATGTACAGGAGCTCAGACCCAATGGATAGAGAACATTAAATCAACATAGACGGATGGTTGTCAATTTTGATTCAATGTTAAGTTAACGTGAAATCAATGTTGATTCAATTCTATGTGGCTCAAAATGCATAGAATTCATATAATGTGGCATATAAACAGGTAGGTACTTGTGTTGTTGTACAGTCCTGTGAAGTAGACCATACCAGTATTCTGGTACTGTGCAGGGTTCTGGGGCGTACCATTAAATTAGTACATTTGGTGTGATCATTAGACCATGGCCATGAGCCCATGGGTAGGCCTGTAGCCCCCCTCAGTACCTTATCTGTAGTCACAGAACAATGGGTCTTAGCTACACCAACACTGGGGGTATGGGTTGGGGAAAATATCCCACATTATCCCATGCTTTTCCCTATTCATGATCTAACCATTCCATTAGGAGATAAAACCAAAACGTAGAGAGATAGCTCAGTGGCTAAGCTACCACACTGTATATTTATTTTCATCAGCAAATACAACAGGAAATTCGGAAATGGATTTTGCTGAGTCCCCATCAGAGTCTTTTATGAATATATGTCATATTCAAGACATGATATTTTGATAAAAATAAATGATTGAACTGTGTAAATCGGCTATTGTGTACATTTAAATATCCTCTTTCCAATGGTACCAAGCATGATATAAAGTACATTAGAACTTTTAATGAAATATGATGTATATGCTTAGATACACTGATGCTGGTGGTCAGGCCATTATACTAGGCAAATAGGGGACTTGGGGCCTATCCAGTGTTTTAGAGGTGATAAACAAGGGAATATTCAAAAGCACGTCTAAGCAACTCAAGAGAACTAGCAAAATATTATCTAAGGTATATAGAACTATAGAAGGAATTTTCACATATTAATGCCAAAATAAGGCATTTATCAATGTTTCAGCCCAAACTGGGCTAGATTTAGCATTTTCTGTAATTTCTCTCAATTTTCCATTAATTAATGCCCTGGAACACATTAAGATTGCCTTAGGCATAGATAGCCATAGTAAAGTCATACTATTTAGACCCTCATGTGTAATCATTTGAATCATGTGCAACTTGCATAGTATAAAATCAATTCGTAAAACAAATTTGTCATGACTCATGTCACCTTCAGACCAGAGTTTTCTAATATGGGCCCTTTACATTGAAATCAGATAATGCGGAAGTCCCAAGTTTTTGATTAATGGAAAAAAAACTTTTATTTAGTTTCAAATTCTGACTTCAAATAGTCGAAGAAAACTTTCTTTTCATCGGAATTTTACATTTTTTACAAATAATTAATCCTCAATGTGTCCTCTGTATATCTAAAATGCAACAACCTCAAAACAAACTAAAAGGTGTCTTTAATGTCCATATCGCGAAATCAAAGAAACTATTTATTGGAACTTCTTGTAATATTTATCCAGATATATCCTGTTATATACCATCCACCTATCTCAAGCCACATGGAAGTGAATCTAGTCATAATCAGCATTAAAAGAGCATTACAGTGGTATCTTCGGTTACTCTCTACTCTCTATACTTCTCTCACAATATCAATATTAAAGAATAAGATAGAAAGTAACTAGTTTTCAGGTCCCTAATTTGCCTTTTTGACCTATTACGCCCTAGATGGTGAGTACAAGTGCAGCTCACTTGGGGCGTACAAGAATAGTGGGTGTGTCCTCAAATTGATAAAAGGTGAGTAAAGGTGAGTTAGGACATATACATGCTTTTATCCTGATTATAGGTAGTTTCCATATTTTTGCCACCAGGTGCCATATGCGTAGACCCTGGCTTTTACCTTTAACAGATAAATGCCACACATTAATTGTACAAGCACAAGCTTACTTGACGCAGAGATAAATTTATATTTGAAGGTTGCCATGCTTGTTATATTGATTTGCATAACTGGTGTATATTTTCTTTTATTTAGAAATAAACCTAGTGTTTATATTTCACCATATAAAATCCCCCAGCGTTTATATGAGTATATACATCCAGACTTATACCTAAATATGTGCAAGAAATGTGTCTTAGTTCAATATTACAGTGGGTGTGCTTACTAAGGATGACTAGGGGCTATTTGATAGTGCTCCCTGTGGATGCTTTAGGAAAATGATATCAAGCATTATCAATTGGGATGGCATATGGTTTGTATATTTTTTGCAATTTATCATGGTAATCTTATAAGATAATTTGTTATAGATTTCATCTGTTGTTTAAAGCATGCTGTATATAATATTCTATGGCCCCATACATCACAAGTATCAGGTTTTTAATGGCAACAGTCCACAGTGATCTTATCATATTTCATGACAGAGAATATAACGCTTCATTTTGGATGGTAAGAGAAGCGTCTTCACCACAGATGGTTGAAGGGACACCAGGTTCTCCCGCACACAGCGGCGGCTGTACCACTGCAGAGACTGGGGCTGACTCACGAACTCCACCATCAGGTCAATCTGGTTTAAGATAAGTTCATTCTCCTTTTTAAGGTCGATATAACTTGGGAAGGTTATTTCTGAGTAGACATGAAGGGACTCATCACTGAACTCCTCCAAGTCAGCCATCTGGTTGGTCAAGTACTCAGGGAATATGTGTTTTTTTAATACCATCTGAGAAGTTTCCCCCTTCTCTAGTTGATCCCAGATAGCCTTCAAACCAGAATTTACCTGTTTAGAATATTCATTCTGCAGGTTGATGAGATGTTGATGTGTTCCTTGTGGAACTCTCACTCCGGTCTGCAGTAGAATCAACGGTGTTTCATATGTGTAAAGTGCATCCCCACTCACTGTAGAAAACTCTTTGAAGATGGAAGATGTCACTATAAAAGTGTCAGCCCCATGCCTGATCAGCCACCTTATATTGTTACTGTGACAACTATGTCTGACAGCAGATTGCAGACCAGTTCCATTATCAACGTACTCCTTGTGGATGTTGCCTCCATACTGGAAGTACAAGTCCAGATGCTCCCTCATGAACATGATAGGTATTGTCTGCATCACACCGGTTGACTCAACATCTTTCAACCCCAACATCTTGTGAAGAAGTGGTTCATCACAGTCTATATCTGCCCCAAATACCAACAGGGTTTTGAATAGGGCAGCATTCACCTTATACCCATCCACAGGCATGCGCCTCTGATGACGTTCATGGATTCGACCGTTGATGCATCCTATAACTCCACCAAGAGCTGAAGTAGCTGAAGGAGGTATGTAGATATAAGATACATTAGGGTCTGCTCCATTCTCCAGCAGAAGCTCCACAATCCTCAGGAATTTCTCTGCAATTTTTGACCGAGAGAATGTTTGAAAGATTGCTTTAAATAATGGTATATGTGAACCATTATAATCATTGGGATCCGCACCATGTTTCAGTAAGAGCTCTATGAGATCAACAGGACAGGCAGGGTTCCGTATAGCCAGGTATAATGGTGCATCCTGGACACCAGGTGTCTTGTGGGTAGCACCTGCAGCCAGAAGCAGCTTCACTCCCTCAGTCCAACCCTCGGCTGCTGCTTCATGTAAAGCGGTTCTCTGATTGCGTACATCTAACACCTCATTAACATCCAAGCCACTGTCCAGGATTTTCCTCAACTGGTCTGTTTGACGGTTCTTGACAACTTTGGCTATCTCACTTTTAACTTTAAACTTAGATTCACCACCTTCTGCCATTTTCCTTTTTGGTCTGATCTTGGGAATAATGTTTATGATTTTTATTTCCTTTAGAAGAGCACTGCCTTCCTAGTAGTATACATTATGGTTGTTAGCCCTGAAACATAGTATGCAATATGTTAGGCCACAGGTATGTTCATATCTATCTCATATTCTTAAAGTAAACGGGACTAATGTGGCCCAGAATGGCCAAAATGTGATTTTGGGAAAAGAAAAAAAAGAGTCCAAATTTAACCATTTAAGGCCAGTTAAAATACTCTCCGTATTCATAGCCATATGATGCAAGAAGCAGCACTGCAACAGTTTGATTATACTTTATAATCTTCATTGTTTTATATTATTTAGCTTAACTTTGCTTTATAAGAGAAACTGTTGGTCTAGTATGTGACTGATTTACTAAGGCCACTTAAAAACGATTATCAGCTTTGAGGACAGCGCCCGCACCCTTGAAATAGGGCTGCATTGGTTCTTTTTTTCATGGTTTTAGAAAAATATGTCCAAAAATAGAGCATGGAAGAAAACTAATTTTATGGGTCGAGCCCATTCAATTCGATGATATAGACATCCCTATTGTATAAATGTGACCAATCCAGGAGCAAGTAGTACTGGGACTCCAATTTTTGATCGCATATTTTGATTGCATATGATATGAAGCACATATGATTTGAGTTTGAAGAAAATTGTTCATAATTTCTTATTGGCACCTTAAACTGAGGTGACGTTGGCTCTCAAGGGGTGACTTTGGCTCAAACATAAAAATTTGCTGCCACAAGCCCTGGAGAATTCAATTAGACTTCAAAGAGGAAGATTATTATTTTAAACTTATATTAATATTAATTCTTTGTCATAATGAGCGTTTTCTATATTTTAACAATGCAGGTGTATGAAATTCATGGCAGAGAAAATGTATGCCACCAAAATAAGTCAATGAACGAGTCAAAGACACCCCACCATTTGTAAGGAATTTTTTAAAACTTTTAACTTTTTTTTTCACCCAAGTATGTAGTGTAATCATGTAGCAAATAATCAAGTTCTCTTTTAAAATTAGCATATATATAATTATGTGAAGATTTGTATCCCATCTGGCTTTAATCCATAATATCCCTCATAGGCACATAGTAGGCCTATGCCCCCATGCAAAGATATTTTGAGCCAAAGTCACCCAAAAGCCGGTGTGACTTTGGCTCACAGTAAAATTGTCAATTTGAAAACCTTCCAATGGAATATATTTAATCTTATATTTTTCAGGCCAGTGGATTAATATAGACATATAAGGCCTACACAATATAACAAGCATAAATCTTATAAATACTGGCATTTCACAAATTTTTGGAATGAAATATGTCAAAAGTGAGCCAAAGTCACCTCAGTTTACGGTACATAAAACCACGCTTGTGTATGGTGAATAGAGAGACTTAATACTTGTAGTAACCTACATTCTAGATGTATGCATTATCTTACCTTGATCTAATGAATGTAAACTGATAGCTGTTGTCTTCTCTGTTTACGTCTATAACAAGAGGAAGTGGTGACCTACATACACAGTGGTACAAGTTGTCACCCACTGAACACACTGGGGGCTGACTACACAGCTTACAGCAAGGTGGCAGCACTGGAGTCTACATTAGTTCTCAGTTATCCCACCAGATGTCAGCATGCTACAACACCTTGTCCATTCTGCAGCAGAAGCCCTAATTGTGGGCTACATCAAAGATATTCGCAGATTTAGACAATTGTTACTATTGTTTCTTATTTAGAAATCAATAAACTATTGGTGGACTTCACAGTAGGAAAAATTCCCAAGGGCATTGAGCAGTAGATCAGTGCTGATATTTAGATTTTATCTAAAACTGTAATAAAGTATCTTCTTTCAAATCATGCCATATAAAAAATATATAAATATAACAGTGTGCATAACAAATTCTATGTGGCTCAAACTTCATGAAATGGATATGTATATAAATGTTGATACTATAGTCTTATGAAGGGATGCTTTCAGACAATTAACTATGGATTAGTTTTTAATATTTGCAACACTCTTTTAATTTCGGAAAGGTGATTCCCGTGGCTATAGATGAACCAAAGGGTTTATAGATATAATGCTTTTATCGATACAATATTCAAAATTATAGAAATGTTAGTACATTGATTCAGAGAGTGTTGATGACATCCCTATTATTAATAACCTATTAACAATAGAGATACTGTAGTCATTGGAATAGCTTACTCTTTTTTATCATTCACCTTTATTGGGAAAATCTTGATTGGTTTATATGTTTTAAAATTAGTATCACTAGATATCATACATCAACATACTATATATGTTTAAGAGTCTATTATGGCCTACTACCTGTACATCCATTGATAGCCTATATGTATTAGAAACCTCTCTAGATTGTACAATAGTGTTAAGTGCCTTGAATACCAATGTAGTGCTGAATCATTACAAATATGTTCAAGCGTCCAGTCCTAAGCACACAGTTGTTGTATACATACCTGTTATGGAGGTGTTGTCTCGCTGCTACCCACGTCTTGTATGGGTGTGTCCTCTGTTGTACATGCATCCTTTAAGGAGTTATTAGTGAATTAACAGTGTGCTATTATGTATGGTATAGGGTGTAGATCTAGGTACCTGTCATGGAGGTTTTTTCTCACTGGTGCCCACTTCTGGTATGGATGTCTCCTTAATCATGGTTCTGCATGGGTGTTGTGGGGTCTTATATATGTTCTAGGGATGAACAGCTTATTGCTATCTGTGAGAAGGGGGGGGGGGGTCTTGATGGATTTTTCGCACAATTGTAGACCTCCTGTTCACCAGTTTGTTAAAAAATTTTGACCTACCCCTATAACTTCTGATTTAGGGAAGTGCCCTCCACCCATAAAAGAGAAAGAAAACAAACAACATCCATATTTATTTTTTGCCGCCCAAGCATGGAGGCTTTGCTTGCCTTCCCCCCTCCCCCCACCTATTGAATGCCTATTTTTCATTACACCTCTTACTTTATCTACCAAACGTCCTTTAAGAAGGACGTCCTTTACTTCAGATGTTGGTGAAGCATAACTAGTATTTTGAATTCTGGTTTATATCTACAGAGCTACAGCCTGACAAACGCAGTGCAGCTATCTTGTATGCATTTGATTGATAGGCCTGTAACAGGCAGCGCTGACTGCTGTGTTATTGTAGTATGTCTTTTCGTATCTTGTTATGGTTGAATATAAGACGGTTCTACTATTTTTCATAACATGTTTATTTATTCCTTAATGAGTACTGACGGATCCTTACATATATACCGTCTAATAATGTATGGTTTCATACCGAGGTTACCGATGTAAATTGTAATTAAGGGTTTCATAACTGGTTACATAAATATTGACCACTTGATGATGCTGCTGGTGGTAGTCATGTGACTACCAAATGTTGTATTTAAGATGGACTGTCCTCTGTACTTAAACAGTGAAGTTTGGTATATGCTGCTGGCATAACCCATCTGTACTCCGAGCAAAAGCTATGCTATAGTTAATCTCTGCTGTTACCAATGTTATCCCTGGTTATACTTTGATAACTGTTGTTACCAACGGTTCTAATAGACATAACATCTCAGTGCTTTTACAATAATGAAGACTTATATTAAGCCCTAATTGAACCTGTGTCCGGTTGTTGTCTTCTGGATTTACTCGTAGTATAGACCTACTACAGGCCTTTTAACCTCAAGTTTTTACTTCCGAATGTCTACCCTCAGTCTCAACTCAGTACAACTCTGCTTAAAGATGTTAACAGGGCATGACCAACACTGTTTTTTCTTCTGATGTATGTCATACAGAGTTTAACCCTTAATTGCAGCACACTGATTTATAACAGCATTTGCCACCATGATGCACCAAAGGCTGTGTCTCATGACCTTGGGCCAATGTTTTTGTCTCTGACCGGGTGCCAGCTCTGACCGGGTGCCAGCTCTGACTGGGTGCCAGCTCTGACCGGCCTGAATAAAATCGGGTTATTTAGGGCAGATGGAGATAGAATTTGGCTGAAAAGGTTAATGGGTGTTATAACTCTTTAAACTAGTCATTAGTTGCCCATTTTTATCATCATCTGCCCTAAATAACCCGTTTTTATTCAGGCCGGTCACAGCTGGCACCCGGTCACAGCTGGCACCCGGTCACAGCTGGCACCCGGTCACAGCTGGCACCCGGTCACAGCTGGCACCCTGTCAGAGACAAAAACATTGGCCCAAGGTCGTGAGACACAGCCCAAAGCAATGCTCTGAATGTATGCATACATCATTGCTGGAGAGTGTCAACCCTGTATGATCCATAATGCATCCATAGTTATAATTACCCAGCGGGCACAAACAACTTATTAAGCGCTACCAAAGCCCTGCATACCTGCCATAGCCCTGCATATTCTCTGTAGGGCTCAATAAGCGTTTAACAATGCCTTTGGAGATGGTCTGTGCCCATGGGTAGTTTCTCACCAGGGTGTACAAACTTACTAACCAGGGCTGCATTTATTCACCAAAACAACACAAGGTTTAGCATATAAAGGAAACATACTGTCCTTAAAGGGCCAAGTATATATGTTAGACCTATACAAGCGAAGGAAGTGTGGAGACTAGTAAGATGAAAAAGGTGTTATCAAACATTCCTAATTTGTGCAGGCTTGTATTAGATGTTTGTAATATTTAAATGATAGTGGAAATGTATTTGCATGGACTAAAACAAGATGAAAATAATCAACAACGACAAGAGCTCTGAATTTCATGACAAAAGAATACGTGAACGCTATGGGAATAAACAATGAGTCAAGATTTCAATGATCATACCTATTTCACACCTACATGAATTTTATATATTTAGTTCTGGATTATGGTGAGAAACAACATCCCGGTGGTGTTTTGGGTATTGACAAGGGTGGTTGCCAGAGCTATTGTATGCACCACCAGGACACCGTGTGGGAACCATCCACACTACTGCACTGCTGCCACCACCCCACCACCTGTGGGGGAACAGTTGAACAGTGTCTTTGCTGCTTGACCGCCGTCCAGGGAGGTTCGCTTGCTTGTTGCTTGTGCTTATCATATGAAAAAGTTTCACATTTACAGTTTGTCACCACTGCATCTCACTGTGTGCCAACAGTACATGTCTGCAGTACGGTGTATAAAGAATGTATCATGGGTCAAATAGTCATCTGATAGGCCACACAGTATTCTTTTTTGTGTTCATATTTCATGACACAGCACATACCGTTTCATCTTGGATGGTAAGGGGAGGGTCTTCACCACAGATGGTTGAAGGGACACCAGGCTCTCCCGCACACAGCGGCGGCTGTACCACTGTAGTGACTGGGGCTGACTCAGGAACTCCAGCACCAGACGAATCTGGTTTAAGAGAACTTCCTTCTTCTCTTTAATGGTAATATAACCTGGGAATATCACCTTTGGGTAGATGTGTAGGGACTCATCACTAAACTCCTCCAAGTCAGCCATCTGTTTGGTCAGGTACTCAGGGAATATGTGCTTTTTGAATACCATCTGAGAAGTTTCCCACTTCTCTAGTTGATCCCAGACAGCCCTCATAATAGGATTTACCGGTTTAGAATATTCATTTTGCAGGTTGATGAGACTTTGTTGTGTTCCTTGTGGAACTCTCACTCCGGTTTGCAGTAGAACCAACGGTGTTTCATATGTGTAAAGTGCATTCGGACTCACTGGAGAAAACTGATGGAAGATGGAAGATGTCACTTTGGAAGTGTCAGCCCCATGCCGGATCAGCCACCTGATACTGTTGGTGTGACAACCTTCCCTGACAGCATACTGCAGACCTGTTCCATGATAAGCGTACTCCTTGTGAATGTTGCCTCCGTAATATACATTAGGGTCTGCTCCATTCGCCAGCAGAAGTTCCACAATCCTAAGGAAGTTCTTGCTATTTTGTGTCTGAGAGAAAGTTTGAGAGATTGCTTTAAGTAAAGGTATATGTGAACCATTATAATCATTGGGATCAGCATCATGTTTCAATAAGAGCTCTATGAGATCAACAGGACAGGCAGGGTTCCGTATAGCCAGGTATAAAGGTGTATCCTGGACCCCAGGTGTCTTGTGGGTAGCACCTGCAGCCAGAAGCAGCTTCACTCCCTCAGTCCAACCCTTGGCTGCTGCTTCATGTAGAGCCGTTCTCTGATTGTGTACATCTAACGTCTCATTGACATCCCAGCCACTGTCCAGGATCTTCTTCAGCTGGTCTGTTTGACGGGTTTTTACAACTTTGGCTATTTCACTTTTACCTTTTAACTTAGATTCACCACCTTCTGCCATTTTCCTTTTGTCTAGATATGAGGGCGACTTAGATCTGTTGGGATAATGTCTATGATGCTTTTTCCTTTAGGGCTGTTTTCCCATTAGTAGGCCTCAATTATGTTGGACCTGAAAATATGGTACGTTCATGTTTCAAAAATGCATTTGGAGTGCACATGTCTGAATCCACACTATACATATGTATGGGTGGTAATTTGCTCAAAACAGGGGGAGGGCACAAGCGTATTGGGGGGATGACAAATGTCCCAACTTTAAGGGCTGCTATGATGACCTACTCCCCGTAAGTCTACCTACAGCCTCATGATACTAGAGATGTTAGAGACCCTACCCATACCTGAAATGTCAAGAGTCTGCAATGTTTTAAACTGCCTTTAGATGATGTTGAATGTAAACACAGTATTTTAGAATCCAGACTCATAACATCTAATCCTCCACACACAGTTATAGTATGGTACGTACCTGTTATGTAGGTGTTGTCTCACTGGTGCCCACTTCCTGTATGGATGGCTCCTCTGAGTCACAACTGTGTTTACGTGTCCTTTGAGGAGTTATTGGTGCATGACTAGTGTGGTGTCTATGTATGATACCTCGCTTGTTACCATCAGGTGCATCTATAGGGTCTATAAATAATGTTCATACAACATTTCTTAATCCTGACTTAGAAAGTAGTCATTTTTTAACAACAGGGATTTGGAAAACACTGGTTTGTTTATTTGTTTTAAAATTAGTATCTACTATATATCATACATCTATTTGTGACAAACTATGTTACACCTTGCAGACCATTTCTTAATCCTGACTTAGTAAGTAGTCACTTTTTTAACAGTGGAATTTTGCACAAGTGCCCGACACCTTTCTGGTCCCCTTTTACAAGAGGGGTCCAAGTTTTTCCCCTCCCAAGTCCATTCAAATCTATTATGTGCAGAAAGTAATATATGTGGCACGTACTGGGAAAAGGGACCATAGTGCAGGGTGCACTAACTGCCTTTTTCGCATATAGGGTCACATATGTTGTTGTTGTTTTTTAAAAAGAGGTGAAATTTTATTTATTGCCTCCTCATGAGGGGTCCATATTCTTCTCCCACCCCCATATTCCACCAACACCCAATGTTGTTAAAAATGACCACTCCCTATAAATATCTTCAAACATCAAAATCATTCCTCAATATGATACAACCATTGGCTGAGAAAACAAAATAAATTGTTTGCCTGCAGATTCCGTTCAGAGATCGGTGGGACTGTGGTATTATGTCACAACCTTAAGAGCAGCCATTCCTATCAATCCACCAACCAGCTTAATGTTCTAGAGAAGGGTTAAATGTTGATATAGTGTAACTGAGTCCTACCTAGAATCCTCAAAAGGCCAGTGCTATGTACACAGTTATTGTATGGTACATACCTGTAATGGAGGTGTTCTCTCCCTGGTATCCGCTTCCTCTATGAATCTCTCCTTAGTCACGACTTTGTACAGGTGCCCTTAGAGAGTTATTGGTGCATGACCAGTGTTGGATGGGTGAATGGTGTTGGTATGACAGCCGGGAGCCATATATGTATAAAGTCTAATATTTGAAACAAAAAACGGCGATGACCTAGTTAGCACAAGATTCCATTCAACCTAAAATCAATATTGCAGCCCTGAGTAGTTTAACATTTGAATAGTTTTCCGATGTATTTCCTTTACTTTTCACTTTGGACAGTCTCCTAATGGTCTTAGAGTATGCTAAGATGGGAAAGGTAATAGTGAAGAGACCATAAAAACCTTTCAGTTAGCTAACACCAAAATCTACAAGCTATGGATGTGATTGGTTTGTCATTTGTTAGACTTGTAACATGATCATGCTGTGTAGCTGCCTTAATGAGTTATCAGGCTGTCACCAATGCAGGGACCAATATAACAAAAGTACTTCCTAAATACGTTGTCCTCTTACATAGTAATGGAGACTGACCGCCTGCAGCCATTTTCCATTTGTCAGGTATCAGAGGATGAATGCAGCTTTTCTACCAGGAGGCAGCACTGATGACTGAATTCTGAATGGTCTGAAAAAGTACATTTTCATCATTCTGTGATTAGCAATACAGAAATGTTGCTGTTTTATCTTGGCTAAAGAGGAAGGGAGATGTGGTACATACATTGCAAGCAGAAACAGCGAATACAGAACAAAGATGAGTTCCAATGTACACTTAGTCATTCATTGCCAGATAGGGGGGCTTGGTTGATATGGGGGGGGGGGTCATAATAAAACGGCCTCCCAGGGAGTCCAGAACACAATAGCTCAATGGGTCAAAGCTAAATATATGATGCATTTAAATAGTCCCAACCACGCATCATTCCACAGGCACATGCTATCTTTATTTTGCGGGGGGGGGTCATTTCTATAGATTACAAGGTTAAGATTACTTTCAACTGATTTTTGTGGGGATCAGGGACAAAAAACTGTATTTTGGGGAAAATCCATCAAGACCACAGCCCCAGATAGTTATAAATGACTTGGCCCTTGTATATATTTTTGAGCTCCAAGAATCAAAAGATATACTATAGATAACCCATAAACATGATACTTGGATCTCACAAAGTTGTCTTCCACACACAAAGCATTGTTTTGTCTCTTTTCATGATTTTGATGTCCACCAATTGCTGCTTATACCCTGTGGTAGGCATGGGAATCAAATTTGATACAAAATATGCCTATATGTTGTTTGGTCATTTTATACTATGGACCAGCCCCTTCGGGGTCTGGGATTGTGGATATGCCCATCATTATAGGCATATTGAGTGACATTTCTAAGTCCCTCCCCCCCCCCCCTCATTAATGTAGGCCTACTCTAGGAAATTGTAGCCGATGCCCCGATCGCTCTCCACCATCCGTCCTCCCCCTTCCAAAACACGTCCCCCTCCCCCTCCCCCTCCCCCCAGCAAGAGCGGAAAGGCGCGGGAAGAGAGAGAGGAGCGTCCCACTGCCCCAGTTAGGCCCTAACGATATTGCCATAGTTACACGCGTCCTTGTCCACCAGACCGCGCTTATGGTACGCTCTGCTACAGACCGAGGAGTGTCGATTGAAACGTTTGGACTTTATTTTCTCAACTATTTGAATTTTTTATGATGTTATACTTACAGGGGAAATTCTAATGTAGATCTACTATGCTATCAAATTGTATTTAATCACCATTCTTCAACATACACCTTATTCAGATGACATTTAATTTTCTAAAACAATGGCGGAATTATGTGAAACTAGCCTTCTCTTGTTGCTAGAATCTTTATGCGAGGGTATTTGTAGTATTACTGTGCGTTTATGTTGTTTTTCTTTCAAATAAAATGAATTTCCGAGCATTAGTATGATAGAAAGAAGGAAAGCCATATATAAAGGACTCCAAATAATAATTGAAGTAACATGGAGAAAAAAATCGAGTTAGCTTTGAAAAAAGTACATATTTTTAGATAGCCTCTTTTGGTTTATCTGTTCCCGGTGAGCACTCAGGCCTAATTCAATGGGGTGGTTCGCTGGTCCCAAATATTGCCGTTTTATATATAGGGGAAACAGCATTAGAGTATTATACATAATGAGCCAACTTGATGTGATGGCTTACTCCCTGTCAGTCTACTTCCAACTCTAAGAATGAGTGAATCCTCTTTACATGTGTCCTTTCATGGAGGAAGGAATCCAACAGTTTTTACTTCATGTTGAATGTTCATGCAGTATTATTACCTTTCTGGATCCTGAGAAATATCCTCCAGTCCAACATATATACGCAGGTGTTTGTGCTTCTTGTCGATGTTGTTTCTTGCTGGTATTCACTTTGTTTCTGAATGTCTTCCCTCAGTCACGACCCTCTGTATATATACATAGAGGCTATGTATGTCAAGTTAATAGTGCATGACCATCAATGGGGACTCATAAGTCCATTCTAGTAACTCTGCAGTATACTAGGTGGCAGCGCAGCTGTACAATAAGGGTATGCTCAAACGCATATTGTTTGTACTACAGACACTGAGACAGCAAAGGTAAGGGTTTATAACCCTTTAATTCTGGAGTAACTCGAGTGACTGGAGTAGGAGGTTATTGAGATGCAACTCCTTTATAGATCCAGTTTCAGATTTGAAGCTATGATTCAACTTTATTTTAAACTCACCCTAAGCAATGATCGCAATTCCTAGATGAGCTAAGAAATAACCACCATCCTATTAGTCAAATGTAGAAGCAGCTGTGTGCTAATGTATGTCATTTAAGATAACAGTTATATCCGCACATTACGTCCTGTGTGGCCCAAGCACACATTTGTTGTGACTTTTTGGTACACAATCAAGCATGATGTTCTGTATGGAGTCGGTCATAGCATCATAAGGCCACATAACTAGGATATAAATAGGGTAGCATTATGGTCTGGAGGAGTTGGCTGTACCATTGCAAAGCCACTTATACCACAGTTAGCTTGGAGGACAAAATGGACTGCTTGTCTGTTTTTTGTTTTTTTTAACATATTTGACTTTATTGACCACAAGTATCTTAGAATTTAACAACTTCTTATTTTGCGTATAAGTTAGGGAATTTGTGTATGTCACTTCATGGATCACATACCTCATTAACCATTATACATTTGCTGGTCAATATAAGTCTTGCTGTTTTGTGGTGGTATCACCGTAATAACAATATCTCACACTTATTTAAGCCAATAACTATAAGTCTTTCTGCAGGAAAACTTTCTAATAGGCAGCAGCTACATGTACTTTTAATTTCGCAATGTTTACCACCCCCCCCCTTTTAAAAAGAAAACACTTAATAAAATTTACCATAAATTAATTATGGTTTCATTTATTATTTTGGAATTACCGGTATAGTATCCATCATTTCCTTCTTGGCTTTTTGCTTAAATTTCCAGAAATCTTGGATATTTCTAAAGTCCGGCGACAACGCATTGAAGGCTTGTGCACATGCTACTCCTACTGAGTTCTCATATGAAGAGCTATGTATTATATTGTACCTTAATAAAGGAGCTGTACTAGCCCTTGTTACTCGAGTCTTTTTTTCCAGAAATTTATCTTGCTTAGACCTTTTATGAGCATACAGTTTTGTATGGTACAATCTGCGTTGTTCAAGAACAGGTAGATTTGCCTCAGCATGTACCTCCTCCGTGGGTGTGAGAATATGTTTAGACATACAGGTTTTTAAGCACTTATTTTGTACTCTTTGTAATTCTTCAAGAGTCCCTACTAGTGATCGAGAATATAGGACATCACAATAATAATATCTATGACTGGTAGCACGTGGCTCTTATACACTCTGAGCCTTGCTTCTTTGACCATACTTGACCTAGTTCTGTATAATAAGATGGACTTCAAACGCAGTCCCTTTATCATATTACGTAGGTACATATTAAAATTCAGTTGTTCATCGAGGATGACCCCCAGGTACTTATATGAAATTACATCTTTTATTTCTTTGTTGTTAACTAAATTTCTAGGTTTTTCTAATCTTTTTAATCTAATGCTGGAGGCAAAGGTCATTATCTTAGTTTTGATTCATTTATGGTTAATTTATTAATAAAGGCCCAAATTGAAAATCTGTACATTCTGACTTGGTATAAGTCAGATATGGTTACACATGAGAAGCTGCATAAGTGTCATAACCCTTGGACAATGGTAATGAGGCACAGCTGGTGCCTTGGACAAGGACCATGTCCTTTGCTTATGACACTTATCTAACAATTCACTAGTACTATATTTTCTATACTACTAAAAGGGTGGATGGTACCCCCCATCTTTCTTTCTGAGGACTCTCTATTAGAGGCACATTCCAAGCATTAAGGGCATTACATCTACTGTAACTGTGACTGTATACCATGCACTGCGAAAGTTACACACTGCAATAAAAGGAGTTATAGAAATCTGAAATCAACTTTCTTATTTTCATCCTATTATCAAGGCCATTGTTATTGTTTGAATGCTACATTTGTTTGAATTTTTAAACATGTGTTGCGTGTTCATACTTATTACCTATTCTGGAGACCAGAGACCTGCTATTACTACTGTTGAATGACTGACCACCATTCAACCTGGACTATAACACCAGTCCAAAAGGCAATAACATCAGCCTTCACTGTTTGAATCATATACTAACATAAATCTTATGAGCAAGAACGAGGAGGCATAAGTGTTTGGGTGACTGTTTAATAAATGTTTATGCATGAAGACAGTACTCAGGCCCATACGGCACGTAAAATAAGTATAACAAAAGAATTTTTTTATCAGTGTCTGTTATAAGTCTACAAATGTCCGAGCCGCGGTTGAGACGTCAGAGTCAGCTAGCTGTAGTTTGCAGAGTGGGAAGGTCAGCTCCCACAGGCCCCCAGGTAGAGGAGGCCTGCACACCCCCAACTGACCAATCAGTGGTGAGGTCAGAGGGTCAAGTCAATAGTGTAGAGTTGACCATAGACTGGCCAAGGTCCTGCTTGTGGATTTATAACCAAAACCGATGCGTATATTATTTAACACATCTATTCTTTTATACTAAGTCATGGCTCTAAGCCAATGCTCTTTTTTCCATATTTATTCTATTTCAAATATGTATACTATGATGAATTATGTGTTCAACTATATTCGCGTTCCATTAACTGGAATAAGGAGAATACAGCTCTGTGACCTACCATTTTTCCAGTCTAAATAAAAGAAAATTCAATTCAATTCAACCCTATTTTCACCCTATCATTAACATTATCAAGGAAACCCTCCTGCTAAATGCTGATCCCCATATCCACAGTATGTTGAGGGATGCTCAATATACAAATATTATGCTTATATTTCATGACAGAGGACATATCGCTTCATTTTGGATGGTAAGGGCAGGCTCTTCACCACAGATAGCTGGAGGGACACCAGGTTCTCCCGCACACGGCGGCGGCTGTACCACTGCAGAGATTGCTCTAGGAAGGGCTATATTCAGTGGAATAGGTAACGATATATTTTTCCAGAAGATTAAGGTACTGAATGTTATTCCACAATTAAATGTGCTGCATATGAATGCTCGCAACAGGTCATAATGTGCTCGAGCGTGGAATACCCTAGATAATTGTGTTAGAGCTGATCAGAGCTTTTTTGACTTTAAAACGCAAGCCAAGCAATGAATGTTAAGTACCATCTCATCAAAGGCTCAGTATGAACTCTAAGTATCTTTTATTTTAAGCACAACACTGTATTAAAATTCCAAGAAGATTGTACCCCGACTTGCTTCAACCATGAATGTTATTACAGGAATTCATTTACCGCAGTGTTTACATGCTAGGGATATAACAACAGCTTGCTGATGTCTCTACCTCTTTTTTTCACTTCCATCACATTTTTTGGCCTCTGTATAGCATATACATTGTTCCTTAGTACAAGGCATACTAAAGAACCATAATACAGGAGATTGTTACACGCCATCAGGAGAAATTGTAACCAAGACGACAACAAACTTCAGTGAATAAAGATAATTTGTTCTTAAATATGCCATTCCATATATTGGATGTGTATGAATGTCCTTATCCGGTGCTATATTCTTAATTAACACTAGAATCTCATACTTCTCTGGGTTTAGAACTTTAGATATCTACCTATCTATCCCCCTCCCCCATTGAAAATACACCAGAAAAGCCCCTAGTTGGACCAAGTAGTTGGATCACTTTCTGAGCTCTTACTGTCCATGGATACCATGTTAATGTGCCCCAACCCATAAATGATATCACCTGATGAATAAATAATACATTACTACAGTACTTGGAACATATTCATGTATGATTTATAATTTTGTTGTAAATCGGATATACCCACTCTAATATGTACTAACTAGAACATTTTTTCCCAACTTTAAGAGCTGCCATGATGACCTACTTACTGTAAGTCTACCTACAGCCTCATGGTACTAGAGGAGGTGTAGACCCTCCCCACACCTGTAATGTAAAGGTTCTGTAATGAGTATAACTGCCTTTTAATGATCTTTAACTGTTGATTGTTAATGCAGTATTTCTGAATCCTGACTAATAAATCTAATAACATACACATGGTTATGGTATGGTACCTACGTGTTACTGAGGTGTCCTCTCGCTGGTGCCCACGTCCTGTATGGATGTATACTCAGTCTAAACTGTGTACAGGTGACCTTAAGGAGTTATTGGTGCATGACCAGTGTGGGATGGGTGTATGGTGTAGGTATGAAGTTTTTATTTCTGAATGTCTACCCTCAGTCTAAACACAGTGCAATTCGTCTTAGAGATGTCAGTGCATCCATACTTATAATTGGTTTCTCACCAGGGTGTACAAACTTTACTAACCAGGGCTGCATTTATTTAGCAAAACAACAAAAGGCAAACCATCTATATAAAGGCAACATGCTGTGCTTCAAGGGTCAAGTATGTATGTAGAATCTACACAAGCAAAGAAAATGTGGGGACTAATTAGATGAAAAAAAGAGTTATCCAACATTATACTGCATTATTGTATTGGTGGTTTGTAATATCTAAGTGATACTGAAAATGATTATGCATAGACTGAAACAAAATTAAAATACTCTACAATACATGTCGAGGCATTCAGTTTTAAGTAAAAGACATATACACTAGTATATTAGAACTGATTCTTTAATTAAGGATTAAATATTACATCAGTGATGTTACAGAATGTAACAGGTATTACAGAGGCATGTTTCTTCATCAGCTTTTCTGGCATTAGTAATATAGGTGTTATAAGATTCATGACACTAAATTGTTAAGACACAATGAGAGTTGACATTGTTGCTCCGAGAGTGCCAAGGATTCCATGGGCAAACCTATTTAGTACCTCCATATCTTATACTTAGTTCTGGATTATGTATTTCATGACATTACTTACTTTGTTTCTGTGTAAGATATATGTTATGTTTCAGAGGTCAGTGGCAGCATTTAATTCACTGATTGGTGTTTCAGTGTACAGTTTGAAACATTTATGTAATTTACAGTTTATAACTACTGCATCTCCCTATGTGCTGACAGCACACATCTGCAGTACGATGTAAAAATAGGTTTGAGACTACCCTTAAATGAAGGAGGTACCTCAAAGGAACCCCATACCTCGATTGAGCAACGCCCCTCAACTGACACCTGGAGTTTTAGATTTTAAATTACTGTATCTAATTTCAAATTTAATTATAATTGGTATCTCCATTGTAAAAAGTTTGATTTTCTCTTACAACCAGTGTTTTCATATGTAAAATTGAGCAATTAATGCCTTACTTAATTGAATGAACACCATACACTAAATAAAGAAGTGTGGTGTCTTGTCTAACATAATTCCATTTGCTAAGTTAGTCCCCCATCTAATTAAATTGACATTACCCAAATCATAAAGGGTGTTGAATACCTGTTAAATGTACGTTGGGATAATTCTCATAAGTCCTTTCATTACTGAGAAAACAGATATAAACTATTTTCAACCTCCAGGTCCCGGCAATGACGGCCTCCTGGTACATGGCTGCCTGTATTTACACAGAGCAGGGCCGGTTTGTCAACCCCCCCCCAGTATCTCTAGTGATGTCAACTACCTGGTCTGCCGCCATGTTGAATATCCCCACCCGAATACACATCATGTCACATGCATGGCACATACCTTAGGATTCAACTCCTCTTTGGTAAATCCATTATTTTCCAGGAATGCATGGAAATAACAACTTTAACTTTGGAGGGTGAATGTACCAGTATTTGCTCTGGACATAATCAATGTCAACTAAATAATAATTTGAAGGAGTTAGTTACCTAAATTTAGTGACAGGTGGGCAAGTCGTGGGTTAGCCATAACAATCATGTAGAGTCTTTAGCCTTAGGCTATAGGACACATACAATACAAAAGAAACCTTATCATGGCAAATGTCAAATAGCCCAATATTGCATGAATATAATGTCCACGTCCATGGTTATATAGCCTCCATCATTCCATGTGTAACATCCCATGTTCAATACTCCATGACAGTATCTGTCAGGCTTATTTCTAAGACTATGTCTCCACCCAGCATACAGGACTGACTGACTGAAGACGCTGCACATGAATACAAACTTTGGCTTTCTTGGTGCCCCCCCACTCTACAGGTGTGGCAGTCAGCCTCCACACCTCCAGGTGTGATGTAGCTGTGAGATGCTCATGCCACAGTTGCCCCCACCAGCCCTTCACACCTCTGAGCTGGGTGTGGCACTGGTCACTATATCAAAGTGATGTCCCACACTAAGTCTAGGTCGATACCTGAGGTACATCTCTGGGAGGGGGTATTATATTTTGAAACATTTTTTGGCCAAATGCCAATAAAATATTAAAGACCTTGCAACTTCAAAACTGAATAAACAACACTTTAGGACGCATTTATACATAAAGATGAATGTGTTTCTACATTAACCAGTCACTAGGGATGTCATTGACATCGAAATTATGTCAATGACGATTATTGACATATAGTTGTCATTATATCAATGTATTGCAATATATATTACGGCTGGGAAACTGTTTATTGCCTTAAAGTTAGTACATCCGAAAATTGGAACTCAGCTAAATTGCTTGTCTCGTGCATTTTTAATGGGTGCACTTTAATTCAGGCATGCCAAAATATGCACCTTTATACCCAATTATTTTCAAAACCAGATAAGGACATGTATAAACTTTATGCTTAATTCTTTATTTGAAATTCTTAACAACCTCAAAATGCCCCTCCCCCTCCCAGATCCGGAGGTACAGACCACAAAGGGTAGGCTTAATGGGAGGCAGCAGGTGTGAAGGGCTGGTGGGGGCAACTGTGGCATGAGCATCTCACAGGTACATCACACCTGGAGGTGTGGAGGCTGACTGCCACACTTGTAGAGTGGGGGGGCACCAAGAAAGCCAAAGTTTGTATTCATGTGCAGCGTCTTCAGTCAGTCAGTCCTGTATGCTGGGTGGAGACATAGTCTTAGAAACAAGCCTGACAGATACTGTCATGGAGTATTGAACATGGGATGTTACACATGGAATGATGGAGGCTATATAACCATGGACAATGTTGGACTATTTGACATTTGTTAAACACTGGAGTTAAGGTTTGATGTTTTGCGCCTCTTTCATAGCCCGCTTGCTATGTCTCTATATTGTAGCCCATGCCTAACCTACTATAGCAGCAAGTAGGTCTACACTAGGCTACCCCAGACTACCGCAAAGCAATCCTAAAACAAAATTTAACTAGAATCTTTAGATATAGAATTGATTGATCATCCCCCAGCCATAGCACCTATGCCTATTACAGTACTATGCTAGTACAGTGTGAGAGGGGCTGCCGGATATTCAACATGGCGGAAGGGTCATGTGATATGACATCACTAAAAGAGCCTTATGTGCACCTGGCGGCTCACCCTCTGCATTCACAGCTTTTTCCACAGCATGTAGGTGTGTGTGTCGGTGGGGGTGGGGGTGGTGGCAACGGCCGTTAAACTCTTATGTAACCATCCCTCAATTGAGGAACGTGCCTTAATGGAGGTACGTTGCTCCTTCCAGTGTTGGGACTCAACCTGATAAAGTATATATCATGGGTCAAATAGCCATATGATAGGCCACACAGTATTCTTTATTGTGTTCATATTTCATGACACAGCACATACCGCTTCATCTTGGATGGTAAGGGGAGGCTCTTCACCACAGATGGCTGAAGTGACATCAGGCTCTCCCGCACACAGCGGCGGCTGTACCACTGTAGAGACTGGGGCTGACTCAAGAACTCCAGCATCATGTGAATCTGGTCAAACATATATTCCCTCAGCCCTTGGTTGTGTTCATGTGGTTGATTGAATTCTGGGTAGACATGCAGGGACTCGTCACTGAATTCCTCCAAGTCAGCCATCTGCTTGGCCAAGTACTCAGGGAATATGTGCTTTTTGAATACCATGTGAGAAGTTCCCTGCTTCTCTAGTTGATCTAGTTGATCCAAGGTAGCCCTCATAATAGGATTTACCGGTATAGAACATTCATTCTGCAGGTTGATGAGAAGTTGAAGTGTTCCTTGTGGAACTCTCACTCCGGTTTGCAGTAGAACCAACCGTGTTTCATATGTGTAAAGTTCAAACCAACTCACTGTAGAAAACGCTTTGAAGATGGAAGATGTCACTATAAAAGTGTCAGCCCCATGCCTGATCAGCCACCTGATACTGTTACTGTGACGACTTTGTCTGACAGCAGATTGCAGACCTGTTCCTTGATCAGCGTGCTCCCTGTGAATGTTGCCTCCGTACTGGAAGTACAAGTCAAGGTTCTCCCTTTGGAACATGATAGGGGATGTTGTGTCCTTCAACTTGGATGATGCCACATATGTATGTATCAACCCCAACATCTTGTGAAGCAGTGGTTCATCACAGTTTGCATCTGCTCCAAACACTAACAGGGTTTTGAATAGGACAGTAGTTATCTCATGCTTATGCACATGAAGTTCACACTGATGACGACTTTTTATCAGATAGATGAGGCGCTCTATAGCTAAACCAAGAGCTGTAGTAGCTAAAGGAGGTTTGTAGATAAAAGATACATTAGGGTCTGCTCCATTCTCCAGCAGAAGCTCCACAATCCTCAGAAGGTTCTCCCTATATTGTGACCGAGTGACAGTTCTAAAGATTGCTTTAAATAAAGGTATATGTGAACCATTATAATCATTGGGATCAGCACCATGTTCCAGTAAGAGCTCTATGAGATCAACATGACAGGAACGGTTCTGTAGCGCCAGGTATAAAGGTGCATCCTGGACACCAGGTGTCTTGTGGGAAGCACCTGCAGCCAGAAGCAGCTTCACTCCCTCAGTCCAACCCTCGGCTGCTGCTTCATGTAGAGCGGTTCTCTGATTGTGTACATCTAACATCTCATTGACATCCCAGCCACTGTCCAGGATCTTCTTCAGCTGGTCTGTTTGATGGTTCTTGACGACTCTGGCTATTTCACTTTTACCTTTTAACTTAGATTCACCACCTTCTGCCATTTTCCTTTTGTCTAGATATGAGGGCGACTTAGATCTGTTGGGATAATGTCTATGATGCTTTTTCCTTTAGGGCTGTTTTCCCATTAGTAGGCCTCAATTATGTTGGACCTGAAAATATGGTACGTTCATGTTTCAAAAATGCATTTGGAGTGCACATGTCTGAATCCACACTATACATATGTATGGGTGGTAATTTGCTCAAAACAGGGGGAGGGCACAAGCGTATTGGGGGGATGACAAATGTCCCAACTTTAAGGGCTGCTATGATGACCTACTCCCCGTAAGTCTACCTACAGCCTCATGATACTAGATATGTTAGAGACCCTACCCATACCTGAAATGTCAAGAGTCTGCAATGTTTTAAACTGCCTTTAGATGATGTTGAATGTAAACACAGTATTTTAGAATCCAGACTCATAACATCTAATCCTCCACACACAGTTATAGTATGGTACGTACCTGTTATGTAGGTGTTGTCTCACTGGTGCCCACTTCCTGTATGGATGGCTCCTCTGAGTCACAACTGTGTTTACGTGTCCTTTGAGGAGTTATTGGTGCATGACTAGTGTGGTGTCTATGTATGATACCTCGCTTGTTACCATCAGGTGCATCTATAGGGTCTATAAATAATGTTCATACAACATTTCTTAATCCTGACTTAGAAAGTAGTCATTTTTTAACAACAGGGATTTGGAAAACACTGGTTTGTTTATTTGTTTTAAAATTAGTATCTACTATATATGATACATCTATTTGTGACAAACTATGTTACACCTTGCAGACCATTTCTTAATCCTGACTTAGTAAGTAGTCACTTTTTTAACAGTGGAATTTTGCACAAGTGCCCGACACCTTTCTGGTCCCCTTTTACAAGAGGGGTCCAAGTTTTTCCCCTCCCAAGTCCATTCAAATCTATTATGTGCAGAAAGTAATATATGTGGCACGTACTGGGAAAAGGGACCATAGTGCAGGGTGCACTAACTGCCTTTTTCGCATATAGGGTCACATATGTTGTTGTCTTTTTTTTAAAAAGGGTGAAATTTTATTTGTTGCCTCCTCATGAGGGGTCCATATTCCTCTCCCACCCCTATATTCCACCAACACCCAATGTTGTTAAAAATGACCACTCCCTATAAATATCTTCAAACATCAAAATCATTCCTCAATATGACACAACCATTGGCTGAGAAAACAAAATAAATTGTTTGCCTGCAGAATCCGTTCAGAGGTCTATGTGACTGTGGTATTATGTCACAACCTCAAGAGCAGCCATTATTACCTATTTGCTTGTCAATCCACCAAACACCTTAATGTTCTAGAGGAGGGTTGAATGTGGATATATTGTAACTGAGTCCTACCTAAAATCCTCAAAAGGCCAGTGCTACGTACACAGTTATTGTATGGCACATACCTGTAATGGATGTGTTCTCTCACTGGTATCCACCTCATCTATGAATCTCTCCTTAGTCACGACCTCGTACAGATGCCCTTAGAGAGCTATTGGTGCATGACCTGTGTGGAATGGGTGTATGGTGTAGGTATAACAGCCATGAGGCATATATGTATAAAGTCTAATATTTAAACCAAAAAGGGCAATACCTAGTAATGGTCTCAGAGTACGGTAAGATGGGAAAGGTAATAGTGAAGAGACCATAAACACCTTTCAGTTAGCTAACACCAAAACCTACAAGCTATGGATGTCATTGGTTTGTCATTTGTTAGACTTGTAACATGATATTGCTGTGTAGCTGCCTTAATGAGTTATCAAACTGTCACCAATGCAGGGACCAATGCTGTCTGGGTTACTACCTAAATAATATTGCAAAGATCCAATTTTACCACACCCAGCCTAGTGGCAGAGAACTAGAATTGAATAGCAGTCAACTTCATGAATCTATATTAGAACATATATGCTAAGTTCCCATATAGACATTCCCCAGGGTTTACATTCGTAAATAATGACACATATTCAAAGAAATTTGGGGCACATTATCAGCCCTGCATTGTTTATATGTTTTAAAGTTAGTGACTATTAGAAATCATTTATTAACATGGGATATACCATGTCACAACTTCAAAAGGGCTAAGTGACCTACTGCCTGTACATCTTCCGACTGTCTCAATGTGTTAGAAAAGGGTGGAAATCTTCCCTGCACTTCACTTACAGATTGTGCAACAGAGTCAAATATCTTAACATGATGTTGAATGTTAAGTTGAATCCTTACCGATATCATCAAATGTACAGTCCTGTATATGGTTATAGTATGGTGTGTACCTGTTTTCGAGGTGTTATCCCTCTGTTAGATTATGCCTGTATTGCTCTTTCCTCAGTCAGGCCAAAAAAAAAGGTGTGTTTCAGGTTACCCGACCCCACCTAGCAAAACCCTAGACATTTTTATCCAATTTTGAAACAAAAAGTAATAATGGGACTATTTCAGAGTCAATTTGATAGTCCGCGAGACGACGCCGTTGTTGGTGAGTCAGCGCTGAAGTTTACGAGTTAATTTTTCTATACATTTCAGGCCAGAGTAAAAAAAAAATTAAAGGAAAAGAAACAAACCGACCTACCCTATCTAGATTTTCAGACTATGTAACCTGAAACACACCTTCTTTTTTTTTGGCCTCATGATTCTGTACACGTGTCCTTAAGGAGTTATTAGGGCAGGAAGAGTGACGTAGGTCTTCATTGGATGCGTCTTGAAGTCTTTACATATATCTTATTTCTCTGTTTTTAAGGCCGGGCCTTTATTGATTTCAAATGGAATATTGACCCTGCTTATGAATTGGGCAGGCTTAAATTCGAGGCCTGGCTTATAAATGGGGATACTCAGTATGTACACTGAGTATCATTTAAACTAACCAGCAATAGAAAGGTAGAACACTAACAATGGAAAGACCTCTTCTATATGTTATTGTGTAGTTTTTAGATTGCTTTAGATTCTCTCAGAACTAGGGGACAGCTAGCCGCTGGGATACATAGTAGTAGTGAAGCACTAATCAAAAACTTTGACACAATGTAGACCAAATATATAACCTTGCATTATCATAAGGCTGTCATATATCATATGTCTATGAAGTGAATTTTAATGGGCTTCAGTTTTTCATTTGTAGAGGCTGTGTAAAGAAGTGATTAGGCTGTGACCAGTACGGCAAACTCCTCTGTGTGTTTATCTAGTTGTTGTTTATTTGGAGATACCTAAGCTCCAACACCTCAAAGTGGATATTTCCAATTTCTACCATAGTAATCTATCAACAGCGGAGATAGGGGACTGCCCAGCTAACAAAAAAAGGTAGTTTTATGTCAAAACACTTTTTAAATTTTACATAACGTTATGTCATACTAAAGAGGCTTAGAAAAACATTGACCTATAACGCTATATAACGTTATAAAATGGTATATAACGTAATTTGTTTACTGGGTGGTTGTTATTGGGAGGAGGGGGGGGTCAGAATTATTTGGGCCCTGCTAGAGTGCAAAAAAGAAATTTGATCCCCCTATCACAAAATATGCCTCAATACATTCCATAATAGGGTTATCACAAAAGAAGTTGAATCCTTCTGAATTGGGCAGTAATAAAACTGTACCCATCTAATGAGAGGGGGGAGGGGGATGGTGGTGAAGGGACAGAGTCGGTATGCTTGAATGAAAATCTATCTATGCCCCCATTCAATGTAGAATTCCCACTGCCTGAGTATATTATATGTCCCAACTTTAAGGGCTGATCTACTTATTAAATGTCTCCCTACAGCCTAAAGGTATTAGATGCAGTCGATACACATCTGTCATATAAAGATTGTACAAGGACTCTAACTGCCATCACATTATGATCATATAGCAATACTGACTATCATTTCCAGACAACAGTCCTATATAGTTAATGTGTTGTTACAGCTTACACGCATCTTATTATAAGGGGTCTTCAGAATAAGGTATAATCCTGGGGTACATTTATAGCGGGACAGGAACATTACAGTGTAGTGATGTACGCAGTCTTAAGCTTTATCCCCCGCTGCCCAGGCGTAGGGCTGCAGCTAACCACTGCTGCTAGTAGTGAGATTAGCATTTAGTCTGCTCCAGCCATGCATGACACACTACAGCTGCTCTATACCTCTGGATGTGCACCACCAATGTAAAACAATGTGGCACTTACCTGTTATGGAGGTGTTTCCTGACTATTACATTCAAACATCCAACATACCTGTAGTTGTTGTGGTTTCTCGCTGCTACCCTGCCCAATCACTGCTAGGTATGGATGCCTCCTTAGACACAACACTGTACAGATGTTGTTGTATGATTTCTACAATGAAAATCCATAGGTTGAAAGGGTTAGTCAGTACAGACTATCCTAGGTTCGTCATATGTGTGTTAGTCACAATAGCAAAGTTATATTCAAAAATGACTGAGGGGGTCAGTCAGTAGTGGCTAACCTAGGTTCATCATTGGTGTGTTGTATTTGTATACCACTAGTTGGTGCCACCTGTAAGATACTGTGATCACCACTTGGTGGCTCCCCCTGGAAATTAAAAGACTAAGGTGGGTTGGTCAGTACGGACCAACCTGACAATAATAACTTACCTAGGTTGGTTGTATAGGGACCCAAAAAATGACTAACTAGGTTGGGTACTAGTGACTGAGAGATTGGTCGTAAAGGGAGCAGAGGAATATCAGTGTATGTCCTTTACTTTAGATCTGCAGAGCTCCAATCATACAAACGCAGTAGCTGTATATCATGTATTTGTTGCTTAGTACTTTTTACCCTGGGCTCTTACTTCTGGATGTCTAGCCTGTGTCACTCTCTGAACAGGTCTGCTTAAAGATGTTAATAGGGCATGACCAATACTGATTTTCTTCTGGTATATGTCTTACAGTGCTTAACTCTCTGAATACAGCATGCTCCATTATAGTTACATTTGTACATGATGCACCAATGTATACTCCGAATTTGTGGATCATTGCCACATTTTAGAAGTGTTAGGTCGGCATGATGCTTGAATGCAGCCCTATTGGGTTACTTACCAGAGTGTGCAAGCTATACATGTATAAATGTATATGCATGGACTGAAGCAAATACAGGCTCTACAGACTAGAGACAGTCAGTTGTATTACTGTTTATTATATTATTGGTTTGTATTAGCTAAGTGATATTGCAAATGTATATGCATGGACTGAAATTCAAGGAAAATACTTTACAAAACAGGTCGAGGCAGTCAGTTTAAAACAGAAGACATGCACACTAGTATATTCGAACTGACACTTTAATTAAGGACCAAATACTACATCAGTAAAGTCTCAGGATGTTCAAGATGTCTCAGAGGCATATTCCTTCATGACGTTACCTGATATTACTGAGATATTCCATAGGCAGACCAAAAAAAGCTTTTTATAAGATTCATGACAAAGCAATATATGTATGTGAGACACAATGAGAATTGTCATCGAGCCTTTTTTGTACCTCAATGAGGTATATTTAGTTCTGGATTATACATTTCATGAAATTACTTACCGTAAAGTCTGGCGTACAAGCCGTGGCTTGTACGCGAATCGGGATCAGCTTCAATTTGATACCAAACATGCCTATATTCCGCACTAGCGAGATGCAGTGATTCTCCTCTGTGAGACCTATAGCTGAAGCTGGTTCCTGGCCTGTCCAAAATAGACAGTTTTAGGGGTCATAATTTTGAATCATTGGTAGTTGAATATTCCTGATGTCAGTTGTCCGAATTGGGGGAGTGGTTAGGACTCTGGCCAATCAATCTAAGGGTTGTAAGTTCAAATCCATGCCAAGACTACATGTATAATTTTTTCCTAGTTGATTAAAAAAAGCAATTGTATTTACAAATGAAAACCTGAACATGAGATGTATTAAAGAATACAAAACCATTTTAGATTACACTATGGCTAAGGATCTTTACAACCGAATTCTATAGTATGAGATTTTGACCTACCAAAAATATATTCAAAATTGTGTGTAGACAAAATAGCATTGACATGGATTTGAACCCATGATGCATGGATTGGTAGATCAGAGTCCTAACCACTCCCCCAATCTGAACAGATGACCTAAGGACCCACAATAGAGGCCTATACTTGAAAGGTTTATGACCCCTAAAACACCACATTTCTGTCATGACAGGAACCAGCTTCGGCTGATCAGCAGGCTTCTATAGTTAGCAGGAGAAAGAGCACTGGTACCAGACAAGATGGCGCTGTACAGTGATCATCTAGCTAATGCGGAATAGGGAGCGGCTTATACAAGGGTTTTTAGAAGTATAGTACATGTACCACATGTACCATAACTACCATTACATGTCAGAGACAGAGTTCAAGCGTCTTAGTGTGTTGGACAGTTCTGGTTCTTAGATTACAGTTGATCATACGGTATCCTGGAGGGACGCGCTATGGAGGCTTGACCATCTTGAGTCTGGCTAGGGCGGCTTGCAATCTCGTGCGTCTTGCAGCCTCAGATTCCTCTTCCTCCTGGGTCTCGTCTCTGCCTTCTCCTGTGTCTTGATCGTCATCATCATCACCATCGTCATCACCATCGTCATCAGCACCCCCTTCATTGTCATCTTGAGCATCTTGTGTAGCCGGATCCTTGGTTGCCTTGATGAGTACTGCCCTGATTTTTTCCAGGATCAGACCATGGAGGTTTGACCCCCTGATCTTGTTGATGGTGCATGTCTGAGCCTGGCCAAGGTGAAGGCCACAGCCCCAGATCGGATGGTACGAGGCTTATTACAGGTTACCCTTTGTGGTCATCAGACGTTCAGCCATGTCAGGATCTGAGAATTTCACACAATTTATGGCGTAGAGTACCTTTTCTGCCTGCTGGGCCCATTTGACAGAGTCCTTGATCTTTTTAGCTAACTCCATAATTTTATAGGGATCATGGTTTTCCATTATGAGCTTCCCCACAGCTTGGTTTGAGCAGATGACAGACTTTTGGAACTGGAATGCTTGTTCGACTGAGGAGTATGTGACACCTTTGTATACTACGTCTTCTACATAGAGATTTGATAGACGGTTGTGTACAGAACGAAACATGGTACCATCAGGAGTTCTTGCAGTCGTAGCCTCCTCCATGGTGAGCTCAGGCCAGGGCATGTTGTGCAATCTCGTATGAGGAAAAGGTCTCTTGTTTATAATGACCACCTGTTGACTTAGGTAGGACTCAAACCCTTTAGCCTTAGCTAGGAAGTGCATTGATCTTAGGTCATGGAACTCTCGTCTTTCGACTTCATCAAGTTCATCCCCAATCGACACGTTTTTCCACGCGTCTCCTGGAACATCTTTAAGGTGTTTTAATCCCTTCATAAGAGCTGGTTTGATGAGGATATCGACAAAAACCACTTTTACCGGACGCGGTCTCTTCGGCCTGTTGTTTACGCCGCCATCTTGGTTGTTGTCATTCTGCGGGTGCCGGGGTTTGCGGGGCGGTGGGCCTTCTCTTGTCATCGACACGACCTTTTCAATACCAAAGGACACGCGTGTATCCTTCAGTAGATTGGAAATTACAATACCGAGGTCTTTGTCGTCTTGTTCCGTTAGTCCTTCAATAATAATAATCTTTTTCTTCTCCGAGGTTTCAATGCGCTCAAATTTTAAAGTATGAGAAGTCAACACTCGCGTCTGGGCTTGACAGGTGACGCCTATGTCCCTAAGGGTAGCATCGGCGGTGTCTATTGAGGTTGACAGACCTGCGAGTTCTTCAGTATGCCCCTTCACAACACCGTCAAGAACTGCTATGGCGTTCGGCGTCTTAGTAGTAAATTCATCATAATTCTCGAGAGATTTTTCAATTTTTCCTACTGTTTCTGCAGTGGTTGAAGCTAAGTCCTCAGCTGTCACAAGTCGCCTGTGGATATCATTGACGGCCACGATGACATCGTCCAATTCGGCTCCAGGCAGGAGAATATCCCCCTTTTTCTTCTTTTTCCGGTCTTTCTGAGACATTTCGATAGGTTTTGTTGCGTTGTAAGGCAGTACACGCCCTCACACTAACACTTTGTCACGAGAATTTGAACGCGGGTAGTCTAAGTTTCTGCTAAATGTCCATAATCCCCGGGAGCTCTTTCGCCGCACGTCTAGCCTCTCAGCGCCATCTTGCCATCGACAGCATCTATGAGTGTGACATTTATGATACATTAGTATATATATATATATATACATTAACAGTTTGTCACCAGTGCATGTCACTGTGTGCTGGCAGTACATCTGCAGTACAGTCCATAAAGTATGTATCATGTACTATGATAGGCTACTCAGCATTCTCTATTGTGTTCATATTTCATGACACAGGATAAACCGCTTCAGTTTGGATGGTAAGGGGAGTGTCTTCACCACAGAGGGTTGAAGGGACACCAGGTTCTCCCGCACACAGCGACGGCTGTACCACTGCAGTGACTGGGGCTGACTCAGGAACTCCAGCATCATGTGAATTTGGTCTGAGGAAAATTCACTCTCATTTATGATGGGTGAAACCATATGCCCCGTGCTATTGTCCTCTGGGTAGACATGCAGGGACTCATCACTGAACTCCTCCAGGTCAGCCAGCTGCTTGGTGAAGTACTCCGGGTGAATCTGTTTCTTGAATGTCTTGTGAGACCTCTCACTCTTCTTCACATGATACCACATAGACACATGGTCTCTTGAACCTAGATTTTCAATGTTACTAAGATGTTCCTGTGTTCCGTTAAGAACTCTCATGCCAGCCTGAAGGAGAATCAAAGGATTATTAGCTGCATAATGCAAGCACTTCATAATGGGCTGTCTGAAGGATGAAAACAATATTGTTGATGTGTCTGCCCCATGCCTGATTAGCCATCTAATAATGTTACTGTAGAAACTGTGTCTGATAGCACAGTTCAGACCTGTTCTAAGATCAGCATACTCTTTGTGGATGTTGCCTCCATACTGGAAGTAGATATTAAGGTGCTCATGCAGATAGATGTAAGGGGGGACATGGTATATAGTAGGGTAGAAACGTCCTTTCCACCCTGACCCCAACATCTTGTGAAGCAGTGGTTCCTCACAGTTCATATCTGCCCCAAACCTTATTAGTATTTTCACAAGGGTAGAAATTGTGTTGCACTCTTTCGCTTCAAGTTCCATCTTACGCTCATAATGTCTACCTTGAATAGACAAAATATAGCCCTTCCTAGAGCTGTTCCAGTACCCCATTGGTCAGTTACATTTGGGTCAGCGCCATATTCTAAAAGGATCCGAATAATATTGTTGAAATTCTCAGTGAATTGAGAATCCCAATATCTTCCACAAATTGCTTCAAATAATGGTATACAGTCACCGTCATGGTCATTAGGGCCTGCACCATGTTGTAGCAGCAGTTGTATGACATCAACAGGGCAGGCAGGATTCTGTAGTGCTAGTGTGAATGGTCCTTGGCATCTCTGAGCTGGCTGGTAGCATGCACCAGCAGCAAGAAGCAGCCTCACACCTTCAGTCCAGCCGGCCGCCAAGCCTTCCTGCACACAGCTTTCTGTAGACATGAAGTAGCTCTCATTGACATCCCAGCCACTGTCTATAACGCTCCTCAGCTGCTCTGTGCGCTTATTTTTCACTATATCCTGAATGATCTCTTCTCTCTTCTTAACAGACTGCAAGTCTAGTTTATTTGTCCATCCAACCACGTCCACAGCGCTAGTGCCTGTCACATGCAAGCTGCATTTTATCTTGGGTTCATCACCTTCTGCCATCCTCCACCTCAGGTGTTACAAAATGTGTACTGTAGCATAGATCTGTAAATGTAGTATGACTTATTTAGATACATGGTCATTTGGCTTGTTAGATGGAGACTTGACAACAACAAATGTAAAGAGACAATGCACATTGAATTCTAAGTAATGGAACCGGGACAGGGGTGGGGATTAATTAACACACTGCATTCAATCTATTTCAGCCAAACTCAATGCCTCTTAAATTGACTCTTAGCAGCTGCTTAGGCCAAAAAAAAAAAGGGTGTGTTTCAGGCAACCGACCCTAGATTCCAAAAAGGGCCGACCCTAGCATTTTTTTCCTAATTTTGGAGATTTTTTTTTTTTTGTTATTTTTTCTCAATTTTTACAAATTCTTTCAAGAATAACAAGCTCCAAGTGACCTCACAGGCCTGAATAATTGATTGACTTTAGATTATGGCTTTTTAAGAAGAATATCCAACAACTTCTTGATATTCTTAGGCAATGGAGGAATTATTGAGTCATTCTGGTGAGTCACGAGTTGATTTGTCAATTCGCGACTCATTCCTGGTACTCTCTCTATGTAAAAAAAAAAAATAATAAAAAAAAAAAATCCGACCTACCTACCCTAGAAATTCTAACCATGTTGCCTGAAACACACCTTTTTTTTTTTTGGCCTTAGTAACAGAGAAACATTGCGAGCTTTATGTCCAAATATGTGCAAATACAGCCTTCAGTGGAATAGGTGACGATACATTTTTCCAGAAGATTAAGCTACTGAATGTTACCTTCAGAAATTAAGGTTTACTGCACCAAATGCTCAATTAAAATATAGACATTTGATTGTATAGACTCATATATGTCACATGCAACACCGGTCATTGACTACGCTGATATTTTTACTTAAACTGAAAAGGCCCTTACGTATTCTGCCTATGCTAAATGTTAGAAGAAGTATCATGTGGAAGTGTATGGATAGAAAAGAGCACAAAATATATAAAATATAGAACACCAGTAAGGAGAATCACAAGTTGGCTAAAGTGCCTTTATCATATTATTCCACAATTAAATGTGCTGCATATGAAGGCTCGCAAAAGGTCATATGTGCTCGAGCGTGGAATACCAATAGCCAAGCAATGAATGTTAAGTACCATCTCATTAAAGGCTCAGTATGAACTCTTAGTATCTTTTATTTTAAGCACAACACTGTATTAGAATTCCAAGACGATTGTACCTGACTTGCTTCAACCATGAATGTTATTACTGGAATTCGTTTACCGCAGTGTTTACATGGTAGGGATATAACAACAGCTTGCTGATGTCTCTACCTCTTTTTTTCACTTGCATCACATTTTTTGGCCTCTGTATAGCATATACATTGTTCTTTAGTACAAGGCATACTAAAGAACCATAATACAGGAGATTGTTACACGCCATCAGGAAAAATGTAACCAAGACGACAACAAACTTCAGTGAATAAAGATAATTTGTTCTTAAATATGCCATTCCATATATTGGATGTGTATGAATGTCCTTATCCGGTGCTATATTCTTAATTAACACTAGAATCTCATACCTCTCTGGGTTTAGTACTTTAGATATCTACCTATCTATCCCCCCATTGAAAATACACCAGAAAAGCCCATAGTTGGACCAAGTAGTTGGATCACTTTCTGAGCTCTTACTGTCCATTGATACCATGTTAATGTGCCCCAACCCATAAATAATACACTTCTACAGTACTTGGAACATATTTGTGTATGATTTATAATTTTGTTGAAAATAATACCCACTTTAATATGTACTAACTAGCACATTATTTCCCAACTTGAAGAGATGCCATGATGACCTACATACTGCAAGTCTACCTACAGCCTCATGGTACTAGAGGAGGGTGGAGACCCTCCCCACACCTGTAATGTAAAGGTTCTGTAATGAGTATAACTGCCTTTAAATGATCTTTAACTGTTGATTGTTTATGCAGTATTTCTGAATCCTGACCAAAAATATCTAAGACCACACACACAGTTATGGTATGGTACATACGTGTTGCTGAGGTGTTCTCTCGCTGGTGCCCACGTCATGTATGGATGTATACTCAGTCTAAACTGTGTACAGGTGACCTTAAGGAGTTATTGGTGCATGACCAGTGTGGGATGGGTGTATGGTGTAGGTATGAAGTTTTTATTTCTGAATGTCTACCTTCGGTCTCAACTCAGTGCAATTCTTCTTAGTGATGTCAGGGCATCCATAGTTATAATTGGTTTCTCACCAGGGTGTACAAACTTTACTAACCAGGGCTGCATTTATTTAGCAAAACAACAAAAGTCAAACCATCTATATAAAGGCAACATGCTGTGCTTCAAGGGTCAAGTATGTATGTAGAATCTACACAAGCAAAGAAAATGTGGGGACTAGTTAGATGAAAAAAAGAGTTATCCAACATTACACTGCATTATTGTATTAGTTGTTTGTAATATCTAAGTGATACTGAAAATAATTATGCATAGACTGAAACAAAATTAAAATACTCTACAATACATGTCGAAGCATTCAGATTCAAATAGAAGACATGTACTCTAGTATATTAGAACTGATACTTTAATTAAGGATTTGATATTACATCAGTGATGTGACAGAATGTTACAGGTATTACATAGGCATGTTTCCTCATCAGCTGTCCTGGCATTAGAAATATAGGTGTTATGAGATTCATGACACTAAATTGTGAAGACACAATGAGAGTTGACATTGTTGCTCCGAGAGTGCCAAGGATTCCATGGGCAAACCTATTTAGTACCTCCATATCTTATACTTAGTTCTGGATTGTGTATTTCATGACATTACTTACTTTGTTTCTGTGTAAGATATATTTTATGTTTCAGAGGTTAGTGGCAGCATTTAATTCACTGATTGGTGTTTCAGTGTACAGTTCGAAAGATTTATGACTCAATATGCATTAGTATATTCACATTTACAGTTTATAGCTACTGCATCTCACTGTGTGCAGACAGTACACATCTGCAGTTCGATGTATGAATTATATATCATGGGTCACATAGCCATATGATAGGCCACACAGTATTCTTTATTGTGTTCATATTTCATGACACAGCACATACCGCTTCATCTTGGATGGTAAGGGGAGGCTCTTCACCACTGATGGTTGAAGGGACACCAGGCTCTCCCGCACACAGCGGCGGCTGTACCACTGCAGAGACCGGGGCTGACTCAGGAACTCCAGCACCAGGCCAATCTGGTTCATGATAAGTTCCTTTCTTTCTTCTGAGGTAACATAACCTGGGTAGATGACTTCTGAGTGGAGACGCAGGGACTCGTCACTAAATTCTTCCAAGTGAGCCATCTGGCTGGTCAAGTACTCAGGGAACATGTGCTTTTTGAATACTGTCTGAGAAGTTCCCTCCTTCTCTAGTTGATCTAGTTGATCCCAGATAGGACTCATGATAGGATTTACCAGTTTAGAATATTCATTCTGTAGTTTGATGAGACGTTGTCGTGTTCCTTGTGGAACTCTCACTCCTGTCTGCAGTAGAACCAACGGTGTTTCATATGTGTAAAGTGCATTCCGACTCACTGTAGAAAACTCTTTGAAGATGGAAGATGTCACTTTAAAAGTGTCAGCCCCATGCCGGATCAGCCACCTTATATTGTCAGTGTGACAACCTTCCCTGACAGCAGATTGCAGACCTGTTCCGATATCCTCCTTGTGGATGTTGCCTCCATACTGGAAGTAAATGTCAAGGTGCTCCCTCAGGAACATGATAGTGGATATTCTACTCCTCACCCCGGACGACCCCACATACTTATCTCTCAACCCCAACATCATGTGAAGCAGTGGTTCATCATTTACATCTGCCCCAAATACTAACAGGGTTTTGAAAAGGGCAACATTCAGCTTTAACTCATTTACATGAAGATGCATTATACTACCATAATTGATTTGATGGAAGCAATCTATAACTTCACCAAGAAGTGATGTAGCACAAACCGATTCGTAATAATAATAATTTACATAAGGGTCTGCTCCATTATCAAGCAGAAGCTCCACAATCCTCCGGAAGATCTCCTTACTCATTGGAGAAACTTCTTTCATTAATGGTATGCTTGAAAGATCATGATCGTTAGGGTCTGCGCCATGTTTCAGTAAGAGCTTCATGATATCTAAAAGACAGGCTTTATTCTGTAATGCAAGCTGTAATGGTGTATCCTTTACGCCAGGTGTCTTGTAGACTGCCCCAGCATCAAGCAGCAGTTTCACACCCTCAGTCCAACCATGCCATGAAGCTATGTGTAAAGTGGTTCTCTGATTCTGCATGTACAATACCTCATTGACATCCCAGCCACTGTGCAGGATGTACCTCAGGTGGGCTGTGTGACGGTTTTGGATGATGGCCTGGACTATGTCTGACCTTGTCTGGTGAGAGGCAGGGGCTGGATTTACTGTCCAATCAGCCACATCTACAACACCAGTGTCTGTAAAACTCCATTTTAACTTAGATGTACCAACTGCTGCCATCTTACTCTCCATAATATATTAATCTGTGTTCGCCTGTACTGCCTGTAGACACAACCGATATTGATCTGTTTCAAATTCTGACTCAACAAGCTTTCAAAGGCAAACAATTGAAAATGTATATAGTTTGAAAAGTCAAGCCTTAAAAGAACAATCAATAACATGAAGCAAAAATCACTCATTTTAGCATGCAGAAAGTTACAAGTATTGTTCATGTATACTATGTATATTGTGTACTGTCTGAACAATAGTGAACAGGTTCTGTTCTATCATAATAACCCTACTGTTCCAAGGATATGAAATGTTCTGCAGTGAGTGACTACAGAATTAAGAGATAGTGATAGTTTTTTTTTTACATTTTTGTTGCATGCATTGATGTTTACAGGCTCACTCTCACCAAATCAGTGCAACTAAAAAGTGGCCGTAAATGATCGGTGGTGTACCTGATCGGTGACGTACATGATCGGTGACATATATGATTGATGATCTATTGACTGCCTTACCCTTTCTGACCATGTTAAAAAATAAATGAAACTTACCAAGGTGTACATATGATGTGTGTCTTGACATGTAATATGTTAGAAATGTGTAGATGAGACTATTAAGATAATTTTACATGACATTTCAATACCAATCATGTACCTCATGTGACGTACATGATCAGCTATTATCTATTGCCTGCCTTAATTAACGTTTCTGACCATATTCAAAACATAAATCAATCATAGCAAGGTGTACATATAATGTAAGTCTTAACATGTATTATCAAAACATATGCAGCAGTGGGTAATAAGAAAATTTTACATGACATTCCAAGCCGGTCATGTACGTCATGTGACGTGCATGATGGGTTGTACATTGAGGCACTCCCCTTTGGCCCCTATAAGTATTTTGGGAGGTTTCCTTTTTTCTTTATAAGCTCCCCAAAAATACATTCCAGCCATTAGGTATGGTTAGATAAGTTAAATAGCGGAGTGCGGCCTCCTCTGACTCTGACTCCCACTCATGGAATACTGCTACTCATATGCTCACTCGTTATGTTTTTGCTTGAAACAGCACAGGTTTAAGAGGAAATGATGGCTTATCTCCCTGCTCCTGTGGGCTAAGATGCATAATTATGATAATGGAGTTCGGCAGAAAAATCTAATTGTGGAAAAAGTAAATAACTCCCCACCTCCCCACCTCCCCACCTCCCCACCTCCCCACCTCCCCACCTCCCCACCTCCCCACCTCCCCACCTCCCCACCTCCCCACCTTCCCACGACCTATATAAATAATGTTCATATAGCATTTCTTAATCCTGACTTAGTAAGTAGTAATTTTTTTAACAGGGGGGAGGGCATGTCAGTGGAATTTTGCACAGGTGCCCCAACATTTTTCCGGTCCCCTTTTATAAGAGGGGTCCAAATTTTCCCCTCCCAAGTCCATTCAAATCTATCATGCACAGACCCTTTTTAGCTATAGTGATATATGTGGCACATACTGCATATCGGCTCACATATGTTGCTTTTTTGTTAAAAAGGGATGAAATGTTTTTGTTTGCCTCCTCATGAGGGGTCCATATTCCTCTCCCACCCTCATATTCCACCAACACCCAATGTTGTTAAAAATGACCACTCCCTATAAATATCTTCAAACATCCAAATCACTCCTCAATGTGACACGACCGAAATAAATGTTTGCCTGCATATTCCGTTCCGAGATCTATGTAACTATGGTATTATGTCACAACCTTAAGAGCAGCCATTATGACCTATTTGCCTGTCAATCCACCAACCACCTTAATGTTCTAGCAGGGTTGAATGTTGATATAGTGTAACCTACCTTGTAGTCCTACCTTGTATCCTCAAAACACCAGTGCCACGTACACAGTTATTGTATGGTATGTACCTGTAATGGAGCTCTTGCTGGTATCCACTTCCTCTATGAATCTCTCCTTAGTCACGACTTTGTACAGGTGCCCTTAGAGAGTTATTGGTGCATGACCAGTGTTGGATGGGTGAATGGTGTAGGTATGACAGCCGGGAGCCATATATGTATAAAGTCTAATATTTAAAACAAAAAAACATAATACCTAGTTAGCACAAAATTCTGTTCAACCTAGAATCAACATTGCATCACTGAATAGTTTACCATTTGAAGAGTTTTCCTTTGTTGCTATCTCCTTTACTTTAGACAGTCTCCTAATACAGTCTATACAAAAACCTGCCGGACACCGGCTATAGCCAGCTAAAAGTATGCTGGTCCGGCAGAAAGTCTGTGTTTGCCTTGTCTACATACCAGTTTTTACGGCTTGTAAATCGGACCATTATTAAGGTTTCTAGAGAGTGAATTAAAAAGCTTGGATATTTTGTAGAAAGTTACCAAAAATTATACAATTGTAATTATCAAAATGATTTCAGTATACCAGTAACCTCTATTCATCATCACTTCCTATGTAAATTCTAGCTTTATGATATCTTTTTCTATACAATCATTTCCTCTAGGTATCCGGGCCTGCAAACATTTAGCCGGGCCTGCAGAATAACAAATCTGCAGGACCGAATGTCCTACAAGGCGAAAAACTTTTCGTATAGACTGCTAATAGTCTCAGAGTATGGTAAGCTGGGAAAGTTAGTAGTGAAGGGACAATGAAAACCATTCAGTCAGGTAATACCAAAATCTACAAGCTCTGGATGTCATAGGTTTGTCATTTGTTAGACTTGATCTGCCTGGGTAGCTGCCTTAATGATTTATCAGGCTCTGACCAAGACGATTCATGTTTTAGCATTTTAGAATTTTATGTAATCAGGACCCTCCAAAGAAAGAAAACAATTGGCCAACCAACAACTTTAGTTAAGGATAGTTTTTTATACGGTGTAAGCTGGAGGATATGTTTCATAAGTTGCATAGCTGATAATAACTGGCGACAGATAATGATCACTAAGTACTGGTCTCAATGTCAAAGCAAACAGTAATTAGTCTTTGTACCTACATGGTGGAAGAACCAGCTGAGGCAGCAGATCGCATGGTGGTTGATGATGCATCCATAGTGCCCCTGATTAATTGTAAATTTGTATCCTCTAACAGACAAATGTCACCCATTAGGTGTGCATATACAAGCAACAGTTTACAGGAGGTTAGATGTGAATCCATCCTTACAGGTTATCCAGGCTACAATGTAAATACATAATTATCATCTGAATGTCTATATCTAGTTTAATATCAGAAATACAAATGATATTCCAATTTTCCTTCATGAAGTTCATTTTGTTTCAGTGGCTTCTCAAAGCCTCCTTTGGTTATTTCACAAGTTGATACTAATGCAATACAAAAGCAAGTCCATGTTAATATGATATGTACATATCTGACATAAGGACAAAAAACTACATTTTTGACAAATATCATGTTTTCATAACATGATTCACAACATGAGTGAGCCTGGTTGTAATGTGGGCTCTTTGTGCCCCTTACATCAGAATAGCAGCTACATGAGGCCCTGTGTCAGCACCTGACTGCATCAGGGTGGTGCATGCCAGTGCTACTGCCCTGATTAGTACATCCATCTGTATATACCATGAATCACATCTGTAGGTCTCAAATACATTAGTATTCCTGACCATTTTCATATTTCATGGCACAGAATGTAGCGCTTCATTTTGGATGGTAAGGGGAGGGTCTTCACCACTGATGGTTGAAGGGACAACAGGTTTTCTCGCACAAAGCGGCGGCAGTACCACTTTAGTGACTGGGGCTGACTCAGAAACTGCAGCATCATGTGAATTTGGTCTGAGGAAAATGTACCATCACTGTTCACCATGAGCTCTTTACTATTGCTCTCTGCGTACACATGCAGGGATTCGTCACTGAACTCCTCCAAGTCAACCAGCTGCTTAGTAAAGTACTCAGGGTAAATTTGTTTCTTCAAAGTCCTGTGAGAACTCGTCATTGTCTCTTGGAGATTCCAAAAAGCCACATACCTAGGACCTGAATCTAGATGTTCAACGTTGCCAAGATGCTCCTGCATTCCTTGTACAACTCTTACTCCAGCCTCCAGGAGAATCAAAGGACTGTCACCAGCACGACACAGACACTTCCTAATAGGTTGTGTTAAGATGGAAAACCTAAATGTTGATGTGTCAGCCCCATGTCTTAACAGCCACCTAATACTGTTACTGTGACAACATTGTCTGACAGCAGATTCCAGACCTGCTCCTTGAAGAAGTTCCTCCTCGTGGAGGTAACTCCCGCCACCCGGGGGTTGCCAGTTGGGGGGTATTGTTTCTTTGAACTCCCTGTGGATGTTGCCTCCGTACTGGAAGTACAAGTCAAGGTGCTCCCTCGGGAACATGTAGTGAGGTAAGGTGTACATGTGACCACCCCTAATGGACCATTTCACTGATCCCAACATCTTGTGAAGCAGAGGTTCATCATGGTTTACATCAGCCCCAAATACTAATAGGGGTTTGATTAGGGCAGCATTGGCCTCATACTCTGTATCCTTGATTGCCTTAGAGTTCCTGTAGTGACGAATGTTCAAGCTGAGGGAATCTAGAGCTGTGCTTAAAGCTGATATACGAGGATTTAATTTGCAAATTATATTAGGGTCTGCTCCATTCTCCAACAGCAGCTGAACAATCCTGACGTACTCCTTGATAATGTGTGTCTGAGAGTTAAACCAAAGTGCTATAAAAAGTGGGATACACGGGCCTTCATGGTCATTAGGGTCTGCGCCCTGTTGTAGCAGCAGCTCTACAACTTCAGGAGAGGCAGGATTCTGTATTGCCCTGTATAATGGTGTTTCTTCTACACCAGGTGTATTGTGGGTAGTAGCACCTGCAGCCAAAAGCAGCTTCACTCCCTCAGTCCAACCTTCCCACGATGCTGTGAGTAGAGCAGTTATTCTGCCTATAACACCTGCATGTATTGTTACATTGTACATAAGTAATACCTCATTGACATCCCAGCCACTGTGCAGGATGTACCTCAGGTGGCCTGTGTGACGGTTCTGGATGATGGCCAGGACAATGTTCGACCTCTTCTGAAGAGACTTCTTACCTTGACCTAACATCCACCACTTCTTCTGTGTTGGTTTCCAATCACCCACATCCATCACCCTCTTATCTCCATTACGATATAGGTCGACTTCTAACTTAGATTCACCACCTTCTGCCATTGCTTGACCACTCAGTATCACAATAAGCAGCTACTCTCTAACCTCTGCTGGTTGTTCTGTGAATATAGTATGAGGCATTTCAGTTTATTAAGCATCAATAAATGTGTGGATGAAGAGTTGAATACCATTAAGTAAAAATTAAGCTAATTTGCATTCTAACATTTGAAAGAGGGGCATCTGATGTAGGGTCTACATCATTTCCATGCAGCTACTTCAGAATGAGAGGTTAAAGATTAGGGATGGTATCCAATTCGATTTCGATTATCACGATTTTGGTCTTGATATTTCGATTTTATCGGTTTATGTTAATAGAGAACAAAAGTTAAAATCTGCATGGGAATCTACTATGTACTGGGGAAAGGGGACATTGTTTACACCTGCAATAAAGTATCTTCTCTTTAATCATGCCACATATATAAAAATATATAATATTTGCATAACAAATTCTACGTGACTCAAAATTGATAAAATTCAAATGTAAAAGTTGATACTAAAGTCTACAAAAGGAATGCCTTCAGAATACTATCCACAGATTTGGTTCTAGTGTGAATATTGACAAAATTGTTTTAAATTTGAAAAGATGATTACCCTGGTTATAGACTGAATAAAGGGTATATTGATATAATCCTTTTCTCGGTGAGATAATTGAAATCCTGGAAATGTCAGAACATTCACTAAGAGCATAGCGATAACATCCTTATTTTTATGAAGAGATAAATTTATTATACCAATAATAAATTGATCAATAAACACAACCAAACAACAACAAAAGGTGTTCAAGATGACAGAAATAAATTATTTATTTCTTAAATAAACCGTCACTACAGTTTCGGCCTGGAGGGGCCTTCATCAGGTGATATTTTTAACGACCACATGAATAGTAAAATTACTGTAGTATTACTGACAGGAACATAACAAGTCACTGGAACAACTAACTTTTTTTCTTATCATTCATTATTATTTGAAAAACCCTGGTTTGTCTATGTGTTTTAAAATCAGTATCTACTATATCTCAGTCATCAATATATGATATACTATGTCACAACTGTAAGAGGCCATTATGGCCTACTGCTTGTAACACATCCACTGATAGCCTCTACGTATTAGAGAAGTGGGAAACCTATCTCTTCGCCTCTCTGATAGATTGGGTAATAGTGTCCCATGCCTTAACATGATTATTGAATGTTAATGTAGTGCTAGATCCTTACAAATATCTTCAAACATCTAGTCCCACACACGGTTTTAGTATCATACATACCTGTAATGGAGGTGCTGTCTCGCTGGTACCCACTTCCTGTGTGAATGTCCCCTCAGTCACGACTTACTACAGGTGTCGTGTAAGGACTTATTGGTGCATGACCAGTATGCTATAGGGCACCTAGCTGTTGATTGCAGCACCACTTGTGCTAAGTTGAGAACCTTCAGTACAGGCCCTTCGCCACTAGGTGGAGCAGCGAACCAGGGGTTATGACGTCACAGGGCAGTACTGAGTCTATAGGTGTCCACCTAGTGTTACCTGCTTGAACTTCTAACCCCCGAACATGGATGCCCCCATGGCCTAACCCCTAGGAGCCCTATATATTTATGGTATAGGATGTAAACTAACAACCAAGATCTTATGTCATTGTAGACTGGTGGGCCAAGCCTCAAAAGTCCTCTAGAAATCATTTCTAAGGGCATGGAGCAGTAGAGCTAGGCAACATGATTTTTTTTCACCTCTGGAACGTGCTGAATCTGAATATCAATGTCACCCAGCTTGAATTTTGGGTCTTCTATGTTTAATCTTCAAATGAAAGAAAAGTAAGAAAAATACCAAAAATTGAAATAAAATCTAAAATAAATAACAAAAAGCAATATGATGACTCTTGGGATATTCATAGCTGAGTGTCTCCTCAGCAATAATTGATGATATAGTAATCTTAGTATGAAGGTCAAGGTCAAGTTGAAGAACAAGAAAGGTGGGAGATATCTTGTGAATCAGAGTGGATATTTTATATCTCATCTTTCCATTTTTGTTCTTCACTGATGCTTATTACAGGTAATATCGGAATCAAAGGTCAAAGGTCAAAGGTCAGAATTCAAGGAGATTCCTGTTATAATTTCTATATTCTACAGGCCCAATGTGTACCATGCTGAGACTTCCCAGGAGACCTGCCTGTAGAGTCATTGTGGGACAACAGCAGCAGTTGCAATGTCAACTGCTAGTATGCATATATTTTGGTCCATTCTATGACCTTTCCTACATGAAGGAAACTGGCCCCAAGCACAATTCAACTATTATGCAAGAACTTGATCCACACTATGATTGGAGAGTGACTGGAACTGCTAGCTCCATGTCATCATTCATGGAGCGCAGACAGAATCCCACCCCAGAGAGAAATAAGGACTTTGGTAAGTCTACCAACCATTTTGTGCATTCAATCTAATGATAGGTATTATGGTAAAAGGGTATTCATTGTTTAATGTAAGGCTGCCTGGGGGGGAGGGGTGCATAAAAAAAGTGGATCATTCTTATAGGGGGGGGGGGGTCAAGGGATGAGGATGATCCAATTACAATTACTCTTTAGCACTTTCTGAGGTAGTGGGCCTAGTCAATATAACAGGGAGCAGTGGTCTTTTTAAATGACCCAGGGCAGGCTTCAAATTCATTGTACAAAGTTGTCTTTAGCTTTATTATTGGCTTGGATTTTATGCTAGACAAGGTGATGTCCCCAGGCAGACACGAATGTCTTGCAGTGGCTTTTAACAGCCGATGCATCTGGTCGTGAGGTGGACATGGCAGATATCCTAAAACACAAACTAAAGCCAGTTCCTCTATCACTTGCAGAGCTGAATGGTGAGCTTCGCACTGGCAATAAGTCTTCAAGGACAGACATAATTATTACTCACTGACATTGATTGCTCTGAGAACATCAACTACATGGATGCATGCATTATCATTGATGGACAGGCAGTCATTGCTGAAATTGGTAAACCAAAAGATGCAAAAACTTTCGGTGATATAGCGGATGTCTTTGTGAAGACTGTGATGCACATTGGCAAGAAGTACAAAAGAATTGATCTAGTATTTGACAGATACAAACAAGAATCAATCAAAAACAAAACACGGAAACGACACAGCAAGGCAACAAGACCAATCAGGCGTATGATAGAGAATGATCGTGATGTACCTATTCCCAGAAGCTGGCCCAAGTTCATAGCCATGTCCAAAAACAAGGCTGATCTCAATGAGTTCCTCTCAAATGAGATCCTTGAGAATGTGTCACAACAAAAAGTGATGTAGTGTCTGGAGGATTCACCCTCGCTACTGATGTAAGGTCATCAGATCCTCCAATGGACATAGCCAGTCTCAGAGGAACACATGAAGAAGCCGATACCAGGATTGTTTTGCATGCAATCAATTGTGAGTACGAAACTGTGGTTGTTCATTCTAATGATATAGATGTTCTCCTAGTCCTCCTTAGTCATGTTGGCAGTGCCATGTGCTCAAATATGTGGATGATATATGGCACTGCTAAGAACAGAAAACACATACCCATTCAGGATGTATCAAAGACATTGCCGGTAGATTCACTAGATGGACTGCTGGGATACCATGCGCTTACAGGCTATGATACCACATCGTACATATCAAGCCAAATGAAAAGATCTACCTGGAAAGTCTTTCTATCTCACCACCAACTGGTCCGAGATTTAGGAGAAGGAGACCTGACTGCAGAGAAAGAAAAGAAGGCAGAGGAATTTGTGTGCAAGATGTACAGAGCTCATGAGATAGCAGATGTTGATAAGGTACGCCATATTATGTTCTCAAAATCAAAGAAACCTGAGGCACTACCACCAACCAAGGATGCACTGCATTTCCACATCATGAGGGTCCACCATCAGACCATGATATGGAAGCAAGCCGATTCTACAGAACCAGACATTCCTGATCCAACTACAATAGGTTGGACCAAGAGAAATGGAGGACTGGATCCAATCCTGATGTCATTAAGCCCAATTCCAAAAGCGTGTATGGAAGTCATATTCTGCTCCTGTAAAACAAATTGCAGAGCAAAGCGTTGCAAGTGCAGAAAGGCTGGGTTACAATGGACAATAGTGTGTGTATGTAAGAAAGATTTGGAAGACCTGTGCTTGAATAAGCAGTAAGACTTTCACTTGATTAAGTCTTATGTATCAGCGAGATTTAGAGGACATAGCTGAACTTAATTTACTAAGCATTGAAACTTTCTATGCTAGTGACTTTCACCTACACTGAATTATACATTAGAACAATGTATGATGTAAGCACATTTGTTAATCTTATGGTAACAATTTTCATCCAGAAAGCATGATTAGGTGTGGCATAAAATACAACAGCAAATTAAAGATGAAGATCATTAACTTTCCTGTCTTTACTATCCTATACAGTGATTTACAGTGTCCTATTGCAATTTGCTAGCTAAATGGCCTTCCTAATCGGTCATACTGATAAATTGAGCAAATAGATGTCAATACTACATACATATAGTATATAAATGTGTTTCACCTCCATTAGTGCTTTAGAAAATGGGTATGGAGTATTGAATATCAAATACAAAGTGCTACTAGAAACAGCCTCTCCTTTTGGACTTGGTTGACCTTGACCTTTAACCATATCATACATAATTGTTAAGGTGACACTAGGCATTGTACATCTCATGAGTTTGATTCATTATATGGCGTTTCATTATTTTTTAAACATTTTATTTTAATTTTTGGTATTTTTCTTACTTTTCTTTTTCATTTAAAGATTAAACATAGGAGACCAAAAATTCAAGCTGGGCAACATTGATATTCGGATTCAGTACGTTCCAGAGATGGAAAAAATCATGTTGCCTAGCTCTACTGCTCCATGCCCTAAGGAATTTTTCCCAGCCTGCCGACCACCAGTCTATTGTGTCATAGGATACTTTCTATGTCACAAATCATTAATTACTAGCTGGGGAGGGGTAGTCTTGATGGGTCTTCAACTGTGAATCTCTCCCCCTCCCTCATTAGTTTGCAGAAAGTAATCTTCACTTGTCCCAATAACTTTTGATTTAGGGGAATGCCCCCCAACCCTAGAAGAAGGAAACATCCATACCTCGTAACCCACTCTATGACTCACTCTATATCTACCAAGCCTCCAAAGCTGACAGCAGGTCCCTTACTTCACACTGACTATTTACACAGTTATGATTACTATTCTGAATTCTGAATTATATCTGCACCGCTCGAGCCTGACAAACGTAATGACCATTTTGTATGCATTTATTGAAAAGACCTCTTAACCTCAAGTTTTGACTTCTGAATGTTTACTCTCAGTCTGGACAACTCTGCTTAAAGGCAAAAACACTTGCTGCCCCTCCAGTAGCGGTTGGAGTCAAGTGAGGACTGGCAATCTGGGTCGTTATAGAGAGGGTTTAAATATGTTCATAGAGCATGACCAACACAGCTTTTCTTCTGATGAATGTTTAACAGTGTTTAACCCTCTAAGTGCAGCATGCTGCCTTATGGCAACACTTGTCACCATGATTCACCAACCAAATGCTTTGCATGTGAGCATTGATCATTGCAGGAGTGTGTTAACCCTGTACGATGCTTAAATTCAGCCATAGTGAGTTTCTCACCAGGGCATGCAAGTTCTACTTACCAGGGCTGCATTTATTCACCAACACAACAAGTAGCATGACATATGAAAGCATCGTGCTGACCTTCAAGTACATATGTATATATACAGTAAACCTCGCTATAAGCCAAACTAGTGTATTAGCCCCATCTAGACTTTAGGGATATTCTACAAGTTTCCCAGGGGGTCTGATTAGGGGAACTTTAGTACTGTAGTATACATATAAAAAACTTGTGTATAAGTCGCATCTAGGCTTAGGGCCGATCCTATAAGTTATGGATGTCATTGGTTTGTAATTTATTAGACTTGTAACATAATCTTGCTGTGTAGCTGCCTTAATGAGTTATCAGACTGTTCATGTGTTAGGGGTTTAGAACAAAGTATGTAATCAGGACCCTCCCAAAAGGGACACAATTCGCCAAGCAACAACTTTTATTTAGGACAGTTTTTTACATGGTGTAAGCTGGAGGGTATGTTTCATAAGTTGCATAGCTGATAATTACTGGCGACAGATAATGATCACTAAGTACTGGTCTCAATGTCACAGCAAACAGCAATAGGTTTCTGTACCTACACGGTGGTAGAACCAAACTGAGGCAGTAGGTCACATGGTGGTTGATGATGCATCCATAGTGCCCCTGCTTAATTGTAAATTTGTATCCTTTAACAGACAAATATTACCCATTAGGTGTGCATTACAGTGGCCCAGGAGGGTCAAATCTTTTTGTAATTTTGAAATTTCAAATTCAATTCAACTTGCAAAAAATCAACTTGAGTTGAAAGTGAAAACTCTAACTTCAACCATCTACTGTCACCTGTCAACTGTCAATTCAAGTAATTCAACTTGTGACTGCTATCTTTCAACACTACATTAAACCAAAAACAATGCAAATGTCAAAGTTGAAAGTGAAAACTCCAACTTCAGTCACTGACTGTCAACTGTCAACTGTCAATTCAGGAACAACAGTTTGTGACAGGTATCTTTTAACACTGTAGGTCACTCCATGTGTCCTATGGTATGTTGCCAAGGGTTCTGCAAAGGGTTCTGCCACACAGTATGTGACATGTTTCATACAAATGTGTGACAAAATTATGACAAGTTTGTGACATTGTGTGACAAGTGTGTGACAAGTGTGACAAGCATGTGACAAGTATTTGAAAAATGGTATATGAGTGTGTGACAAGTATTATACATACATATGTAACAAGTATATAAGAGCATGTGGCAAGTATGTGACAAGTATGTGACAAGTATGTGGTAATTGTGTGACAAGCATGTGACAAACATGTAACAGCATGTGACAAGTATGTGATAAGTGTGTGACAAGCATATGACAAGCATGTGACTGATTAGGTGACAAGTAGGTGACAAGTGTGACAAGCATGTGACAGGCATGTGACAGGTATATGACAAGTGTGTGACAAGCATGTGACAAGTTGGTGACAAGCATGTGACAAGCATATGACAAGTATATTACAAGTGTGTGACAAGTATGTGACAAGCATGTGACAAGCATGTGACAAGTAGGTGACAAGTGTGTGACAAGCATGTGACAAGTGTGTGACAAGCAGGTGACAAGCAAGTGACAAGCAGGTGACAAGTAGGTGACAAGTAGGTGACAAGTAGGTGACAATTATATGACAAAAAGTATACAAATGTGTCAAACACTTGCCACATACTTGTCACTTGCTTGTCACCTACTTGTCACCTGCTTGTCACATGCTTGTCACATGCTTGTCACCTACTTATCACCTACTTGTCACACACTTGTCACATGCTTGTAATATACTTGTCACATGTTTGTCACATGCTTGTCACATGCTTGTCACATGCTTGTCACATACTTGTCACATACTTGTCACACACTTGTGATATACTTGTCACATGCTTGTCACATGCTTGTCACATGCTTGTCACCGACTTGTCACCGACTTGTCACCGACTTGTCACATACTTGTCACATGCTTGTCACATGCTTGTCACACACTTGTCACATATTTGTCACATGTTTGTCACATACTTGTCATATGCTTGTCACATGCTTGTCACATGCATTTCACATGTTTGTCACATGCTTGTTACATGCTTGTTACATGCTTGTCACATGCTTGTCACAAGCCTGTCACATGCGTGTCACACACTTGTCAAATGCTTGTCACATACTTGTCACACACTTGTTACATGCTTGTCACATGTTTGTCACATGCTTATCACATGCTCTCATATGTATGTGTTATACTTGTCACACACTTGTGTACCACTTGTCACACACTTGGCACATGCTTGTCACACTTGTCGCACACTTGTCACATGCTTGTCATACACTTGTATGAAACTTGTCACACACTGTGTGGCAGAACTCTTTGTAGAACCCTTTGCAACATACCATAGGACACATGGAGTGACCTACAGTGGTAAAAGATACCTGTCACAAGCTCTTATTCCTGAATTGACAGTTGACAGTTGACAGTAAGTGACTGAAGTTGGAGTTTTCACTTTCAACTTTGACATTTGCATTGTTTTTGGTTTAATGTAGTGTTGAAAGATAGCAGTCACAAGTTGATTTACTTGAATTGACAGTTGACAGGTGACAGTAAATGGTTGAAGTTAGAGTTTTCACTTTCAACTCAAGTAGATTTTTTGCAAGTTGAAGTGAATTTGAAATTTCAAAATTACAAAAAGATTTGACCCTCCTGGGCCACTGTAGTACATATACAAGCAACAGTTTACAGGAGGTTAGATGTGAATTCATGCTTAGAGGTTATCCACACTACAACGTAAATACATAATAAGTATCTGAATGTCTATATCTAGTTTAATATCAGAAATTCAAATGATATTCCTATTTTCCTTCATTAGGTTCTTTTTGTTTCAGTGGCTTCACAAAGCCTCCTTTGGTTATTTCACAAGTTGATACTAATGCAATACAAAAGCAAGTCCATGTTAAGAAAATATGTACATATCTGACATGAGGACAAAAAAACTACATTTTTGACAAATATCATGTTTTCATAACGTGATTCACAACATGAGTGAGCCGGGTTGTACTGTGGGTTCTTTGTGCCTGTTATCGTGCCTCAGTATCGCAGCTACATGACATCATGTGTTAGCACCTGACTGCACGAGGGTGATGGGTACCAATACTACTTTCCTGAGCTGTACATCCATCTGTATATACTATGAAACACATCTGTAGGTCTCACATACATTAGTATTCCTGACCATTTTCATATTTCATGACACAGGATGTAGCGCTTCATCTTGGATGGTAAGGGGAGGGTCTTCACCACAGATGGTTGAAGGGACAACAGGTTTTCTCCCACAAAGCAGCGCCAGTACCACTTCAGTGACTGGGGCTGCCTTAGAAACTCCAGCGTCATGTGAATTTGGTCTGAGGAAAATGTACCATCATTGTTCACCATGAGCTCTTTACTATTGCTCTCTGGGTACACATGCAGGGATTCGTCACTGAACTCCTCCAAGTCAACCAGCTGCTTAGTAAAGTACTCAGGGTAAATGTGTTTCTTCAAATTCTTGTGAGAACTCTCTATTGTCTCTTGGAGATTCCATAAAGCCACATACTTAGGACCTGAATCTAGATGTTCAATGTTGCCGAGATGCTCCTTCATTTCTTGTACAACTCTTACTCCAGCCTGCAGGAGGATCAAAGGATTGTTACCAGCACGCCGCAGACACTTCTCAATAGGTTGTGTTAAGATGGAAAACCTAAATGTTGATGTGTCAGCCCCATGTCTTAACAGCCACCTAATACTGTTACTGTTACAGCATTGTCTGACAGCAGATTCCAGACCTGCTCCTTGAAGAAGCTCCTCCTCATGGAGGTAACTCCCGCCACCTGGGGGTTGCCAGTTGGGGGGTATTGTTTCTTTGAACTCCCTGTGGATGTTGCCTCCGTACAGGAAGTACAAGTCAAGGTGCTCCCTCGGGAACATGTAATGAGGTAAGGTGTACATGTGCCCACCCCTAAGGGACCATTTCACTGATCCCAACATCTTGTGAAGCAGAGGTTCATCATGGTTTACATCAGCCCCAAATACTAATAGGGGTTTGATTAGGGCAGCATTGGCCTCATACTCTGTATCCTTGATTGCCTTAGAGTTCCTGTAGTGACGAATGTTCAAGCTGAGGGAATCTAGAGCTGTGCTTAAAGCTGATGAACGAGGATTTAATTTGCAAATTATATTAGGGTCTGCTCCATTCTCCTGATGTACTCCTCGATAATGTGTGGCTGAGAGTTAAACCAAAGTGCTATAAATAGTGGGATACACGAGCCATCATGGTCATTAGGGTCTGCGCCATGTTGTAGCAGCAGCTCTACAACATCAGGAGAGGCAGGATTCTGTATTGCCCTGTATAATGGCGTTTCTTTTACACCAGGTGTCTTGTGGGTAGTAGCACCTGCAGCCAGAAGCAACTTCACTCCCTCAGTCCAACCTTCCCACGATGCTGTGAGTAGAGCAGTTATTCTGCCTATAACACCTGCATATATTGTTACATTGTACATAAGTAATACCTCATTGACATCCCAGCCACTGTGCAGGATGTACCTCAGGTGGCCTGTGTGACGGTTCTGGATGATGGCCAGGACAATGTTCGACCTCTTCTGAAGAGACTTTTTACCTTGACTTAACATCCACCACTTCTTCTGTGTTGGTTTCCAATCACCCACATCCACCACCCTCTTATCTCCATTACGATATAGGTCGACTTCTAACTTAGATTCACCACCTTCTGCCATTGCTTGACCACTCAGTATCACAATAAGAAGCTACTCTCTAACCTCTGCTGCTTGGTCTGTGGATATAGTATAAGGCATTTCAGTTTATTTAGCATCAATAAATGTGTGGATGAAACGTTGAGTACCATTAAGTAAGAGTTAAGCATATTTGTATTTTAACATTTTAAAGAGGGGCATCTGATGTAGGGTCTACATCATTTCTATGCAACCACTTCAGAGTGAGAGGTTAATGATTAGGGATGTCATTGATATCCAATTCACTTCGATGACAATTTTGGTCCTGATATTTCGATTTTATTGATTTATATGAATAGAGAACAATGATTAAAATCTGCATGGAAATCTACTATGTACTGGGGATAAGAGACATCATTTAAACCTGCAATAAAGTATCTAATCTTTGATCATGCCACATATAAAAATATAAACAATTTGCATAACAATGCACAAATGTTGATACTAAAGTCTACTAAAAGAATGCTGTAAGAAAATTAGCCACAGATTTGGTTCTAGTGTGAATATTCACAAAATTATTCTAAATTTGGAAAGATGATTCCCGTAGTTAAAGATGAAATAAAGGGTGTATTGATATAATGCTTTTCTTGATATGATAATTAAAATTCTGGAAATGTCAGAACGTTGATTCAGAGGGTATCGATAACTTCCCTATCATAAACGACCAGAAATAGCTTGCTTGAACAGTAAAATAACTGTAGTATTACTGAGAGGAACATAACAAGTCACTGAAATAACTAACATTTTTCTTATCATTCACTTTATTGGAATACCGGGTTATTTATATGTTTTAAAATTATTATCTACTATATATCATACATCAACATATATATGTATATATGTATGTATATATATATATATATATATATTATATACATATATGATATACAATGTCACAACTTTAAGAGGCCATAATGGCTTACTACCTGTACATCCACTGATAGCTTCTATGTATTTGAGAAGGGTGAGAACTATCTCTACACCTCTCTGATAGATTGTACAATAATGTCCCATGCCTTAAAGTGGCATTCTCACCGAGCATTTCCCACTCACAATTCTAGTACTGTTCTAGTCTGCTATGTGGTAAGTGCGAGTGGTGAGAATGCCCCTTTAATATGATTGTTGAATGTTAATGTAGTGCTAAATCCGTAGAAATATCTTCAAATATCTAGTCCTACACACGGTTATAGTATCATACATACCTGTAATGGAGGTGTTGTCTCGCTGCTACCCGCGTTCTGTATGGATGTCTACTCAGTCACGACTCTGTACAGGTGTCCTTTAAGGAGATATTGGTGCATGACTAGTGTGCTATATATTTATGGTATAGAACAACCAAGATCTTATGTTATTGTCTGATAGGATGATTTTTATGTCACAAGTCATTAATTACTAGCCGGGGAGGGGGTGTCTTGATGGGTCTTCAACTGTAAATCTCTCCCCCTTCCCTCATGAGTTTGCTGAAAGTAATCTTCATATGCCCCAATAACTGACTTGGCGAAATACCCCCCAATCCTAGAAGAATACCTCGTAGAACAATCATGAGGACATACGTTTTCCCAAGCATGGAGGCTTTGCCCCCACCCCCACTGAGTGCCTATTTTCCATTATGACTCACTCACCAAGTCATCACAGTTTACATCTTCCCCAAAAACCAACAAGGTTTTGAAAAGGGCAGCATTAGCCTCATACTCACTCACTAGAAAAAAACGCTTGTGATGGAAATGGCTTTTATGGATGAGCAAAATTAAGACCTTGCCTGGAGTTGATAGAGCTGTAAGAGGTTTATAATTATAAGTTACATTAGGGTCTGCACTATTCTCCGCAGAACCTGTATAATTCTAGTGAAATTGTCATTACTCTGACTCCAAGAGATTGTTCTGGAGAGTGCACTCAAAAAATAAACTTGTCTCCAGACTCTTCGAAGTGACAGTCATAAAATAAACGAGTCAAAAACTTGTCTAAGTGACAAGAAAGCGGGTCTTCTAGCTGGAGATAGAGGACCCACTTGGCATGTGCCAGCCTGAAACCCGATATTTGCCAGCTCCAGATTCTATTTGTGGGATGGTAACCTGATAGGTTAGACAACTTTTGACTCGTTTATTTTATGACAGTCACTTCGACGAGTCTGGAGACAAGTTTACTTTTTCAGTGTGCATCCAATAATGGTATACTCTCACCATCATGGTCATTGGTATCCTCACAATTTGTCAGTAGCAGTTGTATGACATCAACAGGACAGGCAGGGTTCTCTAGTGCTAGGTATAATGGTGTGTCCTGTACACCAGGTGTCTTGTGGGTAGCACCAGCAGCCAGAAGCAGCTTCACTCCCTCAGTCCAACCCTCGGCTGCTGCTTCATGTAGAGCGGTTCTCTGATTGTGTACATCTAACATCTCATTGACATCCCAGCCACTGTCCAGGATCTTCCTCAGCTGGTCTTGTCGGTTCCTGAATACTGCCAAGTTGATGTCTGACCTTTTCAGGGGAGAGTCATGTTCAACTGTCATATCAGCCTGATGCACAAATCTGGCTTTTTCACAATGTCATTTAACTTTTAGCTTCGGTTTATTGCCTTCTGCTGTTTTCCTTTTGCTTAGACCAGTGGGCCGATTGCTCTCTACTGATTGATGAGGGATATTTTTAGGGTTATGCCATCAGCATGCACCGAACCTGCGGACAGTCCACCTTATATACTACCTGTGATGGTCACATGACTACCACAAGTAGCATCATCTAGTGGTCAATAGTTATGTTACCAGTTATGAAACCCTTATTGATAATTATAGTTGGTAACCTCAGTATGCAATTGTATATGATTACCGACAGTATATGTAATGAACCATCGGTACTCATTAAGGAATGAACTGCCCGTTACACTACCTTGGAAATTCAATGGGCAAATCAATACATACAATTGAAGAAATTAAAAATAAACTATAATCATATGAGAGCTATGCAAGTCTCAATCAACAGAGTATTATATGAACATGGTGTGTACAGTGCAAAAAGTAATATACATATCATTGCCAAGTTAGCCTTGCTTCAAGGCAGGCTAACAAGAACTATAGGAAGGTATGTACCTGTAATGGAACCAGCAAATCAGTTCATTTGCTTCACCTTGTTTTACCCCCGGAACTGTATGTTCATTTCGTGCATTTTGTGTCACATCTGTACCATGTAAAACACTCACACACACTGACACTGTGTTCCATGGAACATATTCCCACAGATTTTTGAAAAGGTTCTTCACATATAATGACAAAATATATAATGCCCTAGGCCAAAATGTTTATCATGGATTGCTAAAATATAGGAAATACTGTAATAATTCTTGCAACCAGCAGTAATTGACATTCTCAACTGCTGGTTTGTATAAACTAACTCAATCAGATCCCTAGCATTTCAACATAGGGCTGATGAGTATTTGTACCTGGTCTATATTGACCATCAACATAAGAGTTCACATACATAGCAGAAGATCGCTGCGTGCATCTCCAAAATCGTGGAAAACAATGATTACAAAGGGGAAAATTGGTATCAAATGAAAGCTTACAGTGTTGCGGATCCAATGATCTAGGAAAAAATGCATATTTACGACGTTTGCTAATTCATATTATATTGATTGCTGAAATATGAATTTAGCTTGCCAAAGATCCATATTTTCCAACCCATTCGGTCACTGGCAGAAAAAGTAAAGAAAGAAAAAAAAGGCGCCCTCATTTTTGATGAGAAACAAGGATATTTGGAGTAGCCTTATCATTTTGTCAGGTTGAAATAGTGCAGGGTTTTTGAAACCAGGTGCTATCTTTGTTGTCCCTTGATATTCTCATTGGTAAAATGGAATCATTATCATTGTGTATAACCATAATAACATGTTCTCAATGTATCAAGTTACATAAGATATTAAAATACATGCCATATGATTTTGATTAAAGTGGCAATAAGAGGGAAAGACCATAGACATCATTGCTCTAGTAATCGTATTTTGATAAAGGTCTAACCTTCTGCTACATGTCTACATAGCTGACTGTTGGCATGAATTGCACACAGCTGCATCAGGCCTACACTACCATGGTAGAAATATTGGTGAAGAAATTAGCATGCGCACATATAGCAGAGAGTGCACTAACAGATTTTTGCATTTTAAAAAGAAAAGGGAAACAATATATATATATGATCTGAAACATTTTTGTGCCGTGGCACACAATTCTGTGTGATATGTGTGAATGTGTGTGAATAAGTGTGACTTATTTTCCTATAGTGCATGGTGTCATATATTGTGCCAATTACATAGGACAACAGTCACACCAGGTGCACGTTCCAGACACTAAGTCAAACTAAGGTGTTGTCCCGCTGGTACCCTCGTCCTGTATGGGTGCAGGGGGGGACAACGCCGCGGCTCCACCTGGTGTTAAATGCAAGCATAACATTGTCCTGGCCTGCAGCCAAATGGATGTTCAGGGGTGTGAGAGCCATCAGGTGGTGACACCACTGGCAGCTAAGGGAACTAACTATTATAGGATATAGTGGCATGGTGTGCCCATTAGACATAATCTAAAATATTCTTTTCAACCACAAGCAATGATGCTCCCATATGCTCCACTTGATATTTCTATTCATAATTTATCATTCTATTCAATTTCAATTATAGACTCAGTAGAACTTCTCTTAAAAGTTTGCAGTAACAGTTCAAAGTTGACTAATTTTTGACTCCCTGGACAACCATATGTCACCTCAATTAGCATAGATTTCTCTATTTGCATGCATTGACATTCCTCTAACATGTATCCGTCTCAAAGGGTTAAGTCTTTTTCATGCGGATGTAGCATTGACTTTCTGTCACATGTGGTATTATTAGAGTATAATGACATTTTGTCAGACATGCTAAGTTGAAGGGCTAACAGATCAGTGGACAATGTTACTCATGCGTTTAACACCAGGCGGAGCTGCGGCGTTGTCCCCCCCTGGTATGGGTGTATCCTTAGTCAGACTCTACATGGGTTGGTTGAATGATTTATATATGTCACAAGGGATAAGCCATTGATTACTAGCCGGGGAGCAGGTGTCGCTCCTGCCCTACAAATTTATTCACCAACACAACAAAGGGCATAACATCCAAAATCCAAAAAGAAAAGAAAAATCATATGTAACATTTGTGGACAGTCGAGGGAAAAGGGTCCTCCAAAGGTTAAACTCAATTATAAAATTGAGGTCATCAGCTTTCCAGTGATATATTTCATTAGCAGGTACCACTTCTAGTTTTTGAGAACTGGCTCCTTGAATATGTGTGGGCGCTGTCCAATCTCAGATGCCAATAAGGTCTATCTTACTTTGTTTTAGAGATATCTCTATCTAATTAGCCAAACTTTTTCAAACATTTAGTCACAGCTTTTAATCTTAAAATGGGATTTACATTCCGTTTTCAGCATGGAAATCTTTGTGGGGCCTGTAATCATTTATTTCTTGAAAAATTCAATTTAGAATGAACATTATGTTTCCATGGCAACCAAAAAGTGCAAAAACACCAATTTAGGCCCAAAAACGTTCTTTTTACATTCCAAATATGGAAGGTTTTCACTAAAGCTGGAATTTTCTAAAGTGGCTTATTGTATTCTCCATCAAAAAGTAGTATAGAACAATTTTTATGATATTTTGAACATTGTTGGCTATATGGAGCCCCCTGGTGGCTAAAGTTGGTACTAAAAATCCCCCGCGGAGGTCCCTTTTCCCTTGTTGATCCACATTTGTGTTTTATAACTGTTGATCTTATTAGTTGTTTATAATAGCTAAGTGATAATGCAAATGTATATGCAAGAACCGAAACAAAAAATTTAATGAAAATACTACAGGTTTCTACAGGGTTGAGGCAATCTTAAAACAAAAGATATGTACACTGCTATATTGGAACTGACACTTAAATTAAAGACTGAATACTACAATCAATAATGTCTCAGGCTGTGACAGACGTTACAGAGGCAGGTTTCTTCAGGAGGTTGCTTGGCATTTATAGTATTTATGTTTCCCTACCTCTGCTGCGTCAGACAGGGAGAATTGACCTTGATGCTCAGAGGCTGCCAATGATTAAATGGTCATATCTATTCAATATCTCCAGGTCTTTATTTAGCTCTGGATTATACATTTCTTACTTTGTCTCCTTGTAAGATATAGTCGTTTAGAGGATAAATGACATGGCATTTAATTCACTGGTTGGTATTTCAGAGTGCAGTTTGATATCTGCATGACTCAACTTGCGTTAGTATATTCCCATTTACAGTTTGTCACCAGCAGGACATATCTGCAGTACAGCCTATCCCAGTGGGCACAGAACATTGAATCAAAATTGATATTTGGTTGTCAACATTGATTCAATGTTGATTCAACGTTGATTCAAAATTGAACAGCATTTTGTGCCCACTGGGATAAAGTATATATCATGGGTCACATAGGGTTTTATAAGCTGCACAGTTTGCTTTATTGTGTTCATATTTCATGACACAGGACAAACCGCTTCAGTTTGCATGGTAACGGGAGGGTCTTCACCACAGATGGCTGAAGGGACACCAGGTTCTCCCGCACACAGCGGCGGCTGTACCACTGTAGTGACTGGGGCTGGCTTAGAAACTCTACCATCAGGCGAGTATTTCTAAGGATAAATTCCTTCTGTGCTTCAAAGTTTGTATTTGCATCATCTGGGATGTTGACCTCTGGGTAGATCTTCAGGGAATCATCACTGAACTCCTCCAAGTCCACCATCTGTGTAGTCATGTACTCAGGAAAAAATTTCTTCAATCTAATTGATATCTCCTCCTTTTCCAATTTCTGCCAAATAGCTTCAATTCCCTCAGCGGACAGTTTTAAGGTTTCCTCTTGCAAGCTGTGGATAAGTTGATGTATTTCCTGGGAAACTCTCATGCCAGCTTGAAGTAGAATCAGCGGAGCTTCATCTGCATGGTTTTTCACAAATGCTCCTCTCAAGTAGCCAAACTTCAATGTTGATACATCTGCCCCATGCCTGATCAGCCAGCGGATACTGTTACTATGACAAATTTGGTGAATAGCAAATTCCAGACCAGTTCCGAGATTGCTGAACTCTTTGTGGATGTTGCCTCCATATTGAAAGTAACTGTCAAGATGCTCTTGCAAGAAGATGTAGTAGGGAATGGTGAGTATATGAGGGTAGGTATCACACCCAGTCTCCACTTCTGCCTCCCCTGACCCTAGTATCTTGTGAAGCAGTGGTTCATCACAGTTCACATCTGCCCCAAACTGTATCAGGGTTTTGAAAACAACAGCATTTGCTGCACACTGACTCACATTGAACTGCCAGGTTTCAGCCGGTCTCTTCAGAAGGAATGTTTCGGTGAGATGGTCTAAAGCTTTGCCTGTACCTGTCTGATGTTCAAATGTAGCGTTCGGGTCTGCTCCATTCTCCAACAGAACCTGAAGGATCCGGATAAACGCCTCGTTAATCTCACACCCAGAGAATGTCCCAGAAATTGCTTCAAATAATGGTATGGATTCACCGTCATGGTCATTAGGGTCTGCACCATGTTGTATCAGGAGTTCTATGACATCTACAGGACAAGCAGGATTCTGTACTGCCAGCTGTAATGGTGTATTCTTTACACCAGGTGTATTATAGTTTGCACCTGCATGTAACAGTAACCTCACACCCTCACTCCAACCTTCCCGCGATGCTTCATGTAGTGCTGTTTCCTTTTTCTTTGCCATGCCGTCATCATTCATGTACAATGTCTCATTGACATCCCAGCCATGGTGCAAGATGTGCCTCAGGTAGTCTGTGTGGCGGTGCTGGATGATGGCGTGGACTATCTCAGACCTCTTCTGATGTCGATATGGTGTGTTTTGTACATCCTTCCAATCGGCCACATCAACAAAGTTGATGCCTTTAATAGAAGATTTAACCGTCAACTTAGATATACCGCCTTCTGCCATTTCCCTACCGCCTGCTGCTAGCTGTAGACACAGCTGATGTTTTTTCTGTAAAACATAATATGATGTACCAAGTCATAATATAGGTTTTAAAAGCAATAGTAAATTGGATAAGAAGTTAAGACAACCAACTGAAAAACGTCTAAAACACACTCTGTTTTTTACCACCTGCATCAGGACAAGCTTATACTTTACATGATTCCATAATACCATGGCACCATACTACCCAGCAAATATGGCACAACGCACACCTTTGAACATAAATTGTTTTTTATTACAATTTACTTTTTTTGTTCAATTCAAAGGATAGTATATTAGCCAAGATTGACTCTTCAGCGATATTTTTGATAATGTTTTGTTGAATTAAATCAAAATTGATTTAAATGAGATAATGAACATTTAATAATATCAACTATATCATTCCATACAATTATTAATCCTAGGGCCAACATTCTAGGACTAATGAGGATGAAAATCAGTTTTGCAACTTAGGACACCAGGAGATGACTACTCATGTGGTAGAAAAATGTCAGAAACATATAATTTATGGGTCGGATAAAAAATTATGCAGATCTGGGTTTTGGGGGAGGTCTCTGTTTTCCAACAGCTACAGAATATATATACATAGACTAGTATTGTCTTTTGTGGTTTGATATGAGAGGGGACACTTTAGGTTTTCAGAAAATAGAAAAATGACAACTGAGAGATCAACAAGCCTTCCCAAAATCTATTTTCAATTAGCTATATATTATATGTGTAAAATTGACCCTGTTTCAAATTAATATTGATGGCAAATTTTTCACCAGTGCCCTTCACGTGTAGCAACTTCATGTTTCCGAGGCGTCTGTGACAGAAATAGAAGGGGCTATATCTTCATGAATTGTACTCACTAAATATCCTTACTATTGTAACGACTACGGGGCAGGGGGATTTCCACCGGCTCCACTGGGTGATGGGCCGATGGTACCCTGTTCGGCCGCATGGGGGCACGGCAGTGGGGCATGACGTCACGCTCCACCAGTGCGTCTATAAAAGCCACCGGTGTCCCCACAGGTCGCCAGTCGGTGCTAAGTTAGACATCAGACCAGAGGTAGCAGCGAGCCAGCACTGGGTTGGCTTGAGCAAAGAGTGAATAACTGCATCGATTATTGGCATGAGCATTCATATTCACAAGACAAAACGTTATTACGAACCACATTGATTCCCAGATGAGAGGCCTGGGTGTGTGCCTATAAATAAACAAGCATTAACATCAACCTACAGATTTGTTTGCTTCTTCCACATTAGGACATAGTCTTTTTATCACGCTATCCTCAATCTGAAGGGTCATTATGGGTGTTCTAATACCAAAAAACAATTTAAACCAGGTTGACTATTTCCCTGCATTATGTACAATATAGTGTTTTAGAACTCAGGTTTCTGTCACAGACGCCTCAACACATATGACCCTCTCCAGCATATGTTTATGCTGTTATCTAAAATTCTTGTACCCTATGATATCTTTCAGGTCTAAGCAATGACCAGGTAATGACCCTGTAAAGACTTATGAAGCCGGGTCCATTTCTCTCCATGCCTCCCTCCACATACCCCCCACCACTCCCACCAACCCAAGGTGTGAATGCTCAAGGCAGGTTCATTTTTGGGGCTGCCTTACCCCTCTGTTTGTTATGTAATCCCATTGAATACACCTCCCTCTAGGCGTTTCTGGTGTGTTAGTATCCACATACAAATATAATTTAAAATTCAGTTTTCTCAGCTGCTATACTTCTGGTACCAAAGCTCTCCCGGATTTTAGAGGAAGCAGCGAGCCAGCACTGGGTTGAGGCCAGCTGTGAGTGTTGGTTCATGGTCAGTTTATATATGGCTATGCTGTATCAGAATGAGACTGCACTCTTCAAGCATGTGCTCTGATCATTGTATTTCTATAAGAACACATAGAGGATATGTTTGATGATCATATAACCTCCTAGGAGGGTTATACAGGATATCCTCCTAGGCTACATGTGTGGAAAAAGAGCTGTAATCAGGCCATTTGATATAATCAATCTATGAAAGCGGGCTGTATGTCGGATATACTCCTGGTGTCTTCGGCCTTGGCTTATATCAATGATATTGCCTCTCAACCCCCAGGAGTATATCTAGTACATATCCCTCCAAATCATAACCACACGTCCTGGTATATTTGGAGCTGAGATACCTCCCCGGGGTGCATACGTGCCGACAAGCAGTAAGACTCATAAACCATAGACCTATGTCAATATAGAGTGACACGGATTCCTATACATATATACAAGGCCCCACCTTATAGGAGTGGCACTCTCACCCACTGTCTCTTTCTACACTATACAATAAACCCAACTTCAATACCATAACAACCTTGGCTTTACTGTTTATGTTTCATAATATATATTACATCATGACACTCTCATAATAATAATAGTTAATAGATAGGAATAGGTATAGTAGTAATAGTCCAGATGTAGTCTCTTTTGGGGGTTATAACACTGCCAATACAGGCTGTTGTAGAACAATTGTAGAGTTATTTCAATTAACTTAACACAATGTTAAATGTTATGATTTTGTTGAATCCTAACTGATATCTTCAAACCTCCAGTCCTACATAATATACAGTTATAGTATGGTACATACCTGTTATGGAGGTGTTGTCTCACTGCTCCCTATGTCCTGTATACATGTATCTCCTCAGTCATGACTCTTATGACTCAGTACACATATCCTTTAATGGGTTATTAGGGCATGACCAGTGGTTTGTATGGGATGGGTCGTGTAGTCTTTATATGTTTGTACACTTAGTATCTAACCCAACCAGCATTGGAAAGGGAGAGCACTTACAATTAAAAGAGCTATCCTATATGATTGTGTAGTTTTTAGATTGCTTGGGATTCTCTTCGAACTCTAATGAAAGTTAGCCACTGGGGAATTTAGTGGTAAGGACACACTGAAAACTTTGAAACATTGCAAATTGTTAATACCAAATGAATAACCTTGCATTATCGTTAGGCTGTCATATATCATGTTTTTGAACGGCTCATATAAATTCTTTTACATTGTTTTACGTTTTTACTTAACAAAACAACTCTTTGGGCAAAGGTGGCGTTAAAAAAAGAGTAAATAAGCCTAAAGTTGAAGACCACAGCGTAAATTATTAGATATTGACTAGTATTATCGTAAATTGTTAAATATTAACGTAAATTATTAAAAGTTGTTAAGCATTGATTAGTGTAAATTCGCTAATAGTGTAAATTTTGTTTTGTAACCGTCCCCAGCTCGCAAGAAAGTATTTGATCTTAAAACCAGTATTGGGCCACTCAAAAAATAAAATGGTTTCTCATCACAGAGCGCAACATAAAATTCCGGGTTTTGGGTGGTTGTTTTTTTTTGCCAAATTTTGATGGAAAACCAGATGAAAATGAACAAAATTGGTCATATGTGGTATCAAATTAAAGCTTATAATGCCAGAAATGCACTGGCATAGACAAAACTTACATGTTCTCCACTTCAATTAATTTTTTTCACCAATAATCTGAATTCTGGTCACAAAAAACGTAAATTCTGCTACTCATTTTGGCCTCTGAGTAAAGTTTTTTTTAAAGCCTCCCTCGTCAGATTTCTCAGACCTTGGTGATAAGAAACCACTTTTTTTTGAGTGGCATTAGGGACCATGTATTGCACTAGGTGGCGCCCTGATGTGAGCCTACACAGAGCCTGTGCAGAGGGAGTCCCAGAGGTACTACCTAAATCTTGGATTCACTATGAACTAAATATTGGGAATTGAATAATCTAATATAGCTCATTTAAGAGGGGAAGTAATGGTCAATAAGAGGACACCACCTCTGGCTACAGAAAATGTAGTAATCTGGCTAATGTCATTTAATTGCATAATTGCACCACTTAAATAGGGTAAAAATGACATTGAATAATGAATATGCAAAATTATCCTCAGGGGTAATTTTACATCACTTGTGCATATTTGTAATTTTTATGTTTTTTTGATGGAGGCCCCTGAAGGCCCCATGACACATAAATGTTGGTGTCTAGTTAGCTATCTATAGCTATATATCTGGAGAGATGGGGATCATATATATGAAGACTGGGGAGGGGATGGAGGAGTGGGGAGCCTGAAAGAGGGAGGGGACCCTGGAGGTGGGATGCAGGGGCTGCTGGAGGAGACTTCTGGGACCCTGGAGGAGAGATGCAGTACCGGAGGAGGGGTGTGAGACACTTGATGATGGATGGAGGATCATGAGGGAGAGATGGGAGGCCCTGGGGGGGGGGGAGATGCTAGTGGATGCTGGACGAGGGACACAGGACCCTGGAGGGGTAGGGGACCCTGGAGTGAGATGTGGCTCATAAAATAGGGAGGCATACTTGGGAGGATTGATGCAGGACTGCGGAAGGAGGTTGAAGAACCTTGGAAGAATCATGTTGAACCCTTTCAGATGGCTGGGGGACTGTGGAGGATGGATTGAGCACCCTGGACGAAGCCTGGAGGGACTATGACGAACCATAAAAAGAAAGGAAGAACCTGGAGGATGGTTCTCCAGTGTGTCATATATTCCTCCAGGTATCCTATTTCCCCAACATAGTCCATATACCTTTTTGCATTTTGCACTGTGTACCCTACCTACCTATTCAAATGTACTTTGTTACCTTGGGTTTTACTCACTGTGAAAACACACCCTAAAGTGTGGTATTCCACCTGTAAGCAGAGAGAAAGTCCCAAATCACAGATTCAAATAGGAGATCTACTATAACCTATAGTGCGCAGAACAGCCCATATCCAACATTTCAAATCCATTATTCTCAGCTTCTAATCAAGTTAGAAACAAAAGTAAAACTAATCTGGAATGCTTAAAGCCTGCTATCTATTGAAGTAAGTAAGTCTGAACCTCAGTGCGGTGACAAGTGATATTTATTAGTCATGTGACATCTCAACAGCATACAAGACTTTATTAGATATTCACACAGATCACTCGGATCATAACAAAAAGAAAAAAGACCATAGTTCTGTGAGTAGGGCAGACGTGTGTAGCAGAGGCGCAGCGAGGTTGTGAGGCCATGATCCAGTCCGCACAGGCCTATATGCACTCTGACAGAGCAGCGCCCCTGGTGCCCAATACATTAGTCCCAGCTTTATCCTCTAGGTGGTGGGGTAGAGCTCTGGACTGCTGGAGCAGCCACCACCGACAGTTCTAAGATATCCCCCAGGGGGAGTTCAACGTCTCTCCGCTTTACTCATATAAGTGCATGGCATTTATATCTTCTATAACATAGAGCAACAGATATCAGGACAATGACATTCTTTTGCAAGGCTTAATTCTTGTTTGTGCTGTCCCTACCAGTATAGTCCCCTTAATAGATGTAAACTACTATGTTTACCTAGTGTCTGGAATATTTCGTCAAATCTGCCAAGGCTGTATGTTTTTCTATTAGTTGTCATACAAAACAGTGACAACCAAAGGCTGTGTCAATTTACACATCGTTAACCCTTTGACGACAGGAACTTTCTAAAAGATGACATTGGTTGTCATGATGCATCAGTGCAGCACTAGATAGTAACTCGACATGGCTGCATTGGTGCATCATGCCGACCCTTCTAAGTTGTATCAAGCCTGTAGGGTCAGCAGATGCTTGAATGCAGCCCTGGCGAGTTACTGTACTCATGCAGCATAATGCATTATATGCCACCTTAAAGGGTTAACCCTTTAAGGGCTGCATAGTGTTTAATGGACAACCCCCTCCGTGTTTATGCTGTATGGATGTGTCCCTAATGGGTAGACCAGGGCTGCATTCATGCATCATGCCGACCCTATGGGGTTGACACACTCCCACGGTGTCGTCATAGTGCATGAGTAGACTCACCATGGCTGCATGCATGTATCATGAAACCAAATAGCATGATGCATTATATCACTAGATGGCCCTTAAATGGTTACCAGTTATCAATAATCTATTTCACCAAAAAGACGTTGCTGCATGTCTCCTCGTGAAGAGTCTACAAAGAACATAATCTTCAGCATTTATATAGCCTACAAGACATGACGAAACGTGTGTGTTCTGAAGCGGGTCTTAAAGCCCCAGCTCTCCTATAAATAGGGCTGAGTACCTGTCCCGACTGCGCCCTGACTGTTGGTGGAGGGGTACCGAGACCTGCCGGTTTAACCCTTTGAGGCCAGCCACAACCGGTTAATAAAACGCTGTCCTTGAGTCATCATGATACATGTAAATGCCGCCTTGCTGAGTCCTATACTCCTGCACGTTTAAATGGTCGGCATGATACGCCCATACCGCAAGTTGGTTAGTTACTCGCCGGTTCATACTTATGCATTATAAAAGCAAATATAATGAAGCCTTGGGGCATCATACTGTCTTTACCTGATTAGCCCTTCAAGGACAAATGTCACATAGAGATAACATTTGCTGTAATGTCCAATGCAGCCCAGGCGAGTAACTCGCCAGGGCTGCATTGGTGTATCATGGCGACCCTTCAGAAGTGTATCTAATCTCATATGGCCGTCATGATGTTTGAATGCCGCCCTGTTGAATTACTCGCCAGGGCTGCATCCATGCATCATGACGACCAAGGGCATGATGTATTAAGGTACCGTGCCATTCTTAAAGGGCTAGCTATACATGTACAAATTATTTGCTCACTCAACATGACAAACATATGCCCTGTCCTCAAAGATAAATGTTATTCCCGGCCATACTTCCCGGTTCTGTCTGGATTTCAGCTACTGGGACACAAAGAACACCCACACTGTCTCATTGTAATGCTATCTCTGCTAACAGAAGCAATGCGCTGCTCTATTATAGGCGTCTATAGGCCGAGTAGAAATTATTTGAATAAGTCCCAAACTGTTCAAATCGTGGGGCCTGGGGCGCATCCCACTCGGCCTGCGGTATCAAAGGGCGTTGGCATTTGTCTATTTATTACATGTTGGATATGGCCTTCTGTGTTCAAACTATTTCAGTTCCGTACTCTATATTTTAGAATGATTATTCAAATTGATTGCTTTATCTTTCGGGAATATCGTAATAATAGCAAAATGAATCCATGAAACTTTTTTTACTTTCTCAACAGATTGGTCAGATCATCTGATAATATAAAAAGGTGATTTTAACAGGGGGTCACATACATATCTTTAGCATTTCTGGCCTTTGAAGTTCCAAATTAGTGCAAAACTGGATGTATACACTGAAAATCCATAGATTGAAAGGGTTAGTCAGTACAGACTATCCTAGGTTAGTCATATGTGTGTTAGTCATAATGGCAAAGTTATATTTAAAAATGACTGAGGGGTCTGTCAGTAGTGGCTAACCTAGGTTCATCATTGGTGTGTTGTATTTGTATACCACTAGTTGGGGCCACCTGTAAGATACCTTAATCACCACTCAGTGACTCCCCCTGGAAATTAAAAGACTAAGGTGGGTAAGTCAGTACTGACCAACCTGACAATAATAACTTACCTAGGTTAGTCGTATAGGGAGCCAAAAAATGACTTACTAAGTTAGGCACTAGTGACTGAGAGATTGGTCATATAGGGCGCCTAGGAATATCAGTGTAGATCCAAGTCCAAGGTTTTAACTTATAATAAAAATAGTGTAGAGGATCAGTGATATTTCCGTGTCTGAGTAGTAGACCCGCAGGGATGGACGACTCATATTTTCACTGCTTCTGAACCGATCCAGTAACGTAGGGAGCCGAGAACAGACAGACACGGGTTGGTAGTGTAATGGTTAGCACATTGTCCCCGGTGCGAGAGGTCTGTGGTTCAATTCCTGGCCGATCCAATGACTAAGTTTTCCACGACCTCTACAATATATCACGGAATTGCCAAAAAACTAACAATTTTCCTTATATGTAAATGCACAGATTTCGGAAGAGACTAGTTGTATTACCATATAGGATAGATATCTGTAAATATTTTGTGGATTTTAAAATGTGAGAAATCCACAAAAATCTGCATAGTGCATAAATATCTATACCTACAGTACTGTAAAACTTTACGTAGAAGCCACAGCTACTACGCGAGTCAGATCGGCAGTGCGGCTTATAGGATCGGCCCATAGTCAGGGCGCGGCTTATACAGGAGTTTTCGCCACTATGATACAGTACTAAGGTCACCATAATCAGACCCCTGGTGCGACTTATACGATCAGCCCAAAGTCGGGGTGCGGCTTATATATATATATATATATATATATATATATATATATATATATATATGCGGGTTAAGCTTGTACGCGAGGTTTTACAGTATGTACCCCTGCCCTGGGGGCATAAATCTGTCATTAGCAACCTTATCAGTTGTCTGGTGTGGTTAACTTGTTTTGCCACCAGTGTTCTCTACGTGATAACCTTGTCAGGCTGAAGAGGACAGGTGGGATCAATAGTTATAACACCTTTAGCCCTTCCTGCCATTGTTCTACATAATGGATGCATTCAGGGTGAACGATCAACAGGTGCATGCACTTTAGTTTTTATCGTCGATGAGGCATGATTCATGAGAGACAACATTGTTATTGACACATTTTGAAAAACTTTCCGGGTGATAAGCAGATTAATTCTCTTTACAGGCAGGCATGATTAGTACTGTGAAAGTACTTTATTTTGTTGGGTATATATTTTTGCTATATTCGTGGAAATGAAAACTCCATGAAATTGTTATGTCAATTTGTCATTTTCTACTATTCCACAAGAATATATACTCGTGAATATAAGTACTTTCCCTGTATACTGTAAACATATTTTATTCCGTGCTAGACATATTTTCGCGTATTTGGCGAAAATGAAAATACACAAAGGGAACATTTTTCCATGTTATATAAGATGTTTTTGTTCGCTGGGCGGGGGTCTGTCAACCACTCACTCACCGAGGCATGATTACCTTATACAGCGTTTAATGGTTAAATACATATGAATGCATGAATGTGTAGGGGCACGGATTCCCCGTACCCTGGTGGTAAACCCGCAAGGGGGTATCACTCGGGTAATCCGCCCCCCTCTGTGCCATACCGATCCAGTAACGTGAGACACGGTCTATCTGATAGGACAAGGGGATGTAGCTCAGTGGTAGAGCAGTCGCTTGGCAAGTGGAAGGCCCCGGGTTCGAGTCCCGGTGTCTCCGAATGCGTCATTTTCGGAGAAACTGTGTCCCTCACACTGGCGGAGACACCGAGTGCACTCGGTGAAAATGTTGAGAAGTCGGAAGGAAGCGTTCCAACTTGCTAGGGCTCGGTGACCTTGGAAACAGCGTCAGCCCCAGATGGTCCCAGGAATTGGACCTTCGCCGGACTGGGAGCAACCAAGTCCTAGTACGGGTAGTTGGTTACGCAGTTAGAGACTTGGTTACAACAATGATTGGCTGAATTGGTATGGTGTGGAAAACTTCCATCACTGGGAAGTCAGGGTATCTCAACAACTGCTTGATAAAGCCCCATTGGGACCTTCGATCTCCAGTGGGTGAGAATGCCTGGTTCTAGGTGCCTCTATATACTCTGGGGGCTGGGACTCTCTGTAACTGCTTGATAAAGCCCCTTCTCAGAGGGAGAGAAAGCCCAGGGTTGGTAACCCCCCGGAAAATCCGAATATAGAGGACGTGATGGAAGCTGGTGCGGGCAGTGTAGGGGCACGGATTCCCCGTACCCTGGTGGTAAACCCGCAAGGGGGTATCACTCGGGTAATCCGCCCCCCTCTGTGCCATACCGATCCAGTAACGTGAGACACGGTCTATCTGTTAGGACAAGGGGATGTAGCTCAGTGGTAGAGCAGTCGCTTGGCAAGCGGAAGGCCCCGGGTTCGAGTCCCGGTGTCTCCGAATACGTCATTTTCGGAGAAACTGTGTCCCTCACAAATGTTTGAATTCAAACAAATCTAAGATGCTCCAAACGAACACATTAAGAGACTTTTTAAAAGTTCAGTAATGCAATGTAAATATTTGTAAAGGTCATAACTACATTTAAGCGGCTTTACCCTATTAAATGGTTCCTTTAGTTTAGGCATATTGAATTTCATTAAGGCCTCTGAAAAAAAGTAAAATGGTTTCTCATCACTGCGCGCATCATAGAAATCAATTTCTGAGGACTTTTTCTCGCTGATTTTTGATGAAAAACATAATTGAGATGGACAAATATTGGCATATTTGATATCAAATTTATGCTAATACTGCCAGTAATGCATTAGGAAAGAAATAACCTTCATTTTGCCCATATTCAAAGATCAATAAAATCTTAACTACTAAAATATGAATTTTGATCATGAAAACACATATTATCCCATCCATTTTAGCCCCCGGTAACCATTGATGCAGTGTCAGCGTTAAATAGACATGATAAGGTATGACAGTCGATGTCGTCTACATGTAAGTGTTTTCATAGCGTTGAGGAAGTAGCAGTTATCTTATCATGCAGAATGGACATGTAACCCCTGCCCAATGCTATCTACAGCTCCTCCATCAAATCACCGCTGTGGGAGTGCTTATCAGGTCATTATTTTAGTGAATGTCGATGGGTAAGTTAAACCCGCAGATCTTACTGCACGTCCAGTCCCGGGACAGGTATTTAGCCCTATATATATAGGGGCACTGGGGCTTTAAAAAAATATGGCCATGTCCACTGTATTGAATGGAAGCTGTGAGTGAACCCATAGAAAGGGGACAATGACAAGGGTTGTGGACAGTGAATGGTAGAGGACACTGGTGTCAGGCGCTAATTTTAGTTATTTTAACTTGGGCCGTGACTATTGGCAGTTCCAAGTAGACAAATTCTCTTGTTGGTCGATATTGACTTCAAGGTCAATTTTGACTCATTATTCTCTCCTCTTTCAACCCCCCATTCCCTCTGCCCCCCCCTCTTCCTTCCCCTCTTACCCCACTTCCTCTGGCCCCACTCCCTCTGCCCACATCCCCTCTGCCCCCCTCTTCCACATTCCCTCTGGCCCCCTCTTCTTCCCCCCCCCCCCCCCTCTCTGCCCCCACTCCCTTGCCCCCACTCCCGCTGCCCTCCCCTTTCTGCCCGAAGTTAATATTGACTCCAAGGTCAATTTTTACTCCAAGGTCGATATAGACTCCAAGGTCGATTTTGATTCCAATGTCAATCTTGAACACTTGTTGTGAGGAACTCTCAATCGTCAAAATCGTCCACTACCGACACCAACAGGCCTGGGAAGCTTTTCCACTATTGACAAATTGAATCGCAATAACGTTTTTATTTACCGCGAATGTATTATCTATCTATGCCCTAGCACTAGCCTCGCAACAAAACATAGTTTGTTTCAAATTGTAACTATCAAAACTTATTTACCCTTTGTAGGGAATTAATGAAATGGGTAGGAGCCGGAATAACTTCCCTCCTTAAGCGCTTGTACAGTGATGACATATTATGAAACTCCGATTCTCATCGCATCCAACTGAACGCTTAACATATGGACATGTTACCTTTTATGAATTCAAGAAAAGAATGAATAAACTGATTTAAATCCTAAACAAACAGACCTGGATAGTCCTACAAAGCTGAACAAAAGACCACCCTGCCGGACCGCTTTACATCGACAACTCTGATAAGGAAGTGACATGAGCGAACCGCTAACTCAAACACGGGAAAACGTAGTGGCATGTTAAATGTACAAACAATTCAGTCACGATTCACTTTTAGGCATAAATAAGCTGCCGTATCTTCAAGGTGTGTATTTCACATGTTTGGTAGCAGTCAGATATGTGATGTGTTTTAATTTAACCAGTCTTATGTCGCAAAATTGGAGTTCAGGATTATGCTACACTGATAATAATACCTATAGTCAGTACTGACTATGCCACCATATTTTGACCCCCGTAGTCAGGGGACTATACAACTTAGTCACATATTAGTCATAAGATAGTCAGTAGTGACTATATCTGGAGCACACAAATTGATGATGTCACAGGAATGTGTGCACAGGAAACAGTTAGAATTCAAATTTGAATGGTCCATGGACTTCAGGTAGGCACATCCTCTTCTAAACCACTGTTCTATAGATATCCCTGCTTGTTATATGTTATGTTAAGTTAACAATGACAACTTAAGATGTTATAGGGTGCATGAGTTCTCATGTTTGATAGAGTAATCATGGTATTTTGTTCAAATTTTGATAACATAGAAATACATGAACAGTTTATAATGTCTAGACTAACAGAGCATAATAGGCCTACAAAGGAGCCTGTCACCTGTCCTGCCTAGCCTACCTTATCCTAGCCTGTCACCTGCCCTGCCTTATCCTAGCCTGTCCCTTGCCCTGCCCTATCCTAGCCTGTCCCCTATCCTGCCTTATCCTAGCCTGTCCCCTAGCCTGCCTTATCCTAGCCTGTCCCCTGCTTTACCTATCCTAGCCTGTCCCCTGCTTTACCTATCCTAGCCTGTCCCCTGCCATGCCTGATCCTAGCCTGTCCCTTGCCCTGGCTTATCCTAGCCTGTCCCCTTGCCCTATCCTAGCCTGTCCACTACCCTGTCTTATCCTAACCTGTCCCCTGTCCTGCCTTATCCTAGCCTGTCCCCTGCCCTACCTATCCTAGACTGTCCCCTGCCATGACTTATCCTAGCTTTTCCCTTTCCCTACCCTATCCTAGCCTCCCCTGCCCTGCCTTATCCTATCCTAGAGCAGGACAAAGCTTGACCTGCCTTTCCCTTATTTCTCATGATTGACTATATCTATTAGTCATAATGACAACTTTAGACCATGAAACCATTAAATTCATAGTCACTTGACTATATAGCCCAAATCAGCCGATTTAATGGCTGACTATAGGTTGACTATATGACTAACTTACATTAGACATAGGTGACTAACTAGGTATAGCCGTATTTTCTATGTTCACGTGACTATAGAAACATAGTCCGTAGTGACTAACATTTCCAGGTCTATTATTATCAGTGTAGATTCGTGGAGATTAGATCACAAGCTTAATTTCACTTTTTATTTCAGCAAGATTCCATTATTTCTTGTTTTTTTTTGTGATTGCTGAAAGACACAATGGCACATCTCCTGTGCATTTATTGCTAGTTGCAATCTACAAGGCATAAACCCAATAAGCCCTCCCCCCCAACTTTTCCCCTAGTCCCCCCTCCAAGCACCCCCCCTACCTCTCCCTCTGGTTCCCCAGCCCCATCTGATCCCCCCTGTAGCTACCCTTTGGTTAATGTGATGATGCATTTTAGAACCCAACCTAGAGTTAGGCAGGCATACAACGCCGTTTATAGGCTATGCCAAAAACTTTAAAATTCATGTCTACATAAGTTGGGAGGACCCCAGATGGAATTGGAGTAATGTGAGGGACTACAAGGAGGAACGAGATGGAGAAGTAGGGTTATTGATATTGTAGAATTTTGAACTTTTGCCATTAAGGCAACACTGTAGGTGTAGGCCTCCCTTAAGGCAGGGCCCTTTGTAATGTGAAGGTCCCGTTTTCTGGTGGGACAATGGATGGTGTACACATAACAGCAACAAAAAACATGTCTACTTCTCTCCCTAGACCCGGATAATGTGTTAACCCTGATGCGCAACCTACGAGGCAATAATTTAGTAGAATTAAAATTCAGTAGACCTATTTTGGAATGCGTAAAAGGTAGTCCTATCTACAGAGGTATGCTTGAGTTGAACCAGCTAGATATTCAACTACAACACTCAGAATCACTTTTCCATTGGTGGTCGTTCAAGCTGTGATCCTTTCGTATGAAGTTCAAAACATACAAATGTTTCAAATGACCTTTAGGTCACTCGTGGATTGTCAACTACTTGTATTTATCACCTTTACATGTGACTTTATTATGAAGAGCATCGATGTAATGATCTGTGGTTTTCAAATTTCAAACTTCCTAGTCCCTCACTTCCCCTTCTGGTCCCATATCTGTGCATTCATAAGCATCCTAAGACACACACTATGCCTCTAAATGATGGTATTGACAGCCTGTACAGGGTAAAATAGTCAATTAAATATTGACATGCACTTGCATTGTGACTCAGATTGTTAAGACGGGTGGCAACCTTTTCTCTGCTCCTGAGACAAAAAGTCTCCTCCTCTGCACCTTATTCACCCACCTCACTCCACCCCGTGCACACATTGCCATGGGTCTGTTCCATCCATGAACAGAATACTACGCAATATTCGCCATAAAAATGGTAGACCTTGGGGAGAGTGGCACATGACAAATGGCACGTCAGAGACTATTCCTCAACCCCCTACCCCATCATCCCCAGGGGATATAGCCTCACCCCCACGGTCCCCTCTGCTCCCTTCTGCTTCCACCTCCCCCCTTCCTGTTGCTCCCTTCCTCTCTGCCCCCCCCCCTCTCTGCTCCCCTCCCCCCCCCCCTCTGCTTCCCCCTCTTACCATATAAGTACAGCCCCACTGGTGTCCCCCAGGGCACTGTTTTGATGCCTGGGCTGAGGTGCATCTGGCTCCAGTGCTTAGGCAACCCAATTGAAGCATTCTTAAGGCATTCCTCAATCTCAGGAACCATATCCCAGGGCCCTATATACAGGAGGAGCATTGGCGGTGCTGCCTGAACTATTGCAGTTAAGGAGTTCTGCAGTATCTATCTCACACTACAGGACCCCACCATCAGCATCCTCAAGGCATCCTCAAGGCATCCTCAAGGCATCCTCAAGGCATCCTCAAGGCATCCTCAAGGCATCCTCAAGGCATCTTTAAGCAGCATTAAGGCATCTTTAAGACAACCGAAGGGCATCCAAAGGGCAACCAAAGGGCATCCGAAGGGCATAATTAAGGCATCTTTAAGACTCAGGAGCCATGTTACCTCATGTGCTCATGATGGCGGCGGTAGTTGTTGCAGCCTCTGCCAGCCGGATCACCCCCAGCAGTGGGTCCGACAGCACCAAGATACCAGGGGCTAAAGGTGCCAAGGTGGTGGAGCAGACCTTGGTCGTCATTAAGACGGCCTGCATCTTTGACGATGACAAGCTCTTTATGCGGCGTCTGGCCTACATTGAGTCGTATGATGGCTTCAGTCCTGATGTCAGCAGTGCAACTAACCATGGAGGTATCTGGAAGGTGGGTTTTTTGGGGGTTTTCTTGTTTTTTAGAAAAGATAAATCCGATCTACCTACCCTAATTTTTTGCACCAGGTTACCTGAAGCACATCTTATTTGACCTTAGTAGCAAAATTGTTGTAAACCTGAAATTGACCCAAATAAGTGTAAAACAAAAAAACATCTCTTCAAAATCGCATTTGAAAAAAGCAGGGTCGGCCCTGATTTGATAGGGTCGGTCGGGTGACCTTAAACAAACCTTTTTCGGGCCTTATGTGACTTAATTTGATGATGCCTTGTGCCATAAGCCCCAAGGACCCACTCGTGAATAAACAGTCGGTTTGCACAATTTACCATGCATCTCTGTCTACTTTTCATACAGCTGAGTAAGGTCAGGTTCGACATGCTCAAGGCACCTGCAGCCCAGGCGGTTCTGCAGAAGTACACCAGTAAGTTCCTTGCTGCTTCTGGTAAGGCCTGGGCGGCCGTCACCTGGGATGACCTGAGGAAGCCGCTCTTCTCTGCTCTGGCAGCCAGACTCTACATACAGGTGGGTTTATAGGTGGGGCTCCACTAAACGATTTTCTTCTCAAATCGGGGCTATTCTCACGAATCTAACTCAGTTATATACCATAACAAGTATATAGCTTAAGCAGGGCGGTACTATAGACCATGCCATAGGTTTATGTTTGTAGATATTGTTTATGTTTATAAACAAGCGGGAAATAGAATTGCCAAGGCTATTCAACACGATTTAGGGCCCGATTTAGGTCCCTATTTTGCAACCCAGGCCGATTTTGGCCCCCGATTCCATATTTACTGGTTTGATTTTTATTAATCTGAGCAGTGCTCTAGACCTATGTGTTTACCTAAAAAAAACTGTGTACATAACACATATGATGTGAACATAAACAAACCCTAACACTTTAATTCTGATCTGATCGTCTCCCTAATATATGGGATAGCTAGGAGTACTAGGGTATGATTGGATCGTGAAAATTGACAAATAAAATCGGAGCCCCAGCTTATGGCTGTGTCTCACGACCTTGGGCGAACGTTTTTGTCTCTGACCGGGTGCCGTCTCTGACCAGGTTCGGTCTCACACTTTAAAAGAGTAGCCTCCCACTGACTTGTACTGTAAATTATCGCGTTTAACCCGCGGGTTATGCGCGAACCAAACCACCAAACCTCCAATGCGGGTTTAATAAACAATATTCTCAAAGTCTAGGTTTCGGGTAATACGAGTGTTTTTGTAAGTAGGCCTATAGTACAGTACTTAAATGGCGATTTTCAGACCCAGGTCCGGATTATAAGATTCTTCCAAGGTCGGGGTGCGGGTTATGCGCGAGGTGCGGGTTATACATGGGAATTTACGGTACTTGTTATTATAGTTACAGATAGATCCTGCAGGGACTTCCATACCACGTGACCTCCCTGCTCAGGCGGCGTTCTGGGCCACCCACTACCATAGTACCGATGCCAACATCTTCACAACCCGCACCAACGAACTCTACAAAGGTAAATACTGTAAGCGCTGTACATATTTTCGCAGTTTTTAAAATCCATGATAGTGTGAACCTGTATCTTGTGTAAATAATCATAAACTACCATGGTAACACGTTTAAATTCAGGCAACTCTTTAAGGGCCGCGTCGTGCAATAATGTGTCATGTCCTTTGTCACCACGATGCATGAATGCAGCTTGGGTGAATAACTCGCTAGGGCTGCATTAATGCATTATGCCGACTGTCAAGTATTGAGACTCTTTAAAAGAGTCAACATGATGCCCTAATGCACGATTGGTGCGCCTTACGATAGTAGGTAGGCCTTATTGCTTTGATGAATCATGCCATCGTCAATGTGAGGGTCAATCTGCACAGAGAAACGAAAGTTATTTCATGTTGAGAAACAAAGTTACTATGCTTAAGTACTAGAATGGCCGTTCTCCACACCCCTGTGGAGAAACTGAGGCTCATTCTCCATGGGCTGTTTCTCCATGATGATCATGATGATGTTGTTTTAAATGTCGTTTTTAGATATAATGTATTAATAATTGCATGAAATGAACACAGAGATCCGCTCTAATCAGTCTGAATTCCTGGTTTCTCCACTTGTGGTACCTTGGGTCATATCACACTCGGCTCTGCCTCGTGTGATATGATCCAAGGTACCACTCGTGGAGAAACCTGTCATTCAGACAGATCATTGTGGACCTCTGTCTATGTAGTCAAAAGGGAGTCCTGGCTTGCCTCCAGAATGACTTCTTTTTCGGACTCTCTTTCGGACTCTGAATCTGACTTCCCTAGAAAGAGACTCCCTCAACAAGGCCACTCCAAAAAGAACTGTTTGTCATCACTATGCCATAAGAAAAATTGAGGCACTCCCATAGGGTCATCATGATGCATGAATGTCATGATGTATCAGTACTACCCAAGGGAGTAAATACCCAGTACACAATACAAGATGTATTATACAAACAAAAGACATTTATCTAACCCCCTACCTTTTAGTTGTTGTTTACATCGCAAATTTAGTTATTTATTAAAATACAGTCATAATGAATCCTTGCCAGGTAGCATACTCATGGGGAAACGCACGACGATGACTATTCTGCGACACCAGCTATATGCCTTATTTGGACATAGGTCAGGTCAAGCAGGCCGTTAATCAGGTCACAGACACTATAAATAGAGCATGGACGTTGTGGGGGGGGGGGGAGTAATGAAGAAGTTGTGTGTTGCCGGTTGAGCGGTGCAGTTTGTCACACAGTCTCAAATAAAGCGGTGCAGTGTCTAGCGGCGAAGCCGCTAGTATCGTTAATTTGCATCGTTCGTGAACATCATCATCTGCTTTGTTTACATATGCCGCCGTTGCCATATCACGTGATCCAAATGCTGCCCTCTGATTGGTCTAGAGTATGCAAAAGCAGGTGCGGGTTATAAGATTCTCCCAAGGTGGGGGTGCCGGTTATACACGAGGTTCGGGTCATACATGGGAGTATGTTATACCAATAGGGTTGGGATGATACTCGAATACAGTACTGGCGAGTTACACTCCAGAGGTGCATTCATGCATTATCAAGATAAAAAAGAAGTGCTGTAATTTTAAAGTATTGATCTGTCCCTTCAGAATGCAAGGTTAAAGGCGTGGACCTCGTCTTCATCCTTGACAGCTCAGGATCCATTGGTTCTTCAAACTTTGATGAAATGAAAAAGTTTGTCATTGATGTCATCACGTCATTTGATGTAGGCACAGATAAAACGCGTGTTGGCGTTGTCACATATTCCAACTCTGTCACCAAGAACTTCTACCTCAACACGTAAGTAGACCTATTAGGAAATATTTGAATAGGTCCGCAACTGTTTATCAATGAATCACCACCCTTTTAATGGTCATGACGCTTACGGGGTGCCTCCACCTATGACTGCCCATCCGTCCATCCATAAAAAACGACCAAAGAAGCAGGGAAATGGATGGACGGATGGACAAAACCCACTTCCACCAATGACCGTCCGTCCATTCCGTCCATCAATCCGTCCAGTTTGTGGTCAAAAACTAAACGGATTGATGGACGGATTGGACTGACGGATTCTGTCCATCAATTCGTCCATCAATCCGTCCATCAATCCGTCCATTCCGTCCATCACAGATCACCAGAAAATGGACGGGTTCTGTAGAAAAAAGGACGGAATGGCCGGATGGATGTTGGTGGAAGTGGGTTTTGTCAACCCGTCCATAAAATCCATCCAGATCCCTGCTTTTTTTGGACGGCTTCTTTTAGTCTTATGAGCAGTGATGGAAAGATTTATTTTCAAATGTAGATACACTAGTAAGGCCCAGGTTTTAGCTGCAGTCAACGCCATTGCCTACCAGAATGGAGGCACCAACACCCACCTGGCCCTAAACGCTGTGTACCAGACCATGTTTACCACCGCCAAGGGAGCGCGTCCTGTGACAAACGGGTTCCCGCGTGTTGGCATCTTCCTCACCGATGGCCAGAGGTAGGTAACAGCTTCATCTCATGAGATCGATACATAGACAGAGCTGCACGCTCAAGTGACACTCTGTATTTATTTCAGGGTTTATTGATGTAAAATAGATCTACAGTCCATGTTTGGTTACTTCCCCAATGTTTGGTTACTTCTGCAGAGTTTGTTTACTTACATGGTGCCGCCATTTTGAATTCCGCGCAGGTCATGTGACCTCAGAGCGGGGCAACCCCATGGCGACCTCATGGCAACCCTATGGCGACCCCTCGGAGCATGCAGTACAGCTACATCGTGCAATACGGTCCATGATTATTTCGGGCTCCCCTCGGGAATGGCCCTCCCATTGCTTTTACCTTGACAGTCCATATTCACCATGAAATTTAAGGTTGATAGTCTTTGACTGCTTGACATCTTTGACCAGTAAGCTTTATAATCACTGAAATTGGGCCTATATAGAAAGAAATGGGTGGAAATTTGTGATATATAGTGTTATGATGTACCAAAGTATATCATAACACTATATATTACAAATGTCCACCCATTTCTTTCTATATAGGCCGAATTTCAGTAATTATAAAGCTTGCTGGTCAAAGAAGCCACCCGGTCAAAGACGTCACCCGGTCAAAGACTATCAACTTGTATCGATCTGATGAGACACAGCCTAATATATTCATCTGCAGATCAGAGAAGGCATGTTTTCTTGGCATTTGTTTTATGTTCTCAATGCCAGTTTCAATTTTAAGGCGCTCTTAATGTCGCTCGAGGGGGGCTACTGTGCGATAGCTTGGGTAACCACTGCAGCACGACTATTAAGAGCGGTTGTGATCAATTATTATTCGATCCTAAAAAGGGAGTAGGTTGGACAGATGTCATCAACTCCCTCATATATGATATCCTGAAATTGAGTTGATTAGTTTAATTTGAAATAACTGGTAATATTTCCAAAATATTTCAATTCTTTACAGTTCATCTCCATCAAATACACTCACAAGTGCCCAGAAGGTTCATGATGCTGACATCACCATGTTCGCTGTCGGTGTGGGCCCGGGTGCTGTTGACGCAGAGTTGGAGGCCATTGCCAGCACACCGAAGTGCCTCCATAAATTCTCGCTGTCAGGTTTTTCTGAGGTGGAGAGTCTCAAGTATGCCATAGAAAAGGGTGCTTGTGATGGTAAGTGTGCTGTTATCTGCACTTTTTTGTGTCGGTTATTTATTGTATGGAGGGCGAAACTTTGACACAATCAGGTGTCTGCCAGTAATAGCCATCTTATTGAAACAAATATTTGGACTTTTATATCTTTCGTGATTGCAGAATAAAAAACTGAAATTGAAATTGAAAAATTGAAATCTTCAAAAGCCTTTAAATCAGCAACCGCTGGTCTGATTGACTCCATTGACTGCAGTCATGACATTTTGATAGTATTTGTATAGGATGTTTGTGGGAGGGGGAGGTGCCTTATTTATCAACGACCCTCGTCTAAAGCAATTCACAATTAGCATAGTATGTCCAGAAGCATTGTAGTTTGACTGCTAAATTGGTGGCAGTTTTGTATTTGGACTTATGACTAGAAGTCCTGAGGATTCAACTCGGGGAGAGTCATATTCAGATTCTACACCATTGAATTAAGTAGAGAAAACTGTCTCCAAACGTTTAGATTGAAAAAAAAACGGGGTCATGATACTGGGAAATTCAGTCCCTTCTACATTGGTTCTTCCATTTCAGCGGCTATCATCACTAGCCCTGGTAGTAATGGGACAGTGATAGAAAGCCTGGTGTCGGCTGAAGGCCAAAACCTAATCATCAAGGTTCCTGCCGTGGGCACCACAATCACTGTATGTAGTTCACTTTATATTTTAAAAGCTTTGATTCTCAGCTCTTCTGCACAAGTGTACAAACTTGTGTCCTTGTGGGTTTTTTTTTGTATGAGATGGCAAAAGTACCAATCCCGTTTATTTATACTGGATGAGTATTCTATATCCAGTTTTTTAACATATTTCACTGGTATATAGGTCTATATGTGAAGAAGGGGTCATGAAGAAAATATCATGACCAACAATAGATAAGCAAAGAATAAATTGTACATCACATTATTATCATGTTTTACCTGTAATCTACTAAGCGTTTTCATTTGTTTCACATTTAGTACCTATACCTCAACAATAAATGAATACCTTTAACATACTAGTAGGGTAGGACATTAGGGGCAGGTCCAGACTGGTGCATGCGTCCTCACTCCCTCAGATAGATTACGGGCGTATGGCCATAGAAACCTACACTGTAAAAAGTTGTTGTTCGTGAACAGCAAAATTTGCTGTAAGTGTACAGTACTTTAGCTGTAAATAATAATACAGCAAATTCTACTGTACATGTACAATTCTGTTACTGTAGGTGCAGGTTACGGTAGTGACTTGTAGATCTACAGTACTTTTCCCTGTAATATGTACACGAGAGGTCGTGGGATCGATCCTAGGTCTAGCCACCTCTCATCAGGGATCTTTAGCAACAAGGCTGTAGCTCATTTAATACAGACATGGCAGAGGTAGCTTATATCCCAATATGACCATTTGTAACACCGGCTCTGTGGCGCAACGGATCAGCGCCTGCCTCAAACACCACAGGTGGTGAGTTCAATCCTTGGTGGAGCCACTTCTCTTGTTTCACCTACATCATCCTAAAATTCGTTTCTTCCCTCACATGGATGATTAAAAATATCACCAGCACTTGGAGGCAAACCCCAGACCTTTACAAATTATTATTAATCAGTTAAGAAGTAGAGTAGAGATATATCCCAATTTGAATGTTTGTAACACCGGCTCTGTGGCGCAACGGATACAGGTGGTGAGTTCAATCCATGGTGGAGCCATTTCTCTTGTTTTACCTACATCCACCTAAAATTCGTTTTTCCCTCACATGGATGGTTAAAAATGTCACTAGCACTGGGAGGTGAACCCAGGACCTTCAGACTATGATTTACAATCAATTTTGCTGTACAGTAACAGAAGATTCTGCTGTCCCTATACAGCACATAGTGCTGTAGATATACAAAAGCTCACTTGCTGTACGTCTACAGCACAATCTACTGGAACCAAAGTTGCCCCCAGTATTTGGTATACAGGAACACTACTTACTTCTAACAGTGTAGTGTGTTAAACAGTTTGAAAAAACATTAAAGATTTTAAAAACATTTGAATCAGCCAGGGCGGATATGACATACCACTTTCCTTTCTTGGAGATCAATTGCAAATAATTAGTTCCAAATTGTTGTCCTCCCTTCCTAGAGATTCAAAAATGACTGGTTTAAGTGTATTTTTTACTAGTCTCAATTTATAAGTAGTGTTGAAAAGGTAGCCCAGTCAACTATGTCACTTTTTTACAGAGTACCTTTCTAGTGGTGCATTCATGCATTCAGGTATTTGTACATTCACTTCACAGGTTAAGCCCATTTTCCAATTTGAACATCCTTTTGACCGATCCACTTACAAATAACCTTAAGCGTGTATTCCACTGACATTGATCGGCTGAGATTCTGTCGTCGGACGAAATTCGTCATTTAACATTCAAGACTTTCATCGGATGACAGAATTACAGCCAACCAACGGCAGTGGAATACTCCCTTTACCTAGGAGCCATTGGCAGACACACGATGGGACTAATGGAAAATGGGCCTCAACAATGTCTACAAAACATTTCTGTCCCTAGATCGTTGCCGTCACTGGAGAAGTCATACTCTACGTGTCGACCATCACGTATCCCTCCGAGGCCCTCTACGAGGCCATGATCATTGCTCAGATCAACTATCCAGCGGCCATCTTTGTTCCCCAACCAGCAGGGGACGTTGTGTACTGCAACTTCGGGGATGGTACAACGAACAAGACTGGCAGCGAGATGCAGGTGGCCATCCTGCCTGGGGGTGAGTAATACACTGATTGTATGTATAAGAGCCTTAGCGGTTATATGAGTATATTGTGTAGTATATATGCCACGCCCCCTTATATAGGACGCTGCTGCGCCAGGGGTCGTGTTAGTTCCTCATTCACTCACCTGTGGCAGGTGGGGACGTTGCAAAGGACGCTTGAACGCCTAGCACAGTTGGATTTCAAAATTTGCCAAGGTAGGACGCTTCCTACATGGGCTTTACAAGGTAGGCCGGCAACCAACTGTCGCACGAATTTTGAAAAGGAGGAAACCTACTTATTAAGGAGGCCACAATGTCGTCAGCATGGTGCTACGCCTGTGGAAAAGAACACACGGCCCCGAGAGGCCGTAATTGCAAACATGGACCTGAAGCTGGACATGAGCCATTACCGGCACGGAGGTCTTCCAGGTTGAAGGCGAAGGTGTGGACAGAAAAGGAGGCCCTACTGGAGGACGAGGAGGTCGCCAACAAAAGCCTGGCCGGGCTTCACTCTGAAGAGAAGTTTGGATCTCGAGCGGACTATTTGGAGTATTTGGAGGCGTTAGATGCGAAACAGGAGGAGCAGGCGCGCATTGAAGTTCTGGAGGAGAAGATCCGGGGCGGCATCACGGGACAGGTGTCGCGGGAAAAGACAAAGACAAAGACACCGCCAAGCTCGAGGGACTCTACACCGGACAAGCATCACCGGACAAGCACGCCTCTGTTCGACATGAAACTTGAAGGTAGAGACAGTTCCGCAGATCGAATTTCCAAACGCAAAAAGAAATTCAATCTGAAGAGGTTTACTAGGGGCAGAGAGCCCAGATCACTTTCATACCCTGAACTCATGTACATTTCCCTGAATTGGGCTTGTGTTGGGATCGATGATCATACTTTTGAGGATCTGGGGGAAATCAAAAAATTCCTCCATCATTTGGGCTTTGTTTCTTTTAAAGCTTCAAGTGATATCTATGATGAAGGGGCATACGCTGAGTATGATGCGGACATAAGAGAAGAGTGTATTTGGGGAAATGATATTAAGGGATTCGGCTTTGGGTTAGAATTTGTGGAGAAGAGGTACTTTGGTACCAAGGGTCTGAAGAAGACCAAGAAGGATGCTTATGAAAATAAGCAATCTGGTGCTGGGAGGGGTAGGGGCCGAGGGGCACCCCCCCCCCAGGGTAGAGGTAGGGGTGGTGCATACAATCAGTATGCTTCCCCTCCTCAAGTCGTTTTAACCAAGGCTTGAGAACCAATGAGGCTGGAGATCTTATTGCGTGTAACAGGTTCAATGGGGCGGGATGTGATTCTAAACCCTGTGCCTTTGCACACGTCTGTAATAAGTGCCATGACCCTACCCACAAGTCAGCAGACTGTGGGAATGTTTGTATGTACAAAGCATAGGACCAAAATACTTATCACCAACCCCTATAAGCATGTGTACCAACACTGCCCCAGCTGCTGCTGTGGGTAATTCAAATTCCGGTCAATATGATTGCACTTCATTGGTTGGTAATACAGTAGGTGGTACTCATAGAGCCGCTGCTTCAGGTGATAATTGTGTTGGTGAGGGGATTAGCACTACTGACCCCCATACTTTGTACCCTGTGGACTTACGTGTAAACAGAAATCAGCTGATCAGTGCTTCAGCCTACACCGCTAATATAGATATAGTTAGTGTTCACTATAGAGGATGGCCGCTGCCGTCTAAGAATGATTGTATCATGGTCAAACTAAAAGAATCTAATGGTCCAAGGGAAACACTGTTTAATGTCTACAAAAGATGTTTTGATGGGGTTTGTGCTTGTACATTTGTATTAGGCGGTTCTCCTGTTACGCTTAAACCTTGTCGAGTATTTGCGGAATGTTTTATGTGGGGAGAAGTTGACTGCAATTGGGCCTATATACTAGAAGGTACCGTATTTGGTGTCAGAATTGTAAACCCTGATTGCCCATGCGAGTATGATAATAATAATTATAACTCCCTCAAGGAGGAAAATTATGAATTTTTTGTCCGAACGACTTAATGTTAACAAGTATTAATGTAGATGCATTACATATCATAACATACATGATGTTGAGAAAGTAATATCTCCATTTTGCTGTAATAGACAAAAATTAATACAGGAATCTAGATCCTGCCTGTTGCAGTTTAAATTAAATAAAGGTTTGAATTCAATTGACTTGGATTGTAGACCATGACCACTGTAAGAACGTGAACTGCCAGAATGGGGGGACGTGTGTTCACGACCTGAAGTCAAGCTACACCTGCCGCTGTGCCACAGGCTTTGAGGGCAAACATTGTGAAAACAGTAAGTTAATATCAAATATTCAAATTAAATGTTAAGTTAATATATTTAATGTATTCCACTTGATTGATTCGTAGAAATCAATCCAGTACAGTATATATGTAATTTCTCTATCAATTGCCTAGTTTTCTCAACGATATTTGTCTAGGTATTATGTCTATTTAGCCACACAGAGAAAAGAAGTAGAATCACTGTGACTCGCCATGGCTATGGCGGCTACTAGGTAGGACGCTCGAGGACGCGCAAGGGGAATAATTGACATATCACTGGTTTAACTTAAGGATACAATCTATCCCATGTCAATAATTGGACTATAAACCACTGGTGCACTTACATGTCAACAAATTGTTCAATGAATTTACAAAGAATTCCAGGTAGGAGTGTTTTTACTGTTGCCCATACTGAGGACACTAGGCCACCGGCGGCCATACAGTCACATAACAACACTCCCCCTGCTATACCCTCACTGACGCCTATACCTACACCTGGTATACATACACCTGTCACTAATACACATGACACTCGTATTACACTTGACTCAGGTATTATACCAGACCCCATATATACTAGTACACAAGACCCACTAAGTAATATGGCTCAATCCCTGGAGGACAATGCACCCACTAAATTAGAATCGATTAGTGGTAATGTGAAGTTAGATGACTGGCTGAGATCTATGAAAACCTCCCTAGACGAAAATGCGTCTAAACTAACTACCCTCTTAGATCAGAATGTCAAGACCGATACAGCGATTGGTGAGATAAGGACCCTTATCTCAACTAACAAAACTAGCACAGATGCAGCTACAGCAGGTATAAGGCTTGATATGATTGATTCTGATAAAAGGATTGAAGAATTAGAAGCTAGACTGGAGAAAAGGGACGAGTTAGATCTGAAGGCCTTAGACAGCGCACGAGAGCTTAACGTCATTATAAGGGGCATACCAGAGATTCCTGGGGAACAGATGCATCATACTATGAATGAACTCTTTACCATAATGAAAGTATCATTCCCATATGCAATCACCATGGGAGCTTCTCGTATGGGACGACCCCCAAATCCTCCTAGGCAACAACAGCCACAACAACAACAACAACAACAACAACGACGTACAAACAACTGGTCCCGATCCATTAAACTTCGTTGTACGACTCCCCCAATGAAATCTGAAATTTTTGGATTGAGGAAAAATGTTGAGGGCTCAAAATTTGATAAGGCTACTTTCTCTAACGACATGTCAGATGACGAGCTACTTAAAAGTAAGGAGATCCAACAGATAGCAGCCGCAGCTAGACGCATTGAGGGCACTGAAGTTAAGCTCAAAGGGAACTCAGTTGTGATTAATAATCACACATACGATAGGTCCAATTTTGATGCTCTTCCATTAGGCATTACTACAGAGAATGCCTCATCCATCATCACCCCAAAGGGCCTATTTTTTCAAGGCCACCTCAGCCCTTACAGTAACCTTTTTAACATAGAAATTGTTGACGAAAGCAATGCGTTTAAGGGTTCTTCAGTCAAACAATGTTTTGTATACCGCAAAGCAGACTTTCACAGGGACCTAGCACTCAGGGACTTGGTGGCCAAGACCCATAATCCCTACACTATAATGGCCATTAGCAGACGCATCCAGAGCAATCAAGCTTGGAAGAATAGGGAGCATTCTGTACTGTATGACCTCAACTTACAGAAAGCCAATCAACACCCGGCTTATGCTGAGAAATTGAGGACCAACAATCAAATTGAGTACCACGAAGGAACAAAGGACCGGAAATGGGGCAGCGGAGTCCTATTAAGTGACCTGAAGCGAATTGGTGCTATTGAAGTACCCCGACCGGACCACGAAGACCTAATGGGTGGTATACTATCACGTGTTGGCAGGGTCATAAGAGGCGAGGAAGACTGAACATTGGTTTCCATATAAACACTGCTAAGTAACACTCGGTGTTTAAACAATACCACAATGAACTTCCTACATACCAGCAGTACTCACCCGAGGCGTAAAGCAAGTAAATTCCGTATATTATTATTGGCGGATTCAAGGGCACGAGGCCTTACACACCTGATACATAATGAGGTCAGCGCACAACACCTCGACAGCATAAGCTTTAGTATACTCTACTATCCTGGCGCTACCATTTCACAGACTGTATACAGGGCCTTACCAAAGCTGAGGGAGAGACCACCGTACGACTTGATTTATTTCTCATCGGGAGTGAACAATCTCACTACACTATTGTAGTCTCACTGCTGCATCCCCAACTATGATGACTCAGCAACTCTGGTGTCCGACCTACTGACTGACTATATGTGGGCGAAGCATGTAGTGTCTAGATATGCCCATAAGGTCATAATTTGTGAATTAGTGGGCATCAGTATGCCCATTTACAACACAGCCGGTGAACCCTTTTGGGATGAACAAGTCATTATAAATGATAGTATGGTTACCATCAATCCCCTGATTAGGGGTATCAACACACTTGATAATCTCGATACACCCCACATGGTACAGCATGTACATAAGTCCAGACATGGACGCATGGGACACAGGTACAAGGGTACAATGAACGATGGATTGCATTATAATGATGCTACCAAAGCAAAATACACCCGTAACATCGTTTATACCTTTCCTAACAACATCCACTCTACCTGTAATTAGGCTATACTGGGAACGTGTGTGGTGACTCACGCAAAATGCTACAATCCCTTACAGTCTAATTAACAAGTCTAAATCCATATACGCTCACATATTTATATATATTTCTCTAATTGTTACTGCCATGTTCCTGAAAACTTTACATTAAAAACATTGCTTGTTAAAACATGCTTACATCTGTAATATCACTGTATTTTCCTGTGGACCCCTATATATATATATACATGACCTAATGCTTCCTTTGTCTTACATAATGCAGATTAAATCCTGACTACTCGTGCTGAGTGCCTAATTGCATCTGCTGTAATCACTATTTGAAGTCCACTCCAGGTACAACAGTATACTATACACCTCAAGTACTATGAGTATTGACATTATTGTACCAATAAAGTGAACTTTAGGGCGTGTCCTAAGCAGCAGGGAGCCGGATCGTGGCACTCATGATACGGCTATTATTGTCTACTAACAATAAATTATGTAATCTTGCGTACTAATCAATACATGTTGCATTGCGTGGGAAATCACGAATATGACATGAGTTAACATGACCTAATATGACATGTATATTATGCTTAGTTAGACTAGCTTACCTGACTTATGTTACAGTCTACACGTTGATATAAGAGCTATTATGTCGATTCACTGTCGAAGTGCAAATTGGTAAATACTGTAGTGATAAACCAACAGCGCCCGTTCTGGCATGAACTCAGCAAATCACAGTGCTATTGCTACAGCGACCCGCGTCATCTTGTACTTTTTGGGCGCTACTGGAGTCTACCTATGTTGTATTTGACTTGAAATTGTTGCATACATACTGATGATACCTAAATGTTTTTCTTGTATCTTGATTGAATAATGGTATATTATTGCATTATAGATAATAAATATGATTTGTTGATTTAAATTGAATTGTATCCATGGTTATGACTTATAGTTGTGTTCCCCTGCACACTCCTATACTTAACTATAGCTGGAACAAACACTCATAATGTCGATACCATTTGTCGGCCACTATCTGAAAATGTCACATATGGCTCAAGGGGTAGGGGAGGAACAGTAGATTCATTATTTATTGAACACCTTACATTAGATGAGTGATCTACCCGTAACGGGTAGGGGGCTGCATATCATACATCATAATGCCAGAAGTATAAAGCATGATACTGATTTATTTAAGTATTATATAAGGCATTGCGATGTAGGGTTGTACACCGTATCTGAGACATGGTTAAATGATGACACATCTGATGCATTAACACATGTTAATGGCTATACACTCCTTCATGTTGATAGAGACCGATTAAACCTTAATGGTGATCGTATGGAAGGGGGAGGTGTAGCCATATACATAAAAGATGGTATAACCTTTACCTTAGCAGGGTTAAGTCAACTTAATATATCCAATAAAGATATTGAAATGCTTTGGGTACGCATTGTTTTACCCTCACAGCTTGATATGATACTAGGAACAATTTATAGACCTCCTAATGGTAGTCCTTCTGAATTTTCCAAAATTATGCTTGAAACTTTAAAAGAAATTAAAGACCAAGACCCTTTGTCTGACTTAACATTTTTAGGCGATATTAATATAAATTACTTAGATAAAGAAGATGATAAATTCAATGCCTTGTTGGATATAGAACAGGAATATGGGGTTACCCAATATATTAATACTCCTACAAGGAAAAACGCCATTCTGGACTTAGCCTATTCGGACTGTAGATTTATTTCAAATTCCAAAGTACTAAATTACAAATTCGGTGATCATCACCCCATCCTAATTACAAAAAAGAAAATTAATATAAAATACCCAACTACTCAATTTTTAGGCCGTTCATATAGAAATTACAATGCTGATACAATGAGAAATGCCCTGATTAATTATGATTGGACTTCTCTTCATAATACAAGATGCCCTGATAGGGCATGGGATATTATTCTCACGGCCATTGAGACTCACCTTAATCTTATGTGTCCAATAAGTAATCACCAGATAAAGGCAAAAGATGAACCCTGGCTAACACCAGCTCTCAAACGTAAAATTCTGGAAAAAAATGAAGCATGGAGACTTGCCGCTAGAACAGGCCTACCCGAGGATGATGCTAGATCTAACCAGCTTGCAAACAGGGTTAAGACTCTCGTAAGGAGGGCTAGAAGGCAATATATACAAGATTATAAAGAAGAAGACAATAAGACTTTTTGGAAAAAAATGGAAGAATTATTACCTAATAAATGCACTACTAACTCTATTAGCCTCATAGCCTCAAAGCACCAATACCCCCTACTGATGTGGCTCATTATATAAATCAATATTTTGTAGGTATAGGGCCTAAATTTGCAAATAATTTTAATGTACCCTGGACTTATGCTGGCACTTCAACTAACCTAGAAATTCCTGATCCAATTATTACTGCTGATACTATTATTGCAGCTGCTAAAACCATTAACATAAAAAAATCTTCAGCAATTCCCTATATTTCCTCTAAAGTCTTTAAAGATGCTTTCTTTGCTATCCCTGATAAATTTGCATTTCTATTTAACTTATCCCTGGTTAATTCAAAATTTCCCACTTCTTGGAAAAAGGCCATAGTCACACCATTGCCTAAGCCTGGTGACAGAGCTAATGTCACTAATTATAGACCCATTTCCCAAATTCCTCTACCAGGTAAAGTCTTAGAAAGAATAATGCACACTTATATATCCCACTACTTAGAATCTAATTACTTATTAAATCCAAAACAAGGTGGTTTCAGGAAAGAACATTCAACAGTTAGGACAGTAGCAGATTTAACAGACCAATTATTCTTCAATATTAATGACGATAACTATTCAATAGCAACCTTTATTGACATGTCCAAAGCTTTTGACGTGGTTAATCATGCTATACTGCTTTCCAAATGTCAAGAGCTGGGTATAAATAATAATGTTTTATCTTGGATAAAAAGCTATATAAAAGATCACAACGTACTGTTGCTAATGGCATTACCTCCAGTGAGGCTTATCTTTCTTGTGGAGTTCCACAGGGATCCATCCTTGGACCCCTACTTTTCTTGATATATGTCAATGACATAGATGGGTTTTGTCAGAATACTAACCTGAGCTCGTATGCTGATGACACAGCAATTTATGCCTGTGGCAAAGACCCTGTCACTGTATATAGGAAAATTCAGGATGATTTGGATCAACTATCACGCTGGTGTAATGTAAATAAGTTAACAGTCAATACAAAAAAATCCCAAGCTATGAAATTCGGCAGTCAAAAACACCTCCAAAATTTCAGGCTACCAAATCTCATTCTGAACAATAGTCCTCTTGAATATGTAGATCAATATAACTATTTAGGTATACAATTAGATCAAGAACTAAAATTTGATAAACAAATAAATCAAATGAGATCCAAATCAGCCATTAAACTTCGTATATTTGGCAGACTAAGAAGGTCTATGTCATATAGACAGGCACTAGCTATATATAAGTCAAGAATACTACCTCATCTGGAATATGGAGGCATTATTGTACATAATACTAACCAAACCCTACTAACAAAACTTCAAAGGCTTCAGAATAGAGGACTGAAAATTGCCCTCTATTCCCCCCCTAGAACTTCAATTGAAAAAATTCATTAAGATGGCAAAATTAATTACCTGGAAGATAGAAGGCAAAAGCAGATAGCCATTCATGCTTACACTATGACTAAGCTCCCTAATCACCTGACTGTTCCAGTCAGGGAAACTAGATTGCACGATGGCCCAGTTTTAAAAACCTATCATAGAAGAGTTCAGGCCTTCAAAAGAAGCGTAAATTATAAATGTGCCACCCTTTGGAATGACCTAGGGGTAAACGATAGGTGTATACCCACTTTAGAAGATTTCAAAACAAACAGAAAAAAGTTTCTAGCCTCCCTTAGAAAGTAAACTTTATTGGCTTTTATATTGTGTATACTAACAACACTGTTTCTCCCACCATACGTCTCCTTTGGTCAAATTTGTGACTACTCATAAGTAAACTACTTATTACATTACATTATCATTGTTACCTGTTATGTTCATAATTCTCGGTTTTGTCACTGCTTAGTACACGCCATCAGCCTGTTATTGACATCTCCCAAAAAGGCCATCTGGAGCCAGGAGAATATGGGCACCAAAATTTTTTATATAAGGAGCCCAACCTGATACCTTCAGAATAAACATTACATTCAAAAAAAAAAAAATCTTGATCACTGAGGTAACTCTCCCCCAGGACTCTGCAGTGTCTCCCTAATATTAGCAGGACTCTATAAGAACTCTATAATGACTCCTATTCTAAGACTTCCTAATGATTGGGAGTCATTTTAGAGTTGTGGGGAGAGTTACCTCAGTGATCAGGGCTGGACTCCCATTTGAGAGTTACAGTGATTCTACTTCTTCTCTCTGTGCACTTCTTCACACACACACAACGCCAATAGCATCACACCTGGACAAGTCTTGTATCAGGGAACATATATGGTAAATTTGCTTGCAAAAAGTCTTTCGCTATGTTTTGGCCCCTCAATAAATAGAAAATAGAATAAATAAAATTTGATTGTAAAAACGTTGTTTTCCGATGCTTCCACCCCCACCCTAATTTTTACTTTTAGCCGCTGAGAGACCTTGGTACTAAGGATGCTGGGTGGGCAGAGTCGTAGGAAGCAAATCTTCATTGAGGGGGGGGGGCAGGGGGTGGCCCACTCAAACGAACTATACTTATTAGCTTTTATGCATGATATATCATATACACACTTATACTAGCATGTATAGAAAAGTAGTATTTGAACCCACTTTAGTTCTAATGGGGGGGGGGGGGGGGGGGTTTGGGGGGAGGCCCAGGCCCCTCTTCTCCCACTTTTCCCTATGCGGGAGAGATAAGGGTTGGACATTTTTTCGTATTATATTACAGGTCTTGTCCCCTGCCCCCCCACCCCCTTTTCCTACGCCACTAGTCGGGCAGCTCCTTTTTTGCCTCTGGCCATCCACACTCAAAAAGTAAACTTGTCTCCAGACTCTTCCAAGTGACGGTCATAAAATAGACGAGTCAAAAACTCATCTAAGTGACAAGGAAGTGGGTCTTCTAGCTGGAGATAGAAGACCCATTTGGCATGTGCCAACCCAAAACCCGACATTTGCCAGCTCCAGATTCTATTTGTGGGATGGTAAGCTGATAAGTTAGACAACTTTTGACTCATTTATTTCATGATAGTAACTTCGACGAGTCTGGAGACAAGTTTACTCTTTCAGTGCAGAGGCGTAGGAAGCAAATCCTCATTGGGGGGCCCAGAGGGGGGGGGGGCACTCCAACCAACTATAAGTATCAACTTCTATGCACGATGTATCATATACAAACTTATACTAGCATGTATAGAAAAGTAGTATTTTCCTACGCCACTGGTAGGGCAGCTCCTTTTTTGCCTCTGGCCATCCAATTTCTTTTTCATAAAATCCTGCACATTGAAAACCCAAGAAACTCAGGCTCGTCATAGTAACGACCTCGGTTGTCTTGATGAGTTATGGCAGGTGGCAGCAGGGCAGTACTGCCCTATAGAGAATGGCTCAGCGGAGCACCCCATTTATAGCGTAGCCTATTCTTGGTACCATAGATTACATGCCAGTGGGTGAAGGTTCTGGCCAAAAAGGTATAAAGACAACTCTAATGGCTCATGATAGCTATATAAATAGTTAATCACTTTGACACTGAATGGCAGCTATGTGCCAATATGTGCCTTGGTGTGCGACAACTTAAGGTTGTTATTGCGACAGCCTAGAGCATATCTGGACTTGACAGTTGTCAATACTGATAACTTTACATCTTCAAATTGACAATACCTAAATCAACAACCTTAAGGTAGTCAGTATTAGTATATTATTCTACATTGTATTTTCAATGGGGGGAAACTACAGTGTGCACTCCAAAATTAGTAAATTGAGCCATAATCTGTTAATTAATCAAATTCTAAGCTGAATTATAGGGAATACGATTAGATAAAGAAGCTGGCACATGAAGTATGGCCGTAGGGAACATCCTTGTTCATTTTTAACAAAATTGATTTCTGAGCCCTATTCATCGGACCATGTCACTTTTAACATCAGTGTCATGTAAGCTACTAACATGTGCTGGCCTGGATTGCAGACCAGGACCACTGTGAGGGTGTGGCCTGTCAGAATGGGGGGACGTGTGTGAACCACCCAACCGGCTACAGCTGCTCCTGTGTGACAGGCTTTGACGGCCCACATTGTGGAAACGGTAAGTTGGTGAAACTTGTTAAAGCTCTTTCTATTCTGCACCAAACATACAAATACAACATTATGGGTACCAAACCTAATAGCTGTGCAGTGCAGTACTGCGCACATATATACATTTTGCACTTTTCTTCATAAGAAGAAAAGTTATAATCATTTCATAATATTAACCTTATCTTGGTTAATATACCATTAGAAATAAAAGATCCTAACAAAAACTTTATAAAACAAGATAGGTAATGTATACATGCTCCTAAATGATTTCCTTGCTATCCCAATATAAATAGGGCTTAATTCCCCTTAATACCTCCGCTCATCGGAATCGCTGGTGTTTGTATAATACGGTCTTCTAGGCCAACATTCTGCCAGGATAAATAAAAGAAATTTCAATTCAATTCAACTTATTTATACATCGTGTATTTATATATTTGCATTGGGGCTCTGGATGGGAGGGGGGGTCCCCATGTCGAATGTCGATCTTCAAAAATGGCCATGTCAGATGTCAATGTCGCTTAATAATGCCCATGTCCCATGTTGATATTAAGAATTGCTCATGTCGCCTGTCACCATGTTTTTTTAGCCTCATGTCGCATGTCACTAGGCTTCATAGATTGCACTGCGCTACCCCAAAAGAGGCCTAGAAATCAGGTAGTACTTGACATGTTTTTAGACCACAATATTATGAAATTTGCTTATAGTACTTCCTCAGTTCCCAAAAAAAAGTTCCTTACGGGGTACAGCCTCGTTTGCCTGTAATGGCCGTTTCCATAGCAACCACCTCAAAATGGTGGATACGGCTGTAAAAAGGGCACATTGGCTGTCCATAGGGCTATTTGAGTTTTACGTACCCCCCCTAAATCAATGTTGAGCTTTTATCTGGTCTCATCATGCGGTTGCTAGGGTAAGTTTTTGCCTAGCAACAGACATTCTATGTGAGAATTCCCTTTGGGGCAGCGCATTGTGGTTTTTATCATGTCGATTGTCGATTTTAAGAAATAGCCATCTCGCCCTGTCGAATTTGGTGGTCCACACCCATTGCATTCAGATGACACTGTCCAAAGGCCTGTGTCCACTAGGATTTATAAGACTGTTTTTGGCGCTGAAAAACATGTTTTGGCGCTGACAAAACGGTCAAAACATGTTTAACAACAAAAGGTGAAAAAAATATCAAACAGATCAACAGTCTTGTATATCCTAGTGGACACAGGGCTTATACCAGCCGGATCTACAGGGTGCCGGATTACTGAAGACGGAATAATGATCAGGGTCTGAGGTATATCAAGATGTCCACTATGAAGCCCATAGCATTATCTTTATGTAGATCCAACTTGGAACTGTCCCCGTTTTAATATGTCTTGCACCGTATGCATTTTTTGTAACACTTTCTTCTTTTTTTAACAGTGGCGAAATACAGCTGCTCTGCAAAGAATCCGTGTATCATGCCAAACAGGGAGGCGAACAGATACTACTTCGCCCATTTAAACCCCACCAAGTTTGTGCAGTGTAGTGAACACGGTGGCTGTTTCGATAGGAACTGCCCCGCGGGCCAGACATGGGATGTCACTGCCAACACCTGCACGCCTTAAAATATGCACTACACTGAAAAAGTAAACTTGTGTCCAGACTCTTCTAAGTGACTGTCATGAAATAAACAAGTTAAAAACTTGTCTAAGTGAAAAGGAAGCGGGTCTTCTAGCTGGAGATAGAAAACCCACTTGGCATGTGCCAGCCCAAAACCCGACATTTGCCAGCTCCAGATTCTATTTGTGGGATGGTAACCTGATAGGTTAAACAACTTTTGACTTGTTTTTTTTATGACAAGTTTACTTTTTCAGTGTAGTGGGCATCCTCACGTTACTATCTTAAAGTTAAGATTATATAAAGATTATAACATTGATTTAAGATTATCACCTGAAGAAGGGGTAAAAAAGGGAGAGAAAAACAGGGGTTGGGGGACAGAGCCCCCCACCCCCACCCCATAGATTAAGACATTCTGGACGTAATACTTCAGTAAAAGTTCATTAAGACTCACTCAAAACGTTTCTAGAACCGATAATCTTAAATAAATGTTAACCTTTAAGATTATCAACAGACTTTAAGATTCCAACGTTCAAAGATTGGTCATTTTAAGATTGGACAGATTTTCTTGTTGACGCTTCTACGTGAGTTTGTTCCGACAGGCAGAAAATACAGTAAGGGGTGATAAACATGGTTATAATTGGGGCTTAAGTGCCTAGCTGTTTATACTTTGTAGGTCAATGGGCAGCTTGTTTGTATTTTTACTACAGTCCATAAATAGGGCTGTGTCCACTAGCATTTACAGGACTGTTTTGGCGCTGAAAAACACGTTTTGGGGCCGACAATACAGTTTGGTCCGCCCCAAAATGGGTTTGTCAGAGCCAAAACGAGTTTGTCAGAGCCAAAACAGGTTTTTCAGAGCCAAAACGGGTTTTTTCGACACCAGAACAGTTTCATAAATGTTAGTGAACATGGGCCGAAAAGTAGTTTTACAGAAATATTGTTTTATTTTGTATTCTGAAAGAATCCATTCAATTTGATATATTTGATATATACATCTCTTGATCTTCTCTTATCCATTAAAGTGTCTCATCGTGCTTTAATGTCTTATGCCCCCCAGCTAACAAAAATACGTTATTTTGCGTCAAAATAACGTTTTTAACGTTATATAACGTTTTGCCCTGATAAGGAGCCATAGAGAACGTTGTATAACGTTTTTTGTTTATTGGGCCTTAGTTATGATTATTGAAGTGCCTCTATATGTGTTAAAAATCAACACGGACGACACAGCGACACGGCCCTTTTAAAAATCGACACGGGCGACACGGCCCTTTTAGAAATCGACGGACACAGCCATTTAAATAAGTCCCTAGTATGTTTTATATATACATAAAATTCGACACAGTAACAAGGCCCTTTTGCTAAAGATCGACATGGCGGCACGGTCAAAACTGAGGGGACCCATGTAGGGGCACATTGAATGCAGTCCTAGCTGCATTCAAGCATCATACCGACACTATGCGGTTGATACACTCCCGGAATTGCACTCATGCATCATGAAGACAAAGGGCATGATGCATTAATGCATTATGCATGCGCATTAATGCATTATCCCGTCCTTAAAGGGTTAATCATTTAAGGGCCACTTTATGTTTTAATGTGTTATGCCCTTGGTAATAATGGATGAATGCGGCCTTGGCGAGTAACTCAACAGTATTTTCAAGCATCATGCCGACCCTATGGGGTTGATACACTCCCGGAGAGTTAGCATGATGCATGAGCTGAACCAGAAGGGATTACTTCCCAGTGCTGCATTCATGCATCATGCCTACCAAGGGCATTAGTAAAAGCACTATGCGGTCCTTAAGGGGTTAACCTCATAGATTAACACGGTCCGAAAATGAGGACTTTGACTCGAGATTATGTCGACAAAGGAACTAAATGTGCTGAGATCTTCTTTAACTTATTGTTTCCCTTCCCTCACCTATGTAAGTGCAGTCGGTCCCTTTTTATGGACAATTAAATGCATGATATGTACTTGGATGATCAAATGATTAAACCGTTTTAGGTCCCCTATGAGTTATTTGAAATGAATGCTAGGTATAATTCAGAATGCCATCTTTCCCGTGATACATATGCATAGATATGTCATTAAGGAATGAATACGTTCAACCACGAAACACTAAACATTAATTTTTTGAGAAACATGATTTACTTTACTTAAGTACTTGTAGCGCTAAGTTCAATTGGACCCATGGAATACGTTATGGCTATATTCGATGGGCTAAGGAAAAGTTGTCTTATACTTCATTGAATGGCTTGACACAAAATAAATTACAATTGTTGAAAACATGAGTTTGAGTTTGGAATGTGATTTTATTTCGCTGGAATTCTCAGTCAAGATCTCATTCAAGACAATATATGTGTGTGTCCACTATACAACAAGGAAAGTGTACAATTTCACCTGTTTTACGTCCAGAAATATGAACATGTTTGGGAATATATTTTCTAGAACTTCCACTTTAACTGCAGGTATGCTTTGTCCACTGGGCATGATGAAATATCACCCAGGCTGCCCAGGGCAAGCATGGACGAGATATTATACTATAATAAAGGGCATATTGACCACTTTTTTCTTTTTTTAAACGTGTTTGGTTTTAAGATTAGGGCTTTTGACATTTGCTTTTGAAGGAGATGGCTTACATAATTTTTATATATTCCAGATTTAAGGTTACTATTTCATGTTATGAAATTTTAAATGCATTTTATCCTAAATATTAAGCAAGAATAAGATTTTAGCAAACGGTCTTGAAGAAATCTCTACAGACCTGTGAAATTGGCTACTGTCCTGCATGGTGAAAAGTTTTATCAAAGACTGAGATTTGTTCTAGAAATACATGATCAACGCGTCAATAGACGATCAAAGGAATTTAAGATACTCAGGGTGAGAGGTTATATACATGCTGTCAGTGTGTTAACAGTGTGGAGATAACCTCTATACTGAGGGGCTGACCCCTCCTATCAAGCCGAGCCGGGGGGGGGGGGGGCTGGCTAGACGTCATATATATCTCCACTCACCCAAATTCTGACGTCCTTAAACCCTTTGAGGACGGCATGTGTGGAAAATATTACATTTTTCGTCATGATGCACCAGTGCAGTCCCAGCGAGATACTCGGTGTTGCATTGGTGCATCATGCAGTCCCTTTGGTAGCGTATCAACCCGGTGTGGTCATAATGAGGCTTGAATTCATGCATCATTACGTCCAAGGACATGAACAAGAGGGACTTGGTGCATTAATAAAGTGTTAAAGGACACTCATCAAGCACTCCCTGTGAAACTCGGGGAATCCTTACGAATCATTTCAGTGCCAGCTAGGGTATTGTAGTAAATGGATACAGGTGTCGCGCTGCAGCGGCGGATCTAGGATTTACAAAAATGGTGGGGACGCATGGTTTTGGAAAAATTAAGCCATGGGGGGGGGGGGGGGGGCGGGGGAGGTAAATATAGTGAATCGTCTTCTGCATCAAAGCTGTTGGTGTCACAAGCACAGCACAGCACAGCGACCTTATTAGTGGGGTAAGCATATCCCCGTTTCCACCAGGAAGAAAAAAAAATTGGGAAAATCTTTTAGGATTCATATTTCTAACCCTTACCAGTGGGGTTGCACATAGGAAGAATTGACTATGGATAAAATAATAAAAAAAACTCCCCAATCTTGTAGTACCAAATGACTTATCTTTTAGATCCAACATGTCACGACTTCAGAAGCACTCACCGGCACCGACTCCTGAGATACAAAGCTCACCTGACCCCCCCCCCTCCCTCAGCGCCCCCCCCCCATACATCTATTATTGTACACACTTCAAAGCAATCATTAGCATATAGATATACCCTACATATTTAAATATATAGCTCCCGCCCACCTATAGGCCGACTTTCAGCACATTCCTGTTGCACATGCCTCCACGCAAGAGCTTAAGATTAAGGCCACTCTTTTTGCTAATTTTATGGAAAAACATGATAAAAATTGACAAAAATTGGCATACTTGGTATAGAATTAAAGCTAATTTTGCGAGTAATGCAGTAGTATAGAAATGGCATACAAAATGTTAATTTTGGTCATGAAAAACATATCTTATCCTATATATTTTAGGCCGCCAGTAAAAAAAAAACTCCTTCGTCATATATATATATCAGACCTTGGTGATGAGAAACAACTTTATTTTGAGTGGCCTAAGTGGGCATGTACTAAGTGGACAAGCCTTTAAGGGCCGCATATCTCTTTAACAACCCATGGTGTCCTCTTTGTCGCTATGATACATGACTGCAACCTTGGTGAATACCTCGCTGGTGCTTGATATTCTCACAAGGGATTGATACCCTCCCCAGAAGTTGGTCATGATGCATGAATGCAGCCCTGATGAGTAGACTGGCCACGACCACAAAGGACCAAGCACATTAAATCACTCAGCTGTCCTTAAAGGGTAAATGCCTCCTCTAATCAGACGTCAGAGCCCTCCCCCCCCCCACCTCCCCTCCCACTCCTGCTATCTCAAAGTTCACCCAGTACCCGTATATAAGGCGCGTCCCGCCGGCGTCTCACCAGGGCACTGCCTTAACACCAGCAGTCAGGGACAGCTCACCCCAGTAACAACACTCTTAAGGCATCCTTAAAGCAGCACGGTAGTCATGTTTCTGCGTGTGGTAATGGTGGCGGCGCTGGTGGTGGCGGCGGCCGCTGACCGGATCTCCCTCAGCAGTGGGTCTGACAGCACCATGACGCCGGGGGCGAGCGGTGCCGACGTCGTAGAGAGGACAATGGACGTCATCAAGACGGCGTGTGTGTTTGACGACGACAAGCTCTTCATGAGGCGTCTGGCCTACGTCGAGTCGTTTGACGGCGCGGATGCCGATGCTTACAGGACTGACTACCATGGCGGTATCTACCAGGTAAGGGGGGGAGGGGCTTGGTGGGGGTCCCCATGTCCCCATATCAATTTTAAGAAATTATCTATTTTTTTCCTCCTGTTCGATGGCACTTGGCCCTAAACTGCTCCATGTCTCCGGGGCTTATTCTGTAGTGGCTATCCTAGGTTAGTCAAAAGGACATTGGTCAGTACTGACCAACCGATATTCAAAAATGACTGAGGCAAAACACAAAATATGACAAATTGCCTAATTCAAAAAGTCTAAAATCATAGAAAAAATAAGGTGAGTTGGGATTATTAAGGATCTCAATAAAGTCTCAATAAGCCAGAGAAAAATATAAGTATTGGTTGCAGGGAGTTGCATTAGGGTCTTGGGGCAATTTGTTTATGTATTGCGTCCCCTCCCCCTTCCTTCTGTCCATCTTTTAACCTGAGTGGGGACTGGGGCCCTGTGCCTATACACCCATGCAAAGGCTTGACAGAATATATAAAGATATATTGGTGCTTCATGCCGACCCATCGGGAGTGTCTTGACCCCATAGGGTCGGCATGATATACATGAGGGTTAAAGGCGAAATTGACATTCCAAAAGTGTCCTTCTGTCGTTGTTAGAGAATGAAAGTCCTCTGATCTTCATTTACGGGTACAAATGCATTTCAACCAGCTGGCGCCATGGTGTAGTGGTGAGCACATTGGACTTTGAATCCAGGAGCCCGAGTTCGAACCTCGGTGGTGCCTCTATGTTTTTCTTATCCCAACATATGAAATATGCTCCATGATAATATATAGAGTATGACATAATAGACGTGCTGTTACATGTAGCTTGAGAATATCACAACTATCTTCATGTAAAGTTAATCGATTTATTTTGAATATCGACTAGCCAGCCTTTCCCGTAGATGGAAAATTGCTCAAAGAAGGACTAGAAAAAGTCTAGAAATTCTTTGAAATTGCATAGAAACGTAGGAGTCCGTCATGCTCTGAATTAGGCATGGTTGGCTGACCTGAAATAAATATTGCCAACTGGTTGCAAAGCGGTGTCTAGCGCACAGTGAGAGGTAGAGAAGGAACTATAAAGGTCCTTTTGTGCCTTGTATATATATAGAGGCAGATCCAAGAATTCGCAAAATGGACCGGTGTCCACTGAATGTACAACAAAGTGTCGCAGATCGTAAAACCATATGAAAAGAAATTCCCCCCCCCTCCCCCAATGGACTCGCTCCTGTCTTTTGGATGGCTTTGGGTGGGTGCGCATGCAAGCTGGGTCGCATTGAATAGATAGTGTTGCAGTGTTAGCATTGCCGGCTTCACGATGGTTCATCATGACGGTGACTGACCTCACGACAAATTTTACCTTCACTCGAATTGACATCAAAAGGTCAATGCATGCCTTGCCCTTGTCAGCTGTTCCCATGGCCCACATTCTCGCTGACACTGTCAGTGATAGGGACAATCTGAGTGTGAATTTCCTGAAGACTCCTCATGGCTATCCCTCACCGTACCACAAGTGGTTGATTGATTTACTACATGTATAGACACATTAAACAAACAGTTATCTGTCTCACTACTTCAATGCTGATACCACTCTCCCACCTAGAGCCTGACCCACCTGAAGATATCTCCATTAACCCTTTGATATTAACCAGTTAAGGACGGCAAAGTGATTTAATGGATCATGTCCTTGGTTGTCATGTTGCGCGAATGCAGCACTGGTGAGTAAGCCACCCGTCGGGAGTGTCTCAAACTCGTAGGGTCGTTATGATGCATGAATGCAGCACTGGTGATTTACTCACCAGGCTGCATTCAACAATTAGTCCCTAAATGCTTAAAGACTGCATGATGCATCAAAGCTCTATGCTCATTTTCTTTGGGAGTGTCTCAGGCCCATAGAATCAGCAAGATGCACACATGCAAACTGGCGTGTTACTTGTCAGTGCTGCATTCATGCATTATTGACAACAAAGGGGCATTGCACATTAGGGAGCGGCCAATTCTTGACAACAGGGGTGGGGGTTGGTGGATTTTCCCGTGAGCGAGTTAGAATTTCCCCCGCCCCTCCCTGCTTTCATGCATCCCTTACCACTCCCTTAAAACACGCTGCTGCCAATAAAGGGTTAGCCCTCTCCCTCCTTAGTAGATAGATATGACGAGCCTCCTCTGCCACTTATCTCCTCAAACTTTGAGGTCTATGAAGATTTATCTTGAGGTCTATGAAGATTTATCTTGAAGTTATCTAAGTAGTTTGACGTCTCCTACTTGAGTGCTGTAGATAAGTGAGAAACAAAATACCAAGCTACTTGAGAACAAAGACCTGTTCATGATCAATAGATCTGACACTCCGGTTAGACTTCTGGGGGTTTAACCCTTTAAGGATGGCATGATGCCATAATGAAGCATGCCCTTTGTTGTCATAATGCATGAATGCAGCCCTGTCAAGTAACTCGCCAGGGCTGCATTCAAGCATCATGCTGACCCTATGGAGTCAAGACACTCCTGAAGGCTCCGCATGATGCACCAATGTAGCACTGGCGAGTTACTCGCCGGGGCTGCATTGGTGCATCATGACGACAAATGTCGACTTTTAGCGACATCTGTCCTTAAAGGGTTTAATGGAGTGGACTGGCCATGTATGATAATGACATCTTGAACTTTCATCTGTGTCGTTAGTGTTATATAAGATAAGGTCCATTAGCCCTTTAACCCTTTAAAGGGTGGCATGTCAGTAAAAGATGACATATGTCGTCGTGATGTACCAATGTAGCCCTGGCGAGTAACTCACCGGTGCTGCATCATGCCGACCCTTGAGTGTTTCAACCCCGTAGGGTTGGCATGATGCTTGGATCCAGCACTGGGGTGGGGAACTACTTGCCAAAAATGTTTAATATGGCCATACTTAATGGCCTACCTACTTTGTTAAACATCATTCCCCAGAATTCAGCTTGGATCTCTGATAGTTATTAATTTAAAACTTTTGGAGTACACATCATATAAGCCCACCCACTGAGAATACACTGCAGAAGGGTACACCTGTGTTCATGGGACAATCTTGATTGCCTCTTATTGTCAATCAATGATATTTGATTGTGCCCCATCCTCCAATTTGGATATTGTAATGACATTTTGAACACATTTCTGTAGAATTTGATATATGGAATAAATCGGACCATGCCCCTTTAATTACAATGTATTTTTATATAAGGAGCCTAGCCTAATCACTACTGAATAAATGCTACATTAAAAGAAAATTAAAAAAAAAATTACTCCTCCCCAGGTGGACAAAGTGATGTTTGAAAAGCTGAAAGAACCCAAGTCTCGCCAGTCGCTGTCCAGGTACACCAGCAAGTTCAAGACGGTAATGGCATCATCTTATTAATATTTAACCATGTTCTCTGATATAGAACACTTTATTTATTAAATTATTGTATAGTATAAAATATTATCTATGAAAATATTGTATGATATAAAATTGTATGGTATGGAATGATTGTATGATTTGAAATTATTGTATGGTATGGAATCATTGCATGCTGAAAAAAAAATTCAACATTATCATCTGCACTAAATTCTTAGTACCACTCTATATCATGTGTGTGTTCATTATAATACTGGATAAATATACATTCTCAAACTTGAGTGTGGCATTAAAACACACTCGCAGAGCAAGTTGTAAATGTAAAACCATCAAATTGAAGTGAAATAATTAAATTGAATTAATTAAGTAGTTAACGCCAGTTAAAGTGTATGTTTTTTGACTGCAGGAGTTCGGCGTGAATTGGGAGAAGACTAACTGGGAGGACTGCAGGAAGCCGCTGGTGTCCGCTCTATCTGCCAGACTCTACATGCAGGTAGGTGCATAATGATTATGTCCTTATGTTACTCCCTTAGATGAGCCAGGGAGCTATACAACTCCCCCAGGTCACCTAGACTCCCTTAGGCAGCTTGGGCCCCTACATAGAGAGAAGAAGTAGAATCACTGTAACTCTCAAATGGGAGTCCAGCCCCGATCACTGAGGTAACTCTCCCCAGGACTCTAAAGTGACTCCTAATCATTAGGGAGTCTTAGAATAGGAGTCATTATAGAGTTATTATAGAGTCCTGCTAATGTTAGGGAGTCACTTCAGAGTCCTGGGAGAGTTACTTCAGTGATAATGTCGGGAGTCACAGTGATTCTACTTCTTTTCTCTGTGTAAAGTGGGGAGTCATTGGGGATTTTTTTTCTGTGCATGATAATTTCATATATATAAAAGCATAGCCATTTCAAAATGAAAAGCACATTTTTTTATTTCAGTTAAAATTCTGATATTTTGATTTACAGTTGTCTCTAGACCCTAAGAAGAGGACGTTTCCCCGTGACATCCCGGACCAGGGCCCGTTCTGGTCTACCTACTACAGGAACGGCGCCGACGCCAACCTCTTCATCAATGCTGCTAACAAACTTAACCAGGGTAAGGGAAGACTTATGTTCTAAACCTTTAAGGATAACCAAGGGCTCGTATGTGGCCATATTTTCAACCCACCGGGGGTGGTTAAAAAACGAGCACTCCCTAAGTTCTTACTTCTCATATGAGGAAATATTGGTATTGATTGTGGCCGGCCCCTTTTTCGCTATAGTACTTTGTGTGTGTGTGTTTTTTCGCTAAAAAGGGATGAAATTTTCCTGACGGCAAGCCATAAACTGTGTTATTTAGAGAATAAAAAACGAGGTTATAAGAAATATAATACGACATTCTCAATTCCCTCCTCTTCAGGTTGTAGTCAGATTACCGGTGTGGACCTCGTGTTCGTGCTCGACAGCTCAGGATCCGTCGGTGCCTCAAACTTTGCCAAGATGAAGAAGTTTGTCGGTGAGGTGGTCGACTCGTTTGACATCGCCTTGGACAAAACCCGCGTTGCCGTGGTTACCTACGCCTCCTCAGTAGCCAAGGAATTCTACCTCAACACGTGAGTGGTACAACCTGTAAACTCTTTAAATGGATTACCCCTTAGAGGCCTGCTTTATGCTTAAAGACTGTGTCTCACTTAATCTATACAATTTGAAAGTCTATGACTGGCTGCAATCTATGACCAGCTGCAATCTATGACTGGCTGCAATCTATGACCAGCTGCAATCTATGACCAGCTGCAATCTATGACTGGGTGCAATCTATGATTGGGTACAATCTATGACTGGGTGCAATCTATGACTGAGTGCAATCTATGACTGGGTGCAATCTATGACCAGCTGCAATCTATGATTGTGTGCAATCTATGACCGGATGCAATCTATGACCAGCTGCAATCTATGACCAGCTGCAGTCTATGACTGGGTGCAATCTATGACCGGATGCAATCTATGAGTGGCATGAAAGGAAGCAGTTTATAAATTTAGGGCAGATGGTTTTAATGATGCTAAAAGTGTGCTAAGCAATTATTTCCTTAAATGTCAACATTCATGCAGTGCTGTGGTCAACGACCTTTTATTTAATGGATTTTCCCCCACACAGCTACAAAACCAAGGCCCAGGTGAAGACGGCAGTTAATGGCATCAGGTACAAGTCTGGAGGCACCAACACCCACCTGGCCCTGGACACTCTATACCAGACCATGTTCACCACCAACAAGGGGGCCCGCGCCATGACCGCCGGCATCCCCCGTGTAGGCATCTTCCTCACAGACGGAAACAGGTAAGGGAGTGGTCATTTTTCAACAACGGGGGGGGGGGGGGGGGGGTCAGTGGATTTTCGCGCGAGTGGGTCAGAATACTTTTGGTCCCCCCGCGGGAGAGGTCGACATTTTTTTCAGTCAGGTTGAAATTGAGCGCAGCTGACCCCCTTGAGCTATAGTTGCGCACAGGTTTTTTCACTAAAAAGGGGTAAAATCTTTTTGGTCCCCCCCTCAGGAGGGGTCCAAATCTTTTGCCCCCCCCCCTCCCTAAAGGGGTGATCTCGGTTTTTTGAACAATGGCAGGGGTGTTGATTTAGGGGGAAGGGGTGAAAAACTTAGACCCCTTGACGGGAGGGGGGAAATTTTGCCGTCATATCGACTCTTCGGAAAAAAATTCAAAAATCAGAAAGAGGTTGATTTTTTAAAATCAGAAAAAGGTTGATTTGAAAAATCAGAAAAAGGTTGATTTGAAAAATCAGAAAAAGGTTGATTTGAAAACAACATTCCACAGAAAAATTTAAAAAAAAAGTGAACACCTTTTTTATTACAAAATTGGAAAAAATAAAACAAAAACTTCTCTGACCCTAGCTTCTGGGCTTCTGTAGATATGGCCCAGCTTCAACGAGTGATGTATGATGTGCATACGTAAATAACTGTTGTTTTTTTTGTTTATTACAAGGCCCTACTGCCTTAAAATGAAGAAAATCAACAAATTTGGAAGCAATGTAGTTGGCATTTGCATTTTTTTTTTTTTTTTGATTTATTTAATGAAGAAAAGGCAGCTTTTTCTTAGCCCATTGAATACAGCCACATTGTATTCAATGGGGGGGCATTGAATACGGCCCTTACCATATTTAAGCATAGTAAATCTTGTATTTCAAAAAAATAAATAACAATAGCCTCTCATGATTATCCTGTACAGTGGCAGCCCATCCAAGACCAGAGCTAGTGCTAAGAAGGTGCACGATGCCGACATCACCATGTTCGCTGTGGGTGTGGGCGGTAACATCAAGAAGACTGAGCTGCAGGCCATCGCCTCCAACCCAGAGTGCCTCCACCTCTTCATGCTGGCAGGCTTCGCGGAGGTCGATAGTCTCAAGTACGCCATACAGAAGGGGACCTGTGATGGTGAGTAGGACTCTTATTTTATGGTGGATACAATGATCACTATGCTTAAGTACTAGAAATCCCGTTGTTCCCGTATCACATGGCCTATGACTTCATAATTTGTTTAAAATTCTTATGGCCATTTATATGCAATTAAACATATTTTGAAGAATAAAAACCATGAACTAAAGGCAAAGGCCAATAGCCAGAGGATTTTTGGTATCGTTAAGGATTGATTTATGGTGCTTTCTTACGTTCACACACTGAGTTAATCTTTGAAAACCGTGGTTATTTGTAGATGATTTACTTAGTAGGATAAAAAAGTAAATTGAAATTTAAAAAGTTTAAATTGTGTGTTTCAGCGCCTGTTATCGTGGGGCCGGGTACTGGAGGCACGGAGGTGGACGGCAAGGTGCCCTCAGGAGGCGACCAGAACTGCAAGGTCAAGGTCCCCGCTGGAGGAACCACCATCCAGGTAGGGGCACTCTGTATACCCTTTATGTAAGGTCAAGGTCGTACAGGTAGGGGCACACTGTGTGACCCTTTATGTAAGGTCAAGGTCGTACAGGTAGGGGCACACTGTGTGACCCTTTATGTAAGGTCAAGGTCGTACAGGTAAGGGCACATTATATGACCTTTTATGTAAGGTCAGGGTCATATAGTTGGGGCACACTGTATGACCCTTTATGTAAGGTCAAGGTCATACAGGTAGGGGCACACTGTATTCCCCTTTATGTTAGGTCAGATGCTGTAAAAGAACACTTTAAATGGCTTAAAGTTCAGTGATGTCATGTAAATGTTGCGAACCAAGCTTGTAATTGAACTGGCATTCATTGATTGTCCGATATAAGAAATATAATTCCAGATGCATTGGACTTATTTTAAATGCATTTACCATTAGATTGCCATAAGAAGCGGCTCCCTACCCGATTGTGTCGTTAGATTGGCACTATTCTCACAATTTGGATGCCTGATGTAAATATAAACAAGCCCTAACATAAACAATCATGTCTAATCATCCATGCTACTATGATCTGACAGATTTGCTTTCGTGAGAATAGACCAGAAAATCGGGTAGTGTCCCACCTTCAAGATTACAGGGAGAATACAAACCCAATACTGAAGTGTCTATCTATTCTTCCTACAGATTAATGCCAAGACTGGAGCGGTGAAGTTCTATGTGTCGACCAACACGTACCCATCAGGGGCCTACTATGACGCCATGATACAAGCCGTGCCCGGTAAGCCCGGAGTCATCTTCCTCCAGAAACCAGCAACAGCGGACGCTGAGGGTATCGTGTACTGCAACATCAAGGGAGACGACAAGATAGACAGCGAGGTCGACGTCGGCATCATCCCTGGAGGTAAGGTTATAGTCTGTGTGTCTATTAAACCAATATTTATAAGGTTATTGCAAAATATATTACAATGTATACAAAATAGGCTCATCCAATTTCAAAAAGTAAAAATAAATATTATTAGACTATTTTAGGGAATTTAGAATCAAATTTGTAGTCCATTTTGTAGTCTCGTGCGTGACTTGTGATGCGATTCCTGGCATCTTAATCAGTTGGGCTTATAGGATTCTCCTAAATTGGGGATGCAGCACTGCAGAAACCTTCAGATTTTAAAAGCTTTCCCAGCAAAATTTTACGCCAAAATAACGTTTTAAAACCTCATACAACGTTATGCCATAGTAAGGAGCCTTAGAGAAACGTTATATAACGTTATAAAATGTTGTATAACGTTTTTTGTTTACAGGGTTACACTTTGCATTTTGTTGCTCAATGTCTGGAATTAAACAACTTCAAGGGAACTTGTCAGCAAGAATGGCAAAGACTAGATGTTTCCTGCAACTTTCAGCTGAAATAACCCATTAGCCGATTTGGATGCATTATCGCCCAATATATCCTCAACAAACAGACCCAATGAAATACTTTGTAGTATAATTTTGTGGATGTATCAGACGATAACGCATTTAAATCGGCTAATGGGTTATGGCCCTAATACAAGAATATGGCTTATACGCGAGACTTTACGTTGGTCACAAATGGTCTAACTAATATCCTTTTGGTACCATTGTGTTTCAGACAAGGACCACTGTAAGGACGTAGACTGTCAGAACGGTGGTGTGTGTTTGGACAACCTGAAGGACAATTACAAGTGTGCCTGTGCCGCAGGCTTTGAGGGCTTACACTGCGAAAATGGTAATTTGTATTTGAATATTTTTATTTGGCTGAAAAATCTTTGAGCACTGAAAGTTTTTCGTTAAAGAGCCAACAGGATATGATGCATATAAGGCGTAACTTGATGTAAGGCGTATTGTCATAAAAGGCGGCTGGATGTTTTTGCGAATAAAAAATAGGAATTCAGTGCAAAAGTAGTGAAATTTCTATAACTTGTACCAACACTTACCAAATCATCCCCAAAAAATGTAACAAATGTAAAGAATTAAGTAAAATAATGTAATATAAGGAAATCGACCTACACTCCCTCCTTGGCCATATTACCTGATCACTTCCTAGCACTTAAGGAGTGTTCATTTATATGGGAGGCATAACAAATTAAGCCTAGTTTTAGCTAAAAAGCCCATATGTTACCAAAATTCAAAGGGGGGGGGGAATTCTCGGGCACCTTCTGAGAGGGGGGACAAGAAATATTCCGCTCGCTCTAGAGAGTGGGGGGTAAAATCTTATCATTGAACACTCCCTTAATACTTAAAGGTTGACATGATGCATCAATGCAGCACTGCCGAGTTACTCGCCAAGGCTGCATTGGTGCATCATGATGACAAATGTCATCTTTTAGCGACATCAATCCATAAAGGGTAAAATAGTAGATATAGACTGTAATTGGTGGTGATGTCCCTTGCAGTGGTAGACCCGTGTACGAAGGACCCGTGCTTTAAGGGCACCTGTCACCGCGCCCAGAGCGGCTCCAGCTTCACCTGTACCTGCGACCCCGGCTGGCAGGGAACCATCTGCAACGAACGTATGTACTCTGCAAAACAGCTCAATTATAAACAACTGTGTGTAGCTGGGAATGTTGTAGCTGAAACTGACATTATGTTTGTTGTGTTGCAGTTGAGAATATTGTAGCTGAGACTGACATATACTTGTTGTGTTGTAGCTGAAAATGTTGTAGCTGAGACTGACATATACATGTTGTGTTGTAGCTAGGAATATTGTATCTGAGACTGACATATACATGTTGTGCTGCAGCTGAGAATATTGTAGCTGAGACTGATATACTTGTTGTGTTGTAGCTGGGAATGTTGAAGCTAAGACTGATGTGTACTTATTGTGTTGTAGCTGAGACTGTTGGAGCTGAGACTGACGTATACTTATTGTGTTGTAGCTGGGAATGTTGTAGCTGAGACTGACATATACTTGTTGTGTTGTAGCTGAGAATATTGTAGCTGAGACTGACATATACTTGTTGTGTTGTAGCTGAGACTGTTGTAGCTGAGACTGATGTATACTCCTTCTGTTACAGCTGAGAACGCATGCAGCGTGAACCCCTGTAAACACGGTAACTGCACCTCGTGGGGCAAGAACTACGAGTGCTGCTGTGAGCGTGGCTGGAACGGCAAGAACTGTGACAATGGTAAGCCCCTCCTAGTATTAGTAGTATGTATAATGGATACTATCTGTATAAATTTGCGATACAATATTTAATTTGCTTAAGTACTGGAATTGTGGTAGTCGATGCACCGTCCGTTTAAAGCGATGTTGCCGTAAATCATGGCATGTCACAATACTGTGACGTTACACAATGGTTTTTGTGTTACCTTTTCACTGCTAATTATTACCTTTTTACTTAATCTGATGCATTTAGGACAAGTTGACATCCTTAAAGCATATATTGATACATTCTTAATTTAAAAAAACTATGTAATGGTCATAAATTGTCTATACATAGTATCTCTGAGAATATGATATACATGTACATGGGTTATTGTGACTTGCACCGTGATAATTTGGGGTAATATTTCATTTTAATTTCCTTTTTCAATATTTTTCAATATTTTCATTTTTACAGACATGAATGAATGTGAGCCTAACCCGTGTAAACACGGCAAGTGCACGAACCAGGTCGGCAAGTACGTGTGTGCGTGCGACGCCGGATACATTGGTGTTCACTGCGAAATAGGTCAGTATCTCCCTAGAATAGATTGTAAAGATTATCGATTCTAAAATTGGAAATAATTTCTTGTCCACACTCCCACATGATGATGTCCCGACGAGCCTATTACACCCCTTAGAGTGGCATAGTCCACTGATGAGGACTCAAAAATTAATTTAGTTAAATATGAACTAGAATGTTCAATATAGCTATACTTCATGTCCTAACTATTTTATTAAACATTATTCCCTGGAATTCAGTTAAGAGTTCATCCAATTATCAATTTTATGCTCAATTTGACTTTTGGAGTGCATGCTAAAACGCTATACCTGTGTTGTTGAGACCCTCTTAATTACTTCTTATTGTCCATTAATGAAATTTTATTGTGCCCAACCCTCCAAATATGATATTGTAATGACAGTTTGAACAACTTAAATAGAATTTAAGATATGGAAAATCGGACCATGCCACTTTAATTGATTGCTAATGTACTATGTATTACCAGATGTTGATGAGTGCGACCCCGACCCGTGTAAACATGGCGAGTGCCGCAACCTGCAGAACAACTACGAATGCACCTGTCCTCCCGGATACACCGGCAAGAACTGTGAAACCAGTATGTGTTAACCCTTAATACTGCATGGAGTTTCCAATTTGACAAGCTTTTTATTGCTTAAAATCACTAGCTGTGAGGTCATTTGAAAAAGAGTTCATCATTTCTAAATTGTGAGTAGCCCATCCGAAGAGATGATCAATATGGCTACTCACATGACTCCAGCAACACATTTTTGTGACATTTACAAGCCCCATGTAAATGTCTGAATTTCCCTAAACAAATGTACTGTAAAACCCCAAATATGGGACGACCCCACCTATAAGCTCACAACCTAGTTAAAGAAAAAGAAGTGACTTATTGAAAGAATCCTTTCAAAACGTTTCCCTATAAATTGATGTATTCAAACCCCAACTTTAAGCCGTCCCCCTAGTTTGTGACAAAAGATGGGCTCATATGAAAAGTAAATACCAAAATAAATTTGTCTTAAAGGTGGGGTTTTATGGTAATGAGAGTTGCCTTATGTGCAACGATCATTTTGGTATCCTTGTCATGATTCCCTCCCTATCTCAATATACGTGAATGTTTCCTTATAAACAATATCAATAAAACCTAAATAAATGATATAAACAATATAAACATAATGCCTTGTTTTTTTTTCAGACATTGACGACTGTACCCCTAACCCGTGTGCCCATGGACAGTGCACGGATGGCGTCAACAGCTACACCTGTAACTGTCACCCCGGCTGGACCGGAGCAGACTGTGACGTCAGTAAGTTACAGACATGTCTACCTTAAACCCGCAGGTCTCGGTACCCCTCCACCGACAGTCAGGGCGCAGTCGGGACAGGTACTCAGCCCTATTTATAGGAGAGCTGGGGCTTTAAAGTATTGTGTAGAAGCATTACTTGAGGACATCACTCAACTTGAATATTTGCTTAAAAGTTGCTTAAATCTAAAGCTTCATGCAATGGTGCTGCCAGCTGGGTATACCCTCCATATTGTATACAAAAAGGTTTTAAAGGCCTAGCGCCCCTATATATAGAGCTGAGTACCTGTCTCCAGATGCACTCTGACTGTTACTGGACGTGCAGTAAGATCTGCGGGTTTAAGAAAAGAAAATGTATGAGAATTTCTTTTTTTTAAACAAGTATAAGCTAGATTTTAGAATTATTAATCTTCAGGGAAGTATTTTTTGCTGTATTGAATGAAAGTATAAATGTATTGATAATCTTTTCTCTATTTGTGTTCAGACATCGACGACTGTAAGAGCAGCCCGTGTATTAACGGACAGTGCAGCGACCGCGTCAACGACTTCATGTGTACCTGCAACCCAGGGTGGAGCGGCAAGAAGTGTGAAATCGGTAAGTTTGCGGGAAGCTGTTATTTGTTATCTAATTCTGTAAGGCTTAATGAGCTAATTTTGGGTCGATTTCAATTGGTCAGTAACATAGCGTCTTTGTGTTAATACCAGCCATTCCGCGGACTGGGAGAGGGGCTATTTTACAACCCTGGTTTTAACAGCAATTTGTAGTCTCTTTCCACGGCAAACTGTGCCTTCCCCCCCCCCCCCCCCGACACACACACAGTCACTAAGACTGTCTCTCCTGTCAGCTCGAACAAAGCGCGGGAAAGTGGAGCGGATTGCAGCCACCCAGCGTCCGTCTGACATACATGGCCATGGTAACCATAGGTGCCGCTACTATGACAACCTCACTCTCCTAACAGATTCTCTTGGAAGTAAAGGGGGGTATATCTTCATTATTATAAAACAGTTTAATGATATATTTAAAGGAGAATCTCAGATGGATATTCTCTTTGGGGTGCGCCTGTGTTTGCTATGGCAAAAGAAAAAAAGAGGTTTGTTTCAGGTCACCCAACCGACCCTATCCAAACAGGCCGACCGTACGTTTTTTATGCAATTTTCGTATTTTTACCCATTTTTGGTCAATTTTAGGGTCTTCGGAGAGGCGGGCTAGTACTTTCATGTTTTAAAAAAAAGTGCAAAAAAAAAATCCGACCTACCGACCCTACATTTTCTTGCCATGTTACCTGAAACAAACCTTTCTTTTTTTTTTGGCCTATCCATAATAGTAAAATTATCTTACTTTAGCGCCATACCAAACCCTAGATCGATGGCGGATTGCAGTAATCTATTTTATCTCTTGTTGCCAGGCACTCTCTATTATGAGATTATGTGTATTTTCTATTGTAATAGGGGTCGTTTTTCTCTCAATGGGAATTAGATTCTGAGAATGGTTTGTTTAGGAGAATGACTATTATGTATGAGTCCCTCAGAATATTTATCCAATTAATATGGAATTACCAGTCGAGTTAGCTGGGACTTTCCTAACAGGTTCATAGCCTGACAATCTTGCTTCATCTGGTACCCCAAGAGTACTGTAGGCTGAGGCATTCAATAATTGTAATTTCTTACCAGCGAAGTAGTAACCCATTTTTATGTAGAGACTAAATATCCATACAAATATGTGTGTATTTTTTAAATCATTCTGATATTCATAAAACCGAAAAACATAGAGGAAATTGTGGTCAGAACAGGTTAGGGGACCCGAGAAAGAGGTCCCCTGACCGGATTTCTCTATAGTTGATATATTTACAAGTAGCAGAATGCTTTAAAAGGCTGCACACATTATATAAACATTATGATCACATCTACATTGAAAAACTGAAATCTAAAAATGTACCCGAAGTTGGCTGTTTACCCATCTTAACGACAACTTATTTTGTTGTCATGATGCCCTGCTGCATTGATGCATCATGCCGACACTTCAAGAAAATGAGATAGATTAAACAGCTAGTTTTAAGAACACTTAAAGATTTTTCACCCTTAAAAACCAATCGTTTGTAAATCTTATTTTCTTCGAATGAGAAAACTGATTGTGCTTGTCTAAATCAAGTCTCCTGTAGTTTCATGACTTATCAGGTAACTCTCAGTAACTCAGGTAATGTGAACTCAGCTGATGTATGCTACTCTGTACGTTACAGATATAGATGAGTGTGTGTCCTCCCCGTGTGTGCACGGCACCTGTCAGGACAAGGTCAACGGCTACGTGTGTGTGTGTAAACCAGGCTTCACAGGCACCCTCTGTGACTCAGGTCAGGGTCTTAATTTCTAACATAATCATTTTATTTACATTAAAGGAATCGATTATGAAATAAACAGTATTCAATATATTATTCACCTCATCTACATGCTAATTAACATTGATCATTAGCATACTCCATCTGATATAAAATGCACCCTATGTGCCCCTTTTCATACTTCTCCTAAAGACTACAGTTGTATCAATTAAATGTATTGTGAGCAGCCAATGCAAAGAGATGATCCATACAGCTACTCACATGACTCCAGCCACATTTTTATGACATGTTACAATCCCCCGCCCTGTAAATGTCTCAATTTCCTAATCTTAATTTGCCAAATCTACCAGAATTAAGTATAAGTATAACCCTACTTTAGTATGCATAATATTCCTAATCAGAATATGTTGAACACATAAAGAAATACTTTTTTTTTTTTTTTTTACCCTTTAACTAAATATGTCATTCTCTTTTCTCTAGAAATCAATGAGTGTGTATCCAACCCGTGCCAGAATGGAGCTACGTGCCACGACGAGATCAACATGTTCAGATGTCGCTGTATCGAGGGCTTCGAGGGAACCCTCTGTGAAATCAGTAAGTTTAACAATATTTTTATGATAGCATATAAGCAAATATTGGACTGCTTAAAGTCACACTTTAAGCATCTTTAATTACAGTGAAGGATTTCTTTCTGTAACATTTGTTTGGCCTTGACTGACCTGTAATAAACTTGAACAGTGACTTCAAGCAAAATAATTTGTTATTAAATGCCAACCTTCGTGCAGTGCCACAAGGTTTGTTTTAAAAGAGAGTATTCTCAAATTGTAGATTGATATATGTATAGGCATGTGTTTTAGCAATTATATGAAATACAAATCGTTTATTTAACTCAAGTTTTCACCTCTAGGATTTATCTAATTTAAAGACCACACACTGTGTATCACTTTTTTAATGTAAAAGTAAGTTGATAAAAGCTTATCTTTTTTGTTTTATCAATTAGATATTGACGACTGTAAGAAGGATCCCTGCGAGCACGGGACATGCTCGGATCGCGTCAACGACTACCACTGTACGTGCGACAATGGCTACACCGGCAAGAACTGCGACTGCTGTAAGTTGACATTTTGAAATTCTATCAAAGTTTCTATATCCGACTTTTTTCGAAATTCTGAATTCTAAATCTTACTTTAAATATGTTCCAAACTCTGTTACCAGTGGTTACAGTAATATCTTCACTGGGTAGGGGGAAATCCATGGGCAGTCAGTGATCAAGATTAGGTTTCTCATGTGACCCAAAGGAAAAACCCTGGAGTGACTTTATTGTATATTACATAAAAACATATTATGTTATAAAATATCAGTTTGAAATTTGGGACAATATGATGCATTGGTTCAACCAAGGAGCTCCTTCACAACAACTGCGAACTGATGAAAGAAAAAGTCAAAAATCATAAAAAGTCAGGTGTTTAGATGTGCAAGTAGACAAGTGCACTTGTCATTAGATAGGATCAGAAAAGTGAGCCTTTCACCACATGCACAATATCCACAGTATAGTTAACAATCTATCCATGAAATTACTAATTTCAATTAACATTGGCATGTTGCAAAAGTATTGTGTTCGGCAATCCCAAAATCGTTTATGACTTTTTACCTCATGAGTTCGGGATTCGTTCTGAAGGACCATCCAGGACATGAATCATGATGACTAAGGTCAAGGCACATTCAATCACAGCACATCCTTGACCATGTTTTGTTTTTCTCGTAGTGACCGACAACTGTGAAGGTAACCCTTGCGTGAACGGCGTGTGTGTTAACGGTGTTGGCTCCTACACATGTACCTGCTCTGAGGGCTTCTCCGGGGACAAGTGTGAGATCGGTAAGGCACTCCTCACTACTCAACCCTTTAACCCGTTAAGGACGGATGTCGCTAAAAGATGACATTGGTCGTCATGATGCACCAATGCAGCCCCGGCGAGTAGCTCGCTGGTGCTACATTGGTGCATCATGCCGACCCTACAGGAATATCTCAACCCCATAGGATTGGCTTGATGCTTTAATGCAGCACTGGCGAGTTACTGTGTTTTATACTTGGTGTCTGGATCTTCCTTGTCTTTCATTATAAATGTACCAGATCTCCCATAACTTTAAGTTATAACCTTCAGTCATATACATAGTATATTCCAATTAGTAGGAGGACTGTTTGGTTTTTTTTTATGAATCATTATTACTATCTCAGTCTACAATTCACATAAAATATGTTCTATATGAAATTTATGAGAAGAAAGGCGCGTAAACAATGCAATGTACAGTAAACTAGCTATTTAAAGCGCATTCCCTGTACTTTTAGCCCAATAAAGCACTTTTAGGTGTGTGTTTTTTTCCTGACCTTTTCATTCTATAAAAATTGAAAATATTGCACCAGTCAGGTTCATAGAAAAAATCACAAGATGTGGGCTAGGCTGGCGTGGGGGAAAACAATAAAAACAAACCAATAAAACACCTTTTTTAACTCTCCCTTTCTAGGAGCGACCGAGGCACCGACCGGTCCCGGGTTCAACTGTGTCGACAAGAACCCGTGTACCCAGCAGAACCGGGCGGCCGGGCGGTACTACTTCCCCCACACACAGCGGAACAAGTTTGTGCAATGTGACGCCTTTGGCAAGTGCTTCAACATGGACTGTCCCAAGGGGCTGAGGTGGAACGTCAACTCCCTCACCTGCACATAGGGTGGTGCTGGAGCCCTTTAAAGGGGCATTCTCACCACTCGCACTTAACCACATAGCAGACTAGAACAGTACTAGAATTGTAAGTGGGATACGCTCGGTGAGAATGCCACTTTAATGCATAGTGACCTAGGTCGTAATGATGCATGAATGCAGCCCTGGTTAGTTACTTGCTAGTCCTGTATTCAAGCATGCTGCCGACCCTTAAGACACTACTCAAGGGTTGGTGTGATGCACCAATGCAGCACCGGCGAGTTACTCGCCAGGGTTGCATTGGTTCATCATGACGATCAAAGAACAAAAGGAAAGAGTGACAAATATCATAAAATCGATATATAATGAATGGATCTTTATAAATTACCCAGTTCTTTTTCCAGGGATTGACATCCTACATAAATGCATCTTCTAGGAATTAGAAAAAGGACAAGTATCGTCTACTATTTGTGGACTAATGCCGTTGGAATGAGTCAATATTGGGCTATATTTACGAGGCGATTTGTACTATTCTTGTTAGAATGATAAGTTGCAGTCTTAGGTTTTCCCTAAATTGAGACATCATTTCATATTGACTATTTGTATGAGGCATTACTACTTAAATCGCATTGACCATCTCTCTGTATGAAGTACATATATCTGTGGGGAAATAATTGGAAATAAATGAATTGTTTGTTATCGATTTATTGTGTTTTCTTGTCATCATTTCCTATATGTCTGCTACATCATATCCCCGGAGTGGCCACACTCAAAAAGTAAACTTGTCTCCAGACTCTTCCAAGTGACAGTCATAAAATAAACAAGTCAAAAACTCATTTAAGTGACAAGGAAGAGGGTCTGCTAGCTGGAGATAAAAGACCCACTTGGCATGTGCCAGCCCAAAACCCAACATTTGCCAGCTCCAGATTCTCTTTGTGGGATGGTAACCTGACAGGATAGACAACTTTTGCCTCGTTTATTTTATGATAGTCACTTCGATGAGTCTGGAGACAAGTTTACTTTTTCAGTGCAACCCCCTACCAGGTGTGAACAGGATTCCAATGAAAAGGGGTTGTCCTACGCAATGGACCCGTGAGGGCCCTTGATAATAAGGGGTGCTTTTTAAGCAAATCCGGGGAGAAAGGGGTATTCACTTTCAGACCTAAATGGCATTTTAGAGGACTATTCTTACTTTATTTTCTTTATAATATTTCCTGGTCACCCTTGAATAGGGTATTTTTTCAGGGTCATGCACTTTTAATTAGGGTATATTTCCTAGGGTAACCCGTGCTTAAGATATGTTTCTCTTGAAAATGGTATGATCTTTGAAAAGTTTAATTTGCCCTTTGATAAGGGTACTAAATTTGAGATGATATAACGTAGAGTGATAGATCAGTATCTATTCTACTAACCTGTATATTTAGCCTTATTAGCAAATGCAACACAAAATTCTGAATTTGATATTACTAGGTCTATAAAGATTATTTTGTGACTGTGAACTGTTCGATGCATTATATTTGATTACATTTAAATGATCATAGTCTGTAAATCAGCCAGTGTATATAGATAAAGATGTATTCCTTCCAATGGTAGTGCCTCAACCTTGTGGGGTCAACATGATGTTTGAATGAAGGCCTGGCGAGTTACTCGGCAGGGCTTCATTCATGCATCATGAGAACCAAGGGCATGATACATGCATTATGCCATCCTTAAAGGGTTACATGATGTGGTGTGGGTGGAGGTCCTGTTATAGCTGACACTGATAGGACCTGGGTGTATCTCTGAGTGACTCGGGGTCAGAGGTCAGGGTCAGAGGTCACCACAACCACGAGTTCCGCCATACCCCGTGACAGGCACGCGCCCATGGTGACGTCACAGCACAGAATACAGTGTAGCACATCTATGTCATATCTATATTCTGAGACGCAACTTGCACATTAACCCTTTAAGAACTAGATGATTCCTTCACCCTTTAAGGCGTCATGGTACTAAGCCAATTGCAAATAGTCCCTACTAAAAACAGACTTCTAGTGGATATAATCAGTGCTAGGAGACCTTATTTTTGACTGGGAATAATAATAGGCATACCAGAAGATGGGCAATGCTTGGTTTTAAAAACGTTTTAAAAGGTTTGTGGTGTCCATGGTAACCAAGGGGTCATGCTTAGAGGTCAAAGTCAAGGTCACAGGTAAGTGGGGCACTTGAAAAATTTATCATGTTTAGACTATGCTTTTTCCATGGCAACTACCGCAAAATCTAATCCGACTCCGATATAGACGGCCATTTTAAAAAGATTGTAAATGACGTCAGCTTTTGTTTAAGGCGTCATTTATGCACGCCATCAAATTTTGAACCACATTTGGAGCCACTTGATAGTGAAAATGAGGAAATATTAGAACATCACTGTGCCAACTAGTATCGTGACACCTTAAGGACAGCATCACTGATCCGGCCAAGCTGGTACACCTCTGAGAGGTATAGCATAATGATGCATAATGGTACATCACCACACAAGTAGCTCACCAGTGCTATTTAAGCATCATGCCAACCATCCAGGGTTGAGACACTTCCAGAGGGTCTGCATGATGTACTAATGTAGCACCAGCGAGTTACTCACCAGCGCTGCATATGTGCATCATGATCATGTCATCTTTTAGTAACATTTTTTTATTAAAGGGCTCACCACTCTTTGTCACCATATAGAACAGTACTAGAAATGTGACTGGTACACACTCGGTGAGAATGCCGCTTTATGGCTTTAACCCAATACTACGCCGATAAGAACTATAACATGCAGGGGAGGGGGTGCAGAGGGGTACCCCCTCAGGTCGGAAAGTCGCTTTTATAGGCCATTTTTACTATAGCCAAAATTTTCCAAAAGTCGCCAGGTCGTTTAAATGATTGTACCAGGTCGCCCGATTGCTTTTGACCCATCTAGACCAAAATGCAGATGCAGCATGATGCAAAACTAAAGCACTGGTGAGTTACTTTCCAGGGCTACATCAGAAAGATAGAGTTACTATCCTTATGGCTACATTATGGATTATGACAGCAAAATGTTAATTAAAGCGCGCAATATGTTGTCCTGAAAGAATTAACATACACAAAACCAATGAAATGGCAGAAGTCAAATGGATGGCAATCTTTAAATTGCATAATTACTTTCCATGGGAGGATAGCAATAGGCAACCACTCCTTACGTAAAGCACTAAACATTTCATCAACATACCCTTAAGAGAAAATGCTACAAAATCTGTTTGACAGACCCCCAAATCAGTATTACACGTAATTGCGAAAGGATATGGCAGTTCTATTATGCTCTAATTACAAACCAATTATTTTTAAATAGAAATGCTGAATATAAAGTCGGGTAGAGTATAACACTGAGCCTCGTATTTCGCTAAAGGTGAATAACCAGCCCCTGTATTTCCTTAAACTTCTGTATTTCCTCAAACCTCCGTATTTTGACTGGATTATCGTTTAAAAGGGTTCCTCTTTAACAAATTAATATATTTTAATCGAAAAGCAGGCCTCATTTGTACAAAAAATGAAGACATAGGCGATGGACGGGGGGGGGGTGGGCTTTTTTTTGCGAACCAAATCACGCAGGCACAGAAACCGGAAGTGAGGCCTGTGCAAGGTGTCATGGCAGCCTCTGGGTGTGTTTGGAGTGATGCAGGTTAATAAATTGCCATTTTCTTCTTTATTATAAGGCAAATACATTTAAAAATAGATACAAGATCAGTATAAGTTCCGTATTTGCCCTCCAGAATGCCCTCTCAAGTCTATAAAGGGTTTCAACGAAATACAGGGACTTTCGAGGGCAATCTGTCGGGCAAATACATCACTTACACAAATCCTGTACACATATTTGCCAAAGTAAAATGATTGATAAACACATGTAGTTTGATGCCATTCTGTGTATCATACCCTTTACCTAATACTGCTGCCATCAACATAACATGATACACACAGACAGGTTACAACAACCACAGACGGATACATGTGTGCTACTCGTGTTTGGGTGTGGGTGGGTTAGTACATATCCAGTACATCATGACTCACATGTTCGGGGGGAGGGGGATGTTTTACATCATATCTACATGTTTCCTGTTTGAAATAAGGGGTGGCTTTTTCTAAATTTTACAACACAGTGCACTGAATGCACCAAGACAAGCCAATGGGATTGATGCACTCCTAAATACCGTATTGGACCTAATTAGAGCACATCCCCAAACAAAAGGCAGTGATCCTCTGCCGCGAATTTGCTGCAAATTACACTTGTGCGTCTGAACATGGAAAAAGGGTTCCCGCAGTGGATCTGCTGCTGCAAGTCCCTGCGACATTGTTGGCCCGAGAGCCATTCGATGTGTGAGAAAATTCGCAGAAATCTAAAAGTTTTGATTTTTACAAGTGCACTCGCAAGTTTCTCTCGAACGACATCATTCGCATGCTCGCGGCAGTGGATCACCGGCTAATCACACTGGGAGCGTATTACATTGAATACGGTACCACAACAGGACTGTCACTTTTATCTGACTTGCTGTGTCCCCTACTCATGGCAGCAGCCATGTTGGCACTCCATACCTAATCCTTATATACTTCATCCTTAAAGACAATATAACTGATCCTCCACCACCCTCAGTCTGTACATCACCAGTCAGCCACCATGATGCTGGGCCTCCTGTGGGGCTGTCTGCTGCTGGTGGGTCTACCTGTGGGTACAAGGGCTCTTCCCATTACCTCAGTAATCCCAGGTACGACTACCCCAAGTGGTCAGAACAATCCAGGGTCCAGCCTTGACGCCACTACAGCCTCTGGAGATGTAAACTCCTCTCACTCAAGACTTGGAGAACATGCGCCTACACAACATATTGAGGGACACATGTATGGTCATAATGACACTAAAAAGGCTACCTCCGACTCAGGAGCTAGTTCTGACCCTACACAATACATCACCGAGGGACACCTGTTGCGTCATGATGCCCCTGGCAGGAGGAGTGCAGGTGTAGACAGTGTCTACTGCAGTGAGCTGCTCATGGACTTTGAGCAGCACCGTGAGCTGCTCGTTGAGGCCCTACTGCAGGAGTTGGAGCTGACCCGGGGATACGTGGAGCTGGAGGTATGATTGGTTGATTGATTGATTGATTAATTGATTGATTAAATTTAATTTCGTAACTTGGCACAAAGAGAGTATCTTAAAGGGATAATCTCACCACTCGCACATAACCACATAGTAGACTATAAATAGTACTAGAATTGTGAGTGGGATACGCTCGGTGATTATGCCACTTCAAGTACAGAAGCCCACAAGAAAAGTTCTTTTGGTAAAAGTTGTCTCTACTGAAAAGGTGTTTTTTCCATTCGGTAAAAGTGTGTTGTTTTTTTCGTTTCCGTGAAAGTGTGTCCTTTTTCATTTTGTGAAAAGTCTTTTTTTTTTTTTTTTATAAAAGATGAAATGAAATGAGATAAATGTGGTATCTTAAACCAAAATATAGTCTCTAAGTATTACATAGTTTGTTCATATTTGATCATATTTTCATACATATATAAACCATGTTAATGCCAGGTGCGGCTGTGCTCGGGGCCGGTGCTGGGGGATGTGGAGGACGGAGAGTTAGACCTACACAGGGTGTGTGCGGACATCAACGGCAGCCTGTGTGGGTACAACGAGCAACTCAGGAGACTCTGGGAGCAAGGTAAGGTAGCCCTTTAATGGGTGTGGACCACCAAATTCGACATGGCGACATGGGCATTTCTTAAAATCGACATTTGACATGGCTGTTTCTTAAAATCGACATGTGACATGGCCACCGAAGCGACATATGACATGGACAAACCTTAAAATCGACATCTGACATGAAGGCTAGTGACATGACATCAAGCTTAGCGGCAAAGAAAAAGTAGGACTAAAATTGAAGTGCGTTTAGGTGTCTCTACCTATATAGAATTCCCAATAATTCAATTGGGTTAGTGACATCACTGACACAGGTTTTTGCTTAGTGACATGGGACATGGGCATTTCTTATAATCGACAGGGGACATGGGACCCCCCATCCAGAGCCCCCCTTTAATACCGTAACTCTTTAAAGGCGGCGTGTCGCTAAAGGAGGACATTTGTCATCACGATGCGCCAATGCAGCCCTGGCGAGTAATTCGCTGGTGTTGCATTGGTAATCGTATTTAAACTTTTATGTTTATTATGAAAACCAGAACAAAAAATGGATTAAATTGAAATTGAATTGAATTGATCAAGAACCATTTAGGAATGTCTCAATCATGTTGGTCAGCATGATACTTGACTGCAGCAAGCTACTTGCCGGGGCTGCATCCGTGCATTATACTAACCAAGGGCATGATACATTAAGGTATCATGCCCACCTCAAAGGGTTAGGGCAAGTGCTTTCATGTGTTATGAACTCATTATGTAGACTTAGTGAGTCTACTCGCCATGGCTGTATTTATCCTTCATGCCGACCCTTCAGAAGTGTATCATCCCTACACCATGTATTATGCCATTGTAGGGATGTTATGATGCCTGGACTCATAGGGATGATGATTCATGCTATATGACGACAAAAGGGCAAAGCTCATTTAGTAATATGCTGCTTTTCAATGGTATGGTAACATTACCAAAAGACACTGAACAAGAATGTCCACAATATGCTACTTACATGATATAAATAATTTTGCTATGTCTCTTATTTATCGCTGTCTTTGAATATGCTACTGATGAAAATTACTGATTTAGATTTGGAGGGATAGGAGTAGGCTATTCTTCTTGAAGATTCTTTACATATGAGTGACTGTGCTGAAAAGGGTTTGATTGCATTGCATGCAGTTTAATAAAATATATGTATCTGTGCACCCTATAAAACAACATTCTAACGTTCATTATTCAGTACGTTTGGGACAGCCGCAAGCCTCAAACACATCGCACATTGAGCCCGATATCCAATGCAGGCAGGCATTTCACGACGTTAACCCACAGCAGCGAGCTCAGACTGAGAGTCTCTGCAGACAGGTATATATAAATGCAAATAATTGTCTCACTATCAAGTCAGTTTTGGTATACATTGATTTTGAATTTTTGGTGTAAATTTGGTCCGTAAAGTTAAATTGTACTTAGGTCAATTAAAAAGCAGTGTTTCAGGTCACCCGATCCTACCTACCAAAACAGGGCCAAATGTTTCCAATTCCAATTCCAATTTTGAAAAAGTATTTTTATCTTAGGTCATTTTGGAACTATTTCAGAGTTGATTTGGTAGTCTAGATCAGAACTTCACAGGTCAAAAAATAATAAATTCACCCTACCTACCCTAGATTTTCAGACCATGTAGCCTGAAACACAGCTTGTTATTCCTTTTGGCCTTCACAGGTAGAGGACGCTACCCGTATTGTCCTCCAGGTGCCGCCCCAGTGCCACGTGCCCCGGGGCACGCCTTATATGGGCATGTCGGGGCCCGGGGCCATGCTGAACAGGAGCCTGCAGGGCTTCAGGGAGGAGCAGCTCAGGGTGTGGGACAAGCAGGGACAGGGTAGGTGGCATGACGCATGATGCTGCATTCTCCATGGAGAATCACTTTCAAGACAAAATTAATTCTTTATAAAAACAAGTTCTCTTTATGTTCTAGAGGTTCTGGTCTGCACGGCTAGCTCATTCAGAGTAGGATCTTGATATCACAGTAGAGCGTCAGCTTGTGCAATGTATATATGAATATCATAATATTTGTCATTTTCTGAGGCTTTCTTTCATAGTGGAAAACCTATAGAAATTGAGAATTTCTCAGTGTATACAGTGCATGTTGAATAACATGAACTGTCTCTAGGCTTGGCAATGCCACAGTGATGTCCAGGCCATCTTCGTTTGCCAATATCTTTACATAAAGATATAGGCTATAGATATAGATATATTCTATCATTATATTTCCAGGTGTCACTGTGACGCCTAGCACCGTCACGCCCAGCACCGTCACGCCCAGCACCGTCACGCCCAGCACTGTCACGCCCAGCACCGTCACGCCCAGCACCGTCACGCCCAGCACCGTCACGCCCAGCACCGTCACGCCCAGCACCGTCACGCCCAGCACCGTCAAGCCCAGCACCGTCAAGCCCAGCACCGTCAAGCCCAGCACCGTCAAGCCCAGCACCGTCACACCCAGCACCGTCAAGCCCAGCACCGTCAAGCCCAGCACCGTCACGCCCAGCACCGTCAAGCCCAGCACCGTCAAGCCCAGCACCGTCACACCCAGCACCGTAAAGCCCAGCACCGTCAAGCTAACCACTGTCAAACCAACCACTGTCAAACCAACCATCGAGCTAGGCTACGACTGTGGGAGTAAGAACCCGTGCACCGCACAGAACCGGGCTGCGGGCCGGTACTACTTCCCCCATGTGACCCCCGGCAGGTTCGTGCAGTGTGACGCCCATGGGGGGTGCTACGTCATGCCCTGCCCGGCAGGTCTAAGGTGGAACGTGGACGTTCTCACCTGCACCGTCATGCCCAGCACCGTCACGCCCAGCACCGTCACGCCCAGCACCGTCATGCCCAGCACCGTCATGCCCAGCACCGTCACGCCCAGCACCACCACGCCCAGCACCGTCACACCCAGCACCGTCAAACCAACCATCGAGCCAGGCTTCAACTGTGGGAGCAAGAACCCGTGCACCGCACAGAACCGGGCTGCCGGCCGGTACTACTTCCCCCACGTGACCCCCGGCAGGTTCGTACAGTGTGATGCGTATGGGGGGTGCTACGTTATGCCCTGCCCAGCCGGCCTGAGGTGGAACGTGGACGTTCTCACCTGTACTTGGTGAGGTGCAGGCTCGAAGGGATCAACTCTCTGGCACTGCCTGGACATTTGCATATCTCATGTATTGGCATGCTGCTGACATAGTAGAAGAGGATTGTCTTTGGACGTCTTACATGAACATGAATCATTTCTATGATTAGAAATAAGAAAGTATTGTCTGTCATTTGCCTACTATGTGTAGCGGACCTTAGGTGTAAAGCTGTTGGAATGGGGCATCAGGTATGTGTCTAACAGGTTAAATGTGCACTGTTAAAAATGACGGTTGATTAAACGGAGGTGCACCATTAAATTTAACAGTGCATCACTGTTACCCTATATTGGTGAGGCAAGGTAAACCCAATTGCTTTTAAAGTGAACCTACTTAAACCATTACTGTAAAGCACTGTTATTTCTTTTACACGGAAATTCTGTAGTATAGGAAGTTCCCTCTTTTCCAACTATGTGGCAGCCTACTTCCAGAGGAGACTTCTCTGAAGGTTCTACTATGAAATGTGGACTAAATCTGTTCCCCATTACCTTTTCCAATACACCATTGACACCATTATAGTCTAGACCTAAGTTTGATCGATTATCCATGATGAATAAATAATTTGTTGGGCACTAGCTATGGGCAAACCTTAAAGATAGGAACAATGCTACATCTTATCAATGCTGTCATTATAAACTATTGCTTCGATGGATTATATATAATACGCAGCTGTGGAATACAACCGCACAATTTATTATAGAATTTATCATCTCCTCAGGATAATCAGAAATAAAATCAATCAATCAAATATATCAAGATGTGTTTCAGGTGAGTTGGGCTAAAAATCAAATGAAGGAAAAGAAGGGGTTTTATTTATAATTGTCCATATTTGAAAGTATATGTGGGAAATCTGAGATGTGGAACAGGAGTTTAGATATTAACAGTCCTCCCCCTCCCGCCCATCAAAGGGTTGAGATTATTTACTCTCCCACCCACCCCCCCCCCCCCCACCACCACCAAATTTGTCCCCCTTCCCATTGTTGAAATGATCACTCCCTTACTCCCTTAGACTACTACTAACCAGCTAACGGTTATATACTGGTGCTTATTGTGGAGAGTTTGACAGTTGCCAACAACAGCTGAACAATGGCCTAGTTTATGTGGCTTCCTCCCGTTATAGTAACACCTTTAATATTCTGCTGACTTAGATCTGCATTGAATCATGAATGAGATATTGATTTTCTTAGCCACACCTCTTTGGACTTGATTATTGGTTATATTGTTCGATGCTATAGACCCATGCATCAAGAAGGGGTGGCATTTTCCTTATAAATTGTGTTAACGTTCAAGGAGAATCCTGATTACATTGTATGTTATGGGTACATCTGTAAACATCTCATATAGGGAGATTCACAGAATAATTATCATTCAAATAGTGCATATTAGAAGAAAAGAATTTGCGGTGTCATATTATGTATTTTTCACTCACACTTGAGAAATCTTCAAAAACTTTATTAACAGCTTTTCTGAAAAGTCACCCTTTGTTACTGCATTGGTCTATAGCAGGGCAGGTGTAGATCCCACACTGCACAGTCGGCAGTTGGTATATCTATACCAGGGAGTCTACAGCCATAATGCTGGAGGTCCCGTATACATGGTCATGTTAGTTCTGTCCTCGGAATATCACGCGAGATTCAGCGTGGTACCAGATATCCACACACAATAGCCTGCCAGGAACAAGCTACATTGCGAGAGCAGAACCAAGATCCCACGTGAGCTGCCAGTGCCAGTCATTATATGATAGCCCTGGAACAGGTTCCCTCCCGTTTCATCGTTATAACACCTGCATCCAGACTCCTTGCCTACACTGGGGGTGCAAAAGGGTCCCCCACCCCTCAGGTTGGAAACTCGCCGAAATTAAGGGCTCCTGGTCACAAAGTCGCTTTTATCGACTATTTTCACTATAGCCAAATTTGGCCAAAAGTCGCCAGGTCCCTGATATTCTTTGGTGGTGTTGTGTTCTGCGACCTGGAAAACAGCCCAGATCGCCTTATACCTCTCTGGAGCCACTACACTGGAGCCACTACACTACCAACATGGCAGCAGCAACAGGAGGGAAGAAGCCAGCCGGACTCCTGGAGGAGCTGGAGGAATTGGTGACTTGTACAATCTGTTCCCAGACGTTTAAAGATGCGCGGATACTGCCCTGTGAGCACACGTTCTGCCTGGGGTGCCTGGAGGGGGTGGTGGGGCAGGGGGAGGGGGTGTGCTGCCCCTGCTGTCAGCAGAACACACCTGTACCCACAGGTGTACACAACCTGCCTGTAGACTCCAGGGTCGGCTCCTGGCTGGAACACCTCACCTACTACCGCAGCCACCACACAGGTAGGGAGTACGTGGTAGTTGGACCACAGGCAGAGGCTTGCATTCTCCTGTGCAGCCAGTAATCACAACAAACACTCAAAGATAATTACTCTCTGCCCCAGGAACCGAGTTACGACCAAATTGGTCCATATTCATACTCATGTTTGCCTTTATTCATTTCTCTTGTTTATATTGCTTTTTACCTTAGGTCTATGTATTCTGATATGTTACTCTCATATTTGTTCTTAGAAACAGGTACAACTAACATGCACAGCCTATACCACAACATTATCCCATATGAAAATAGTCCTGGGCCACTGTAGTGGCCTGTGTTATGGGGCTTAACCCTTTACTTGACCCTAAACCTTGCCCTATCCTACTGCCAAACTACACTATGACGTAGGTGGCCTGTGGCAGAGGTATCTTATTTGAGGGTTTGTTGTGATTACCTCTGCAATGGAGATTTAGAGGCTTGTACTCATTATATTGGCAGGTATAGAGAGTACAAGGATTAGGGAGTGTGCATTTATTAGTTACAGGGGGAAAGGTAAAAATGTCCGACCCCTTCTGAGGGGACGGGGGTTTAAATAAACTGACCCCTCCTGAGCTGGGGAGCATAACAAATGCAGAGCACGAAATATTCCATGTGCGCTCGAGGGGGGGTGTAAAAAATGTTCACGCCTCCACGTGAAATCTCACCACCCCCCCATGTAATTAATAAATGAACACTCCCTCAGATAGGTTCAAGTTAGGGAGTGTTCATTAAATAATCACAGGGTTTGGAGATATAAAAATTATGCCTCATTTTAGCGAAAAAGCCCAGGCATTAAAAGGGGAGGGCGAAAATGTTTGGCGCCTTTGGCAACGGGGGGACACAAAATTCCACATGCTCCCTGTAATTAACAAATGAACACTCCCTTAGTAGCTTCAAAGGTGTTAAGTGGTAGTTACACCACAGCCAGAGCCCTGTACTCAGTATATTGCCAACAGTCAAGGCAGACGAGTCGCGGACCAGAATACTCAGCCTAAGGGCAAAGAAAAAGGTTTGTTTCGGGTCACCCGACCGACCCCATCTAAACAGGGCCGACCCTATGTTTTTTAATGCAATTTTCAAGAAATCTTTATATTTTACACTGTTTTGGGGTCAATTTTAGGTTTACAAACGTTTTGAAAAAATCTTCCCATTTTTACACGTTTTTAGGTCAATTTTAGGGTATGTAAAAAAATGTCAAAAAAAGAAGAAAATCCGACCTCCCGACCCTAGAGTTTCTTCCCATGTTACCTGAAACAAACCTTTATTTGGCCTAAGCCAATATAATCAGTACTGTATTACAGGCTCTGGCTGTGGTTCAACTGACTTATGCCACACTAGTAGTGATTGTTTTGCATGTATTATATACCTGGCAGATTTCCTTTATCATTCCTGGTCATGTGTGGTATAAAATGATTAAGAAAACCCCATTTTATTATTGTGCTACGTCCTGACATGGCAGCATTATACGTCCCTAAACAAAATGGCAGAAATTTGACAGGAAGTGATTGTCAGACTAATTTTGTATATTGTATGCCGGTCAAGTTAACTGCATGAATACCTGTAAGAATGTTTTAAAGAGTAACGTAGACATGTATATTGCCAAAATGACACCTGTTAATCAGAAAATCCTAAAAAGGTTAGGAAGACTGGCTGAACCATTTTTCTTAACGTGACATGGTCCTATGATTAGGGCTCAAAAACCAATTTCGTTAAAAACGAACAAGAGTGTTCAATGTGGCTTTTCTTTTTTCTTTGGCGTTTTCACTTGTTTACTCTTCTTGTTGGCCGGGACAATACGCTTGCTGGGGGAGGTAGAGCTGATTTCCACAGAGCTTATGTCCGTGTTGGTAGATGGTCCAGCAACGACCTGCTGGACCTGTGCCGTAATAGTACTTTCCTCCTGCCCCTCCAGCTGCTCAATTTCTTTCTGTCCTGTGTCCTTAGAGGCACGGGACGGCCTCTTTAGTGAAACACTGCGTGTTTTGCGTGCAGACATGGTGAGTAAAAAGGTTTAGAGCAGACTATGTGGAGAGAGCTGAAAAAGAGATGTTGACTCAACGACTCCTGGGGACTTGAATGGAGAGAGGTGGCCACAGGAGACGCTGGAGGACAAGAGTAGCCAATGGGGTGGAAGTATATAGAAGTGGGAGGAGTCCCCCCGACCTGCATCAATTAAGCAGCATTTGGTATACTACCTCATGCTGTCAACATTATTCCCCAGAATTCAACTCCGGATTAGCTCAATTTAAGACTTTTGGAGTGCATGCTATAAGTCTAGCCATTGAAAACACACTATAAAAGACTATACCATGGCTCATATGGGACACTCTAAATCTACTAACATTTGGAATACTTTTAAGTAGTATTTAGAAAATGGAAAAAATCGGGCCATGTCACTTTAATATCTATAGTAATCTTAATGTTCTATAATTGCAGAAACCTGTGATGAGGAGAGCGGGCTGAGGTTTCACCCCGAACGTGGCAGCAATCTCATCCTGCAGCCCGACCTGAAAACTGTAAGGAAACGCTGGTCAGTGTTGTTTGTTTATGTAAGAAAAGATGAACTCTCCACAAGCACCTGTATATTTACCCAGTAAACACAACTATGTTTGTCAGACGTAAATTTACGATCATTTGGGGTATGAACTACGTAATTCTATAAGGTTTATGAACGTCAAAACATTAAGGTTTATTTACGTCTACAAACGTTTATGTATTATATTCACGTTTATATACCTTATTTAGACGTAGATAGACGTAATATATCAACGTTTTTCTACCTTATTCATAATAATATGGGGATTCAAGCATAGAGCTGCATCATTTACACTCATAAATGTTTTTAATTTGATTGTACCATAATAGAAACTTTTACATATTATAACCTTTGCGCGATAAGTGAGCCTAGAGTTTTTAGTCTGTTTGAGGCTTTGTATTTCTTTCATTACCACTAATGTGGTGTATACTCAAAAAAGAGTCTTAAAACACACATCACATGCTATTCTGTTATCTTCCAATCAGTATAGATAAATATTCATTAGTGTGCGGCTGTTTTTCATGAAATTAAATTCATTAAAATCTTTTTGTTAAAAGGGGTAAATTTGCTGAGGTGTCACCTCATTCTCTCAAAACCTGATAGTGCTGTCACCTAGTGGGTAACTGTGGAGTTATATATACTATTCAAGTTGAAAAACTACGAATTTCAACATAAATTTACGTAAATTTATTACGTTTATCTACGTCTAAATGAGGTAGATAAACGTAAATCAAACATAAACGTTTGTAGAACGTAAAAAAACCTTAATGTTTTGACATTCATAAACCTTGCAAAAAGTCGAAATTCAGACTTTTAGTTGGAAATCTACCTACATAAACCTCTAAGCTACGTTGGAATTACGTAGGGTGTTTACTGGGTACATACACAACGTATTCTGAAATGCATACTGTAAACGTAGATATTTTCGCCGGTATAAATTTAAGCGGATTTGGTAAAAAAAAGAAAATCATGTTGAGGGTATTCAAATTCGCAGATATTGAAAAATGGTATACCTACAACTATATTGGATAAATATTCACTCTGTACATATTTTCGTGGATTTAAAAATTCGCAAAATCCACGAAAATATGTATAGTGCAAAATATATGTTTTCAGTACCTTGATGTATGCATTTCTAAAATTATAGTTAGATATGGAGGCATAGCCCCCATATAAGAAAGATACATCATTGTAAGACTATGACTTTGTTAACCATGATGGGCCTACTTTGCTAACCATGATGGGCCTACTTTGCTATATTCAATGAGCCTACTTTGCTAACTTGATGAGCCTACTTTGCTAATATAACCACAATGAGCCTAATTTGCTAACCATAATGCTCTTATTTGCCAACCGATGAGCCTAATTTGCCAACTATAATGAGCCTAATTTGCTAGCCATATTTACTCATCGTAATGACCCTACTTTGCTAACAACAAGGAGCCGTAATGAGCCTACTTTGCTAACTCTAATGAGTCTACTTTGCTAACCATAATACCCTTACTTTGCTGACCACAATGCTCTTACTTTGAAGACCATAATGAGCCTATTTGCTAACCACAAGGAGCCTAATTTGCTAACCATAATGAGCCTACTTTGCTATCCGTAATTAACCTAATTTGCTAACTATAATGAGCCTGCTTTGCTAACCATAATGCTCTTACTTTGCTAATCGATGAGCCTAATTTGCTTACTATAATGAGCATTATTTGCTAGCCATATTTGCTCACCGTAATGAGTCTACTTTGCTACCTGCAATGAGCCTACTTTGCTAACCATAATGAGCTTACTTTGATAACCTTAATCAGCCTACCTTGCTAGCCATAATAAGCCTACTTTGCTAACTTGATGAGCCTACTTTGCTAACAATTATACCGTTACTTTGATGACCGTAATGAGTCTACGTTGCTAACCATAATGCTCTTACTTTGATGGCCATAATGATCCTACTTCGCTAGCCATAGTGAAATTACTTTGCTAACCTATTTGCTAACTCTAATGAGTCTACTTTTGCTGTCCCTCTGCAGGCTTACCCACGTTGGTAACAACATCGTGTATACACTACGCCACCTGAAGCCAAACGAGCTGTTCCAGGTTAATATAGACAAGATAGTGGCCTATAGAAGTCCTGAGGCTGTCTCTATAGGCGTCACAACAGTGTGTCCCACGCAGTCCACCCACCTCACATACTGGACCGAACTGCCCTACGCAAAGCGCTGCACCGAGCGTAAGTTTGTTTAACTCTCCAACATCTCCACTAAGGCCAGCATGATACCTTAATGCATCATGCCCTTGGTCGTCATGATGCATGAATGCAGCCCTGGTGAGTGACTCACCAGTGCTGAATTCAAGCATCATGCCGACCCCACAGTTAGACATATGGCTGCATCTTATTAGATTGGGCCACTGTGAACGTCTTTGACTGGGTGCCATCTTTGACCGGGTGCCATCTTTGACTGAGTGCCATCTTTGACTGAGTGACAGAAAACGGTTTATTTAGGGCTGGTAAGGTTATATATGGAGATATAACCACCGCCATTTTCTTTATTTTATCCCTTAAATATCAAAGAAGAAATTTATTTTTCTTAAATCTCTTTTTTTATATAATGGCTGGTCAAAGATGGCACTCGGTCAAAGATGGCACCTGGTCAAAGACGTTCACATTGGCCCGATCTCATGAGACATAGCCTTATACTATTAACTTATAGAGAGAGTGCAGCCTGCAGCTTCATGGGATATGGCCCCAGCCCCAACTCGTGAAATACGACAGAGACAGTATTGATGGGCGTTGGCATTTGTCTATTTATCCTTTTCATCAACTACGACAGCCTCATTGATTTAACCAAGGGAAGCTGTATTTCACCTCCCCGTGAAATAACTCATGCTCGTATTTCACAGCCCCCTGTGACGTCATCAATGACGTCAGTGATGATGATTTGTTTAAATTTGAATGGCATAGAAAATGCTATTTTAGGCTCCTCCCTATCATGATTTTGACAATTTTAATTTCTTATAATTCTTTTTAAATTTCAAAACACAAAGGCACACTCGTTTAAGTCTGTTGAAGTGTTATTTCACTTGCTAAAGCTGGGGGTCGCATTTCACTCAGCCTATGGCCTCGCTGGGTTGTGACATTATTCAGGTGGAGGACTAGACCAGTACTACAGCCTGGCCCGTTTTTCCAGGCAGCCTGTTAATGCAGGCCGCCCAGGCTGGTTTAACAGGCCGGGAGTCTTTACAGGCAGGGTGTTTGGTCAGGTTGTTCACACTCTCCTGGCACATGACCCTGGTACAGCAGGCTGGGGCTCAGGCTTTCACACCTTTTCCAAGCAGAGGCACCTGTTATGCCTGCTCTGATGCTTGTCCCATCAGATAAAATACTAATTTAAACATGTAATTATTTAATAATGCAGTGGACCAGGCACATACTGCATCCATAAGTTGGAAGGTAATGTACTGATCTACATCCTCTATATGAGTTTATTCTTAGCAAATATCACATAAAAATCGCAAATATGATTATATAAAAGCTATAGGGAAAACACAGTCTTGCTAATGAACAGCCCTGTATTCCAGGCTGAGTGACCTGTGAAAACCTGCTGGGTGTGTTATGCAGGCTGTACTGTAAGTCCAGGCAGTCTTCCACCTGTTATTCCTTGTGTTGCAGTGTCCTGGGTGCTGTGTGGTGAGAAGGTATACCACACTGTGGACAGCGGGTGGAGGAAAAGTGAGGAGTACAGGCAGGGCACCACCCAACTCAAGGTAAGAGTACAGGCAGGGGACCACCCAACTCAAGGTAAGAGTACAGGCAGGGGACCACCCAACTCAAGGTAAGAGTACAGGCAGGGGACCACCCAACTCAAGGTAAGAGTACAGGCAGGGAACCACCCAACTCAAGGTAAGAGTACAGGCAGGGGACCACCCATCTCAAGGTAAGAGTACAGGCAGGGGACCACCCAACTCAAGGTAAGAGTACAGGCAGGGGACCACCCAACTCAAGGTAAGAGTACAGGCAGGGCACCACCCAACTCAAGGTAAGAGTACAGGCAGCGGACCACCCAACTCAAGGTAAGAGTACCGGCAGGGGACCACCCAACTCAAGGTAAGAGTACAGGCAGGGGACCACCCAACTCAAGGTAAGAGTACAGGCAGGGGACCACCCAACTCAAGGTAAGAGTACAGGCAGCGGACCACCCAACTCAAGGTAAGAGTACAGGCAGGGGACCACCCAACTCAAGGTAAGAGTACAGGCAGGGCACCACCCAACTCAAGGTAAGAGTACAGGCAGGGGACCACCCAACTCAAGGTAGGAGTACAGGCAGGGCACCACCCAACTCAAGGTAAGAGTACAGGCAGGGGACCACCCAACTCAAGGTAAGAGTACAGGCAGGGGACCACCCAACTCAAGGTAAGAGTACAGGCAGGGGACCACCCAACTCAAGGTAAGAGTACAGGCAGGGGACCACCCAACTCAAGGTAAGAGTACAGGCAGGGGACCACCCAACTCAAGGTAAGAGTACAGGCAGGGCACCACCCAACTCAAGGTAAGAGTACAGGCAGGGGACCACCCAACTCACGGTAAGAGTACAGGCAGGGGACCACCCAACTCAAGGTAAGAGTACAGGCAGGGGACCACCCAACTCAAGGTAGGAGTACAGGCAGGGGACCACCCAACTCAAGGTAAGAGTACAGGCAGGGGACCACCCAACTCAAGGTAAGAGTACAGGCAGGGGATCACCCAACTCAAGGTAAGAGTACAGGCAGGGGACCACCCAACTCAAAGTAAGGCCAAAAAAAAGTTTGTTTCAGGTAACATGACAAGAAAATGTAGGGTCAGTAGGACAGATATTTTTTACTAGCCCGCCTCTCTGAAGACCCTAAAATTGACCAAAAAAGGGTAAAAATACGAAGATTTCTTCAAAATTGCATAAAGAAACCTAGCAACACGCCAATAACACCAGGGGATTGCCAGGTTGGGATTTAGGGGGGGGGGGGGAGGCATCATTAGAATTCACCTGGGTACCCAGGAAACCTATGTTGCTAAGTAAATAACCATTTGGAATGGCTATTGCTAAGCAACCACTCAACCTAGCAACACGCCAATAACACCAGTGGATTGCCAGGTTGGGATTCAGGGGGGGTAGGCATCATTAGAATTGACCTGGTTACCCAGGAAACCTATGTTGCTAAGGAAATAACCATTTGGAATGGCTGTTGCTAAGCAACCACTCAACCTAGCAACAAGCCAATAACACCAATGGATTCCCCAATTGGGATATAGGGGGGGTAGGTATCATTAGAATTGACCTGGTTACCCAGGAAACCTATGTTGCTAAGGAAATAACCATTTGGAATGGCTGTTGCTAAGCAACCACTCAACCTAGCAACCAACCAATGACACAAATGGATTCCCAGGTTGGGATATAGGGGGGGTAGCTATCCAAAGAATTGACCTGGGTACCCAGGAAACCTATGTAACTAAGGAAATAACCTTTGGAATGGCTGTTGCTAAGCAACCGCTCAACCTAGCAACAAACCAATAACACCACTGGATTCCCAGACCCTCATATAGGGGGGATAGGTATGGTTTAACTTCTTCTCAGGGCAATATTAACGCTATGGGAGATGAGTTTTTGGATTATTTGGCGGCCATCTTGGATTTTGGTCGGTTACGCCCCCAAGGGGTAAATTAAAAAGCTGGCAACATGGAAATTCTTAATCTACACCTTTTTTGGGTCAGAATTAGACATGTTGCCAAATTTCTACCCGAAAAAAAAATACCCTTCAATAAGCTGGTGGACTGGTAGGGTCGACGCTGTTTTGATGTCGGGTGACCTGAAACAAACCTTTCATACTTTTGGCCTAAGGCCACTCAAAGAAAAGTAGTTTCTCATCACCAAGGGCTAAAAAATATGACAAGGGAGGATTTTCTTTACCTCGCAAGTTAAAATGTATAGGATAATTTGTATATGCTTGTTGTGACCAAAGTTCACATTTTAGTTGTTAAGTATTTGATATTTAAAAGTGAGGAAAATGTAGGTTATTCTTATCCCATTGCATTACTGGCACTATTAGCTTTAATTTGATACCAAATATGCCAATATTCTTCCATTTTTATAATGTTTCTCATAAAGCTTCGACCAAAGAAAAAAAATTCCTTAAAACCTGAATTCTATGCGCGATGGTGAGAAACCATTAAAAAAAAATCTAAGTGACCTAATACATGCAGATGGCACCTAGATCACGTGAGTGCAAGGACAAACGTTTCAAGTGAATCTTATTGTTCAAAGCCTTACTCTTAAAAATTTACCATGACAAAGTTCATATGTAGTCTTATATACCTTTCTATTGATTTCAACCTGATTTCTTGTGAAGTCTACTTGTGGTCGTCAGACAGCTTTTGTGACATGATAATTTGCCTATGAATTCATGACATGTTCTAACGGAGTGGTCATTTTTTAACAGCAAGAGGGGGGGTGGATTAAGGGGGGGGGGGCAAAACAATTTGGACCCCTTGAAGGGGGCAGCCAAAAACAATTTGGACTCTCCTGAAGGCCACCGCAGACAGGCCCGACTCGATCGGTAGCTAGGCAGATCGTGTGGGTCTGCGGGGACGTCCTCCAGATCGAATAGGCCCAATCAAACATGTTTGATATGGCCCGACTCGATCGGCCGATCCAGTCCGCCGATCGGATCGGGTCTGTCTGCGGTAGGCTTGAGGGGGGGGGGGACAAAAAATGTAGCCCTTTTTGACTAACAAGCCCTGTGTATATTCTATAGCTCAAAGGGGTTGGTCACACTCAATTTCAATCTGCCTGGGGGGGGGTGCTGAAAAATTCTGACCAGCTCACGCGAAAAATTAACTGACCCCCTTCCCCCCTCCCATCCCCTGTTGTTAAAAAATGACCATTCCCTACATGACCTTGCAGGGGGTCTGGATGGGGGGTCCCCATGTTGCATGTCGATTGTAAGAAATAGCCATGTCACCTGTCACTTAAATTCCCATCTCCCATGTCGCTGCTAAGAACATGTCATGTCCCATGTCGATTTTAAGAAACACCCTGTGTCATGTCACTTTTTTTTTTCCTCATGTCACTAAGCTCCATATCGATTTTAAGAAAAGGCCATGTCGAATTTAGTGGTCCATACCCATCTTGCAGGCAGGTGACCGTGTGGGGGTACAGAGGCGGGAGGACGGCAGCCTCCACTTCTACCTGAATGACACCCACCTGTGTGAGGCAGCGTCTGACGTACCAGACGCCGTGTACGGGATGGTCGAACTACGCACCGCCGGGGAGCTGTCCATAGTAGAAACTGTCGTAAACCGCGCTATCCGACACACACACTGAGCCCATATACAAGCTAGTCCACGGGCCACCACTGAGTTTCACCTCGGGGAGGAGATCAGGTGTTTCTGTTTACAGAAACAGGGTAGGCAACTCCAAGTTCCCCCTCTGCTTTGAGCATCGCATTCTGGTGAAAATGCATGCATTTGGATGCATTAAAATGCCATAATCTCATGGATTTGCATAATAAATAATATTACTGGGATGCAGAACACATAATTTTGCATTAAACTGGAGATATACCCACATTTAAAAAAGTCCCCCCTCTGCTTTGTTTCAACATTGTTGCGGTCCTTAAAGCACATGGCCTGCATATCTACAACACTGTGGGGAGCAAGGAAAGGACAGGGGTCTGTACAAAGGTAGCACAGGTAGTCAGTGTAGCAGCCAGAGTGGCCCACACTGTCCTACCTTACGGCAGGACTAGGACTCTGCTTGGAGACAAAGGTAAGTTGGTACGCGTGGGCAAGTCAATCTCCCAGCAGGTTCTATCACAAGCTTGCCCCAACTCATCCAACTCGTTGTCTGAGGGGCCATGACCACATCACTTCTCCCGTATGTTGGGGGGGAGATCCCTACGCGGCACCCAACCCCACTTTTAATGCTACAGCACCGGAACTACTTTTACACACAACCTTTGGTGCCAGCGATGACGCTCGGGAACAGAGGTCAAGGTGGGGCCAGCTTGGTTCTATCATTGGCTTCTACCAGCACTACTTCCCCTCTGCCAAAACGTGGCAGATAACCCTGGAAACTTACCCACGACATGCTTTTGAGATACTCATTTCTACATTTATAAATTGATTCAAATATCTAAAGGAAAGTATGAGAATATGTTGTTTAAAATTAGAGAAATATTGGCCAAGGGTTGGAGATTTTTCTGTCAGCTATTTTTAGTGTTGGAGTACTGTAGTGTGTGATAGGAAGATAGAGAAAGAAGGGCAGGAAGTAGTACTCTTTTCACTCCTTCTTCCACAGAAGAGTTCCTGTAGTTATTTGAGACTGTACTTTGAAGAGTGCGGGCTGGTTGAACTATGTATCACTGGGGAGGTGTCTATCATAGAAACTGTCATCAACCGCGCTATCTGACACACACACTAAGGCTAGTGTGTCAGAACTTAATGTAGCTGAGCAGTATATATTGTAGTTTTACAGTTTATACTACAGTATTAGTGTACATGGGCAGTAGAATCTACTGTAGTTTTACAGTATATACTACAGTATTAGTGTACATGGGCAGTAGAATCTACTGTAGTTTTACAGTATATACTACAGTATTAGTGTACATGGGCAGTAGAATCTACTGTAGTTTTACAGTAAATACTAAAGTATTAGTATACATGGGCAGTATAATCTACTGTTGTTGTCTCTTTCAATGTAGATTTATTAGATTTAATCACTCTTACGGGCAAAAAATAGCTTGGGCACATTGCCCTTCTGCCACCAGCACCCCTGCCTATACAATGTCTTTGATGGTCTTACATACATAAAGCCATGACGTCCATGTGGTTTAATACATTCAGTTCTGTAATAAAAACTTTAAAAAATCAATAATCTTCCAAGTATACAGTCAAAAAATAATAATGAGATGAGAATGCTTGAATTTCTATAGGGTCTCTTTTAAAGTTTAACCATATAATGCCTCTATATAGGACACTCCTTATAACAATTGCCTCAAGGGAGTGTTGAACTGCCGGTCTCTTCCCTGATTTAGTCTTGTACATTGTTAGAAGTAAGTAATATAGCTGCACAGTATAAAAGGAGGTATTTTTAGTTTCCAGTATCACATACTGTACAGCTACACTCACCTACTGTAGAACACCACACACAGGAGATCGTGGGTACCAACCCCACCTTTGTACAATAGGTAGTACTGTTGTAAATCTATGGCACATCTAAATCATACAAATGTACATTTCCAAATATTCACTAACATATCTATGTCAATACAGGTGGAAATGCTTGTCAAATGGGTTAAAGAAATATGAAAAACACATTTCTTATTGTGCCAAGATTAAACTCAAAGATCTCTTGTATGTGGTCTTCTTCAGTATAGGTGAGTGTAGCTGTACAGTATGTCATACTGGACACCAAAAATACCTCCTTTTATACTGTGCAGCTACATTATGTCTCGCAGGCAGGTAGGAAGGTTTCTCCTGTCTATATATTACATCTTTACTTGCTAGGGTGAAGGCAAAGTACAATAAGTTGCTGTTGTGTCTCTCCCTTAGTCTTGAACATCTACTCAATACATGTAATTGCTCAGTATTTAATATTGGATTTCTTTTCTAATTTAAAGTGACATGGTCCGATGATTAGGGCTCAAAAATGAATTTTGTTAAAAATGAACAAGAATATTCAATGTGGCCATACTACATGTCCTACCTATTTCATCTAACATAATTCAGCTTAGAATGCAGTCAATTTGCAGTTTTATACTCCATTTAAGACATTTGGAGTGCACACTATGATTCCCCCCATTGAAAATACACAGTAAAATACGGTACCTGGGCCATGTTGGACCCTCTTGCCCATAGATGACATTGCAGTATTCTCTATCTTACATTAGGAACACATTTAAGTAGAATCTAAAATATGGAAAAAATCTGACCATGTCACTTTTTATACTACATGAAGATCCTTATTTTCCAATTTCTGTAGTTCCTCATTTTCCCCTTTATTTTCCCTATCCCATATAAGGGAGTGGTCATTTGGTGGATTTGGGGGGGGGGGGAACCAAAAGAAATTTGGACCCCTTGAAGGGGGGGACCAAAATAATTTGGACCCTTCTTGAGGAGGGGACCAAAAAATGTGCACCCCTTCTAAGCAAAAAGCCCACGCATTACTATAGCTCAATGGGGTTGGCGACGCTCAATTTCAACTTGCCTGAATAAAAAGATTTTGACTCCTCCTGCGGGGGGACCAAAAAGTTTCAACCCGCTTGCACGAAAATCCACCCCCCTGTTATTAAAAAATGACCACTCCCTAAAATCTGCGGGTAGGAGTATATACTACAGTATAAGTGTGCATGGGCAGTATAATCTGCTGTTAGTTTATAGTATAAGGTACGGTATCAATGTACATGAGCGGTAGAATATATACGGTTGATTTACAGTATAAAAAGACATATTTTTTAGTTTTACTTTTTACAGTGTGCAAGTTTAAGAACTTCAGAGTAGCAGGAATGAGCCATAAAATACAATAACAGCCTGCAGACTCACAACATTTTCCAGACATTGGATAGTCCATCGCCACCAGCTTTTGCCCAAATTTAAGATGGGTTTGGTGTTAACATAAATATGAGGTAGAAGGATTTTAAAAGTTGCACAGACATTCAAAACACAAATACATTGTGCAACTGGAAGTAACAAGAATTGTTGTTGCCGCGTGAAAAAATGCCTCAGGCACTGCATGACGTCAATGGGACGAAGTTGTGACGTCACAACTCTGTCATTCTGTTTAAATTAATTAAATTAACCTGTCGCTATGCTAGGAAGATAAATAATTTGAATAGCTGTTGCTGGGCAACCAGCTGTATTAGCGACAAACAATAGAAACGTTGAATTCCAATTTAGGCAAATACTGGATTGCTCTCCCAGGTGCATTATAGAGATCTTAAAATATTATAATCTAAGGCAGAAATAAAAGAGAAAAAGAAAATAAATGGGGGTTGGGGGGGCAGAGCCCCCCATTACATACTAGTTGACTAGCCTATCCTACAATGGACTGTGTAGTTTAAGATAGGATTGAGCCAGGTTAAGATAAGATTAAGACTAATTTTAAGATAATTAAGACAATCTTAATTCTGTGTTAAGATTGCGCTGCTAACGTTTGTTTGCGCACCTAGGAGAGCAATCGCGGGCGTGCCCATTTTTTTGGTCGGGGGGGGGTAGGTATGAGTATAATCAACCCAAGGACCAAAGAAATGTGTGTTGCTAGGCAGATAAACTATTACAATAGCTGTTGCTAGACAACCAGCTGTATTAGCAACAAACAAATAGAACCATTGAATTCCTTGGGTGTATTTTAGGGGGGGCAGGTATGATTATATTCAACCTCAGGACGTATCAAAGGTTGATTAATATTATTAGCAGCATAAATTTGTGTTGTGACTCCTTAATCCAAGATGGCGGAAGCTGTTCTGACTTCTGGTAAAGTGCAATCAGCATATGCCTGACAGCACCACCAGGTGGCTACACCACCACTTGAATCAATTCCAAATAAGCCCCTAACCCATCTCTAAGATAATTGTTTGTCACAGGACTTAAATGGATGGCCGCCATCAACTCTGTCATGCAATGAAGAACTTGTCTATCGGAAAAAGGGAGGAGTTCCATAAGGGTGGTCCTTTTTCGGACGCCGTGACCTGAAATGAAGGAAGTCGGTATGATTAGTATACTGTAAGGGCTTTTCTACCTGTTTAGTATCAAATTAGATCCAAGGTATTTAGGGCTTATTTACATATGGTCCCATATGCAGCATTACATATAAACAGAGTCATACTCGCCAGGGCTGTATTCATGTATCATAACGAGAACGGCCATGATGCATTAATGCATTATGCCAACCTTAAAGAGTTATTAACCCAGACTCAAACCTCCAGTCTCCAACTCCGCAACCCTATGTAGGGACTGGATGCATACGGAACGTCAACAATTAGGATATGCGCGCATATTTACACTCGCCAATCGTGATTCAGCTATCCTATAGAACGTCACCAAATTCCGTCCGGCCAGGGCATTGCTTTTCTGTTGGAACAGCGAGGTCTACAAGTGCAACCAGTCCCTACGGAGGTGTGGAGTTTGGGACTGGAAATGTGAGTCTGTTATTAATTAGTTTTTGGTCCGGGCCCGTAGTTATCTCAGAAATTACTTTCCTATAGGCGCGGGTGGTCCACAGGAGGGGAGGCACAAATTTCTAGGAGAATATATCTATACCAATATACTCATGTCATTGGAAAGAGAAAACCACTACGAAATCAGCCATTCAGGTTTGGTATCAATATTGATTAACCCTGAAAACCTATGATTTTCTCCTTAAGAAAAGTAAAATCATTATTCCGGGCCCTCATATGTATGTACGGGCCCATAGATTTCTGAAGCTACCGGTCCAGGGGAACCATGGCTGAAAATATTATTGTCTACCCCTGTTAAACATCAAATCTTTTGTGAACTTACTGTGAAGAACGCAATGGCATTCTGCGGGGAGGAAGAACAGTCTCATTATACACTGGTTCTACTGTTGGGTTGACAAGTTCTGGTGCTGGGTTCACAAGTTCTGCTACTGGGTTCATCCTGTTATATATGTACGTGCCAAAGGTGCCCAGACCTATCAGGGCCCAGGAGGCTGGCGATGGTGAGAGCAACGCTTGATATTATCAGAATGAATCGGGTCCGACTCAGGTCAATCTCACACTGCGGCCCTTCGAAACCACTCAGGCATCTGCAATTCAATCAGAGAACAAATTGTCGTTAGCCCTCTAAGTGCGGTTCATTGACTGTAGAACATCTTGCCTGATGAAGAAACATTAAATGCTTTGAAATGTAACGCTAATAAGATTACAACAAAATGATATATACATGTATATGGACACATCGAACCCCCATGCCTCAAAAGAATTGTCAAACCTACTCTACTTGTCTGCTTTTATTGGCAAAAATTAATTTACATTTTTCTCACGTGATTTCACACGACAGTCAGTCAGTCCAGTAAATTCACAACTGAGTGCATTCATGAAGGCAGTATGCAGGCTGCATCCTCAGAAAAGTGAGCGTCACTGTTGCTGAAAGCACTCTCACCTAAAAGCCAGGCAGGGCCTGACTTTTAGGGGAGGTTGCTGTTGGCGACAGTGGCACCCACATTTCTGAGGGTATGCATTCATACCAACCCTGGCAAGTAAGTTGGTTGCCTTTTCCATAATACTCACTTGCAGGTTGCTGTACCGTCCTCCATCACACACTCCCCACCATTGACGCACGACTTGAACACGTTGTATAGGTCACAGGATGAGGTAAATGCTAGAAAAGAATAACATCTGAGTCAATGAAATAAGCAATTTGCTAAATGTGTCAAAAGAAATCTTGTGTTTATCATGTCATATTAAGCTTTGTGTAAAAATGCATGTTGAAGGTAAACCCTTAAATATATCAGCCCCCCCTCCCGCTGTTAAGATCAAAGAGGAAGAGTGACTAACATCACAGGACGACTCAGGGTTCATGGGGCAAGGGGGACTGAGAGTCCGGACGCCCGAGCGAGAGTCCGGACGCCCGAGCGAGAGTCCGGACGCCCGAGCGAGAGTCCGGACGCCCGAGCGAGAGTCCGGACGCCCGAGCGAGAGTCCGGACGCCCGAGCGAGAGTCCGGACGCCCGAGCGAGAGTCCGGACGCCCGAGCGAGAGTCCGGACGCCCGAGCGAGAGTCCGGACGCCCGAGCGAGAGTCCGGACGCCCGAGCGAGAGTCCGGACGCCCGAGCGAGAGTCCGGACGCCCGAGCGAGAGTCCGGACGCCCGAGCGAGAGTCCGGACGCCCGAGCGAGAGTCCGGACGCCCGAGCGAGAGTCCGGACGCCCGAGCGAGAGTCCCCAAAGCGTCTCACCTGAGCGTCCCATAGACTTAACATAGAATCGTATACTACCATGTGAGCAATGAAGCTTAGTCCACAGTACATTTACATAGAAGCTTCATTGCAGACAATTTCAGAAGATTTTGTGACACTTTTTGTATTGCATTTTTCAATATGATATTGATGTCCGATTTCTTCTGTTGTGCTATCAATCTCTTCGTATTGATGCCATTTATCTTCACCACCCATTGGCTCCCACCCACTTGTCTTGATGGCTTCCCTGCCTGCCCTGAAAGTTGGACTTCTAAAATGAGGGGAAAAATAGTCTGTGGGCGTCTCCCTTAGACTCAGCGGAACCCTGAGTCAAAAAAAACACTTCCTGAGCTTTAAATGTGCTAAATGCTAAAGGTATGGCTAAGTCTCACTAAATCAATACAAAAAGAAACTGTAGACCGACAACCATCTATGATTTACGTCTATGATGGTGTACGTCTATGGCTGGGTCCTCTGGATCCATGTTAAAGTGTAGAATTGCTAAACAATATAAGGCTCATGACTCTTTAAGACATGCTTTGATTATCCTGACATTTCTATGTGCCCATAAGAAGCCTTTTGCTTGCTTCATTACGGTCATAGATGGTTGCCGGTCATAGTGTTTCAACTTGTACCGATTTGGTGAGACTTAGTCTGATACAAAAATTTGAGTTTTTGCCTTACCGGTTTGAAGATTGCAGATGAAGCTTCCTAGTGTGTTGATGCAGCTGTATTAATTAGAGGACAATCAATAAGATGATTTTCAAGCATGCTGAGACTGCCTGAAAAAGGTGCCTAGACAAGAGGCATATCTCTCATTATCTCAAAAAGCATATCTCCCCCAGTCTTACTGCTCTATCCCTACATTTATGTTTTAGAATATTCACCGTATTTCTGACTAGCATCAAGGTTGTCTAAACTTTGATCAAAGAATAGTGTAAAATGTAATTTGGAGAAATTCAATTATTTTCGTGATTTCAACAGTTGTATAATAACAGGATAAAGACAGAAATCTTTATTTAAATGGGGGAAGACTCGAGCAAACCAATAGTTGTATATATGTAGATCATGTTTATTAGAGTACTCAGATATTCGGCTTACAAAAGAAATAGTTTTCCAAGAGGTTTTATATGGCTTTGATGAAAACCATTCTGAACAACCTAGGGTTTAATGTTTTCCTCCAAATGGTTTTGAAAATGTTTTCTTTGTTAGCTGGGTATACATTAGCATACTCACATATTATTAAGTGGAGATCCATTTGAGGAATCTAGGGGGACTTTCTGACAAGGGTTTTGTAGAACATTGCATTCATTGATGTCTGTAAACGTGAGAGTAGCTAAATTTGAATCAATGTGCATCTCTAGAGTATAGTATTAAAGTTGATACACAGATATCAGCCGCACCCCCAACTTTGACAAAGCCTATAGAGGGGGTCTGGAAATTGTTAATTTAGTAGTAAAGTATATTTTTAAAAAGTCTTGTATAAGCAGTAACCCATATAGGCATATTTAGTATCAAATGAAAGCTGAAGTATGAAGAGTAGTAGTCATTTCCAGTAGGACCGCAACTACAAAAGTGCCCTAGAATCTGATGAATCTGACTTGGGTATAAGCCGCAGCTTCTGCGTGAGAAAATACGGTACCATAACACGCCTCCTTTAAGAATACCCTCCAACTTTGTAAAATGATTTGTTTTGTATTAAAAAAAACCGTTGAAAATCGTTTTTACTTTAATCTAATCTGTCTTGTAGAGAAAATCAATCTGTCTCAAAGACCGGTTTTACAGTAATGGTACTCGGCACCTTCACAAACAGTTCTGCGGGTCCAATTCCCATCCTGCTGACAGGTGATGGTGATGGTGTCAGGTTGTCCTACTGGTGTCTTGAAGCCTGCGTCACATGTATAGGTCACGGTGGAGTTGTACTGGTAGGTATACACCATGTCTGATCTGCTAGCAAACGCCACTGGGCCAGGGTCTAAACATGTCACAACTGTAAATAATAACACAACAACTTCTTATAAAGGGAATGTTTGTCTTTTAACAAAGGCAAGAAGTAGTGCATTAGAGGCAATTGACCTCTTTTCGATCATCTCTACACCATTCCAAATCATTAGCGAAGAAATAAAACAATTGTGTGAAATAAGTGTCTGTACCCCCAGGAGGGGCTGTCAATGTGACAAGGGATGAGCACTGCTGGGTCTGGGCAATCTCTGTTCTTAGCATGGAACCAGCGAACAGGAATCAGGGATCAGAAAGTATGATTGCAGAACTCCCATCATACATTCTGGTTCTTGTTCACTGGTTCCAAGCTACTAGCAGGGATCGCCCAAACTGAGCAAAATTCAAGTTCAAGGTCATAATGGTAGTTCCCAGAGCCTTCCTGTGAAAGTATCTAGGAACAGGAGTGTACCTGTAAAACCGGTAAAATAATGCAGAAAACACTCACTTGTACACATGTCCCAGCCCTCCCAGATACCTTCAGGGCCACAGGTGACAGTGAAGGGACCTGGAGGACCATTCCTGCGGACATATCCTGTATGACATGTATACACAGCCACTGCTCCGTAATCTGTTCCAGACAAGAAACGGTCGGAGTTGGGTACGGCCACAGGTTGACCACAGTTCACCACTTTAAGAAAAAGGAAAAGTCAATATAGTCTACAGATTATAATGCAGGGTAGTAGTATTTCAATACATTTTAAAACTCCATAACATTATCTTATTATTATGTTTTTACCTTCATTTGGGTTAGGAAAAGAGGAAACTTCTGGTGTATCAAAGCAGATAAAGGGTGAGATCTAGAGGTCAGTTCTTCTCAGTTATCTTTTCTCAATAAAAGTAAACCTTAAAGCTTTTCATGGCCATTAACAATAATGTAAATAATACTTAAGTAAAACAAACACTTTAAACTAAATTCATCAAACCTGTAAAAATCAAATCTATAGGATCTCTTTATCTGATGAATTCATGGATGAAGAGGTCATAAATTTCTGTTGACTGCTATATTAATTTATTCTTATCTTGATTGTGCTAGTAGCAAAACCTGCAAAGAGATATTTTGCCACACATTTAGGAAATCATAACTTACAAACGCAATCATCAAGGCCATGCCATTCTCCTAGAGACCCACAGATGATTTGTATGTTGCCACGGATACCACTAGCACGCATGTAGCCTGGTTTACAGGAGTAGTAGACAGTGTCTGTGTAGACCTGTCCTGAACCATGACGCAGTGCATTGGGAATATCCCCTGGGTCATCGCATTCAATGGCTAAAATATATGACAGTATTATTAGAAGTCATAGCAATAAAGGACATATCAATTATGAACTAATAATGTCTTGTTGGGGTTTTCACTGAGTTGTATGCTTAATCCCATGTACCAATTTATGTGGATCCATTGGGGCTAAGTCCATGCAATAGGCCCCTCAAAATAGTGTCAAACCACAGTTGTATTACGGTTAATGATTTGGATAAAATTTGCATAAGCATACTCACCCTGACAGCGTTTGGTGTCAGGCTTCCAGTAGTGTCCGCGTGGACACTCACAGACGTAGTACCCTACGGTGTTCCTGCAGTAACCAATGTCACATGGTGGGGGAGCCCAAGCACACTCATCAACATCTGGTATCATAAAACACTGAATGTCAGCGTCAACAGATTTGCCATTTTCTATGACAAAACACTGAAAGTTAACTCATTATATACACGCCATTTTTCAAATTGTAAAATTCCAGTAAGTCATGCTCCTATTAGAAAGGCTTATATATTATGGCCCTTATGAATATTTACTTCTATCAACATGATTTCTTAAGATCAGACAAAGACTCCAAGTTGGCGATATCATGGTTTAAATTTACATCTCAAAAGCAAAGGTTGAACGATTACCCATGCATAAACTTCGGCCTAGCCACTTTCCATGAGCCCCACATTGGATGTCTATGCTGTTGGTGCCATCATGAGCCATGAATCCTGGGTCACAAGTGTAAGTGACCTTTGAGTTGTATTTGAATACGCTGCCTCTCATGGTTGAGGCACTCAACAGTCCTGGATCCCCACAGTCAACCACTGCAACCATTACAAATATAATACATCAAATGTAATCATTCTCAAGAACAGAGACCATTTTAACTCTTTGTATATATGCACATGGTTTTGGCAGGTCATCTAATGCTGTTGGTGCACGTTAGACCTTTTAGCTCATTCAGAGCCAATTTTGTGGTACATGAGCCAATTCAGAGTGTATAACCAATAAATGCTGGTAGATAATACTATAATAATGAGTAGACGATGACTAAGGTTTGGGCGGCTTTAATGAATCCACATACACATTACACACAGCAATATGAGTATAACCAATGACAAAAAACAAAAACAAAATTACGTCATCAACAGGTCCTTTCTCTCCCGGTGTTTGAATCACAGTGGTCAGTTGAGAGTTGTTTACCGGGTAGCATGCCAAACCCTCACCTGGCGGCAGCACTGATCCTAGCTGCTTGCCGCTCAGTCTAGTTATCCGGTGAGGTGATTATGGTCTGCCTTTATAGGCGAATAAGCAGAACTTATTCTGTCAGAAATATATGCAGATGCACAGAACCAGTATAGCAATTATCACCTCATGAAATAGCAAGACCCATATTTTACTTACACACACATGTGTCCCGGGGTGTCCACTTCTTGTCGGCACCACATGTGATGGTGATATTTCCGGGTATGCCGGTAGCCCGCCTGTACCCTGTGTCACATGTGTACGTCACCACTTCTCCATACCCAAACATGGTTCCAGTACGACTTGCATTATCTAACTGTCCTGGGTCTGCACAGATGATCTCTGCAAAATGTAATTAGTATTATTTAAGTTTTTTTAAAGTTTAAATATGTTTTTATTTGCCAAATTGTAAGTTACAAACATGTGTCATAGTTTATGAGAAAAATAATGGAGGTCCTTATTAGTTTTGATTTCGTTGTTATAAGCACAGAAAAAGATGATATAAAGATGAGTAGTTACACATGGTAAAAAGATGACACAGGGAAAGATACATTATTTACACAATACTACAGTGGCCCAGGAGGGCCAAAAAGTGAAATTCCATTTCAGAAATTAAAATTCAGTTTTCGATATGAGAATTCAGTTTTCGATATGAGAATTCAGTTTTTGAAATGAGAATTCAGTTTTCGATATGAGAATTCAGTATTTGGAAAGAAAATTGAAATGAAAATTCACTTTTGAAAGTGAAAATTGAAATGGAAATCCACTTTCACATCTCAACTTCAATTTTACTATCACATTTGCAAGTGAGAAATCACTACTGTCAAGGTCTCAACTATCAACACACAGTAACATGCAGCCAATTGTAGAGTTACAGTGAGTTTTCATTTCAGAAATTGGTGCTGTCAAGCTGTCAACTGTCAAGAACAGCTTGTGACAGGTATCTTTAGCATTGACATGAAGCCCTACAAAGGGTGAAGTGTGAGGGCAATGGGGGAATATAGGGGAATGGGATAATATTTGTTAAAAAGATTTGATAAAAAGTTCAAAAATGCAAAAAAGTGAAATTTCCCCCAAAAGGCCTGATTTGGCTAGAAAAAAGGTCAAAAACGGAAAAAAGTGAAATTTCCCCAAAAAGGCCCAATATAGTGAGAAAATAGGTCAAAAACGGAAAAAAGTGAAATTTCCCCGAAAAGGCCTAACATGGCGAGAAAAAAGGTCAAAAACGGAAAAAAGTGAAATTTCCCCCAAAAAGGCCCATTAAGACAAGAAAAAAGGTCAAAAACAGAAAAAGAGTGAAATTTTCCCGAAAAAGCCTAAAATGGCGAAAAAAAAGGGTCAAAAACGGAAAAAAGTGAAATTTCCCGAAAGCCTAATATGGCGCGAAAAAAGGCCAAAAGCGGAAAAAAAGTGAAATTTCCCTGAAAAGGCCCAATTTGGCGAGAAAAAAGGTCAAAAACGGAAAAAAGTGAAATTTCCCGAAAAGTCCTACTGTTGCGAGAAAAATGGTCAAAAATGGAAAAAAGAAATTTTCCCGCATTTTCTCGCCATATTAGGTCTTTTCTGGGAAATTTAACTTTTTTTTTTTTTACCTTTTTTCTCGCCAAAATGGGCCTTTTTGGGGGAAATTTCACTTTTTCTGTTTTTGACCTATTCTCTCACCATATTAGGCCTTTTCGGGGAAATTTCACTTTTTCCATTTTTGACCTTTTTTCTCGCCAAATTAGGCCTTTTTGGGGGAAATTTCACTTTTTTGCATTTTTGAACTTTTTATCAAATATTCTTAACAAATATTTTCCTATTCCCCTATATTCCCCCATTGCCCCCACACTACACCCTTTATAGGGCTTCATGTCAATGCTAAAGTTACCTGTCACAAGCTGTTCTTGACAGTTGACAGCTTGACAGCACCCATTTCTGAAATGAAAACTCACTGTAACTCTACAATTGGCTGCATGTTACTGTGTGTTGACAGTTGAGACCTTGACAGTAGTGATTTCTCACTTGCAAATGTGATAGTAAAATTGAAGTTGAGATGTGAAAGTGGATTTCCATTTCAATTTTCACTTTCAAAAGTGAATTTTCATTTCAATTTTCTTTCCAAATACTGAATTCTCATATCGAAAACTGAATTCTCATTTCAAACACTGAATTCTCGTATCGAAAACTGAATTCTCATATTGAAAACTGAATTCTCATATCTAAAACAGTATTTTAATTTCTGAAATGGAATTTCACTTTTTGGCCCTCCTGGGCCACTGTACAATACAGTATTCAGAAATTCATTTAGAGCCACCATGACAAAGAATCACCAACTGCCGAAATTCTGAGACAGACTCAAGAAAAAGAGATAACATGAGCCCATGAAGGCAATAAAGTCTGAAACCTCCTCTGCCTTTTGGTAATAGTTCAAATACAAGATGCAAAATACAATGAATGTATGATTTGTATTAATTAACCAACGTGCTGTCCTGGGAACGCTCAAGTGAATTTTGCAAATTTAATTTGTTCATGATTTTAATCAGGTAGTTCTTACCCTTGCAGCTGTCCTGACCGTACCATTCAATGTCAGGTCCACACACTAACTGGATGCTCCCAGTTTGTTCACTCGTCCTCTCATATCCCTCATTACATGTGTAGTACACTGTGTCTCCCAACATGTAGCTTGTCCCATATTTGGCCGCATTTTCAAGAGCACCAGGGTCCCCACACACAATATCTGTTAATACAAACTCCTTAAGACTGTGTCTCACCAAATCCATACAAGTTCATAATCTATGACCAGTTGGAATCTATAATTGTGCAATCTATGACTGGCGAGCTTAAATTTTATTTTTTTAGTATTATAAAATTACTATGTAGCATCATAAAGTCTTAAAACAGAAATTAACCTTTTCCTGCTGCTATTTAAATGTACATCTGCCCTTAATAAGCCGTTTTCTTTCATGCCAGTCATACATTGCACCCGGTCTTAGATTGCACCTAGTCATAGACTTTCAGCTTATATCAACTTGGTGAGCCATGGCCTAATATGGGAATGGGATAATATTTGTTTAAAAAGAGGTTATTTGGTGAGAAGAAGTTCAAAAATGCAAAAAGGTGAAATTTCCCCTAAAAGGCCCAATTTGGCAGAAGAAAATGTCAGAAACGAAAAAAAGTGAAGTTTCCCTAAAAAGGCCTAATTTGGCGAGAAAAAGGGTCAAAAATTGAAAAAAATGAAATTCCCCTGAAAAGGGCTAATTTGGCGAGAAAAACTGTCAAAAACGGAAAAAAAGATCAAATTTCCCAATTTGGCAAGAAACAGGGTCAAAAAAATGAAAAAAAGTGGTAATAAAAAAAAGGCATAATTTGGCGAGAAAAAATGTCAAAAACAGAGAAAGAGACAAATTTTACCTTAACCCTTTAGACCCCATCAATTACATAATATAGTGCCTCATTTCCCTAGGATTTTGTGTGAATTTGGCTAAATGTGGTCATTGATCACCCTCATTTGCTCAACATAATATTAAGTTGTTATTCTTTAATCAATACATCACATTAAAGCTTGTATTTATTCTATGACCACCTTTCAAAAAAATTATCGAAACGTTAAATTTTGAATTCATGACAGGCCTTAATGGCTCACTCGGGCTTAAATTTATTGTTTCTGCCTAAGATACTATATATCTTCTAAAAGTCAAATCATATGAGAGATATCCTTAGGAGCGCCAGTGCTTTCTGTCCTGGGACCCCCAGAACGTATTGATGTGGGGTGTAAAAATGGCCCTCAAAACGCCAGTGCTTTTTGTCTTTGGACCCCCAGAACGTACTGATGTGGGGTATAAAAATGGCTCTCAAAATGCCAGTGCTTTCTGGCAAGGGACTGCCAGAGTGTATTATGTGTAATGGATTTTTCAAGTTTTTGGCTACCAGAACGTAATAATGTGTATTCAAGGAATGATTTTCCTCTTTATTTAATTTAAATTTCCATGCCTGATACACATTTTCCTACTCTGGTAGCTCTAGTCGGTAAAGCAAAACGTTTTAGAACGTTTTGGCACTTCTGTAGTAGATACACATTATCTGGTCTGAAATAAGTTCCAAATACACATTGGTACACTCTGGCCACATAGTTGCAAAGACATAACGTTTTAGAACGTTTTGGCACTTCTGTTATGAAATATAGTAGATACACATTATCTGGTCTGAAAAAAGTTCCAAATACACATTGATACACTCTGGCCACATAATTGCAAAGACAAAACGTTTTAGAACGTTTTGGCACTTCTGTTATGAAAGCTATTGGATACACATTAACTGGTCTGATATAGGTTCCAAATACACATTGGTACACTCTGGCCACATAGTTGCAAAAACAAAACGTTTTAGAACGTTTTGGCACTTCTGTTATGAAATATAGTAGATACAGATTATCTGGTCTGAAAAAAGTTCCAAATACACATTGATACACTCTGGCCACGTAGTTGCAAAGACAAAACGTTTTAGAACGTTTTGGCACTTCTATATATCACATGCCTGGAATCGTGTACCCCTATGCCACATGGTCTAGTCTTACTCTAGTATTACATGGTACTAGATGACATCAAATGGTATTAGATAACGTCACATCCCAGCCAGCATTGGTCCCTATGGCCCATATATGTGTTTTACTTGGCCCAGCTGGGCTTGCCCATACCTGGGTTATGGTCCTTTTTGTCCAGGGCTACCAGTGGGAGCCAAGATGGGCCAGCCCAGGAAAACTCTTTCCCATAAATACATTGTAAATATTTCAAAACATGCCGACATCTGATTTTCCTCCAGAAATCACCATTAATTGTACATTTTTATAGTTTATATATAATCTGAGCTCGAGCTGGGCACTTTGAATCTGGACAGACCCATCTGGATTCCCACTGGTAGCCCTGGACAAAAAGGACCATAACCCAGATATGGGCAAATCAGCTTGCCCACGTAAAAACACATATGGGTCCCACTAAGCAATGTTGGCTGGGATGGTACCAGATAATGTCACATGGTACCAAATAACATCACATGTAACTGCAGGCAATATTTAGTTTTAGAAAGGTAAATTAATAGGCTATTTGAGATACAAATGCAGTATGGATATTAAGCCTATGTCAAATCGATAATTAGAATTCTAGAAATGTCAATGTATCTACAGTCGACCCTTGGTTCCTCGAATATCTGCCGTCGCCAAAATAATATCCGAGGAAGCAAGATATCCGAGGTAATAAAACCATGACCATGTTGCGTGGAAGGGGTGGGGTTGGCAGGGGGGGGGGGAGGGGTTAGAGGCTGGAAGAGGGGGGGGGGCAGAGAATCATGTTTGCAGTAACCCCACTAATGGGCACTTTTTTGCCAGAAACCATAAAAGATTATTACAGTCAAAATGTGGCACTTTTGCCGCTGGTACAAAAGAGATACATAGCCCAAATCTTATGGTGTATTTTTTCTATTTATGTTTGAGGTTATAAGTCAGTTTCTAGTACTTAAGCTACTATCAGGGTAAGGAAAATACATCTGAAGTGGAAGAAGTAAATTATCCGAGGTAGTGAGTATAAATAAAGAGAGAAAAGGTCCGTAGTCCAGGTCTATTCCGCCTTAGCTAGATGACCAGTGTACAGCGCCATTTGTAATGGTACCCCTCTGTATTCCCACTGCTCTCCAACAACCAGCTCAGGCAAATCTCGTGTCCAAGATTAGGGTGCAAACAGATTGAGTGAATTGGGAATGGGTTGTAGGTAGACCTTTCATATATCATCTGTCCAGTATAGGGTAGTGGTTAGCATGTTGGACTCATAATGCTGGGAGCCCAAGTTCAAATCCCTACCAGGCCAAATAAGTGTATGTACTTTACATATATATTTCTAAATTTTCATTAATATTGTGAATAATGTATTCTGTTTCCAAAATCGCTTTGCTTATGAATTTGAATGGAAGAGAATTGAACTCAGGTACTCTGCATCATGAGTCCACAGTGCTAACCACCACCCTATCCTGGACAGATGATATGTATGAAATGTCTACCTACAACCCATTCCCAGTACACTCAATCTGTTTGTACCCTAATCTCGGACACAAGATTTGGCTGAGCTGGTCTTTGCAGAGCAAAGGGTTATGATTGGTACCAGTGGTCCATAAGGTGGAGCCACTGTATCTCGCTAGTGCGGAATATTCGACGTAATGAGGGATCCAAGGAAGTGAGGAATCGAGAAAGTGAGGGTCGACTGTATTCTTGGGGTGTCAATGACATCCCTACCTCCATGTCACATGGCCTAGTACCATGTACCCCTATGTCAAATGTCACATGATCTACAACCAAACTTGAGACATGCTAGAACACAACTTTCTTTTTTGGCCTAATGTCATGTATGGTACTATATAACGTCACATGATACAAATATTGTAGCCTATCAATATAAAGACTTTGTTAATTTGATTATCAGAATTCTAGAAATGTCAATGTATCGATAGTGTGTGTCGGTGACATCCCTACACCCATGTAACATGTCTGGGACCATGTACCCCCATGTCACGTAGTCTAGTACCATGTACCCCCATGTCACATGTCTGGAATCATGTACCCCTATGCCACATGGTCTAGTCTTACTCTAGTATCATGAAGCCCAGAACAAGATAATTCCACATGGTACTAGATAACACCACATGGTACTAGATAACATCTGATAATATTAGATAACTTCACATGGTACTAGATATCATCAAATGGTACTAGATGACATCACATGGTACTAGATAACGTCACATGGTACTAGATAACGTCACATGGTACTAGATAATGTCACATGGTACAAGATAATGTCCCATGGTACTAGATAACGTCACATGGTACTAGATAACGTCACATGGTACTAGAAAATGTCACATGGTACTAGACAAAGTCACATGGTACTAGATAATGTCACATGGTACTAGATAATGTCACATGGTACTAGACAACGTCACATGGTACTAGATAATGTCACATGGTACTAGATAACGTCACATGGTACTGGATAACGTCACATTGTACTAGATAATGTCACATTGTACTAGATAATGTCACATGGTACTAGATAATGTTACATAGTACAGGAAAATAACACATGTTACTGTAGACAATATTCAGTTTTAGATGGGTAAATTATTAGGCCATTTGTGATACAAATGATGTATCGTTATTAAGCCTTGATTAATGCAATAATGTATTGATTCTGCAGGTATCGATGACATCCTTAGCCCTATGTCACATGTCAAGTGATCTAATACCAAACTTGAGACATGCCAGAACACAACTTCTTTTTTGACGTCATGTATGGTACTAGATAACGTCGCATGATACAAATAGTGTAGCTTATCAATATAAAGAGTTTGTTGATTTGATTATCAGAATTCTAGAAATGTAAATGTATTGATACTGGGTGTATCGGTGCCATCCCTAACCTCATGTCACATGTCTGGGACCATGTACTCCCATGTCACGTAGGCTAGTACCATGTACCCCCATGTCACATGTCTGGAATCATGTACAGTCGACCCTCACTTTCTCTAGTCCTAACTTCCTCGGATCCCTCATTACCTCAAATATAGACCTGGACAACGGACCTTTTCTCTCTTTATTTATACTCACTACCTCGGATAATTTACTTCTTCGACTTCAGATGTATTTTCTTTACCCTGATAGTAGCTTAAGTACTAGAAACTGACTTATAACCTTGAACAAAAATAGAAAAAATACACCATAAGATTTGGGCTATGTATCTCTTTTGTACCAGCGGCAAAAGTGCCACATTTTGACTGTAATAATCTTTTAATGTCACATGGTACTAGATAATGTCCCATGGTACTAGATAACGTCACATGGTACTAGATAACGTCACATGGTACTAGATAATGTCACATGGTACTAGACAACGTCACATGGTACTAGATAATGTCAGATGGTACTAGACAACGTCACATGGTACCAGATGACGTCATATGGTACTAGATAACGTCACATGGTACTAGATAACGTCACATGGTACTAGATAACGTCACATGGTACTAGATAACGTCACATGGTACTAGATCTGATCATATGGTACTAGATATCTTCAAATGGTACTAGATATCATCAAATGGTACTAGATGACATCACATGGTACTAGATAACTTCACATGCTACTAGATAACGTCACATGGTACAAGATCATGTCACAAGGTACAAGATAATGTCACATGGTACTAGATAACGTCACATGCTACTAGATAACATTACATGGTGTCAGATAATGTCACATGGTGTCAGATAATGTCACATGGCGTCAGATGATTGTCACATGGTTTCAGATAATGTCATATATAACACTTTTTTGGAAGTTTCATATTTTGACTTTAGTACTGTGCAATAGTAGCTAAAACTCATGTATAAGCCACACCCTGAATTTGGACCGATTTTGACCACATCTTGTTAGATAACAGTACATGGGACCATTTTACTGTCAAGTTCTAGTAAAAGGTCACTGTAGATACTCATGTGCCATAACGTTCTATAACGCTTTAACATCAAGTTCTAGTAAAAGGGCACTGTAGATATTCTTGTGTCATAATGTTCTAAGACGTTTTACTGTCAAGTTCTAGTAATAGGTCACTGTAGATACTCATGTGCCATAACGTTCTAAAACGTTTTACTGTCAAGTTTTAGTAATAGGTCACTGTAGATACTCATGTGCCATAACGTTCTAAAACGTTTTACTGTCAAGTTCTAGTAATAGGTCACTGTAGATACTCATGTGCCATAACGTTCTAAAACGTTTTACTGTCAAGTTTTATTACTAGTTAATCATCTGAGCTAAAGCTGCCAAAACGTTTTATTGAGTATTCAGTATATGTCAACATGATAAAACGTAATAAAACGTTTTCAGACAGCCCAATTGAACTAAGGAGCAGAACAGCCAGATACTGTTAAAACGTATTTCATTAAATGGGTAATTAGGTCAATAATTTACATAAATCATGGTATAATTGTAAATTCTGAATGTGATTAGAATACTCGAGGTGTTCCTCTATGCTATGGAACTTTCAAAAATAAATTCAGCTGAATGGTTCATTATGTAACATTATCATAAAGGTGGCTTGTTTTTTTGTTAAGTGAGAGAATTTCCTGATCAGCATATTTCATAACTGATTAATGGGCACATGCATATTTGTCAAATAATACATTTTTGGCCAGCGAAAAGACAATATTGGCTACATTTTAAGGAATGAAACCATTATTTTTGGAAGTCATTCTAGAATAGAAATAACTGATGTTTAAAACTGCAGAAACTGCCAAAATCTCTGGCGTTTGGACCCCTCTAACCTTCAGAATCCTGGCTTTTGGAGGGCCCATTTTACACCCCACATCAGTACGTTCTGGGGGTCCCCTGACAGAAAGCACTGGCGTTTTGAGGGCCTATTTTACACCCCACATCAATACGTTCTGGGGGTCCCCTGACAAAAAGCACTGGCGTTTTGAGGGCCCTTTTTGTACCCCACATTAGTACGCTATGGTTGTGCTAAGGATATAACAGTTTTGATAAAGAATTTGAATCAAATCATCCTCTTCTGAAGCTTGATGGTCTACTCATCAAAATGATATATAACTTGCAATAATGATGGTACTATGTCCAATTAAAACAATCAATTACATATGATAGGCTTTTAGCATATCTTGGAGATTTTCCAATAAAACACACAATTGTGTGGCCCCTAGAAATGAGCTCTCTTGAGGTACAATATTTCGATTCCCCTTATCTTTAAACCTTTTCTGAATGTCATTTATAGCCTAAATTAGGGTTAATGTTTAGTAATCTACAATGAGTAATCAATGTTGTTTAGCAACAAAAAGTTTGGGGAATGTTGTCCTCATTGATATATTGAATCAGGGCCTAAAAACGGCTGTTTACAGCCGGCTACAGCCGTTTTGGGGAAATGAGACACAGCTGTTTCCGGCCATTTTGGGGTCTAAAGGGATAAAGGGCCAATTTGGTGAGAAAAAAGGAGAAAAAAAGTTGAAAGTGAAGTTTCCCCCAAAAAAGGCCCAATTTGCCTAGAAAAAAGGTCAAAAGTGAAATTTATCCTTTTTTTTCTTGCCAAATTGGGTCCTCCTGGTAAATTTATGACCTTGTTCTTGCCAAATTGGGCCTTTTAGGTGGAATTTGACTTCTTTTCCATATTTGCCCTTTTTTCTCGGCAAATTAGGCCTTTCTAGGGAAATTTCGCTCTTTTCCCATTTTCACAAATTTTTCTCACCAATTTGGGCATTTTACAAAAAATCTCACTTTTTCCGTTTTGGACTTTTTTCTCGCCAAATTAGGCCTTTTCAGGGAAATTTCACTTTTTTGCAATTTTGAACTTTTTCTCACCAAATAAGCTCTTTTTAAACAAATATTATCCCATTCCCCTATATTTCCCCATTGCCTCCACACTACACCCTTTGTACGGCTTCATGTCAATGCTAAAGGGTACGTATCACAAGCTGTTCTTGACAGTTGACAGATTGACAGCACCCATTTCTGAAATGAAAATTCACTGTAACTCTACAATTGGCTGCGTGTTACTGTGTGTTCACAGTTGACACCTTGAGGGTAGTGATTCTCACTTGCAAATGTGATAGTAAAATTGAAGTTGAAATGTGAAAGTAAATTTCCATTTCAATTTTCACTTTGAAAAGTGAATTTTCATTTCATTTTCATTTTGAAAAATGAATTCTCATATCAAAAACTGAATTTTTATTTCAATTTTCAAAAAATGAATTTTCATTTTCATTTTCATTTCTGTAATGGAATTTCACTTTTTGGCCCTTCTGGGCCACTGTAGTTAGCTTATCGAAGTGGTTTTACTGTAGTAACCAGTAGGGGAACGCTGACAGGCCCAGCTCACGCATCAGGAAACACCATGAGACCTAGTGTCACAAACTGCCCTGAATGAGTGGACATAGACAGCTTGACAGGGCAAAAGAATATAACTTGTCACTCTCAATTTGAATTTGCAATATTTTGCTTTTTTCTAGTTTTCAAATAATCATTTCAATTTATTTCTTTTGGCCCTTCTCCACTTCTGTATATAAGGCCTTAGATAAACAGCTTAAGTTTAAATAAGAACTTAGATTTGTATAGCATAAATAACCAAAAACACGTATTATTTTTAATTCTTTGATGCAGTTTTCTCTGCTTCGAAAATACTATGTCAATTATGTTAATCAAAAAGTTAGTTCTTCATGATTCTCCTTTCTTGAACTACCAGTTATGCAAAGAATGAGTATAACAATTATCACCTCATGAAATAGCAAGACACTTGATATATTTGTGCAATCTATGACTGGCGAGCATAAATTTAATTTCTTTAGTATTATAAAATTAGTATCATAAAGTCTTAAACAGGCATTAACCTTTTCCTGCTGCTATTTATAATTATGTGCATCTGCCCTAAATAAGCTGTATTCTTTCATGCCAGTCATACATTGCACCTGGTCGTAGATTGCACCTAGTCTTAGATTTTCAGCTTATATCAACTTGGTGAGCCATGGCCTAATATGTACATTTATACCTTTTAAACATGTCATTGTAAGTACACTCCACTGGCATATATCATTCTTTGATGCAATTTTCTCTGCTTCAAAAATAATATGTCAAGTTTTTTTGAACTACCAGTTGGGCAAAGAATGAGTACAACAATTATCACCTCATGAAATAGCAAGACACTTGATAGCCTGATAACTTACACATGCATGTATCCCGGGGTGTCCACTTCTTGTCAGCACCACATGTGATGGTGATATTTCCAGGTACTCCGGTAGCCCGCCTGTACCCTGTGTCACATGTGTACGTCACCACTTCTCCATACCCAAACATGGTCCCCGTATGACTTGCATCATCTAGCTGCCCGGGGTCTGCACAGATGATCTCTGCAAAATGTAGTATTATTTAAGGGTCTTTAAAGGTTTGAATATGTTTTTATTTGTCAAATTACAAGTTACAAACATGTGTCATAGTTATGACAAATTAATGAAGGTCCTGATCACTTCTGATTTTGTCATTATAAACATATAAAGGGACGATATAAAGATGAATAGTTACACATGATAAAAAGATGATACAGGGAAAGATACATCATTTACATCACCTGTTTACATAATACGATATTCAGAAATTCATTTAGAGCCACCACGATAAAGTGTCACCAACTGCCAAAATTATGAGACAGATTCAAGGAAAACAGATAACATGAGCCCATAAAGGCAATAAAGTCTTAAACCTCCACTCCCTTTTAATAAACGTTCAAATACAAGGTGCAAGATACAATGAAGGTATCATTATATTTATACTTATTAACCAACAAGCTGTCCTGGGAAAGCTCAAGTGAATTTTGCAAATTCAATTTGTTCATGATTTTAATTAGACAGTTCTTTCTTACCCTTGCAGCTGTCCTGACCATACCATTCAATGTCAGGTCCACACACTAACTGGATGCTCCCAGTTTGTTCACTCGTCCTCTCATATCCCTCATTAGATGTGTAGTACACTGTGTCTCCCAACATGTAGCTTGTCCCATATTTGGCCGCATTTTCCAGAGCACCAGGGTCCCCACATACAATAGCTGTTAATACAAACTCCTTAATACTGTGTCTCACCAAATCGATACAAGTTCAAAGTCTATGACCGGGTGGAATCTATAATTGTGCAATCTATGACTGGCGAGCATAAATTTAATTTCTTTAGTATTATAAAATTAGTATCATAAAGTCTTAAACAGGCATTAACCTTTTCCTGCTGCTATTTATAATTATGTGCATCTTCCCTAAATAAGCTGTATTCTTTCATGCCAGTCATACATTGCACCCGGTTGTAGATTGCACCTAGTCTTAGATTTTCAGCTTATATCAACTTGGTGAGCCATGGCCTAATATGTACATCTATACCTTCTAAACATGTCATTGTAAGTACACTCCACTGGCATACAACGCCCGTCCCAAACCCTAGTTTATGCTTTGGCAGGGGACAAGCACTCTTGCACTATTTCTTCACAGTACATTTATTGACTTTCACTGTTAATATCTTTTATTCACTTCTTCCCTCTACTTCATGTTATGTGTCAAACACTATAGATCAACACACTGTTAATATAAAACCTCTCTCAAAGGCCGACCCCCCACTTTGAGAGAATATTTATAGGCCAAATTTGAACCCATTCGAACAGGGTTACAGCAAAATTTACTCGATTAAAAGAACTCCCTCATAAGTCTGAAATCCCTCCAAAAAAGGTTGGCTGATTGAAGCGGTTTTACAGAAGTAACCAGTAGGGGAAGTGCTGATAGGCCCAGCTCACACATTAGGAAAGACGATGAGACCTGGTGTCACAAACTGGTCTAAATAAATTGAAATAGACAGCTTCACAGGGCAAAATATATAACTTGTCACTCTAAATTTAACACATTAGATTTGCAAGTAAACATTTTATTTTATTTCTTTTGGCCCTTCTCCACCTCCATACATTAGGCCTTAAATTTAAACAGCTGAAGTTTAAATAAAAACTTAGATTTGTATAGCTAATAATTGAAAACATGTATTATTTTTCATTCTTTGATGCAATTTTCTCTGCTTCAAAAATAATATGTCAAGTATTTTTGAACTGCCAGTTGGGCAAAGAATGAGTACAACAATTATCACCTCATGAAATAGCAAGACACTTGATAGTCTGATAACTTACACATGCATGTATCCCGGGGTGTCCACTTCTTGTCAGCACCACATGTGATGTTGATATGTCCAGGTACTCCGGTAGCACGCCTGTACCCTGTGTCACATGTGTACGTCACCACTTCTCCATACCCAAACATGGTTCCAGTACGACTTGCATTATCTAGCTGACCTGGGTCTGCACAAATGATTTCTGCAAAGTGATTTTTTTTAAACTAAGTACGGGTGTTGTTTAATACATCCACTTGAAATTTTGTCTATCAACTCTCATCAAGAGCTTTTATCTTATATTTGACAAACAGCCAATGCTAACTCTTAAGTGATATTTTTCTTACTTTTTTGTTGAATTAAATGGTAATTAATTTAATTAAATTGAGATAATTAACATTTAAGTTAGATATCAACTATATTAAGCAATACAATTATAAATCCTAGGGCCATCATTTTGAAATAAATGCGGTTGGAAATCTAGTTTGCAACTTAGTATGCCAAAGGATAGCTACTGATACGTTAGAAAAATGTGACATTTACTGGGAAAAGGGACCTTACTGAACCCTGCACTAAGGGCCATTTTCGCAGATCATGTCACAAATGTCAAAAACTCAATTTTCAAAAATAATTAGGTAGTTCTTACCCTTGCATGTGTCCTGGCCATGCCACATTGCATCAGCACCACACACTAATTGGATGCTCCCAGTTTGTTCACTCGTTCGCTCATATCCCTCATTACATGTGTAGTACACTGTGTCTCCGAACTTGTAGCTTGTCCCAGACTTGGCCGCGTTGACCACAGCACCAGGGTTCCCACACACAACATCTATTTATAAACATGTACATTTATCACTCCTAGGCTTGTTATTTTTCTTGGATTTGTTCTGGATTAAGTTATCAAAATTATATTAAGTTAGACAAGTAAAGTATATGTGAATATGTGAGGTGCATGATTTGGACACAAACTGCTTCAATTGGGCTATGACTGAATTTGGTATGAGTGGCTATAAAGTTTAACATTTCACAGTAAATCAAGCATTGATGTTCTTAAAATCAATGTTTCAGAATTTTTAATTATTTGAGAGCTATATAATGCATTAATGCATTATTGCTTTTGTCGGCAAGATGTATAAATGCAGCCCTAGAAAGTATCTTATACATCATTCCAACCCTATATGCTTGATTCCCGCCCAAAGGGTCACTGTGCATAAATGTAGTATGCAGTCCTTGCATACTGGCTTGAACTGAAAAACGACCCAACAAAACGCAGTAAATGCATATCCCTCCAAGTCTTACTGTTGAATACCACTATATCCCTCTAGATGGCTAGAAGGATAGAGCAGTTATGCTTAAGACTACGAGCGATATGCTTTTTGTCTAGGCTCGGTTCTCAGTTTGTGACTTTTTGTGCAGTCCTTAACTTAAAGGGTTAAATTGTCACTACCATAAAACCTCATGTATAAGCTGTGGCTAGTACAAGAGTCAGATCACCGATGTGGCTTATAGGATCAGCCTAGAGTCGGGGTGCGGCTTAAACGCACGTCAGGCTTATGCGCGAGATTTCACAGTACTTACCTTGGCATGCACCGTTGGTATTTAGGAATTGGTGAGGTTGGCAGAAACATAGGTAGGACCCAAAAGTATTCCAGCAATACCCAAGACCACAGGGGGAGGGATCACATTCATCCACATCTGGTGTAAAATAAGGAACACAATGATAATCCTTCACACGCCAGGGAAATCTTACCTTTGATACAATGGAGTGAGATGGTAGAATTAGGGCTTCTCACCCCTTTGTTTTGTTCTAAGTCATGGCATTGAAGCTATTCCTACACTTCTATTCTTTATCTTATTTCTACTTTTGTTTAAAACTGGAATGAATATACAATTACTGAGCACATGGACATTCAACTGGATGTGTGATAATCTTTCAGTATAAATAAAAGAAATTTCAATTCAATTCAATATGATGTGCATGGTGATGAGGAAATGTCTGTTTTTTGAGTGGCCTAATGTGAATACCTTGACATGGCATGTAGCCTGACCACTGCCCATCTGCCCCACACGTCAGCGTAACATCAGAACCTCCATCAGCCAGCTCAAATCCTGCCATACATGTGTATGTCACCTCATCCAGGTATTCGTAATCTGTATCAGTTGTTGTTCCAAAATCAACCACAGGCGGCGAGCCACAGTTCACGACTGTAAGAAGATAAACATTATTTTCAAATATCTATATATATTGACTGATATCTAGACATTTGTGGCCTTAAGACATTTGTAGTCTAAAGATATTTGTGTAGTGTCGACAGTTGTTGACAGATATTGGTATCAATCAAATATTGTTATTCCGCATGAATCTCACTCACTATCAAACAGAAGGATGGAGAGCTAACTGATGTACACATGAATCCTTTATATGGCAGTACAATATAGATATAGATAGTTTACTGCCCCCATCCTAGAGGAGTGACAATAATATATTGTTTTTTTCTAAGTACTTTTTGTACAAAATGGGGGCGGGGGTTTTGGCCACCTAAAAAATAAGATGGTTTCTCATCACAAATATTAGCTTTTAATGGAATTCTTTTATTCATTTTTGCAAATTTTTGGCGAAAAACATGATAAATATAGGCAAATATTGACGTATTAGATTTCCCCATTTTTAAAGACCAATAAATTCTTAACTAATAAAATTATATATTATCCTAAACATTTTAGCCTCCTTGCTGATGAGAAACAACTTTCTTTTGAGTGACCTTAAATACAGTTTGCAAAATGTCTCGGTCTGTATTAATTTCACATATTTCTGAAATATCACACTTTAATTCAACGCTAGATAAATATTTGTGTTGTACATATTCCTGCAAAATTCACTAAAAATATGTACAGCCCGTAATAAAATGTTTACACAACATTAGAAAAGTGACCTACGTGTACATGTGTCAAACCCAGTCCACTCGGCGTCAGCCTGGTAGGTAACAACAATGTCGCCCTGAATACCGCTTGTCCTGGTGAAGCCAGTCATACAGCTGTAAGACACTGTGTCACCGTAGTCATAGTCTGTACCCGTCTTTGCTGCATTAGTAATGGACCCTGGATCTCCACAAGTGGTGTCTGTGAAAGTTTAACATGTAGGAAAGGATTAGTGAAGTGTTCATAGAACTTGAGTTTTAGTCGTCAAATTCTCAATTTTAGAATATTTCTAAGAATTACGGGGTTGAGTTCTGAAGCGTAGGCATGATACACCAATGCAGGTATTTGTTGGGGCTGCCAAGGTGTATCATGATGATAGTGTCATCTTTTAGCGACATGCATCCTTAAAAGGTTATTGGTAAAAACTGTACTGACCTACCGATAGCAAAGGAGTAAAACAAGCTTATTGTAATCAACTTAGACCAATGTCATCTCCTGGTTGAAATTTAATAAAGACATTTAAATTAAATTGGATTGAATTGACTTACCAGCATAAACACTGACACAGGAGGCAGTATCGGCATCCCACATTTGGACCGGTTGGCATTCACATGTAAAACTACCAGCAGGTGCGTTGGTGCACATGAAAGCCCCACAGGGGGGAGCATCAGTGCACTCATCAAAATCAGCTAAAGGAGAGAAACACGCTTATTGATCCATGAGCTAAATGCCAACACCCATTGATACCGTCACTACCATATTTCACTCTTGGGGCCTGGGGTCATATCCCACAAAGCCACAGCCTGAGTGGGATGATGTATTTCACTCCTGGAGGCTGGGGCCATATCCCACAAATACAACAGAGAGGTTTCAATGTAGTTGGTATTTGGATTAATTTTTTTATTTGAAGCCATTGAATGAAGAAAAGACAGCTTTTTCTTAGCCCATTGAATACAGCCAGATTTTATTCAATGGGGCACATTGAACACGGCCCATCCTATAATCAAGCATGGTAAATGTTATATTTCAAAAAAATAAGATGACATATTGTAGACATTGAGATGACACAAAATTAAGATGATGATCAAAGGGTGAGGGAAGGAACTACAAGGACAGAATACATGCATCATGCCAAGCATTTTGTAGCCCTTGCAAGACATTTGATGGTGCTGCTTGAATGCAGCACAGACAAGTACCTTTTTATTTACAATATATTATAACATAATGCTGACAAAAGGGCTTTCTACATATCTGATGACCTTCCACATATATAAAAGATGTGCCTCTAATACTACCATTTCCCAGGTAACATAGGTACATTGGGCCATGATTATGTCTAAAGAATGGGCCAATATTGGCATTTTGATAGTTGCACATCACCTTTAGATATTAAATTTTGTCTGTGAATTTCCCCTGACCTTTTAAACATGTAGAGCACACTGGGGATCAAATTCATAACCACATATGATGGCAAAGTAGGACAACATTGAATCCCCCTGGTGCAGATTGCACAGCCAATACTCGACCAATGTAGTTAGAATTGATGTTGGTCCAACACTGGGCCAACACTGTGTCAATATCAGCATCCGCAAGCATGGACCAGCTCTGGGCCAGTGATCAAACCAGCAATGGCCCATTATCAGAATTCCAATGTTGGATCAACATTACATTTAAAATGAGTACTTGCCAAAGGTGGGCCATCATTCTAATTTGTATGTTGAACAAATGTTTGCATTACCTGGGCCATGGTTGGTATAATGATTGCGATGGAGTCAATCATTGCTACCTGGGTTGATGTTATTAGTTGAAGGGTATGATGGATCAATATAATTTTACCTTGAGGATAAAGAAACAAACCAGGGCCACTCAGAAAGAATAAAATGGTTTCTAATTACCATGTGCATCCTAGAAATTAGGTTTTGAGAAAACAATTTTATTTTGAAATGAAAATGTTGACAGTTTCACTGTTGGCAATGCAATGAGTCAGCAAATCATGATACATACCTATTGTTACCCACCAGTCCTCACGATTGGTGATTGCTGAACTCTCCTCCGAACAGGTAGCAGAAAACGCCACTTTCTCCTCCAATAGTACAGAAACGTCTTGGCCAATGTACGGGGCAAAGTCAAAGTCGGGTCTGATCTCAATTGACATAGCTAGGAAGGTGAGTTGAGCATCTCCAACTGCTGTGCTTGAGGTAACCGTGTGGAGGACAGTTCCCGACCCCCGAAGCACAAACATGAAAGATGCCTGTGTCGAGTGTTGGATTATAATAGTGTTGAATGTTATAGTGAACACAGGGCTGAATGTAGGTGAGACTTCCACATCGACCATGTTTGGAGCCAGAGAGGTATGAATGAGGGGGGTGGGAGTCCCAGTAACAAAGCTCACCGTGAATTGAATGAACACTTTACTTAACACGGGCTTTACTCCATTGGCAAAATCCTCAATCACTAAATTGATCAAGTAGGGCCCTCCAGTGCCACCATTGAACACAAGTCTACAGTCCTCCGTAATGTTACCTGGGAACAGTGCATTACGGTCACACTTTCCCCCACATTCATCGGTGCCTACTCCAAATCTGCATTTCGGCACATCAATACTGTCCAGGTCGGAGACTGGTAAATTGTAGTAGGGACAGTCATTTAGGAAAAATAGAGCCAGATCAATATTATTGTCAGGGCCATTGTTATAAAGGTTTGTATCTGTCCTTGGAGCTGTCAGGTCGATGACACTGAAAATCTTCCAGCTTCCATAGCCTAATGCTTCACTCCAATCGCTGCCACTATGAGATACTTGTAACGAACCAACACCAGCTGGCACTGAGATGGTAGTTGTCCCCAGATAGACATTGGTCCCAGGAACACAGTTAGCTGTGATATAAAAATCAGAGTAGAAGGAAGCCCCTGGAGAGAAGGATTGCGCTATATGACGCAGACTCTCACCACTGGAGCAAGTATAATCATAAATGGCATGCCTTGTTTTGATAGTGACCTGTAAAATTGAATAACAAACATTTTGCATTATATTTTATATCATTCAATTGGATGTATTGACTCCTACTGTACAATATACAGAATGGAGAATACAGTTGAGAACACAAATTGTTATAGCAGTGTGGATGTGGCTAATCTGTTAGCTCTAAGTAACAACACAAACACAGTTTGGCTTGAGTCGTATGTAGAGTTATAGTTTTAGTCATATGTTTGGTGACTTTGGAGATCGTACAATCTATTAAGTCATATCAGTCAGGCTATAGGTTTGATCAGATACTTGGGTCAAGCCCACCACCACATGACAAGATCGTAGAGCATGGTGCGATCATATGCACTCTTATGGTTGCCGAACGGCCAACAATCAGGGTTCAGGCAGAGGTATAAGGAAGGATAGGAGCTCAACTCGCAGTCTAAGACTGAGAGGACGATCCAGTATGCATCGGCCTCTTACTTCAGTAGCTCCTGAACCTGGCACAGTAGGTGGTAACCTCTGTACATGATCAGAGGAGCCACTGGAAGTATAAAAAACGTACGAAAGACCAGTACTACTGCCGTATGATATAATAGGCAACAAGGGACCAACCTGCGGAGTCACTAGACGCCGCTCATTCTGTGCGTAATCTCAAATCCCCACTTCTGGCATAATCTTAAAGAAGGAAAAAAAAGGAAAAGAAGAACGGGGGTTGGCAGGGCAGAGCCCCCCTATCAACATCAGACGCCAGCCATATTAGGACTAGATTGAGTTTCGTTATCAAGATCACGGAAAAAGTGGGGTTTCATTATTAAGATTACGGGGAAAGTGGGCTTTTTAAGATTACGCACAGAATGGGCGGCGTTTAGTGACTCTGCAGGTATGTCCCCATGTGCATATAATAGGGTCTAACCCCAACTAGTCTGGTAAATAAAGTAAAAATTAAGGGGTAGATCCAACAAAACTGTAAGAAAAGGTTTTTCAGTGGATTTCACCAGCTTGATATGTCTGTTTTTCAGAAAAAAAAAGTTTACCATTCTTTGCCTTGGGAAAATGCCTCAAATGGGGCAAAATCCAAGATGGCCGCCAAAATATCAGAATTCCATCTCCCATGCCCTAGATATGGCTAATAATACACATTTAACACTACCTACCCCCCCTAAATTGGACCCAAGGAATTCAATGGTTCTATTGGTTTGTTGCTAGGACAGCTGGTTGCCTAGCAACGGCTATTCTAATTGTTTATCTGCCTAGCAACACACATTTCCATGGTCCTGAGGTTGTTTATAGTCATACCTACCCCCCCTAAATTGGACCCAAGGAATTCAATGGTTCTATTGGTTTGTTGCTAAGACTACTGGTTGCCTAGCAACAGCTATTCTAATTGTTTATCTGCCTAGCAACACACATTTCCATGGTCCTTAGGTTGTTTATAGTCATACCTACCCCCCTAAATTGGACCCAAGGAATTCAATGGAACTATTGGCTAGTAGCTATGACCACTGGTTGCCTAGCAACGACTGTTCTAATTGTTTATCTGCCTAGCAACACACATTTCCATGGTCCGGAGGTTGATTATGATCATACTTACCCCCCCTAAAATGGACCTAAGGAATTCAATGGATCTATTGGCTTGTTGCTAAGACAGCTGGTTGCCTAGCAACAGCTATTCTCATTGTTTATGTGCCTAGCAACAGACATTTCCATGGTCCTAAGGTTGATTGTAATCATACCTATCCCCCCTAAAATGGACCCAAGAAATTCAATGGTTGGGTTTGCTGGAAGAACTTCCCGTGGTCAAAGCCTTGCATCCACCGTGTCCTAACATAATGTTTTGACATGATTGTATCTTCCATAATGTTGAATGATGAAGTGATATGCAAACACATACATCAGTTTCTTCAAAATTCAGGTTCCCCTGGACTAGACTGGTTCTATGGAAGTACAATTACTTCAAGTTTGTCAGCTGATGATTTAATTACACTGCAACCATGCTTCTCAGGCCCGTAACTAGCCCTCGTCGCGGGGTGGTTCGTTTTTGCATATGGTGGAACTTGAAATGAATATTTCAGTGGTGGAACTGGATTTTTATAAAATAATGGTGAAATTTTGTGTTTTTCTCTCTAGAATCCTTAATATTTGTCCGATTGACAAGCCGTAAAAAATGCCACGTAGCCAATGATGTTCTCTTTACAGTCAGCTAGGGTGGAACACTTTGCCTCCTTGAGGGACGTGGGGTGGTTCGTTCGAAACGACGAACCCCCCCTAGTTACGGGCCTGCTTCTTTTCTCAGATAAAAGTTGCAGTGTCACCTAGGAATTTTGATCACTATTCGGATTAAAAACTTCATCATTACAAATGTGTATTGGTATTTAAGTTTCAAATAGATTTAGACTATGTTGACATTTTTATGTAAAGTAATGTAGTGTAAAGTTAATGAATCAGTCTAGTTTCGGCCCTTGACATGTTAGTGATCCATAGCAAATACCCAAGGCCTCTTCAACAGAGAGGTACGCCCTAAAGAATCCAACAAAACGAATGTATGGAAATGTTTCAATCCACAAACGAACAAAAACGTCCAGTTACTATGTATTCACTGGAACTTAGCCTAATCAAACAGTTGTTAGTGCCTTATATAACTTGTCATTAATCACCAACATGACAGGTGGGGTCAACCCCATGTTGAAATGATCTATGACCAATAAAAATGTAAAAAGAAAACTGGAATCTATTACTAATATACCAGGTGGGAGCAACCCCATACTGAAATGATATTTGTCAGGTAAAGTGTGTGATGACAGTACTATTTAATTGAAAGGGGGGGACAGGCATGGTTACCCATTGATCCCCAAATTATTTCTGTGTCTAGTAGCTGTCATGAATGTGTATAATAAGTAGTGTGATCATATACATGACATCCATCACCAATATGCAAGGTAGGAGCAACCCCATACTGAAATGATATTTGTCAGGTAAAGTGTGTGATGACAGTACTTTTTAATTGAAAGGGGGGACAGGCATGGTTACCCATTGATCCCCAAACTCTTTCTGTGTCTAGTAGCTGCCATGAATGTGTATAATGAATAGTGTGATCATATACATGACATCTATCACCAATATGCCAGGTAGGAGCAACCCGATACTGAAATGATATTTGTCAGGTAAAGTATGTGATGACAGTAATATTCGATTTAGATATTTGGGCATTAGAATCTGGAATTTTGATTATGAAAGCATATTGTCTAGGATAATCTAATCAGTGTTTTCACATTGATCAGGGCATTGGGCGTTCATGCAAGTTGTTCCTTTGCAGTGTCCACATGCCAAGGTGCACAGAAGGCCATTTTTCCGGCATGAGCATGTGTTCTTGTCACATCTACCACCACAGTTACAACAAACAATCTTCAGTAAAGATGTTGGGGCAGCCTCTTGGTCCATTCTGTGGGGCTTCAGGACCTTTCCATGCTGGGTTGTATGCAGATCCCAACCCCATTTCTCTGCCTTTAGATCATTCCCTAGCCAGACCTGTACCTGTAGGTAAACTCTCTGACTATGGAATTTGCCTGCATCAGATGTTGGTGGAAGCCGCTCAGGTGGCAGATAGGCAGAACTTTCTCAGTGAATTTGGTGACACGCTCAGCATTCAAATCTGAGTTTGCCTTACCACCATAGAGGGTTGCAAGGGCATGGTTGACAGCTTCTGCAATGTCCTGTTGATTTTGTTCTGGCTTCATGAAGGCTTTAGTGAATTCTTGCAGGCCTTGATATTTTGTAATAGCAGAAGACTTGCCGATGCCATATGGTCTTAACGTAGTGTCACACCCTGAAAGGGCATGAATAAATAGAAGAGAGGAACACAATACCGGACCAAGTGATCTTTGCAGGCTGGCTACATTGATTAGCTTTGAACTTGTCTGGAAGTAGATTGTTTCATGGAGGTCAGATGTGAAATGGTGTAGCAGAAGGACTAGGACAACGGTGTCATCCCCCACAACCACAACAGGCTTCGTCAGGGCAATCTGACAGGCTGACATAGCAATGTCAAAGTCAGCATCTCAGGATGCATGTGAATATTGTTTTCCTCCATTTTGGATCCTAACATATTGATAAATCTCTGTTTGTTCCTTGGGTTTGCCAGAAATGGTTTCTTCTTCATCTTGAGCAACAAATAAGAGGTGAACTCTACATCCACTCCCATCTCACTGCCAGCTCTCGTGTGATGAGTTTCATCCTTAGTTGAGGGGCCTTCATCATACCCATCAAACACAACCATGGCATTGCAGTAGTGCTGCTGAACATACCCTATGTAGAGTTGGAAGTGACAATCATATGATGTGGACTTGACCCATGTGGCTTGCAGTTTTTGCAACATAGCCCCACTATCAATCACATGTGTAGCTTGAATGGGATACTCCTTGGTAATGCATTCTGGTACCTGTTTCAGGAGCCCATTCTGAAGATCTGCTTTATCTGCAAGTCTCATCAGAAGGTTTGTGTCAAATAAGGCTGATGGATAGGAGCAGAGTTCATACTGTAGCAATGTTCTGGTGTCAAATGTACCAATACCAGCCACGAGAAGACGCGAGAAGACGGTATAGTTGCTGGGGATTAATCTCAATCTTCTCGTCGTCATCTGACACGTACTGTGCAGAAGCCCAACAGCAGGATATAAACGCTTACAGTAGGTCTGGAGAACATTTTGAAAAAATGGTAATAATATTTTGTATGGACCATTTAGAATATAACATAATATTTTATATGTAATGTTAAATAATGTTGTAGATAGAAATTTTAGTTAACAGTGTAACTCACAGTAGTAGCGCCTGGGGGTAGGCCGGAGGTTGTCAGTGTGATGCTACCACCGTTGTAGTGAGCTCCCTCCACGGTCTGTCCTCCAAACCCCAGCATCACCAACACCACCACCGCAGCTGAAATTATACACAATATGTCCCTTGACCATTTAAGGAAGGCATGTTGCTAAAAGGTGACATTCGTCAGCATGATGCACCTTTGCAGTTGTGGCTGTATTGGTGCATCATGTTGACCACTTAGAAAGGTCCAAAAACTTTATAAACAACTGATCTAAAAGGTTTTTTGGCTTTTGAAATTAAAAAATATAGCAAAATCTGTCTAAATCTTACAATTAAAGCTAAAAATAAAGTGTAAAATGGCTAGAATCAGGGTAGAAAATGGCTACAATTTATACCCTTGGTTATTTTAAGTAACTTTATGAGATCTATATCATTCTAGTTCCCTAGTAGTCAGATACTTGGACGGTTCCCCGACAGTCCCTAGTCCTAGCCTACACTCAAGTATTGGGATCACTACACTACAATAGTGCTTGATCATAAGAACATTCTAAAAGTAGTAGGCCTAAAAAGTTGCTGTAATAGATAATTAATTATTCTGGGCCACTGTATAAGAAAACCATGAAATTCCGTAATAAATACAGTGATTTCCCAGCTCCTGTTGATGCCAGTGCTTCTTCGCTACTTTAACAGTGTTTTTTTTTACAGTGTAGTCAATTTTGCCGGACTGGATACCAAATCGCAAGTTTTACATAATATTTAGAATAGAATAGCATTTATAAAAGAAGATGATAACAAAAGATTACTTTAAATTGCCTAGAATATTAGTGTGCACTCTAAAACTTGTAACTTCAGTTCTACTTGGAATATTGCCACTGTCTGGCAGGATTTGGCAAAGACTGTATAAAGGCTTAGTGAAGCCAGTGATGAGATGCCAAACACCTCTACGGGGAGAAAATATGTCAATCCCTGTAGACGCCTATACCATAAGTGGCATGAATATATGTGTATCTAACATGACCTATTGTCCCTCACACTAACCATACTATACAAACTAGAATACCGTATTCGACGTAATAAGCACCCTGGGCGCTTATAAAATAATTGCTATGGTAGTTTTAGAACTTAAGAGTTTAATTGTCTCCTAAATGTGCATCATATTACCGGTAATATGAAGATATATCATTGGAGAAGGATTATAGTGTTTCCTATAAATATACACAGGGGGAGCCACCTCACCATGTAACCCTCACTGGCTTCCCGGCTTGGCGCCTTCACCAGCCGCCATGCTGACTCCATAGGAGTAACATCTAAGGGAGTGTTCATTTATTAATTACAGGGGGTTGGTGAGATTTAGCGCGGAGAGGCGAAATTTTTTTTATGCCCCCCCGGAGAGCACGTGGAACGTTTCGTGCACCCCCCTCGCCGAAGGCGCCGAAACAATCCCCCCCCCCTTTGAACTATAGTAACCCGCTGGCTTTTTGGCTAAAAAGGGGCTTAAATTTTTACGCCCCCCCTCTCAAGAGGGGTCAGAAACATATTAACAAACAAAAACCTATGGCAGGGTCTACAGTACCTCTCTGCATAAGGTATAGGTCCTATAAATTCATGGTTTGAGTCAAACTTGTGAGAATAGCGCCGATCTGAGGTAAAAATCGGTTAGTGGAGCCTTACCTAAAGCTGGGACTCAACTACCCGATCTTTTGGGCAATTCTCACAATCTGATCATACATCATATTACATGTATATACAGTTTGGTCAGGTATAATATATCTGGCCGATTAAGCCATTTCTTTTCTGTATAAATTGTGTATAAATCGGCTTATTAGAGTCCTGCAGATCAGACCAATGAATATCAAACCTGTTAGATTTAGGATTGGGAGCCAAAATCGGCCTGGGTGGCAAAATCGGGACATAAATCGGCACCTAAATCATCTTACATAGCCTTGGCAATTCTATTTTCCACTTGTTTATAAATATAAACCTTATTTATAAACATAAACTTTTTGCAGGGTCTATGGTACCTCCCTGCTTAAGGTATGTAATTGTTCATTGGATATAACTGAGTCAGATCGGCTAGTGGAGCCTCGCCGTAAAAGTGTTTTTTGTACTAGTGGTCGTCATTCAGATTTCGTCACGTCAGAATTGGCCTACGAATAGATCAGCTGTTCTGAAAGACCCTCCAGATATTTGACACTATCTTTATAAATATAATAAATAGCTGCCAAATACCATTCTATGAATTGGGATGCTTCTGATGTAGCAGAGACATTTACACTTTTTAAGCAGAGGCTACTCTTGGTATGTGAAGATAACGAAGTCACTGATGCCTCCAAGATAGCCAGAAAAATGAAGATAAGTGTAGGAGAAGAGGGTTTACACCATATTAATGCATCTGGCCTTAGTGAAGTAGATCAAAAGAAACCGGAGAAATTATGGGATCTGTTTGAGAAAAAGCTGAGAGTTGCGGTAAATTTTGGTATTGAGCGACTAAATTTGATGCAGTACCGACAGAAGAGCGGTGAGTCACTTGATGCTTTTGTCACACGTGCACGAACGCAGGGCTTGCGCTGTGAGTTTACAGACGCAGAGTTGCAGGAGCGCATTATCGAGCTTGTCATTGCGAGCACTCCCATTGCAGAGTTCCAGAGGGAACTCCTGGATAAAGACAAAACACTGACACTGCAAGAAACTCTCAACACTGGCCGACGGCACAAAGCAACCGAGAAATGCAATGAACAGATCCGAACTCTTCGCGAGAGCACGACTGACCAGACTTCTATAGATCATGTCTCCAAAAAGAAGCCCTGTTGGAACTGTGGTCGCCACCACGCATACCGAAGATGTCTGGCATTCAGGGATGAGTGTTCAGGATGCGGGAAACAAGGACACTGGGTAGAATTTTGCAGGTCGAAGACCGAAGACACTGGCAACAGAGGCCAGAACACTCAAAGCAAATCCAGTTCCAAGCCCCAGAAACAGTATCCGAACGCAAGGAAGCAGAGGAAGAATGTACATGCAGTAACTGCACATAAGAATGAGACACCTGGTAGCTCGGACGCAAGTGACCCTGGTAACTATTCAGAAAGTTTCTACTGCATTAAGATGTCTGATAAGTGTTTCGATGCCATATCCAGATCTAAACGCGATGAAGCGTATACTACAATCGGCATTAAGTGTCCAGGGTTAGACGGCACAAAGGGTCTCAGGCTGAAGCTTGATATTGGTGCCCAAGGTAACGCATTACCAGTACGCACTTTTAAGCAGATGTTTGGGGACATCGACCCTGATGATGTGTTGTCACCTGTGGGCAAAATTAAGCTAACCGCCTATTCCGGTGAAGACATAAGATGCATCGGCAAGCTCAAATGCGATTGCAAGTACAGCAGAGGAGACTGGGTACGCACAACGTTCTACGTTGTTGATGTGCCAGGACCTGTTGTGCTCGGTCTTCTTATGTGTGAGGCACTCAACTTAGTAACTATAAACTGTCATGTTGAGACCATATTGGCCCAGCCAAGCCGGAGGGTCAACTCCCTCTTTTTTTTGGCCTCATACGGATAATGATAAATGAACAGGGTTCCTCTGTACACTGATATTCGTAGGCTCCCTATACGCCCAACCTCTCAGTCGCTAGTGCCTAACCTAGTTAGTCATTTTTTGGCTCCCTATACGACCAACCTAGGTCAGTTATTATTGTCAGGTTGGTCAGTACTGACCAACCCACCTTAGTCTTTTTATTTCCAGGGGGAGCCACTGAGTGGTCATGACAGGTGGCCCCAACTAGTGGTATACAAATACAATACACCAATGATGAACCTAGGTTAGCCACTACTGACTGACCCCTCAGTCATCTTTGAATATAACTTTGCCATTATGACTAACACTCATTTGACCAACCTAGGATAGTTTGAACTGACTAACCCTTTCAATCTATGGATTTTCAGTGTATGCTAAAATAATATTCATCATTCTAATATTTGAATTATACTGAAGAACTTTACAGAAAATGTTTTCTGTTTTACACCGTAGAAACTTTAATAATGGTCTGATTTACGAGCCGTAGAAAAAGGCATGTAGGCCTAGGCAAGGATCTCTAGATTGCAGCCAGCCATCCGGGCCGACAGTAGCCACCTTTCCTCAGGACCGGCAGACTTTTTGACGGCTACAGCAGGATTTCATATAGACTGGGTACGTGTGTACGTTCACCATAATTGACCCTGGGGTGAGGCGGTTTTCCTACAAAAAATGTAGATTGGTCAGCTGACTTTGAGTGTTGGCCCTGCCTTTGTTTTTTGTTTTTTCTGTTCAAAATAATACTAAAGTTCTACTTTGGAACAATCTGTACCCCCCTCTTTTTTTCAAAATGTCAACAACAAAAATTTCCCCATGAAAAAAGCCCCTAAAATAATGTCAAAAACAACCCGAAAACGGAGTCTATGTGAACTAATGCTGAAGATAGGCCAGTGACCTTGAATCCTGACTTTAAAAGATGCACGTTCACACAGATACCCATAGAGCTCAATGTTAAGGAGGAGGTGAGACGTTTTTATGAGACGATTTTGGTACAGTTTACACTCTAAAGAAAGGCTTACTTGGGTGCACAGAGATGTCAAAGATAAGTTGCTATTGCGCTGCATTGGTGAATTGTTGGTGAAGGGTTGGCATATGATGCAGTACTGCAGTCATGGTGAATTACTGGCGGGGGCTGAGGGCTACAGTGACAACAAAAGGGCAGAGTGCATCAATGCATAATTCTGCACTCACTCTCGCTGTATGTAGTTGAGTAGTATAGTATGTATCGGAACGGGACTATGGTTAACTACTGTTTATTACTCAATCGACATGCAGCCAATCAGAGGCCGCCATTTGGTCACGTGACCCGTTGCCATGGTAACGTGACCTACTTAGGGCTCTCAGCCAATCAGAAGCCAGCATTCTGGGTGACCTACTGACCTACTTAGAAGCTCTCAGCCAATCAGAGGCCGGCATTCTGGTAACCATGGTAACGTGACCTACTTACGTCACGTGACCTACTTAGGCTCAGCCAATCAGAAGCTGGCATTCTGGTAACTAGGGTAACGTGACCTACTTAGGGTTTGTTTGTAAACAACACCACGTGGCTCTCTTGTTTGTAAACAACACCACGTGACACGTGACTGTTTGTAAACAAACAAACAAAAAAGTTATGTAACTTATATATAGAAATAAAAACACAACAAGATAATTTCTTTTTTTTTCATTTTATTCTTTATTTTCATTTCAATCAAAAAAACACACAAGTTTATGCTTTTTTAGCTCGCTTCTTCGATTTGCAACAACCCAACAGGCCGCAAAGTCTCACGCCGCCGTCACTCGCACCACCACACCCCGGACGACTTCTCTCCTATAGACATTGCACGACTTTGGATAAATCCAACACCATTTCGGCAAGGCAGAGAATCTTTGCCTCCATGAAACGGCCGCCATCGCAACAACCCGTCACAACAGCATCATCGATAGCTTCTGACTCACTGTCCGGTCGCTCAGCTTTGGGATTTTGCTCATGCGCATGACGCACTTCTTGGGGTTTCTTGTTCGACATGCTTCAATTAGGAAATGAACGCAATGAGGTCCACAGGTGTCAGCAGAAGTGTCTTGTAGTTGAACGCGGTTTCTTTGCCATTTGAACGGAGCAGAGCGTTCCACGAAAGACAAGAACTCCGCACTCAGCGGCGGTAAGCCGAAGGAATCAAAGTAGTACACTTCACCCGTGCTCGACACGTAAAACGCCACCCAATGCTGACCTGGTAAATGTTGCGGATCTGTGTTGCTCACGAAACAAGTGTCTTTGATAGGGTGCTTCGGAATAGTGTCACAAGAGAAAACACCCAGGAAACGATGTTTTGTGTGAACGTTTTCCTTCAACACTCTGCTTATTTCAAGTGTGTTCATACGATACGCTAAGTACCGCTGTCTTGTCTTCAGTTCATGTGGTAGTCGGTGATGGGGTGTCGATCTCGGGTCAGCTCGACGACGTTGTCGTACACCAAGTAGAGTAGCACCGTTGTTGTCGCTTGTAGCGCCGAGCGGAAACTGACTTCCACCCTCAGCTGACCCGCTCTTATAAGGTTCACGCGACACCCGTCGTGCGATCTGTCTGGGGTTAAATCGAGGGGGAACACCGTGTAACCGTTCAGGAATTGATCGTATGAAATACCGCAGGAGCGCGCGCCCTCGTACATCCCCGTTTCCGTGTGTAGCGCCAAGTACTCTCTCACGGCCGCTTTGGTCTTAAAGTCGGGCACGTAGGCGTCGTTCGGCACTTTCTGATCGTTCACTATCACTTGAAGCGAGCTGATGTCGTAATGCTTCATCTCGAACGGGTTCTTGGTGTAGCTACCGTTGAAGGCGTCGTGGTCTAGGAAGCAAATCATCATCGACTTGGGAAGCTGGCCTGTGTTGGAGTGCGTGTAGCTGTGATCTCTGTTACCTTGAGGGATGGCGTACATCGTCACCTCCACTCTGTTCACCGGGTAGTCGAAGGGACCGTGTTCTATCACCGCTCTCTCGTGCGTTTCCGCTACAGCGTCCGCCACCAACACGCGTCGCACGTAGAGCTTTGCTTTGTAGATCTTCAAGCTGTAGCCTGCGTCAGCGGCGCACATCAGATAGAAAGAGGGCGCTGCCTGTTTCAGAGTGAGATTGATTTCTGTCTCTCCAACGATGAGCTTCGGTTGATGAGCCAGGTCAAAGTGCAGTTGCGCCATCAGCGAAAAGCGCTTGTTGGAGATTAGCTTCCTGCGCGCTTTGTACCCCGCATTCGCGTCAGTCAACGCGTCAAACTGACCAGGCGTATCTTCATGCCACCCCTGGGCGCTCATGATGCCGTTCTTCACGTCTTTGTTGTAGTTGAGTAACCCTTCCAAGTAAGCTCGGTAAGGGTAGGTCTCGGTGTTGCCAGACACTTTGAAACCGCCGATGGAGACTTGGACGTCTTTGAAGAGCGAGTGAGCCAAGTTGTTCACCGGAGCTACCGCGTTGGTGTCCTCGAGCGCCGCTCCGTTCGCTTTCAGCACTTGACATTCCAGATGAAGGTAATTCTCGTTCAGGTCTGTGTACTCTTGCGACTTGTTGATGGTGAAATTTATGTTACCTCCATCCTCTAAAGAGTTTTTTGTTTCTATCCCCAGGAAAGACGACTTTAAGATAGTAGTCTGAGTCGGCGCTACGGTGTGCAGGTCGAGCTCAGAGAGCGCGCACTCGTTACTGCTCTCGTGTACGTAAGCCATTGTGTTCTCTCTTCACGCGGACGACAGACTGACGCCGGCCGCCTCCAGTCTTTTTATTTATACCTGAACGCCTAGGCGCTTACCGGTCGAATACATCCCCTCTACGTCTCTTGCAAGAGCCACCGCCCGTCTGAGGAGAATGCCGGCGACGTTTCGACCCTTTCTTAGACGCGACAGTCGTCTTTCCTCCCGAGAACGCCGTACTCGCCAGTCTCTTCAGAGCGCCTGCGCCTCGGTCTTTCACGCTGCTCTTTAAAGTCCGACCCGCCACCACATCTTTAGCTACGCCCACACTGGCGCGGAGCAGCGTTTTTCCCACCGACTTCAATAGCGGGGTAGCCGAGCGCATCAGACCTAACAGAGCGCCGCCCAAACCGTGCCCGCTCTGGAAAGAGCGCCCGCTGTACACGTTGATGCCGTTGCCCTGCTGCGCGTTGTAGTAATCGCTGTACCCTCTGCCGACGGTGCGCCTGGGTGGAAAGTACGGAACGCGTTGACGCATCATTTTTTTCTCTTTCAGCGCTCAATAGGTCTCAGATGAAGTGTCACGGTCACCTCGCCTCTACCGAATGGGATGGAATGACCGGATCGGTCTCTTAAATAGATGCCGACCTCGGTAAACCTCTTGGATTTCAAGGGGAAATAATCCAAATGGGGAAAACTGATAGCTTGCACGCCACCTCGACGCTTTCCGCCTCTGTCCACCGCGACGCAGCGCAACAGCTGCACTTGCATGTCGCCCACACGTCTCTCCTGGATCATGTCGGTGTATATGTACACAGAGTGCACGTCCCTGTAAACATCCATCGAGTAGGCGCTGGTAGTCGGCGACGCGAAACACGTCTTCTCTCCGAAGCCTAGAACGCATGCGAGATGCGGAGTCAGCAGGACAGCACAGTGTCTCGGCGGTTTGATGGTGACGCGTTTCGTCTTGGCGTCGTACGATAAGATCCGCATCGGTTTGAGCAAGAAGCTGGCGCCCTCTAGTCTGTCATCTCGCAACGTCTCACTCAAGCGCTCGAGAAGGGTGTGGTTGCTTCCGGTGAAAATAGGAGGTATCTGGAATATGTTTGGCATGAAACTGCGCACTCCCATGTCTTTCTCCATCTTTTCGATCATCTGTCTTGCTTGATCGCTGATCGCCTTCTTCTTCACCGCCGGGGACAAGAACTGCTTGTATACGGCATTCGTCTGTCTCAAGTCGACCTCTCTCTTGAACCTTTTTGTTTCCGGTTTCAATCGCTGCTCTTCCGACGTGTCTGATATCTCTTCCACCGTTACATAGCTCACTTCCTTCCAGCTCAGCGGGTATTTTGAGCTGAACGTTAGCTTGCTCAGACCGTTCGCGTTTTTCATTCTCTTCCAGTCTACCTGCGGTTTTCTTCCTTCGGCGAATACAGTCTCTTTTAAAACGTTGATCGCCTCCTCTAGCGAACCCTTGGTGCGCAGAGGAACAACGATGATCAAGTCGTCGTCGTGCACGTTAGTCCATTCTGTAGGGAGGATGATCTCAGTCAGAGCCGCTTCGTACGCTTCGGGCAGAAGGAGCGGCAAGTCGAAGTGAGTTCGGAAAGACGTCAAGCTGTTGTCAGGATAATACTCCATAGAGCTGTTGCTAGGTAGGGTGATGTTCTTTTTTTTTTTTTTTTTTTTTTTTTTTACGTTATTTTTTTGACGGGGATCCACTCGTTGAACTTGTCGTCGTAACCTAACCAACGTACGAAAGCTAACTCTTTACCGTCGACGGTCTTGCGGCGCAACACCTCGTCTATCAGGTAGTTGTTGTCGTAACGACTCTTGTACACCTTCTGAACCTCATCCGGGTAGAAGACGCCTTTTATCTCCTCGCCCTTGTCGTCTTTCAGCTCGAACCCTCTGCTTCCCAACGTCTTAGCAACGTCGACCACTTCCTCGCGCCAGTTTCCCTCGTACCCTTTGTCGAAGGCGCCTTTAGTTCTCAACATCCTCACTCTGTCACCCGGAGCGATGACGTCGACGGCGGACGTCTTTGTTTTTTTCTTCTTTTTCCATATTTCGTCGATTTGTTTGTTAGTTGGGAGATCTTGTCGGTAGAAAACTGTTTCGCTGTTTTCCGAGCTGACTTGAGCCGGCGCCATTTTCAACGTCTTGTGGTGAGTGCGATTGTAAGAAGACACTACATGGTGCAGTACGTCTACGTAGCGATACGTGCGCTTGTGTGTGAAATAACGCCACAGCTTTTCCTTCAGACTGCGGTTCAAGCGCTCCACTAGACTAGCTTTGATGTCGTCGTTCTCGCCAGTGAAAAACTGTATGCCCTCGCTCTTCAAGTGATCTTGAAAGATCTTGTTCAAAAACTCTTTCCCCTTGTCTGTCTGAACAGTGCGCGGTCGTCTCTCGCCAGTGTCTGTCATCTTTCGGAAGGCCTCGGTAACATCAGCGCCGCTCTTGGATTTAATGGGAACGGCCCACGCGTACCTAGAGAAAACGTCGATCGCCGTCACCACGTACCGGAAGCGGTCGTTGTGAGACGCCAAAGCCTGCATGTCCATCAGATCTATCTGCCACTGCTGATCGATTGCGCCGGTTATAGTCTTGTTCCTTGCGAATTTTCTCCGAATGGGTTTATGTTTAGTGTAGGCGTCCAGCGACACTAAAGCATCTCGGATGACGGCCGGGTTTAGGTGGCGAAAATGATGTTTCTGGAGTTTAGTCACGCTAGTGAAACTGGAGGGTGCTTTGATGTCGGTATATCTAGCTACTACGCGCTTCTTTTCTTTTTCCTTCTTGGTCAGTCTCTTCACTGGTTTGCCCATCGTTGGCCTGTTGGGGGCGTGAACGACACCGCCGCCGCTAGGCGGTTGCGCCCTTTCCTTTTCTTACTCGCCGCGCTCCTATAGGAAGTCGGAGTTTGGAAAAGTTCACTGCCCTCCTCGTCGTCAGAGGATTGATCGTCCACCTGGAGAGAAGAGTCTGCTGCTGCTACTGCTGCTGCTGCTTCTCCTTCTTCCGAGTCGAAGCTCGGTCGTTTCCGACCTCTGTCAGCAAGCCGTGTGTCCAAGCTTTGGCCAGGTCCGCTCGCTTTATACAGATGGTTTCCGATCAAGGAGTCTGTGGGAACTGCTTCGCGCAGCGCTTTTGTGAACGGAGAGTAGCCCGCCGGTCTGGGCGCCGTCTTCCTGAACCTGGCGGCGTCGTTCAGTAAGTCCACTATGTTGATGCGATGCTCAGGTGGTATTCTCCGACCCGACATCTCGCGCACCGCACCGTCCTCGTTCCACTTGACCACACCGGATTTCTCAAATTGTTTGTACAGCGCCACGGTCCGGGTGCGATTCCTCTTGGGAACTTGGTTCACCAACCGCTCAAGTAGGGACGCGCTGGCTTCTTCAGCAGACTGACGGAGGTGAGCCGGGGGCGAAGAAGTGTAGGACGAAGAGATGTTGCTGTTGTTGGGATTCGCGAGAAAAAATTGCAATCTATTCAACAACCTTCGGTATTTCAACATTTTCTCGCGCGATTCCAAAGTGGGATCGTTCAACACTAAGTCCAAGTCCCTGTAGATAAACTGTAGCACCTGGTGCAAGGCCGCGTCAGGATGAAGGGACTGTTCTGCCTGCTTGTGGTAATAGGCCATATCGGCAGGTAGGCGGGCGGCGGTGGCAGGAGCGGAACTCTCGTTCTTTTCAGTACGCTCATCAGGAAGAGGAGGAAGGTTTGGAGCAGTAGAAGTACTAGCAGCAGCGACTGCAGTAGTAGCAGCGCTAGTAGTAGCAGCAGCGGGCACATGATGAAGTAGACCTGCTCGTGATGATTTGTAGAGCGTCTCAGGATCCACGAGCGCTAAGCGTTTGTAGTGTTGTTGCTGCTCTGAGTCCGTCATGGGGACGACGGTGGCGATGACGCTGGCGGTGGCGGTAGTGGTGGTACTGTCGGCGAGTAGGTGTCGAATGAGGTGTCTCATATACGGAGAATGCTCTTTATAAGCGGTAAGGCCATCCCTATGAGAGCCGGAATGAGGAAACCTCCCTCTTGTACCAAGACGCGTCTCTTTTTTTTGATGGGCGTAGATTTTTTGCCAACCTCCCTCAACACGTCAGCCGATTCTCGAAGCTTGTCCAGTTGTTTGTCGCTGAGCGGGATGTTCCCTACCAGTAAATTGTGACAGATCTCACTCAACGCTGCGATCAGATCGTCGCTTCCAGAGTCTATTAGATGCGAGCAGTCCTTTGGCGAGCACTTAGCTAAGTGCTTGAGAGTACCAAAGTGTCTTTCGAGTAGATGAGAAGACATTTTTGCTACTGCTTTCTCTTGTTCTTTTTTTTGTCTAGCGGTACGAATACTAGCTGAGAGTGTATGGACGTCAAAGAGGAGCGTATTCTCAGATCGTCAGGTGTTGACTGCTTGAAGTCCAGAAGGAGGTATGAGTGAGGTCGCTTGAGTTCATGGGTAAATATACTAGAGAGGGCCGCCGCGTTGGAGGGAAACACCTGGCGAGACAGACTAGCTATTTGCCCCATGTCGCGCGGGTTCTTGAAAACGATCATGTAGTGAGCGTTCAGACTCATAGTTCGAAAGTCGGGTGATTTCTGGAATAGGTTCTGAGTGATATATATGACGCTCACGTTCCAGTGATGGGAGTATTTAGTAAAGATGTCGGCTACCACTTGCTGATTGGAACTGCTCATCAGATCGTCCAATATCAGTAGAGTGTGTGGTCGTAAAGCGTCTTCTGCTACTTCCACGTCTCCTGCTATAGACTCTTTGCTAGGAAGACCTTCTCTGAATTCCACACCGTACTGATTTTGCATTTTTTCAAACAGAGGTTGCCACTCGCCGTAATGGTAAAAAGTCTTTTCCACCGGCGGCGTGACCAAATTGTTCACGTCGCTCAGAAATTGATCCACCAAGCGCGATTTTCCACAACCCGACGGACCGCTAATGATACAACTAAAGGGTCCTTGTAGTCGAGCGTCGAAATGAATTTCTGTGAAGAGTTTGCTTTTACTACTCGACATTTTTTTGTTTTTTTTCAGGACGCGTCAGAGAGTAGTTGTGTGTCTGACTGTCTGCTGTGTTTCTCACTCGAACGGTCGGTAGTGAATGGTTGTGGAGAAAAGTCAGCCGACCTTTTTATTGATACCGGCCGGTGTCACAGTAGCGGCGGCAGAAGTGACTTTTTTTTCTTTTTATTTTTGCGATAAAATTCTATTTTCACTCAATAGTCATAAATGTTTGTATCAGACTCCAGAGGAGTCTGATACAAATATTTATTTTTAAAAAAAAGAAGAGGAGGAGGAGGAGGAAGAGGAGGAGGAGGAGGAGGAGGAGGAGGAGGAGGAGGAGATTAATTTTTTTTTTTTTTTTTTTTTTGATCATTTAGGCAAAGCTCGTCGCTTTGCCGCTTTTTTTTCTATTTCTGTGTTGTGACACGATCGTCTCTAAAAAGCAATAAGGCGTGTGAGCGCGGCGGTGACAAATACATATTGGAGCGTATGGTTTAAAATAGTGCGTCCCTATCTTCTTCAATTCGGCTGCGTTGCAATATGTGGGATAACAAGTGACGACGTCGAAACGTTTAGAGACCGTGTTCACGTCGGCCACAACGCGCGCCCACCAAGTGGGAGCTGCAGTCGCTCCCAAGAAACCGATCGGCTTGTCGAATCGTTTCATAGCGCTTATTCTCACTTTATAAGAGGAGGCAGGGTGAGGAGAGTAGCGGCGCTCTTTCTTTTCATGAAACGCCCAACGAGTGGGGGCGCTGAGAGCGGCTGTTATGCAATGGTAGAGTAAATACTGTTCTGAGAAGACGGCTCTCGGCCATGTCGCTACGTTTTCCTTTTCCGCTCTTGTACAACGACGATTTCTTTGGCGCTCAGCTTTGCTTTTCTCGAGAATTCGGTACGCTTCAAGAGAAGCGTGAACCTCAACTACGTGACGCTCTCTCCTTTGAGATAAAAAAATAGCCGGGCAGTTGAGGAGGGCACTTTGTTCGCGTGTCCGTCTTTTAGAAACTTGCGCCCTCTGCGGCGCCATATTTCTTTCCTCCGAAACAAAAAAGACTGAGTGAAAATAAAAAATTTTAAAAACAAAAAGCTCAAAGAAAAAAATAAGCAATAAGCAGACTCAGCTCGAAATTCCCTGCTGGCGTGATGGCGGTGACTGCAGGCGGTGGCGGCGGTCGGCTGGCCGGCGGTGGCGGTGTCGGCGGCGATGGTAGAAGGGGGTGTGGAAAGAGAGATGCATCTCAGTCTTTTATAGGAGCGGCGAGAGTTCGACTTAGTCTGACATTTTCAGCTGTCGCATGCTGACCTGCTGCTATCATAAGAGAAACAAAAGCCCTAATCACGCTTTTCAGCTGGATCCTTCCACCCACCAGACATGGATCCAGATGGGAGGGTGGTTTAAAATTAATCCGTGTACCGACTGTCATACAATAGTGTAATTAGTTGAACGCGTGTTACCTGTATAAAGGATTAGCAGGTCATGGGCTTAGAGTGTGTATAGAAAAACAACTACAGGTAGCGTGAACAAAGCGACCCCCTCCCTTTCTGTCACTCTGTCTGTGACTAGAGGGCGCGCGTGTGGTAAGCGGCTTAAATCAGAAAAAAAATCACCCTCTCCTGTCGTCAGCAGTCAGCTGGCCGGCGGCTGGAAAATGCGATTAGAGGGATGATGAGCGCGTAGTAAGCGACTTAAGGCTAATCTAAAGACCTGCCGTGAGTGGGCAGCTGGCCGGCGGCTTGAAAAAAGGGGGGAGTAAGGGTATATAAGGGGGAGTGAAACCGTATTCGTCATCGTCAATCATCATTCACTCTACTACTACTACTACTACCACCACCACCAGCACCACGCCTCAATTTGCAGATCCCCATGATGGAAAGTTGCGACCGTGACATGAAGCGGTATGACGAAGCGGCGCGCGAATGTGAAGCTGATGCTGTAGCCTCTGCTACTGCTGCTGCTAGTGCCGCTCATCGTGCTACTGCTGCAATTACTGCGGCTGTTAGTGACGCTGGTTGTGATGACGTTGTTGTTGTTGTTGCCGCTGCGGCTGTGACTGCTGCTGTTGCTGCCGCCGATGCAGCTACTCATGCCGCCGATGCCGACGCTGCTGCTGCTGATGCTGTTGCGGCTGCCGATGTCGCCGCTGATAACGCTGCTAGTGCACGCTCTGCTGCCCTTGCTACTGTCGCTGCTGCTGTTGTTGCTAATGCTCACGCTATTGCTGCTGCCGCTGCTGCTGCTGCTGCTACCGCTGCTGCCGAGGCTGCTGCCGCTGCTGCTGATGCTGCTGCTGATGCTGCTGATGTTAGCAGTCGCGTCGACAAAGAATCGTCATTTGTCACTCTTAAACCTCCAGTTGAACGCGCGACGGGTAGTAGGGCTACCAACGCGACGGCCGGATGGTGCAAATGGTGTCGTCGCTTCTGCTCGTGCGCTTGCTTTTCTTCCGGTCCTACCTGCTGCTGCTACGGTATAATAGTGTTATAGTGTTTGAATGAGAACGCGCGTAGTTACACATAGACGCTGTAACAGATGTGCTTTTTTTTGAAAATATAATTTTAGCATAACATGGAACTTGTTGTGTTTATTTTCTATATATAAGTTGTTTGTTTACAAACAGTCACGTGTCACGTGGTGTTGTTTACAAACAAGAGAGCCACGTGGTGTTGTTTACAAACAAACCCTAAGTAGGTCACGTTACCCTAGTTACCAGAATGCCAGCTTCTGATTGGCTGAGCCTAAGTAGGTCACGTGACGTAAGTAGGTCACGTTACCATGGTTACCAGAATGCCGGCCTCTGATTGGCTGAGAGCTTCTAAGTAGGTCAGTAGGTCACCCAGAATGCTGGCTTCTGATTGGCTGAGAGCCCTAAGTAGGTCACGTTACCATGGCAACGGGTCACGTGACCAAATGGCGGCCTCTGATTGGCTGCATATCGATTGAGTAATAAACAGTAGTTAACCATAGTCCCGTTCCGATACATACTATACTACTTAGTTGACTCAGGGTAAATCATCCCTGAGTAATATACGTCCACCAATTTTGCATTTTAAGACAATTTTGAGACATGGGCGAATCGTTGTCTTTCAGTTATTATTCGGGATAGACAAACGGGGCAAAAATGAAGAGATAGGCAAGATCGGGGGACACAATTTTCATTCGAGAATTTTTTTTAAATCTCTTTTTTTCTTTGAGATATTCAACTGCGATCTTTAGCAATTTTTTTCTCTCTTTCGCTACTATGTAAATGTACTTAAAAAAAAAGCTACCATAGACTCCAAGGCATTAACTTTTTGGGTGGAAGATAGAAATGGAATTTTCAACAATTCTGCTGCTATTTCTCTCTTCTACCCCCAAACCGGGCAAAAACTGGGCATATTATACCGCCAGCACCAGATACATGGTAGAAAACATGGGGTGTGCAAGCTTTCACAAACAGTGGGTCAATTTGCCTATCACGGTCTGGGGAGGGGGGTGGAGAAATCAGTTTTCATTTCACACAAAGATTGTCAGGAAATGATACAAACCCCCCTCCCCTCCCCACATGAACTGGGCATATTATACATATATGTCATACGGCCTAGGTATTGTCAGAGGGGCTAATCATCATGTGGCTAAAATGCTGAGGGCCTGTTGTCCTAGGGCCGATTGTCAGGAGGGCCCCTGACCCTGACACCCAGAGGGTCACATGTATCTCGGACCACCAGTATCTCGCTAGTGCCTAATATATGTACTACTAAGGACCATTTCAGTACACTGGAGTCAATCCACCTATGTATCAGTGACGGTGGAAGCAGAGTGTTAGGAAAAAGAAAGAAAAAGACGGGGATTGAAGGGAAAATTGCCCCATGACATACGCGTTAACCAGGCTCTGCTATGATGTAAAGGCAAATGAATGGGCGTGTCACATAGCAATATTATGATGATATGTAATATATATTACCAGTAATCTTAAGAAAACTGTGTCACAGTAGTTTTGGGGAGAACTATGCTAGTCTAGTCAGTTCCACCATCCAGTGGTACATGCAAATCTTTTAAAAGAATATGTAATTTTCAAGATTACAGTTAATAGGGCAATGAGCGCAGTGTCTCGTCATTTGGTGAGCTGGTTCCCACGTTTAGCCCTGCAGCCCCGTCTAACTTGTCCCTTCCCTGCTCAACTCCTACTACAGTACCACCGACATGCCCGGGGGGGGGGGCACTTAGTATATTTTGTATACACAAGGGTGTGGCTGGGAAGGGTACTTTTTGAGTGAAATCCCCCTCATCAAGATCAAGGGTCTGCTTTTTTTCACCATAATACTTCACGACAATGGTCACTTTTGACCAAAATTCCTCCCACCAATAAGGGTGACCCCCCCCCCCCCCCCCTCACCAAGGGTAAGGGTTGTTGAGTGCCCCCCCCCCCCCCCCCCCCACGGACCAGAGTCAGGGTGCAGCTTATACGCAAGTTTTGGCTACTATAGGGACCCTACTATAGTACAGTGCTAAATTCATCATACTCAGATGACGCGTGCGGCTTATAGGATCGGCCTCAAGTCTAGGTGCGTCTTAAACGCGAGGTTTTACGGTAGAACAATGGAGACCAACAGACCTTCCCTTCCTACCACTACACCCAGCGGGGCCCTTGATGGGGGTTCCCATGTCGTATGTCGACTTTACCATTTACAATAAGCCTCACATGTCACTTGGGAAACACCCATGTCATTAGTGTCACTGAGAGATAAAATTTAATCTGGTGCATTTGACACAGATTGATGCTAATATTTATTTAGTTAATACATTACAGCTCAGAATCAGGTGTGTATATAGGGGCAAGGGTAGATTCCCATGTCGATATTAAGAAAAGGGCATTTTCCATATCCAATTCAGAAATCGCCATATCCAATTTAGGGGTCTAGGGCCATTCCAGTGACAAGTATACAAGTATTTGGTGGCAGCAATAGGCCTGCGTGTGCATCTATGACACAGGCCCAGCTGTTTAAGGGAATGATCTTTTTAAGGGGGCAGGGGCATGGTGGATTTCCGGGACACTTTTTTGCCAACCCCTCCCCACTCAAGGGGTAAAAATGTGCCCCCCCCGAAAATCAGTGGGTGCTCGCGCCCTTTTGGGGCATAGTTACATTCCCGGGGGGGGGGGGTTACCTCCCCCCTCCCCTAGTCAAGGGGTCGACAGTTTTACCACCCCCGGCCCCCCAGAAAACGCCATCCCCACCCCCTCTGCTGTTAAAAAAAAGTAGTATACCCTTTGAGGCAACCCTTTAAGGACGGGTGTCGCTACCCAGCTAGCACCTTATGTAAAAAGCACGTCTTTTACTGGTCATATTCACGTTGATACGAAAAAATGACCCCATAATGACATCTTGAGGGAGTAAATCAATTTACATAATAGTTTGACAGGAAACTTACGTATTATTTATATTTAAATGGCCATGTGAAAGAGACATTAGTCATTTGATATCATCCATATGTTTGAATGTGGTCACTATTTGACATAATGAGTGGTTAAACCTTGATCAGAATATTACATCTTTTTTGGAGAAATTATACACGTAATACATTGAAGTAAAATTCATGACTTAATGTGCATGCTAAAATGATGTGACAGATTTGACATCAATATTACATATACTTTATGTATGTGGTACATCCTTATCTGGTCAGATTATGGTTCACTCTTTTAACACAAGATGTCTCCCTTAACCAATATCAATAAAATTCAATCTACATTGGCAATAGTTTGACCATAAATGAGTATCTATTCAACACAATAAATTTACATAGAAGATGAAACTTGAATAACTTTTTCTCTGGAATGTATGATCTGTTATTTCTGTTTCTATAGAACAATTATTAATCGAACAACCAGGATATTAGTACGAGCACACCTTTTCTGTGGTTGCTAAATCTATTCAAATCCCATAGACTGACCATAAGCTGACATCGCATCTTGGTCTCTGTGCTAGGATCAATGTGCTAAATCTCTGAAGAATATTGGTGATGTCTACAGGCAAAATGTGCTGATTAAATCAATTGCCTTAGATGTTACCTACTTCTGATGGAGAAGTCCTACTCTAGGTGTAGGGTAGACGTTACATACATGTCTTTTCATGATGTCTTAAATGTGTCTGCATCTGGTATCTTATTTCTTATATAAATTTTACCCCACAATTAAAATAATTTTGGAATATACCCACCTCACACAATGTTATAATTATTCCACTTACTGACATCTTTATATCGCATATTCCTGATGTCTTTCAAAGCAGGTCATACTAATATCATTATGTTACATTGAAAAGATGTCAGAAGAGTGACGTCTAAACCATTTGCATATAAGACGTCATGAGGCCAAGAATACGACGTAACCAAATCTAGTAAATATCTGTTGAGAAAAGATGTAGAGATGACGTGATTTACTACGAGTTTTGCTAGCTGGGTAAAAGGTGACATCTCAGTCATTTGTGGTTGTGATGCACCTAGTCGAGGCGACTCCATTCACGATAGCTCATTGGAGTCGGGGGGACTACTATTGGGTCTTTCCGTAGGTATGCACTCAGTTCGCCTGTGGTCATCCTATCGTCATAGGGTGACCAGCTTGTGTGGTCATACCTATTGATAGGATGACCACTTTGGCCTTCATTGTTCATTATTTGTTGCTGCTGTCTAAGAAAAATACTGGGAATCCATCACAAAATTGTCTTTTTTGGCTGCTAGAAATGAGTACCAGCACCCACAATAACATAGAAATGTAGATTAAGGTGTAAGGTATTCATTTAATGTTACTTTTATTGTTTGGAATAGAGTGGGGACTCAGGGAAAGTACTTCTTGCCGAATACGTTTTTGACCCCCTGAATCTCGGCTAGGAGCGCCCAGTGACCCTCCAGCAGGCTGGTGAGGTCGGTCCCTGCCTGGGCACCGGCCGGTCATTGTGGCCCCCCCTGGAGGGTCACTCACACACCTCTTACTTATAGTCCAATATTGTACCCCAGGGTGTCCCCACCTACCACATCACTTCCGTTTCCCCTGGCCTCTACTTCCGCCCTGCCCGCCATATTCATTCTCCTTCCATTCCTCCTACCGTATACATCTCTTCAGTTTTGCTCCCAACCCTACTCCACAGACAGCAGTATATTGCCACAAACTTTTATCATAATTATGGTCATACAATACCATATTTTAAAGGCACAGTACTAGTTTCAGTGGATGCACAACCATCGGGGAGGATTCCACAGGATTGAGAATTGATTAGTGGCGTACACCGGCGACCCCACCGCCGCCATGTCTCAGCCACGACGCCCTACCACTCGTCTCTCCAGCTCTAAGCAGGAGGAAGCCAGGAGGAAGCGCCGCACAGCAGCAAAGGATCCCCAGAAGAAGCCAACTCAAGGTACTCGTGTCAGTAAACTTGAAAATGATATGGTTGGGGTCAGGTCAGATCTCACGGACGTAAAATCCACAGTAGCCGGTATGAGTGAACAATTGACAAAAATAGCAAAATTCTTGGAACCAGTGGGGTCTGAAAAACCAAAGGCCGGGGAAGGTGGTGAGGGTCAGGGCGCAACAAATGCCCACGACCCCACCAACACCACGGCCAATGGTACAATCTCGGCCCCCAAGTCCCTCGATAAAGCTAAAAATGACCAACCCACATCAGGCCATAGTGATCCAAACAAGTCTAGTAAAGACAAGACATCCACATCCAAGAGTAGTGGTAGAGATCGTACAAAGACATCTTCAAAGTCAAAATCTGACTCAAAGGTCTCGAGCAAGTCCAGCTCTCACACGAGGTCCAAGTCACATTTCTCTATAGAGACGGTAGAGTCATCATCATCTGAGTCATCAGACGACTCCCACCGGTCATATGTAGCTAAAGGCCCTTTAAAAGCTTCTACTCCAGTTAAGACGCAGAGCAGAAAGCACACCCACTCCAGGCGCCACACCGAGGCCCCATCCCGGCGGCGCCACAACAAGTCCACCTCCAGGGCATCACACCGGGCCCACAGGTCGGATAAGTCCCACAGGCGCCGACGGCGCTCCTACAGCAGCGCCTCCAGTGACTCCTCGTCCATCAGCAAGACGCCACCCAAGAAGTCGCGCCAGCAGCCGTCGCAGAAGCTATCTGACAGGCTCTTCGCTGACCACTTCCTGCAGCGAGAGGCCTATGTACAGAAGGAGTCTGATGGTAAGACCAACTTAATGACAAACCTAAAGGGTAAACTTATCCACAAGCCGTACATGTATATCCAGAGGGAGGGCGTCGTCACCCTTAAGCAGAAGTTGGATATGAGAACCAACATGGGCTCCATGGAGTATATCACGTGCACTCTTAGACTTATGAAAAATAAGGAGGGGTGTGACGAGAAAGATAAGGACTCAATCATAGACCATCTCATTGACGTTACCAGGGACTTACAGTTCAGGAAATGGGACCCAGTAAGGAGATGGACCCAGTCAGTGTGGGATGGGGTGGAGAACGATGACTTTAAATGGTCACACACGCAGGCCATCCAGAACACTAGGTTCAACGCAGCCATTATAGGTGCCCTTCCCGACAGCAACAAACCACACGCCCACGGCAACAGCCAGGACCCTGGGAGTGCTCAACAGGGCGTGGTTTGCCGGGACTATAATGGGGATAGGTGTAGGTTCAAAGGGGCGCACACACATAATGGCACTAACTTCCTACACTATTGTGCTATTTGCTGGAAGGCCGGTAAAAGGCGGGGTCACCCACAGGTACAGTGCGACTTTCGTCCGCGGGACGGACAGGAGCAGCCACGCCCCCCTCAGCAACAACAACAACAACCCCAGTTCCCACACCAAGGCGTATGGCACAACTACCAGCAGCCAAACCAGCAGCCGTTGTATCCAAAAAACGGCCAGTAGGCGTCCCATCCTCACTCCACACGGAAGGGACGCCACATGTACATTGTGTAAATAGATTCTCACCGCTTGCTGACCATGATTTCTTTTATAATTCACATCAATCTCGAGTTCCACTAGCCCACACAGCCACCCCGCCGGACCATGGGCGCCATGACAGGGCGTCCCCGGCCCCGCAGACCGATGACGTCACGACCCAGCCGCGCGGGATTCCCCCCGCTACTGATGACGTAGTACTCACGGGAGCTGAAGCTGGTCCGCGCCAACCTCCACACGGTCCGCCGGCCAACCAGCGAAACAAAGATGGCGGCGCCCAGCTCGCCCCGCCTCGGAGTACGACTCAGACAAGAACTACGACGGTTAATGATGGTTTTGTTGTAAATAAAACCGCACAACCGTTCACCAACACCATACGCCCCCAGCAGAACCCGGTGGCCGGCACGCCAGGCCCCCACCCGCCGACAACAACGCAGGGTGAGGCCCGCACCGCCCCGCAACATCACGACACGCACACAGGTAGGCCTTACAACCCCGCTCCATCGTGTGACATAGACTTCACTTCTATCAAAAACATGTGTGAAAATGATGTGTGGGATGAACAGATTACTGGCGACCCACGTTACTTTAGCAAGCATAGAACTAGTAATTGGCCCACCCCCAGCGCTGAGATTCAGGGTCAGGACTTCGCAGCAATATACACTGCTGTGCGTAACACTGGCGTCCCCAACGCCATGGGTGCCCGTATCCCCCTCAAGTCAGCCCTGGTACTCAGCCAGTGGCGAGCCATGCTCCCCAAGTCGAAGGACAATACCCAGCTTCTCGACTTCATGGAGTTTGGATTTCCACTCGGCTACATGGGGCCTATATCTGACACCACCAACATTCCAAATCATGCTAGTGCAATCCAATACCCCACACAGGTGGACGACTTCATAAAAACGGAGACAGCTCTGGGGGCCCTCAAGGGCCCATTCACATCACCCCCCTTCACTCCCTGGGCCCACGTCTCCCCCCTCATGACTAGGGAGAAGGCGGACCCCAAGAAGAGAAGGATTATCACCGACTTGACCTTCCCCAGGGAGCAGTCAGTGAATGCGTACATTTTCAAGAACTGTGTGTACGGGGTGGAGCGTCAACACTCCCTCCCTACTGTCGACTCCTTCGTACAAGAGCTCATAGACATTGGCCCCCATGCATGGATGGCCTCATTGGACATTTCTAGGGCCTATAAGAATTTCTCCTCGGATTGTTTAGATTGGCCCCTACTCTGCATGGCATGGCGCGGTAAATTCATGCTCGACATTTCCATGCCCTTTGGCGCCCGCGCCTCCTCGTGCCACATGCAGAGGGTGGCCAACGCCATAGTTGATATCCTAAAGTACAAAAACATCAAAGCAAAAATGTACTTAGATGATCTCATCATCATTGCAGACACCCAGGAGAAGGCCCAGCAGCACTACGACATTGCCCGAGACATCGTCAAGGCACTGGGCCTCCCAGAGGCGCTGGATAAAGCCCAGCCCCCAACCAAGGTCATAACGTGGTTAGGAATACAGATCGACTCCGGTGCAATGACCCTGTCGATACCAGAGTCAAAGCTCCACAAGACTATCAACAAGGTCAGTAACTCTCTCAAGAGGCGCTCCATGTCCAAGAAAAGCTTACAGAGCCTGTTGGGAAGCCTACTCCATGTGGCCAAGTGTGTGGCCCCTGCCCGCCTCTTTGTCAGTAGGATTCTCGACACTCTCAGAGCCATGAGATCAAAGCATGTGAACATCAACAGTGAGATGCGCAAGGATCTTAAGTGGTTCATGGAATTTTGTGTAGATTGGAATGGTGTAGCTATCATCCCCACTGAGTTCTATGATATGGACATTTACGTTGATGCATGTGGGTCGGGCATAGGTGCATGTGCAGGGAACCAGGGCTACAGGCTACAGGTATGTGACCCCGAGGACCCTGTTAAAAACATTGCCCACCTTAAATCCGCCAATGTCATTGTCGCGCTACACACTTTCCTCACACCCCAGCATGAAGGAAAGAAAATAAGAGTGCACTGTGATAACTCCGGCGCCGTGGAGGTATATTCCAATGGGAGGGGTAAAGACAGCATCCTCCTTGCAGACAGGCTTAGCCGCTCTCACTTATCAGACTCTGACAAACAAAAAGCTGATGAACAATTCCTATTGAACAACCTTGTCCCCGTCGAACCATGTCTGCACATATTTAACAATGTCTCACCTTGTCTCACCTCCAGTTCCGGCCTACAACTACCTTCAGTGCCGGGCAGCTCAGAGACAGACACAGGCCAGGGCCGAGGGGACCGAGAGGGGTCGGCACAGCACCGTCAGGCAATATGTCCTGTTCTGCCGGCGCATGCTGATCCCCCCGCTCCAGCCAACCTACCAGGATGTGTGCGCATGGATCGAACATTTGGCCGACCACGGCCTATCCCCACTGACAGTCAAGAACAAGGTCAGCCACCTCCGAGTCTACTGCAGCCTCTCGGGGGTCAAGGCCAAAGCCCTCGACCACCCTCGGGTAATCCGAGCACTCGACGCGCTCATGAGGGACAAGAGATACAGACACCGCACCACCAGTGCCATCCCGGTGGCAGACCTCAAGATGGCAGTGCTGGCCCTGCCCCAAACCCCAGAGGGCAGAGCTGTCAAGGCCGCGGTGCTGCTCATGTTCCACGCAGCATTGAGACAATCAGAAGTTCTACCGGTGACCATGATCAGGTGGGCAGGTACAAAGCACCCCACGCGCGCCGACATGGACATCAACCACGCCCATCTTACGCTCAATATAAAATGGGCGAAGAACATGCAAGGGTATACACAATCAAAGACAGTGTCACTGGGCAGGTCCAAAGACCAGCGACTGTGTGTGGTAGCAGCCATGGAGCAGCACCTGCGGATCAGCCCACAAGAACATTGGACCAGCCCCTCATAGTGTTCCCCGGATCCTGCCGGCCCATGCCAGTATCCTACGCCCGGCGGGTCTGGCAAGCTACAATCAGGGCCAAGGGACTGAGCCACAGGGGATACACTTTGCACTCCCTCAGACGGGCAGCAGCCACCCAGGCCCATCAGGGAGGCTGCCCCGAATTGGACATTCAGGCATATGGAGGATGGGCGTCAAATGCCCACAGACGCTACATCAAGTCCCACAGAACCGACTCAGTGAACACAGTGATCCGACAGGCCCTGTCAAATGCATAAGTGCATCACAGGACCCTCGTCTACATCCCATATAGTGCAAAGACAATTATTAATGCGTGCACAGACTTTTATACATATACAATGTTCACATACAATTTTACAATTTTACACCATGTTCCTATAATGTATTTTACCCACCATCCACCCACTACACCTCCATGTGGATAACATTACCATTATTTTCTTGGCATTTTTGGCCGTATTTCATACCTACATTCAAATAATGTCTACCGGTGTATGTAATATACTTGTATTATATCTACTACTTCATAAAATCACATCTATTAAAGTGTATTTTATTCAACCCAAATCCATGTTGTGTTGTCCCTCGGGGGGGTTAGTCATAATGGTGAGGTCGGTCCCTGCCTGCGCACCGGCCGGTCATTGTGGCCCCCCCTGGAGGGTCACTCACACACCTCTTACTTATAGTCCAATATTGTACCCCAGGGTGTCCCCACCTACCACATCACTTCCGTTTCCCCTGGCCTCTACTTCCGCCCTGCCCGCCATATTCATTCTCCTTCCATTCCTCCTACCGTATACATCTCTTCAGTTTCCCGCCCACCCACACCTTCAATACTGTATTCAATTTAAATATTCATTTCAATATTCATTTCACATTCGTATACGTATTTCATACCTACATTCAAATAATGTCTACCGGTGTATGTAATATACTTGTATTATATCTACTACTTCATAAAATCACATCTATTAAAGTGTATTTTATTCAACCCAAATCCATGTTGTGTTGTCCCTCAGGGGGGTTAGTCATAATGTAGGCCGATCAGCTGCAGAGGGTCACGGCAATGACTATGATGCACCAATGCCCTCCCCCTGCAAGTCACTCGCCTGCAGTGTTGCGTCAGTGTATCATGCCGACCGTTCAGGAGTGTCTCATGATCAGCCCTGGGTTGGCATGATCCTTGAATGTAGCCCTCTGCATCCATGCATCATCATGGCCAAAGGCATGATGCATGAAGGTGCAATGCCGTCCTTAAAGGGTTAGGTTATGGAGGGGAAGATTCCGAAACCGACACAGAACCAGGGTGGGATTCACCTCCACAACTTTATTTATAGCATGTAAGTTGTAACACCGCCAACTCAAAGGTAGCCAGGTAAGTGTTTGTAGGTGTGTCCAGAATCTAGGCCTGGGAATGGTTCTAGTGCTGGGGCAAGGTAAAGGCCAGGAGGGCGGCGGGAGGAGGTGAAGTGAGTGAAGGGGGGGGGGTATGGGAAGCGATATGTTCACCCCCGATATCAGAGTTTCTAACTCCGATATCAGAGTGTCTTACTCTGGAGGGTCTTATATTCTTAGAAATTATATATATTCTTTGGCATACAAGATTTACTGGAAGCGCCGTATCACAATGTAATACGATGTGCACAGAGAAAAGAAACAGTGTCGAAAGGGAGTCCAGGTTGCCTCCAGAATGACTCCCCTCTTTAGGCAAATACTGGATAGCTCTCTCACGTGAGAGGACAGACGTTTAGAGCGTTATCTTAATCTTAAGTCTTAAAGTCTTAATTCAGTGTCTTACGCAGGGCCGCTTCAATCATTAAAAATTTTAGTTATAATATATTAGGGTGAGGTTTGGGTAGGTAAAGGGGTTTACCAATCGGAACAAGCCCGCTTAAATCATTAAAAATAAATCATTTAAATTTATTTCTTAGTCCTTATAGGTGACGTTAGGGTAGGTAAATGGGTTCGCCAACCAAAACCGGAATGCATTTTTGTAGTAATAATAGATTAGGGTGACATTAGGGTAGGAAAAAGGGTTCGCTAACCCAAACCGGAACCGGAACTGGAACATGTAAAATGCGACCTTGAACTTTGTAAATACCTCAGGGTGATCATTAAGACTATTAAGACTGTCTTAATTGTCTTGTTAAGATAACACTCTAAACGTCTGTCCTCTCACGTGAGAGAGCTATCCCGTGCTTGCCCTCTTATGGGGAGCACAGGTTAGTAGTATCCCAGGTAACATAAGTACATTGGGCCATGATTGGGCCAATATACCACTTAAAATTGGGCCAATAATGGCATTTTGATATTGGCCCACCGCTGGTTTGACCGCTGGCCCAGTAATGGCCCATGCTCGGATAAAGGGATATTGATTTCATGTTGGCCCAATGTTGGGCCAACATCAAAATGTTTTTACATTATTCCAAGGTTAGAAATTAGACATCGGACCAACCTTGTAATACATATGTCGCCCCAACATATAATTTTCAATATAGGACCACTGCAACAATCACTGATATTGAACAATATTACTTTTATGTGTATAATTGAATGTGCAAGCATACTTAAGACATGACTCTCAGGAATCATCAGTTTAGAAAAAGCCATTTCTGTCTTTTTAATCCATCTTGATCTCTATCCTATAATGGTTAGAAATAATACAAACTGTATTACTATCATTTAGGACTTATCTAACTCCATTACCCACACATGAGGTGTCTTCAAGTTACTTTTGACAAATTCCCACGTGTGTCATGCAGTAAATGGCACTTTTAGATATCAAATTTCATCCATGAACTTCCTCTGACCTTTAGACATGTAGAGGACACTAGGGATCACGTTTATAACCCAATATGATGGCAAAGTAGGAGCCATCCTGTAAGAAATTCTTCAGGCAACATTGAATCCCCCTGGTGTAGATCACAGCCAATATTGGACAAGTGTAGATAGAGTTGATGTTGGTCCAACATCAGAAATAATATGATGGCCCTGAAGTGTCCCAACACTGAGCCAACACTGGGTCAATATCAAGGATATCAAGCATGGACCAGCTCTGGGCCAGCGGTCAACCCAGCGATGGCCCATTATCAGTATTGCCAGAGGTGGGCCATCATTGTAATTTGTATGTTGAACCAATGTATGCATTGCTTACAATGGGCCATGGTTGGTATAACGATTGCGATGGAGTCGATCATTGCCGACATTGGCCCAATATACCCTTGCTACCTGGGATAGTATGTATCGGAACGGGACTATAGTTAAGTACTGTTTATTACTCAATCGACCTGCAGCCAATCAGAGGCCTCCATTTGGTCACGTGACCGGAAGTGACCTACTTAGGGGATTAGTGGTGACGTCACGTGACCTAGTTAGCCAATCAGAGGCCGCCATTTGGTCACGTGACCGGAAGTGACGTCATATGACCTACTTATGGACCGGAAGTGACGTCATATGACCTACTTAGGGGACCGGAAGTGCGGTCATATGACCTACTTTAGGATCACGTGACCGGAAGTGACCTGATGAGTCACGTGACCGGAAGTGACGTCACATGACCTAATGGCCAACCGGAAGTGAGTGACCTCATTGAGGATCACGTGACCGGAAGTGACCTGATTGATCACGTGACCGGAAGAAGAAGTGACGTCACGCGACTTAATGAAGAGATGAGCGTCTTTAAGGGGTCATGCGCTTTAAAATGTGATATCTTTTATTTTGGAGGAGGAGGAGGAGGAGGAGGAGGAGGAGGAGGAGAAGGAGAGGAGGAGGAGGCGAGTCTCTTATTTTTTTCGGTAAACTAATAAAAAACACTACGATATAAGTTTTGTTTTTTTTTCATTTTTTATTGTTTTACGAGCGACTGGAAGTGACTTATTGAACTAGGTAGAAGCGTTCTTTAGAGTGTATAAGGGGGGGGGGAGGGGAGGGGAGGGGAGGGGGGGGAAGGGGAGGGGGGCCCCTTTAATGTGCATGGGGAGGGGGGCGCTTTTAGGATGCATGGGGCGGGTGGGGGGGAGGGGGGGAGGGGGGGGGGCACTCTAGGGGGGTGGGGGGCACTCTAAGGGGCGTTTGTCTCTTTTAAGAAAAAAAGAAAAGAAAAAGATTTCAATCGAGAGACACGCTTCTTCCTCTCGAGAGGAAGAAGCGTGTCTCTTCGTTTTTTTTTGTTTATCACGTGCTTCGATGAGGCGATCAGCTGCGACTGGAGGAAGTGACACTTTAAGAGGGCGCGCGTCTTAATTGTTATGATATTTTTTTTTACTTACTAATAAAGAAGACATATGAAAATAAAACACAACAATTCACATGTCCGTCGTTCTCGTTGTTTCTTGCTTGATAAAGTCAAGTAATATCGCGATGCCGAGGTCAAACTTTCCCATGTCCTCAGTCAACACTCGAAGGAGTTCAAAAGGTGTACCGCCGGCACCGTCAGCTTCATCTTGCCACATTTTCAACACTCGGAAGGCCCACTCAGCGGGACTTCCTCCGTATTCGCATTCTTCAGCGATCTTATCTAACCTCTCAGGCGACAATTTTAAATGGTCCCCCACCTCTTTCCACCTGCTACCTAGACGTCTGCCGAGGGTGCCCAAGTGCTTATGCATCGCGCGCGAGTCGGGGTTTTCGAAATCCAACCCCTGTCTGTGGAGAAGGGACATCCACTGAGCCAACAGTTCCACGCGTCTAATGCGGGTGAAGACGCGACCGAGCTCTCCCCATCTATGACGATGCGGGGTTTCACCCCACCAGACTCGGAACATTGGTACACAGCTCCTCCGGTGTCTTGACACTGCGCTCTACTAGAGCATCCATACGGGCGGCGGTAACTTTTAAGCTACTGCCCAACTCTCTCCAACAGCCGCTCAACTCTTTACCTAGTTGACGAAGCAAGGCGTCGCTATAGGCTAACCGCCGCTGTCCTACCTCTCTGTTCTCCCCATCGGTCTGCCTCGCGCGTCTCACGTCGTCAAGCCGCATTAACTTTTTTTCAGGTGGACAAGGCGGTGAAGGCGAGCTTGAAAGTGGAATAGCTTGAGCCATCTCGTCTCGTCTTGGCGGCGGCGGCGGCGGCCGCGGTGGCGGCGGCGGCGGCGGCGGTGGTGGCGGCGGTGGTGGTAGTAGACGTTACTGTGGTCAGAGGCGATATGGTTTTTTTCCAACAGAAATCAGAGCTTTTATACAGAGGGAGTTTAATCCCATTTCCAACAGCACTCCAGCTGTCTAGCGACCTGTCCGCATGACGCTTTTTCAGCCGCTCCGCTCCTTAAGAGCTTAGATGACGAGGGGTATTGTCATCGCTATCCGTGGAGACCAGCTGAAAACGGTGTTTCTTCCTCATCCATAGCCTTACCTCCTACCCCCTACCTGAGGACGTCTCCCTCCCTCTGACATTCATTGTAACAAACGTCAGAGGTCAGGTGAAAATCAGATTTTTTTCATGCACAGCCTTAGTCAGCTGCCACCCCTCCCTATTGAACTAGCCGGCCGCCGCCTGGCCGGCCCGGTCTACTCACCACGGCAGGAGGTGGTGATTTTTTTTTGTCTTACACTTAAGTCGCTCACCACATGCACACGCCTCTACTCACAGACAGACACGTTCGTCTTAGGGGGGTCCTGCTTCACGCCACACGCCTCCTGTAGTTTTTTTTTGTATACACGCTCTAAGCTCATCACCGTTAATCCTTTATACAGCTAACGCGCGCTGAATGGCTGAACAGGGTGGTAAGTGGCTTAGCTCATGACAGTGGATCCCTCAAAAAAAAAGAGGGGAAAGGGATCCAGCTGAAAACGTCATACCTTATGTCTTTGTGAATGGCCGCCGGTCAGTCGACGGCAGCAACCGCTTAATCCTTTATACAGCTAATGCGCGTTGAATTGCTGAACAGGGTGGTAAGCGGCTTAGCTCATGACAGTCGATCTCTCAAAAGGGGGGAAAGGGATCCAGCTGAAAACGTCATGCCTTATGTCTTTTGTTTCTCTTTGTGAATGGCCGCCGGCCAGCCGGCGGCAGCTGAACAGGGTCAGTAAGTAGCTTAGCTCTAGAAGCGAGAAGGCGTATATAAGGGGCTTGGAAACCTCCATTCACTCACTCATTCTTTTGCTGCTCTCTACAGTCACCACCATGAGCAAAAGACAACACCTAGCGCCGTCCAAGAACAAGAAGACTACGCGGAACAGCGCTCGTTTAGCGTCAGTGCCTCCTCTTGCTACTGAAAATGAGACTACCGCCGCAGCCGCTTGGTCTTATCACCCTCCCGCTGTAGCGAGCGCTCGCGGCAGTAGTAGTAGTAGTAGCAGTAGTAGTAGCAGTAGTAGTACTAGTAGTAGTAGTAGTAGTAGTAGTGGTAGTAGTAGTAGTGGTAGTAGTCGTCATGCTAGCGACGTTGTTACACTCGCGACGGTACACGTTGCTGCTAAGCGCGCTGCCGCTGCTACTGCCGCTCCGCCTGCTGGTGATCCTCGGGCTGCGGCTGCTGCGGCTGCTGCTGCTGCTGCACCTGCTACCGCTGCGCCTGCTACTGCTGCGCCTGCTGAGGCTGCTGCGCCTGCTACTGTTGCGTCTGCTGCTGCTGCTGCTGCTGCTGCTGCTTCTGCTGCACCTGCTGCTACCGCTACTACTACTGACGACAACGCTCCTGGCACAGCGCAGTACTGGCAACCGGGTTTTTACCTCCCCACTACTGTTGATGACTTTGATGACCTGCCGCACGTTGCACAGCCCCTCTCCTCCACCACTACATCGACCAACGCCCTCGACGCCGCTCGCGCTGAGAGTGACAGCTATTCGGACACTCAGCCCCTAAACCGAGAAGAAGAGGAGGAGGAGGAGGAGGAGCAGCAGCAACAGGGTGAGACAGAGAACGACGCTGACGACGAGGCGTACGAACAACCCGAAGGGAAAGGGGTGGGCGGTACGTTTTTCGGCTCCCCTCTTCGACCTTTCGACCTCACTTCCACTAGTAGCGCCCCGTTCGGTCCGTGGCGACTGCCCTCACCGCCACCTTACGAGGGCGGCGGCGCTTCATCTTCTACCGCTACACTCAGCACCGACGGCGTGTGGCTGCTCTGTTCCAACAACGAGGCCTCGGATACCACCAGCGCTGACGCTGCTCCTGCTATCGGTTCTGCTGCTGATTCAGCTCACGCTGATGGTGTTACTCATCCTGCGGGTGTGAAACGTTCTAAGGTGAGTTCCAGAACAACAAGGCCTAGTAAGAAGAGAAAAATACAAGAAAAAGAACGAGATGGACGAGAAGAAGCAGAGAAAACCTTCTCCCGTCTTCTCGGGTTAGAGTTCTGCTTAGACGGAGCTTTGACGCTGGAGATCTGGGAGGACGTGGCTAGACTGTCTAGGAGGCCGCGCTACACAAAAGAGGGCCAGGTGAAAGAGGCGTCTCTGACCAGAAGCAAGCGAGTGCACTTCACGGCCGACGCGCTGCGCGAGCTAATAGCACGCATCGCCGATATCCGCGCAGTGGTGCGCATACGCGACACAGCGGCCGCGCAAGGAAGACCTAATCACACCCCCTGGTTCGCAGTGCTGGATGAGGAGGGTGAAGTGTACGCAGCTGTGAGCTACTACAGCGGTAAGAACCTCGTCCACGTGCGCAAGTACGAAGGTCCTGACAAAAAACCCACACAGCAGGGAGTGACGCTGTCCGCCAGAGCGCTCAAAGAGTTGGATGACAAAACAGAGATCATTCTGAAATATCTCGGCATAGATTCGGAATGAGAGACGCTCAACGCTCACGCGCGCACACACACACACACACACAGCGTTTGACGTACGCTGTATGAGACAGACAGACGGATTACACAGACAGCAGACAGAAAGATAAATAGATAGATAGATAGATAGACAGATAGATTGATAGATAGATAGATAGTTAGACGGCTAAGTAGTTGGTAACTGAGTGAAAAAAAAACATGACACAGTACGTATGCGAAAAGTGTTTCAAAATGTTTAAAAGACCGTACAACCAGGAGAGACACGTAGAAAATTGTAGAGTAGTACCTAAGTTTTGCCCTCTATGCGGCGAAGGCGATTGCCGAAAGATCGCCTGTCGACGCGAATCTCTGGACGGGGTGACCGTCCCTCCGCGCATATGTGCTGTACCGAACGGGGAGGAAACGTTCACGGCGAATTGGCCTGCGATACAAACGGGCGTCAGGATGCACGGGACTCGCGTGAGTGTAACAAACTTCAGGCTACCAACCGGCGAGTTGAGTGACGCTGTAGATACTATGCGTCGCATTCACTTGACACAAAGATTCAGATACAAAGTGGGTTTCTCGGTAGGCTTACTCTTACAACACAGAGAAGACAAGAGCAAACTGCGCTACTTTCACGCCTCCCAGAACAACGCAACTCTCATACAACCGCTCCCTACTATAACTAATTCAGAAACTTTGGAAGAGCTCCTCTCAAATATGGAAAACACCGTCGCTTGCGAGGAAGTACGGAAACTTTGCGACGCTGACACCAAGTGGCACGTTCTTTTTCCTACCAATTTGAACATTTGCGTTTACATGGGACCGGGGGAATTCCCCATAGGCCGTAGGATCACTCAGGCCGGTCGAGTTGGAAAGAGAAGCGGCGTGTTAGATTTTCCCAACAAGGACAACCTCTGCATCTTCCGCTGCATTTCCTTTCACTTATACAACACCAGCAAGCGCGCTTCAGATTTGTTACGTCAGTTCTGTCCCGCTGCCACACCTGAATCCTTTCCGGGTCTGAACATCCGCGACTTACCCGCGTTAGAGAACTTGTTTGACGTACAGATAGCGGTTTACACCGCGTCGCGTCAAGTGCCGGGGCGGAAGTTGAGAAGACGCGTTACTCTGATCAGACCGCCTTCCAGAACTCTGGCCGCCCGAGGTAAAGTCAACCTACACCTGACGGCGAAAGGCGGTTTGCACGTCTCTCTCGTCACGGACTTCAACGCGTACGCGGGCATATACGAATGTTGCAAGTGTAAGGCGGCGTTCACCACCGAGTTCTTGCTGAAGAGACACAGGAACCAGCTTTCCTCTTGCCAACAAGTCAAGTTGCGCTACGTAGGTGGCATCTACCAAAATTCGAGAACGATTTTCGAAGCGCTAGCAGACTTCTCCATTTTTCCCCCCGACGGACATTCCGGAATCTACCCTTACAAGATCGCCTTCGATTTCGAGGCTTTCTTCAGACCGTGCAAAGAACCGTCGACGGAACACGTGTCCCTGCTGTGGGATCACGTCCCTTTGTCGGCTAGCGTCGCATCCGACTTTCCGGGGTGGGAGGGGCCCGTCTGCTTCGTCAGAGAATCCGACGCAGATTCCGACCCCTTGTTGGACCGAGTTTTAAATCACATAAACGAGAACGCCAAAGTCATCGGGGAAGCTGTGCTAGAACTTTACCGACCGACCTTAGCGAAGTTAGATGCGGCGATAGGTGAAGCTCTCCTGCTGGAGGAGGCGACGTTCACCCCTTCTCCAGGCGGCTTCGCTGCGGCTCAGACCAGACACCCGTTAGTTCAACTGAAGAAGCGTCTTCTGAGATACATCCGTCAAGCTCCAGTCGTGGGCTTCAACTCGGGGCGTTACGACTTGAACCTGATCAAAATACGCCTTCACTCGTTCTTCGCCTCCGGAGACCGAAGAAACCAAGAATTCAGCGTCATAAAGAGAAGCAATCAATACTTGGCGGTTTACACACAGCACACGGTTTTCTTGGACGTAGTCAACTATTTGGCACCCGGTTACAACTACGCGACCTATTTGCGAGCTTTCACCAGGAACGAAGAGAAAGGTCACTTTCCTTACGAATGGATGACGTCTACCAGGAAACTGGCAAACAGAACGCTGCCACCGAGATCGGCTTTCGACAGCGAGCTGACGGGCGTCAAAATGTCCGAATCCTACTACGCCGCATGTCAGAAAGTTTGGTCCGACGAGAAGATGCAAACTATGGAAGACTACTTGATCCACTACAACAACAAAGACGTCAAACCTTTCATAGAAGCTCTGAAAAATCACGCTAAATTTTTCCAAGATCGCGGCATTGACATGTTGAAAGACGGAGTTTCTCTCGCCGGTTTGACTTTACGGTTCCTCTTCCAAAACCTAGAAGACGCGTTCACAACGTTCCCCCAGTTCGACGCCGTCCTCCACGCTCTGATCAAAGAAAATCTAGTCGGCGGTCCTTCCATCATCTTCCATAGATTTCACGAGAAGGGCACCACGCGGATAAGGGAGCACAAGTACGGCGAAGAAGCGAGACCGTGCCAACACATCCTAGGACTAGACGCTAACTCTCTGTACTTGCGCTGCATGAGCGAAGCGCACTGCACGGGCTATTACGCGGTGAGACGGCCCGAGACCGAGTTCAAGCCCGAAATTAGGCAAAGAAACTCTCACAGCGCTTTGGAGTGGTTACGCTTCGTAGAGCACGACCGCGACGTGAAACTGCGCCACGCTTTGAACGGCGGCGAGATGGTTGTAGGCTGTCGGAGAATTCGCGTGGACGGGTTTCACGCGGCCTCTAATACGGTTTTCCAGTTTCACGGGTGTTGGTTCCACGCTCACGAGTGCATACCGTCGCACCGATATTAGTGCGCTTCACTGAGAGAGGAGAGACGCGACAGAACGACCAGAGTAAGCGCTTACTTGAAAGCGCTAGGTCACAAGCTGGTCGTCGTGTGGGAGTGCGAATGGCGAGAGATGAAGCGTCGAGATGAGCGGGTCAAGGCCTCCCAACAACGCTGGAAGGTTGACGCTTTGAAAGTGTCTCGAAACGCGATGAGCGAGAGCGACATCCTTTCCGCTGTGAAAGAGGAGAAAATGTTCGGTTTAGTTCAAGTGGACATCACTACGCCGCCTCACCTACGAGACTACTTCGAAGAAATGACCCCCGTTTTCAAGAACGCGACCGTTTCAAAATCGGACATAGGACCTCACATGTCAGACTTTGCGCAGGAAGAAAAGCTGTTGAACACGCCTCAGAGATGTCTGATAGGGAGTTACCACGGAAAAAATATTCTCTTGGGAACGCCGCTTCTCAAGTGGTATTTAGAGCACGGTTTGATAGTCACCAAAGTGCAGCTGGTGGTAGAATACCTACCTAAACGCTCCTTTGCCGGTTTCGCGGACGAAGTAACGTCGGCGCGAAGACGTGGCGACGTGAACGAGAACGAGAAAATTCTGTCAGACTGTTACAAGTTAATGGGAAACGCTACGTACGGTAAAACAATCTGCAACAAAGAAAAACACACGGCGGTGAGATACACTGACAGTCGGAAGTTCGAACTATTGGCCAATTCGTGGCGCTTCAAAAAGGCGTCCGAGTTGAGTTGCGATCTGTTTGAAGTCGAACTACAACCGAAAACAGTCAACAACAACCTCCCTATTCAAATAGGGTTCATGGTATACCAGTACGCGAAATTGAAAATGTTAGAGTTCACATACGACTTCTTGGATAGATTCGTCGATCGGCGCGATTATGCCCTTTGTCAAATGGACACCGACAGTCTTTACATGGCTCTCAGCGGTGACACGTTGGATAACCTAGTCAAACCTCGCCTGAGAGAGACGTACTTCAGAGAGAAACGAAAGTGGCTTCCGACAGCGGTGTGCGACGATCACTTAGAGCTTTTCGTGAAGACAAAAACGGAAAGAGTGCGAGAATGGTGTCCGCCGCCCGGCGGATGTTGTGAGAGACGGTACCTTCACGATCTGAGAACTTCGGGGCTTATGAAAGCGGAGTGGGAAGGTGACGGGATCCTAAGTCTCAACCCTAAGACTTACATTTGCTACGATCGAGTCAGCGACACCGGTGAAAGAAAATCCAAAAAATGGAGTGCAAAAGGCGTACAGAAGAAACAAAACCCTCAGGAACCAGACGACTTCTTGGATGTTCTTCGCCAACGAAAAACTCTCATTGCTGTAAATAGAAACTTCAAAGTGGTGCGAAACAAAATGGTCACCTACACCATAGAGAAAGACGGCGTGCGCTACTTGTATTATAAGCGTCGCGTGCATTCTGACGGTGTGACAACGAGTCCTTTAGAGATATGAAAAAAAATAAATAAGCGTGTGCATCTTTTCAAAAATAGAGTGTTTATCAAGATTGAAAAAAAAATAAATAAAAAAAATAAAATAAAATATTGTTGTGTTTTTATTTTCATACGTCTTCTTTTACTAGTAAGTCGCGCAGTCTCTTAAAGCGTCACTCATGTGACGACGTCGCTTCCAGTCACGTGATCCTAAAGACCCTCACTTCCTAAACAAAAAACTTCTTCTTCCGCTCACGTGATCAATCAGGTCACTTCCGGTCACGTGATCCTCAATGAGGTCACTCACTTCCGGTCGGCCATTAGGTCATGTGACGTCACTTCCGCTCACGTGACTCATCAGGTCACTTCCGGTCACGTGATCCTAAATTAGGTCATATGACGTCACTTCCGGTCCCCTAAGTAGGTCAGTAGGTTACCCAGAATGCACCACTAATCCCCTAAGTAGGTCACTTCCGGTCACGTGACCAAATGGTGGCCTCTGATTGGCTGCAGGGTTACCCAGAATGCACCACTAATCCCCTAAGTAGGTCACTTCCGGTCACGTGACCAAATGGAGGCCTCTGATTGGCTGCATGTCGATTGAGTAATAAACAGTAGTTAACTATAGTCCCGTTCCGATACATACTATACTACTCAGGTTGCCTAATGGAACCTAGGTGACTCTGTGACTGACCTAGGGGAGTAGCCTGGTACAGGGGGCTCAACCAACGGAGTCACATAGAAACCTGGCCTCCCCTAAATGTAGCTAGGGAGGGAAGTCATTTTGGAGGCAACCTGGACTCCCCTTTGACATTGTTTCTTTTCGCTGTGTCGCCGTATTCAATGGTGAAGTTCACTTTCCTTCATTAAATTTAGCTTCAATTTGATACCATCCCGGGCGTGTTTCACTGATGAGGGCTGGGGTGCATGCTTTTCAGTTTGCAGCTTCGTGGGATACTGCCCCAGCCATCACTTGTGAAATACATCAGAGACGGTATCAATGGGCATTGGCATTTGTCTGTATTTCTACAAATTGACGGAACTGTATTTTTCAGAAAGCATGTAGTATTACTTCAGAGCACTTTATTATTTAGGGAGTGATCATGTTTTAACAACAGCGGGGGGTGGTGGGTGGGGGGTGCAAAAATATTTGGACCCCTTGACCGGGGGGGGTAAAAAATATTTGGACCCCCCTTGGGGGGGTCAAAATTTTTTAACCTGTTTTGAGCCAAAAAGCCAGGGCATTACTATGCCTCAAAGGGCCTGCGCACTGGGGATGTGGAGAACGGCCATTTCAGTACTTAAGCATCATAACTTTGTTTCTCCACATAAAATAAAAAGACTTACCTTTCAATATGGACCTTGGACTGCGGCTTTTCTTGACGCATTCTGCGCTGCTACTGTACCGCAACCTTGTGAATAAAGCCATCTGAAATGGTTGATGGATCGGCAGGTTTAATGGGAAGGAATCCCGCTGTATAAATCGGTTACAGAGTGGCGGGGAGAGTACCAGGGTGGTGTCTCAAGCTCCTCCTGTATCTGCACTGGTGGCTCCTATTTTCTGTAAACATGTATAGTTGAATAAAAAAGACCTTGGCACTTCGAGGGCCGCATAGTGCTTCAAAGCATTATGCCTTTGTTAGATTCTTTTCCTATTTTCTCCTTACCCCTTTTGTATTATGCCTTAGTTGCCATGATGCATTAATGCAGTCATGGCGAGTAACTCGCCAGTGCCAGCATCATGCTGACCTTACAGGGTAAAATACAGTCCATACGGGTCGCCTTGCTAGGGCTGCATTCATGTATCATGAAAATAAAGGGTATGATGCATCAAAGAAATATGCGGCCCTTAAAAGGTTGATTTTTCAAGCTAGGTCACTCAAAAAAAGATTGAGCGTGTGAGTGGCCTCACAGATGACTCAGGGCAAGCTGGATCTGTAGTTTATCATGTACTTAGATATAGTACTCCCTTATAATCATTCATTGGTCAATTCTAGCATCAGAAATGAATTCCTTGTGAAAGAATACCCTCAAGTCATGTGTCATACATGTAGGTTATTCCATTACAGGCCAGCAGGTGGGTGTGGGTGAGCAGGTGGGTGTGGGAGAGCAGGTGGGTGTGGGTATGCAGGTGGGTGTGGCCAACAGTTGCAGGCTGCAGGCATGTACTGCCTTCTCTCCCTATCACAAAGTGAGTCAATCGGACGATAAACGGCAAAGATATGGGTAGTACAATTTTGATTTCTCTAGGCCTCAGATTTCAGGTCGGACGATGTTTGGCACCTTTGTCCACAGGGTGGGCGTCTACAAATCTCTTACAAAAAGCGTCTCACAATATTTTGTTCTTTTTGTCCCATTGGATTAACACTAAAATGACATAGCAGACGAGGTGTCCACGCTAGTACTGTCTAGTTTGTCCACTGAATTAAAGCATTTTTTGTGGCATCAACTTTACATGCAGATTTTTATGTTAAAATGGTTTCAATCTTTCTGTTTTTTGAACCAGCATGGATATGAACATTTTGTCTAGTGGCCCAACATATTTTATTGACTGATATTCATTTTGTTGTAGGCCTAGCAATGCGGACAAAGAGGGGTTGATCATCTTGAACAGTCCGTCCTGCGTAGGCAGCACATAAGACTCGTGGGTTCCAAGGAACCCTGAGTCAACAACTTGTTTCTCAAAAGGTGTTTTCACTCTACACAAGTAATAATACGACATAGGAAGGCTGGATGCTTTACCGTATGGTTTTGGCTTTACTATACCTAGCTAACCACAATTGACCAATTTATTCATGTTGTTGCCAAAGAGCCTCTGAATTATGGTGGATGTTTTCAAAAGCAGACATGTCAACAATCTTCAGGGACTTTCCCTTAAATGACCCTGACCCCTGGCTCCATGCGTGATCCCATTGATGGACTCTGGATAGACCCATGCATAGTGAAGACCTACATAGTGGACATGAGGTCAAGTTAAAAAGTGCAAGTCACTTGTTTTGCAACTTGCACTGAACTGAACCTAATAGCCCTTAACTGGATTGTCAACAATCAATTAAACTATGACAAAACTCCCTGTATTTCGGAGACCAAATACATTATCAAATGATATATATTCTTTCAAAATAACACCCTGTGTAGGATGGCCCGATACTCGGGAATCCTACTGGGAATAAAAAACGAGAAGGACGTCAGGACACACATCATTTGTAAACAAATGTGGAGATCCCCAGTTAGTTGGTGGTAGCGGGATAAACAGATAAAGGGAGAACCGGATAAAGGGAGAACCGGATAAAGGGAGAACCGGATAAAGGGAGAACCGGATAAAGGGAGAACAGGATAAACGGACAACAGGAGAAAGAGATAAAGGGAGAACGGGATAAAAGGAGAATGGGATAAAGAGAGAACGGGATAAAAGGAGAACGGGATAAAGAGAGAACGGGATAAAAGGAGAACGGGATAAAGAGAGAACGGGATAAAGGGAGAAGGGGATAAAGGGAGAAGGGGATAAAGGGAGAACGGGATAACTGGAAAAGGCGATAAACGGAGAAGGCGATAAACGGAGAACGGGATAAACAGAGAACAGGATAAACGGAGATCGGGATAAACAGAGAACTGATGAATGGAGAACTGATAAAGGGAGAAAGAGATAACAGGGATAAACAGAGAACGGGATAAACGGATAAAGGGATAACGGGATAAACGGGGAAAGAGAGAACGGGATAAACGGAGAACGGGATAAACGGAGAATGGGATAAACAGTGAACACGATAAACGGAGAACGGGATAAATAGAGAAGGGGATAAACGGATGAAGGGAGAACGGGAGAACAGGAGAAAGGGAAAACGGGAGAAAGGGAGAACGGGAGATCGGGATAAACGTAGAACGGGATAAACGGTGAACGGGATAAACGGTGAACGCTATAAAGGGAGAACGGGACAAGCGGAGAAGGGGATGAATGGATAAAGGGAGAAAGGGATGAACGGAGAAGGGGATGAACGGAGAACGGGATAAATGGAGAAAGGGATAAACAGAGAACGCTATCAACGGCGAATGCGATAAATGGCGAACGCGATAAACGGAGAACGGGATTAACGGATAACGGGATAAGCGGATAACGGGATAAACGATAAACGGATAACGGGATAAACAGGGAAAGGGAGAACGGGAAAACGGAGAACGGGATAAACGGAGAACGGGATAAACGGAGAACGGGATAAACGGAGAACGGGATAAACGGAGAAAGGGATAAACGGAGAACACATGGTAACAATATAATCCGACAAAACGAAAATCGCGAATATCTTCGCTGTTTACGCTCCGATCGGCCCGATTTTCGGAAGGGTAGGAGAACTTCAAAATCGTTTTGGGGTCAAAATCGTGTCGGGGCTCAAAATCGGTTTTGGGGGCAAAATCAGTTTTGGAGGCAAAATCATCTGCAGCTCACGCCGCCCCCCGGCCAACCCGAAACGTTGAACCAGAAACTAAGCTGCAACGAAGATGGTGCCGCTGCTGACGCTCCGATCGACTCGCTTTTTCGGTCGAGACGTAAAACAGCGGTTACGCGCTGACGGGCGCTGACGCCCACAGCCACCTGCTCGCCCCCAGCCACCTGCTTTCCCACAGCCACCTGCTCACCTACAGCCACCACCTGGAATTCGATTAAATATGACTTCCAATATATGAAATTAGGGTAGCTTCTTCTGGCGATTACGATTCTGCTGTCAGAAATGAGAAATAACGTACTGTACTAAAATTAGATAATTCATTCGACATTCACCATATAGTTAACCCTTTGAGGTCAACATAACCTATTTCTATGTGCGTATAAGAAGGTCTACAGTGTGTTGGGGGGTGTGTGTAAAGAGCAGGCCTTAAAGGGTTACTATCTAGGTGTGACAAACGTGTTGCCACTTCCAATGCGTGACAAGAAAAGCACTATTGGCTTTTTGGCTCAAAACAGGTTAGATTATTTTGACCCCCCCCCCCCAAGAGGAGTCCAAATTTTTGGGGGCAAAGGGGTCCAAATTTTTTTCCCCCAAACCCACCACCCCCCACCCCCCCCCATGTTTAAAAAAAAAGATCACTCCCTAAGTCAGTAAGTGGCAGAGACTGAGACTGTGAGACGGGAAAAGGGAGAAAGGTAGGGGGGGCATTATAGCACTCAATCTCGGCGATTCAACATCAAAACTCAGGCGGGTCAACATCAAACTTGATGTTTCAACATCAAGACTCAATGATTCAACTTTTATTTTCTGTTATATCCATGGTTATATCACTTAATCAGCTAGTTCTATTGTTATATTGGCGAGTGCCCTTTAAGGGCCGCAAACCGGAACTGGCAGACCTGCCGTGACTAGCAGAGTAGCATGTTCAATCTCGGCGATTTAACATCAAAACTGGCCGATTTAACTTCAAAACTTGACGATTCAACATGTAGAACAGATATGTGTATGTGTGTGTGTGGGGGGGATGGGGGGATGGCCGATCCTCTCCCCACAGTCACACCCCCGGACCGTACCACTGTCGGAAAAGGGGTGTGCCCATTTGAACAGTGTCCGGTTACACGGCACACGCCAGCCATGAATGCCGCCATAGATCAAAGAGAAAAACCATAGTTTCACAATGAAAGAGAAATGGAGATCCATACATACCACACTCGACGGCTCTTATTCAAAACAGGCTTTCATTCCCTTGGAATGTATGATGGATCAGCATAAAAAGCCAAATTCGAATTATAAATACCTAAAAATTGAGAAATGCTGATGTCCACGGTTTATGTAGGAAATGTACTAAAAACAGCGAAAAAAAGGCAACCAAACCCCAATTTTCTAAAAAAAATGTTCAGTAGGATTTTTTCTAACTGACGTTCCAGTGTTTTCTACCCTCATATTATACATTGGCATAGAGAATATATTGACACCTAGTCAGGATTTTGCGCTAGGAGCAATCTGTGAGGCAAAAAAACAGCAAAAATGATCCACTGGTCTGAAGTATAAAACTGGGCATCGATCACTATAAAGCTACAAAGAGACAAAGAATCGATGTCCAGTAATAAATAAAAAGCTCACACTGTGTGGACCACAGAGACATTACAAATATATTTTATCATTATGATTATCATTCCACTTGATGCACCATGTCATTGGAATGACACAGCTGTTACAATTTGATGTCTAGCATGTTCAGAACCGACACACAACTCGAGATTAACCATCAGTAAAAGGGGTTTTCTATTGGAGAAAAGTACCCAGTGCATGATTGCACAGCACCCCTAAGTAAGCGTGTGGGTCATCGGGGGTGAACATTTTTAAAACAGCCTATAGCGTACAAATTATGGGGCATTTGGCCATTTGGAATTGTAACTCTAGAATCCGTAATTGTTCGGCTTAAGGAATATGATTATCAGGTATTGTAATAAATAATATTATACCGGTATTCTAAAAAAAGGCTATTACGCGCTTCTTTCATGTATTTGTATATTTCACAGTTCATTCATTCATATTCATTTTATCCCCTCATATTTATTATAACCACAAGTTTTTTTGTTTTTCTTATTTGCTGTTTTATTTCACACAAAGCTCAGTGATAGGTACAAGTCTTTGACTTAAGTCAGGTATTTTCTGAGCCCTATTACGTTAGCACCGTCTTGTACTTGTACATCCCTAAGCATTTAGCAGTCTGAAGAATCTCCTCTGGGAATTAAACCATTAAAGGGCAGCCTCGTACTATAATGCATTACTCCCTTTTGTTACCATGACTCGCCGGGCAACTCGCCAGGGCTGCATTCACGAGCATCGAAGGTAAGTCGCCGACGTTACAACCATAAAGGGACAACGATAATGGAAGCGACATGTTCTTACAAACATATTTTTGATAAGCATCTTGTATATACATGCTATTGAAATAAATGCCAAGGTTTTAATATAGCATGTAAAGATATTACACTTTGTCATCCTATCCTAACTGGGTGAACATTGTTAGTGTTGGGCTCAGTCTCACCAAATCCATACAGGTTAAAACTCTGACTGGCTGACCTCTATGACTGGCCACCCTCTATGACCGGGTGCCTTCTATGACTGGCTGACCTCTATGACCGCCTGCCTTCTATGACTGGCTGACCTCTATGATCGGCTGACCTCTATGACTGGCTGCCTTCTATTACCGGCTGCCTTCTATGACTGGCTGACCTCTGTGACCGCCTGCCTTCTATGACTGGCTGACCTCTATGACCGGCCCAGCTCTATGACCTGTCGACCTCTATGGCTGGCTGCCCTCTATGACCGGCTGCCTTCTATGACCGGCCGCCTTCTATTACCGGCTGCCTTCTATGACCAGCTGACCTCTATGACTGGCTAATCTCTATGACCGGGTGCTTTCTATGACCGGGTGCCTTCTATGACTGGCTGACCTCTATGACTGGCTGCCTTCTATGACTGGCTGACCTCTATGACCGCCTGCCTTCTATGACTGGCTGACCTCTATCACCGGCCCAGCTCTATGACCTGTCGACCTCTATGACTGGCTGACCTCTATGACCGGCTGCCTTCTTATAAACGACTGACCTTTTCGACCAGCTGTCCTCTTTGACAGGCTGGCCTTTATAACCGGAAGAACAGGAAATGGCTTATATAAATTATTTATTAGATACAGCAAAGATGGTCATATGTTGAGGAACATAACGTGAATGCTCACTTAATAAACTATAGTGTAGAGGTCAGCCGGTCATTTTGTTTTAACCTGTATCTATTTGACGAGACTGAGCCATATGCCTCTTTCACCTGAGTACTTGAGAACAGACATATTTCCCTAAAGGAATATTGCTTTAACATAATCTTGATTCTCAGGGGGTTATATGATACAAATGATAAGTATTAGTCGTCAAACATAGTCATTTTCAATTGATGAGGTAATATGACTGGTAGATTTAACAAGCAACACTAGAGGGGCCCAGGAGTATGACCATCTAACATGTCAAATTGCAATTGGGGTTCCATTGGATCATGATCTTACTCCTTGAAGTGGTTTATTGTCTACGGTCTCGGTGTAAGCTAAAAAGTTGTGTAACATTTCAGAATAAATGCATGAAATAATCATAAATTCAAATTACTCAATTAATTATTTCCACTTTTCCTACTACTGGAACTTTCAATGCGTTTAATACGATGTGACGCTTTATGACTAAATTTAAGCACACAAACCACAACCGTATGTAAGCACAAATACTACAACCTTTTATAAACGCTTTAAGGGCCACATGAACTCAGCACTGGCGAGTAACTCGCTAGTACCGCATTCATGCATAATTACACCAAAGCACTATATTACCCTTAAAAGCTAAAAAGGACAAAGTTAATATATCTTAATGTAAGTACTGAACATGTGGACAGTAAATGGATACTGAAGAAAATAATTAGCGAAAAGGAAAAAGAAGATCCCAAAGCAAACAAAAATATAAATGTATTAAAGAACACTCTTTGTTTATATCCAGCAATTCCATTTTCCTATAACGAAGAATGGGAAAGCAAAATTTAAAGTTATTAAGGTAGTGTGGGTTACTCAGCCATAACAATATAGATGGCGCTACTGGGCTGTTATATCAAGGGTAGGTCTGGATGGATAGAACACTTAAAGAATTATATGTTCCCACATCTGTTTCCTTGAATGATTCATGGTTTCAACTAACAACATAGTTTGAGATGTTAGACTTTAACAAGGAGGCTGTCTATAAATGAAAATGAAGAAAATGAAAAATGTCAGGTCTTGTAGCAGCTGTAATGGCCTTGATAATGCCCTAATTATTAACCCTTTATGGACACGTTGCTAAAAGATTGGTCGTCATGATGCACCAATGCAGCACCAGCGAGTAACTAGCCGATGCTGTACCAGTGCATCATGCCGACCCTTTCGGGAATGTCTCAACCACGTAGGGTCGGCATGATGCTCGAATGCAGCCCTGGCAAGTTACTCGCCAGGGCTGCATTCAAGCATCATGATAACCTAGAGCATGATACATCATGCCGTCCTTAAAGGTTGAATACTCTTTGTAGCAGATGTTTATAACATGTACCATGTAGCCCTATCGGTGCAACGCAAAAAAAGGTAGATATATATTTCTTTCCATTATTAAACAGTTGAATATATTGGTTTTGAGTTGGTAAATAGCATATTCAATATATAGCATCAATATTTCATTACATACAAATCAATCGCAAGAAGCAAAACAAATGCTGAAACGCAAACAAAAACGAAATCAATACACATCTTATAGCATGTGTAATTCGGCTAACAATTAACCATGTATGTTAAAGTTAAATACATCTTGGGGGGGGTGCATGTTTCTCTATTGATTAATCATGAATTGTTTATAATAATACCGATATGGGTGACAATGAGGCTATGAACGGATTTATACCCTTTCAATGAAGACCGGCATATCAGAAGTAATCTTTTATAAAAATGGAGTCAAAATGTCAAAATATTGTACAGTGAAATCTCGTTATAAGGAGGGCCTTTTGCCAAGACAAATTTGCTCCTTATAAGCAATGTTTCTTATAACCAATATTAAATATAGAGAGAATGTGATATTTTGGCAATGGAAACGAGTTCCTTATAACAGGAAGTTTCTTATATAAGTCCTCCTTATAACGAGATTTCAATGTAATAATGATTTTAACTCTTTGAGGACAGCATAATTCATTAATTCATCATGCCCTTTGTTGTCATGATGCATGAATGCAGCCCTGGCGAGTAACTCGCCACTGCTGCATTCAAGCATCATACTGACCCTACAGGATTGAGACACTCCAATAGGCTCGGCATAATGCACCAATGCAGCACTGGCGAGTTACTCGCTGGGGCTGCATTGGTATATCATGCGGACAAATGTCCTCTTTTAGCAATATCTGTCCATAAAGGGCTGAACAACTTTTCCCCACAATTACTTCTTGGTCTTCTTTTTCTCCTTGATGTCCTTCAGGCAGAGTTCGGCTTCGGCTTCGGTGTCCTTATCCTTTTCCTTTTTGGCGATGTTGAGTGCGCGTGTACAGCACTGCTCGCCCTCGGCGTACTCCTCCCGGTCCATACAGATCAGGCCCTTGTTACACAAGAAGGTGGACAGGTCAGAGGACTGCGTCTTCTCACCAATAGCCACAGATTTGTTTATATACTCCTTCGCTGCAGCGAAATCCCCCTGCATGGTCGCCACCGTCGCTAAATCACAATACAATACAGCGACTTGCTCATGCTCCTTGGAAAGCGCACGCATCGCGATATCAATGGTCTTTTTCAGAGCTGCCGTGGCCTCTTTTAGTCTGTTATGAATCATTAGAAACCGGGAATACGAGTTGACACACATCCCGTAGAGCGCTAGCGTGTTTTCATCGACGGGTTTCATGGCGGTTATCTTCTTCTCCATAGTGCTCATACAGAACTTGTAGCCGGCCTCAGACTCCTGGTACTTCTGCTGCATGGCGTAGATCATGGCTAGTTTTAGCGAGATCTCCACGATACCGTTGTCGTCCTTGTCGCGCCCCATCCCGAGCAGGCCCTTCACGGTCTCCTTGTAGAGCGACTCGGCCTCGTTCAGACGGCCCCGGAGCAGGGCCAGGTTAGCCATGTTGTCATAGATGTGCACCTGGGGGATGAGTTTAATTTAATATCATTTACAATAAAAATCTTTCAAGTAGAATGAACATATCCGTTTAACCCTTTTTAAAAAGGACTGTTAAAGGCCTACTTATTGTATCTTCATGAATGATGATTTTAATATGAATAATATGAATTACGATAATAACAACGTTTGTAGCAACGTAGATTGAAGATGGATTTTTTTTAATTCACCTGCATCCCCTGGGGAATACAAGTATAATAAACAAAACTGAAAACTGAACGTTGCCTATGCGAGATCTTGCTTATGAGCCTGTGAAGCTTGGAAGTATATGATTATATCTAATATACAGCAGTCCAACATTATAGCACTCCAATGCACTATATGGATATATATCTAAAACTGGACATCGACATCCATGTAACAGAAAGCTATATTTATTAGAAGTAGAAATCCATGAATATCTATATGAAGGAGAACACCATGTTCATGCCTATATGTCTGTGTGTATGTTCATTTTGAAATTCAAGATTGCAACCATTGATTGAATGCCACCATGCTTTCAATGTAATCTCGAATTGCAGTTGCAGTAGTTTGATACTAATAAAAAAAAATCTATTCTATTTTTCTTTCATGAACAGTTGGCATCCCATAGATTCAAGATGGCTATCGCTTATTGAATGTCTCGATGCTTGAAATGCAATCTTGACTTGTAGTTGCATTAATTTGATACTATCAAAAAAACAAATCCTATTTGATTTTTCCTTCATTCAACCCATTCAAGATGGCTACCATTTACTAAATGCCACAATGCTTTCAGTGCAATGAAGAATTGTAGTTGCATTAATTTGATATCTATATAAGAACATTTCTATTTGATACCTTTTTCAAACACATTTGGCACCCCATAGGTTTAGGATGGCCACCATTCATTGAATGCCACAATGCTTTAAATGCAATCTTGAAATGTAGTTGCATTAATTTTAAACTGTTAAAAACATCCAATTTAGTTGTTTTTTTCATGAAGAGTTGGCACCCCATAGGTTCAAGATGGCCACCAATCATTGAATGCCATAATGCTTAAATGCAATCTTGAGTTGCTGTTGCATTAATTTGATTCTTAAAAAAAAAACTTTCTTTTTTTTCTTTCATGAACAGTTGGCACCCCATACATTCAAGGTGGCTACCAGTCATTGCATGCCACAATGCTTTAAGTGCAATCACAAATTGTAGTTGCATTAATCTGATACTAATAAAAAAACTAATTCTATTCTTTTTTTTATTTATGAACAGTTGGCACCCCATATATTTAAGATGACTACCATTCATTGAATGCCCCGATGCTTGAAATGCAATCTCGAATTGTAGTTGCATCAATTTAATGCTAATAAAAAACAAATTCTTATCAATTTTTCTTTCATGAATATTTGGCACCCCATAAGGTGGCCACCATTCATATTAATGCAAATAGAATGCTTTAAGTGCTATCACGACTTGTAGTTGCATTAATCTGATACTAAAAAAAAAAAAAATCTATTTGAATTTTCTTTCATGAACAGTTGGCACCCCATAAATAAAAAATGCACCCAGCACCCAGGTCAACAGCTATATACAGACACGTGTACCTCCCCTGCCTGTTCTCCTTCAATGCACAGTGAAGAGGGTGGGAGAGGGTGACCATCAACAGTGCATAAACACTTTGATTGGATGACAATGCAGTTTTTATATTACAACCTAAATTTGTGCAACGAAAATCACCAAGAAATACTAAGTATTTTTTCCAAAGAATAGCTTTTCTAGAATGGCTCGGTATTCAGGAATCCTACTGCAAATAAAAAAATGTCAAATTCTAATTCTAAATACCTGAAAATTGAGAAATGCTGACGTTCACGGGTTATGTAGGAAATGTACTAAAAACAGCAAAAAAGGGCAACAAAACCCTAATTTTCTCAAAAACTGTTCAGTAGGATTTTTTCTAACTGAGGTTCCACTGTTTTCTACCCTCATATTACACATTGGCATAGAGAATATATTGACACCTAGTCAGGATTTTGCGCTAGGAGCAATCTGTGAGGCGAAAAACAGCCAAAATGAGCCACTGGTCTGAAGTATAAAACTGGGCATCGATCACTATAGAGCTACAAAGAGACAGAGAATCGATGTCCAGTAATAACTTTGTAACACTACTAATACTTCTTAGTAATTGGAGATGTCTTGCATAAGAATACCAAAAAACTCCACTAAAACAACTAGGGATGTCATTGTTTTTATTGAAAATGTCCATATAATAATCGTCGACATTATACACAAAACTCCCAGTCTTAAATACTGCTAGGTAGGAATCTAACCTAAGGCTGGTCGCTAAAACTGTATACTCAACTGTGGATGCTGGCACATTCAGTTACCATGATACAAGTGCATACCTTGTTTTCTCCACTGGCAGAGAACAATTTATTATTAACCATATATTGATATAATTATATTGACATATCAAAATTGTCAATTTGATATATTGGCATATAAATGGTGATATGTCAATATAGCGAATGTCAATGACATCCGTAAAATAAACCTCTTACCTGTGCCTCTAGTACGCGGGGTGGGTCCCAGATCTTCTCCTGGTTCCTGAAGTTAAGGAGTGAGAGGGCCTGGTGGTAGAACTCGGCCGCCTCCCCCCACTCCTTCTTCATCTCACACAGCTTAGCGCGCCGCAGGAACATCTCCAACTCGTCTACGTCCTGGGGGTAGAAAATAGGATTATAGGAGTGATCGTTTTTAACAATCGGGGGTGGGGTGGGGTGTTTCTCACCCCCAGCCCATCCCCATGGCGGGTCAAAAATCGGTGCACATGTGGGCCCTTTGAAGTAATGCACAGGCTTTTGCGCTATATACCGAGGGATCGAAATTTTTTACACCCCCCCCCCTCTCCTTGTCAATGAAAAATGATCACTCCCTAATAACTTTCCACAACCAAAAACAAATAGTATAAGTATATTATAATAAATATTCGCCTCAAAATTCCAAAATGACCCCGTTATGGGTGTTTGTGGGGTGTGAAAATACGTTTGGACAAATGCCAACATATTGATACTGTCTCTGACGTATTTCATGAGTGGGAGGCCGACTGAGATGCTCCCCAGCCCCCACAAGTGTAATATGTCAGAGATGGTATTAATGTAGTTGGCAAATGTGTTTATTTTTTTTCATAAGAATCCATTTAATCAAAGAAAAACAACTTTTTCTGAGCCCATTGAATATGACCACATAGTATTCAATGGAGGAGGGGGAGCATTGAATACGGCGCTTCCTCTATTTAAGCATAGTAAATTTTGTATCTCAAAAAAACGAAGTAGCAAACCTTTAGTTTATCCATAGCTTCTTGAACTTCATCCTTCTTCTTTGAGAAAAAGAATAGTGCAAAGAGTGTTGTCGGCATCGCTACGTGTCGATGTGTGCTTGAGCTGGAAAATGAAATAAAGTTCATCTCACATCAAACTATGACTTAGTCTCGGAGCCTTCTTCTCTACTCCCATGGCGCAGAAGTCTGGATGCGCTGGGTATCATTAATTTGGTACGTACAGCATTTTGATGCCGTAAAAAGCAACATGGCGGCCGTACGTCTTGTCACGTCTGGGGGCATTTATAGGTCAGCAAGTGGTGGATTATGACTATTTATAATCGACATAGTCACATCAGACCTGCATTGCAAGTAAACTGAAGGTCCAAGGTATTGATAAAACTTAGTTTTGGAAATATCACCCAATATTTAAAGGCAGGTGATTTAGAACCAACCTGGTTACAGTTTTGGACATCATATGGGGTAGCATTCAGGAACTAAACATCATAGAAAGATGATTCCAACTGTTCTGAAAAGCTCTCAACGAGCTCGTTATGACTGATCTATCAGTGTGTGATTTGAACAAATATCTATTTTTTATGCAAGTTGTCATTGGCATCACTGTGCAAACAATATAGAGTATCATGTCATGTGGACATGTATGCAAGTATATGAATCTACTTCTAGTAATAACATTTGCGTATAGTAAATGGGTATAACTGGTCATCCGCTGACTGTGGCATGCTTTCCACAGTCGGTGACCAGCTGTCAGCACCAATAGATATATAGCATGCATAATATTCACTAATGAGCACCACAATTAACCTGTTGTGAGACAGGTGATATAGATATTTGATTACCGTTATAGCACCTTGCCTCTTTACTAAAGAGGCAAGGTGCTATAATGGTAAAGACTTTAGAGGTCTTTAATGTGTTAGGGACCAAATGTGCAGTCAGTTATTATCATCTTAATTTTTAAAATCTACTTTTTGTTACTTTGTTTTGATCTCTTATTTTTTGGTTTGATTCTAGGCTTTCTTTTAGATTTCCGGTCAGGCCTGAATTTGTTCATTATAATGGTGCAAAACTTTGACAGGGTTGACAATGACAGGACATGGCCCAGGGCCTGGCAGGGGGTCTTTGCTATAAAGATTAGAAGTCATTTGATTGCTGTCTTTAAAAGCTGTCATTAAAAGATATGGTTATAAACCACAACCACATTTTACTAACCCTGAATCCTGTTGACTATTTCCTCCGTTATCTCCCTCACCAGACACGAAGACATGTTCAACAGCTGCCGAACTTGAGATGGTTGAAATGGGGCCACAGTCAGCCAGTCTTCGGTGACTGTCAGTGACAGTGACAATCGGTGTGGATTGTGTCCCCTGTAGCCTTGTCAGCGAGACAATTCCATTTGACCTTGGGCTAAGCTTGGATATTTTCGAAGAACAGGCTTGCCTTAAGGTATGCAACTGCCTTTTGTAAATTAATTCTCCCAAATAAGGTGACAAACAACGATTGATTAGTGGGAAGTTAGGCAGACGACGAAAAACATGCTTACTGGCCGCCATTTTGGTACAGAGTGATTCAGCAGAAACTGTGTTTACTCTCCTGGCAGATATCTTGCCACAGCACGCTACGGGAAAATTTCACGTTGTGATTCAAGAGCGAACATATTATCAAATCTATTATAATATCTACAACCTGCAAATTAGAAGTAATGAAATCTAAGTAAATATATATGGATGAATCTCTGGTCATCTTAATTTTATATCCAGTATTTATTTGATCGGATAGTTTATCGGGATTCTGTGCGGAACTCCGGAACAATTTAATGGCGTGTTTTGGACGAGCAAGTTGAGCGAATTGCTCTTATGATCTGATTTCAACGCGAATTTACGAAATACTACGACTAGATTGGACTTCTGCACTCTTCCAGAATGTCCAACAGGGCAAAGAAAATCGAAGAGACGAAAAAGGAGCTACTGTCGTTGCTAGTTTGCCTGGGCGCAACCAAAAATGGCCCCGGCATCCCGCTCAAGCAATTCTACAATGACTATCGGAGCCAGATCGGCATGCCGATTCCGTACAAGGAACTCGGCTTTGCCACGGTTGAAGACTTCTTTCATGAAATACCCGACACTGTCAGTTTGACATTTGGACGTGATGGTCCTCTCCTCAAAGCTGTGGATAATGAGACTATCTCTCATATCGTGAACTTAGTTGAAAATCAGAAAACCACAGTTGCGAGTACCAGGTTGAAAAAGGCGAAGAAATTTGGCCGAGGGGGCTTTCGTGGTGTTGGTTTTGGCGGGAGAGGAGGGGGGCGTGGCGGTGGTGGCTTTGCATGTAGCACACGTGGGGGCTATGGTAGCAGCAGACCTCAGTCTAACTTTGGTAGCCGACCGTCTGGTAACTTTGGGTCCCAGTGGCAAGGGGGCCAAAGCCGCTTCCCTACGTCCAACAGCTCACAGACTCGCTATGGCTCATCGGCCTACGCCCCCTCACAAAACCGCTACAACCCCAAAACCAACCCGCCCACATCAAGCTACTTCAATGAGACTGGCCCGAAGAAGACCGGTTTCTCTGATACAAGTAAATCCCAAGGGTTTATACCCCCGCCTGAAAGGCCGAAGCCATCGTTTCGAACTCCCGAAAAGTCAAAACCCGCGACGGACCCGCAGCCGACTTCACCCAGTGTGCCTGCTTTGACGCGGGGAATGATTCGCGAGCTCCTAACCGCTTACCCCAATGGGATCTACGGGGGCAACGTAGACATTGCCTTCTCCAGGCGGTACGGACAAACGCTCAACCCCTGCAAGCTTGGGTTCAAGAACATGTATATGATGTTTGCATCCCTCAATGATATATTGGAGCTAGAAGAAATGGACGATGACTTCAGAATAAAACAACATCTGCAACCAATTTCGACACGGCGACAATTTAGTATGTGTCAGCTTGTCACATATATAATACCTGCTGTAAAACCCCTGATATATCCCGTCTTAATGATCCTGTGGCTGTGAGCCCTCCCGCCCCCCGCAGTAAGCAGTGTTGCCAAAACACTTTTTCCAGACTCAGGCCATTTTTCTCTCGCGCAGGCCACCTATAAATCTATATGTTAAAGAAAATATCATCCTTAATGGCAAGCAAACTAATAATGACATATTTTAATTGTTTTCTCATCTAAGAAGATATAACATCAATTGCAAAATGTTTGAGTTAAGATATTATAAATATGGCCCTAACTTCACCAATTTGGAGTATTTCACTGTTGGAAAGCTGAGATCATGGTCAGCCATTATGGTCGGCGTCTAGAGGGCCTATGGCGGCCATTAACTTGATTAAGATTCTATGCCGGTATGCCGGCGTGACTTAATCGGCACAAATTCAGATTACTGTGAAACCTCTCTGATATAGCGACCCCCCAGTTTAAAAGAATTTTATAATCCAAACTGTCTGTGTCATTTAAACAGCTTTAAACTAATACTCCCTTATAAGCCATTCCTCCACTTCGAGAAAAAATAGGTTCGCTTATCCGGGAATTTTACAGTATATGATGTTTTAAGGGAGACCAGTGCCTTCGGCAGCTGGTGATTACGTTTTAAATACAGTCTAGGCCTATGGTCCGTGAGAGTACCCCCCCCCCCCCCAAGTTAGTGACCCCTATCGGTACTGCCGTGATGGGGGGGGGGGCATCCTGACTGAAGCCCCCCCCCCCCGCCATCCACACTCACACACCTACGCGCGAAGCAGAGCGGCAAACTGCAGGACGATGCGGCGTCTCTCTGCCCCAGATAGCGCCTAGAGATATTGTCATGGCAACGGCGCGTGCTTATCTACCCCACTCTCCAAGCAGATTCTTACGCAGCGCCGATTGGAAAGTTTCAGCCTAGATATCTTTATCATTTGCAATTATTTTAATGTGGCATTAAATGGGACTGACACTTAAGTTATATACTATGCTTATACGTTTCATTTGACAACTCTTTTACTGGGAATTTGTTATTTGGATATGTTACTTGAGTTGAAAACAATGGCGGATAAATCTTAATTATTCTCTCCTAGTTGTCAAGTACTGTGCGAGAGTAGGCATATGTGTATTAAAATGCCTTTATTCTACTATATGAAATGGTAAAACAGGAATTAATCGAGTCAGGGAAAGACTAACTGCATAAAAAAACCTCAAAATAATAAATAGATAAAATTCATGGCAAAAATCGAGTTAGCTTTGAAAAAAGTACATATTTCTATATAGCCTCTTTTGGTTTATCTGTTCCCGGTGAACCCTCAATGATATTTCAATGGGGTGTTTCGCTGGTGCCAACAAATGCCGTTTTATATATAGGGGAATGAAGACTTCAATACCCTCTACACAGTCCTCTATTTCCCTACTCGTACTGTACAGCATTAACACGTCATTATATACGGGCGTGGTTAGGTCCTTTTCTATACATTTTCCACTTTAAAATGAATGATTCAGGTGATAGGCCAAATGAGAGCGGCGATACGGAGCCTCAAAGTGTACCGGAGAAGAGGTCGCGGGCCGACTACATTCACGATGAGGAGGCACTTAAAGAAGACATCAAGAAGGTTTGTACAATGTGTATACCTTATGTCTTATCTACAAGATCTAGAAATACAGTGATAAGTCCTTTCCCTTGGAGAATGTGATATAAATGATGATGGGCAGAAACATGAACCAGAACCTACATGTTAAATGATCTTAAAAGATTCAGCATTGTAAAATCTATCTTTAAATGCACGACTTAACTCACTTGAAGAAGTATCTTTAAATATACGATGTAGGGTCCTTCCTCACACTAGCCAGAGCTTTAAGAAGTATAATACATGTATACCCAGGTCAACCTATCGAGCTTACTTTTCAAAACTCTTCACTAGGGTTTTGATAGTACACATTGTATACGTGACTACATGAATTTGCCTAAATAGTAAATGCTGTTACTATTGAAGGCACTTCCCGCACTACTGCTTCATTGTCTACATTGTGACGGAACTACCAGTATAGTGTAAAAGATGCGATATAAAAGAGTGAACTGTTCTGTAAAATAAAATAAAAAATAACATTTTTTCTTGTAGGTTCTCAGCCATCATCTCCGGGCCGGACTTTGGGCTTCAGAATTCCCCAAATATTTCCAAGTAGGTTTACTAGAAGGATGGAACTGAAAAAAAAAGTCTAGGAATTTTTATAAAATAAGAAATAATTAATTACCAGTATACAGCTGTAGGCTAGAGAAAATATCTATATTTGATTTATAACCAGAGTTACTGCTTATCACTATGCCTTCAACGTGTATACAATGAATTCACAGTCTAACCATGTTCCTTCAAGTTAGGATATATCTGAAAATTATATTTTGTGTGTTTTAAATTTATTCCACACACTGGGACAAGATCACATTGAAGAGAGCGTATAATCAAATACATTCTATGGGCAGTAGTACTTCAGATATGGGATTCCATGGTACCTAGAAAGAGTATTCCAATAGGTGCAACTTAATTCAGGCATGCCTAAAGTTGCACCATAGGCTTAAATTTGAGAATCATGTCAAAATATATATCTGAGAATAAAAGTGAATAAAATGTATACCATAGGAAGTATAGTATTTCTGAACATTATACAGGCATGCAAACACCTCAGATTTCTCAGATTTCTCAGATTTTTATTTCTCCAAATTGGTCATTCTTGTGATTCGTCCAGATCCAATGAGAACTCTGTTTACCTTTATGTGGGGGGGGGGGGGGGGGGACTTGTAATTTCATCAGACAAGAAGATCAAATTTCACCATTTGCCTTCTTTATTTTCAAAATCTTCTTGGGGGACATGCCCCCAAACCCCCCTAATACTGATGTGACATGTGATTGGCGAATGAACACAAAGTGAGCACCAGAATGCACCATTTCAAGTCATGAATTTCAAAATTTTCTAAGACCTTTCCACCCAAAAAACAAACTTCCATCCCCCAAGCATAAAGGCTGGCTTATACAGATCTTAGTTTTGATAAATTTCTAGCCAAAATGTACCAGAATGGGGCCATTTCTAGTCAAGAATTTCAAAATTGTCCAAGACCTTTCCATCAAAAAAGCAAAGGTCCATACCCCATCATAAAGACAGGCTGGATAATACAGATTTCTGTTGAATTATTTTTTTGGCCAAAATGCAGCAGAATGCACTATTTCAAGTCTAGATTTCCAATTTTCCTAGATAATAAGCAGGTTTCCAGCCCCAATCATAGAGAATAATTCAGAGCTGAGCCTTAGTATAAACTGTATATTGTGTGCCAAAATGCATCAGAATGCACCGTTGGTAATCATAGGCTTTCAAATTTTCTTGAGGGGGAATGCCCCAAACGCCACCTAGTTGGACCGCTTCACTTCGCTTGCGATGATATTTCGGAAGCCGGGGCATACATTCACCCAAAAAAATCCTGGGCTCAGATTTTTTCCTCTTCAGAGTTTGCGTGTCTGATTATAACTCATTTTTAAGAAAATTAATTTTAGAACCTATCATCAGATATACTATTTTACATGTTGATTGTGTCGCCCAGGATGTGATAGGTATCGAGTTGCCGCTCAAACAGCTGGGGTACCCGAGCGTGATCGACCTGATGGGCGAGCTGTCGGACATCGTGGTGATCGAGCGAGCATCTGCGAGCGACTGGAAGCTTTATGACAAGGTGTTCCGGGATGCTATCAAGAAGGCAACCGAGCCAAAACCAGCTCCAGGTATGGACTAGTCTATGGGAGTGAACCTCAGGAAAAGCAATCACTATTTCAGCATTTTATGAGGGAAATGTTCTAGCTACTGGGTAGATCTAATTGCGCTTTAAATATCTAACCTAATATTGTCTAGAATAAAGTTAAATACAGGGGATACGCTAGTTAACAGCAATACATTACAAAAGTGGCTTTAATTGGCGCAGGTGTCTCAAATAAGTGCAGGTCTTGAATAAGCGCAGGGTAAATTGTACCAACGAAATTCGAGCCACTATTACAGTTACAATACCATATGATACATCTATAAACATATATTATGCATTTTATATTACCGTATTCGACGTAATATTAGCGCCCTGGGCGTTTATGAAATTATTTTCATGGCGTTTGAAGTACTTAAGAGTATAATTGTCTCCAAAATCGGAAATTTGAGCCTTTGTTCTAGTCTAGAAGTGCCCCAAAAAAGGGGAGAGTGTGCTTATTACGTCGAATACGGTATTTCAAATAAAAACTACTTCCAAAAAATATAAAAATGGAGCATTTCTAGACCTAATAAAAAAGAAAAATCAAGGGAAAACACTTCTTTTTTTTAAATCAACATTTTTCATCCAACATCAGCTGCACCCAAACAAGCACCGCGGGCCATAACGAGGCAGAGCAGCGCGCCCCAGGTGAGCGACTCGCTGCGGGAGTCGGTGAGACAGGTGGTCTGTACACACACAGAGGGACTGCCGTTCTACGAGCTGCCTGACACTTACAAGGTAAGGTGTTACACTTGTAGTATATTGTGTATAAGGGTAGGGTTAGGGTATATATAAGGGTAGACACTAGCCCCAGGTGAGCGACTCACTACGAGTCTGTGAGACTTTCTACAGTTTATGATATTGACTGAAGGGATGGGATTTTTCCTGCAGCTTCCTGCTATTTTAGCCCTAAAATGTGATCCTTGTAATTATATCCAAATCCATTTGGAATTTTCTTTAACTATTATAGGGTCAGAGGCCCCGCAGGCTCAAAAATCGATAGGCGAGCTGTGAGCTTGGGACTGAAATTCTGATCTCAAAAATCCTACTAATTCCATTTATAATGTAGTAAAAGTTACTAGTAATACTACAAAACGTATAAATGTATACGATGCATTCTGGTGCTTTTATCACTATTCAGGCCATGGTGGGCAAGCCGTTGCCAATTCAGGAGATCGGGTTCCCGTCACTGGACGCGCTCGTGCAGCAACTGGTGGCCATTAACGTCATCACGTACGACTACATCGGGGAAGGTGAGGCACACATCTCATTCACAGAAAAAAGGGGGGTAGAAAATTCAACTCCTCTTAGGGGGTGGGGGCAAAAAACGTTCAACTGTTTTCAGATGAAAAAACATGTGTTTGTATGCTTCAACATAAAGCTGTTGTAAGAAAATGGTACCCGTAGTTGAGAAAATATTTGCGCTCCCTAAGTCAGCGATCAAAATATTCTCAGAATAAATCAATTGAAAGAAGCCATTACGTTCCTTAACCCTTAAAGGGCCGCATGGTACTTTAATGCATCATGCCTCCCGGAGTAACTCGGTGCTGTACTGTACTATGGCCACACCAAAAAAAACGTCGGTCCACAGATTTCCCGCATAATATTTTCAATAAGTTTTTTCTTTTGACTCAAGCTTAAAATCCGCAGAGAAAAAAATGATAAAGATTTCACTCGCTCGCACCATTTGAAAGAAATGAAAATCTGTAGACCAACTTTTTTTTTGGTGTGGCCTATAAAGCTGGTAGTACTACATTTACTATATATAAACATGTACCATTAACTTCCAGGCCTGGTCTTGTTAAAAGCGGTTGACCGGACGCCGGCCACCACCTTCCTCTTAAAGAAACCGGGACTAGGAGAGGTATGTAGACAGGGTCACCATAGTATCTCCATGTGCTGATACACCAGGAAAGGCCTGCTGTGGTAGACATACAGCATATTAAAGGCCAGTCCATCTCCCACCGTGCCTATGTAGTGTGGGATGTAAAAGAACCATTGCCTCGGTAAAAGTGTAGGGGCATCATTTTTCTAATTGAATCCAAAGAATTGTGTCTACATATATATGCACTCCCGCCTCTGAGCCGACTCTCAGTTCTAGGAATAAGTCCGCCTACACGTATATCGAAAAGAGGAAAAGGGTATTTAGTAAATTGAAAAAAAGACAATATATACTGACATCAAACCATTCACAGTAAATTGTCATGTATTTAATTGTGAAATTTGGGACATAACTCGGCACTACCCGTGGTGCCCTCGGCAAAATTATAATCAAATATCGCCTTATCCTGCTATTAAAGTCATTTAATTTCACAATTAAACTTTTTACTGAAACTTGATTAGCTGGTACATGTATGAGATGTAGGCTCTGGTGTTCACTGTCTCCTCTTCCTTTTTACAGACGCGGTACAGCGTTCCTGCGGACGCAGTGGGGCAGGGAGTGGCGTATCCACGGTTACCATACCCCAAACTGGGCAGCGAGCCGTACGAGGTGTTTGTGTGTCAGGTCAACAACCCCGTCCACTTCTGGTTCCAACTCAAGGGCAACAACACCACGCTAGAACTAGAGTACCTCATGGATGAACTGGAGTAAGTCTCAAATAACTCAAATTCAGGGTTCCCATATGTCATGGAAAATGAAAAGAATTAAATCTATATAACCAAATGCCCTAGAATGTACCATTTGCTTTCCTGACCCCTGACCCCTCACAAGAAAACAATAGATGTCATGGGAAAATTGTTGTCATGGAAATCTCATGTTGATACTGATGGCACAGCCAGATTGTTTTACTGTGATACCGTACCGTCGCGTTTTAGCGCCGGGTATTGAATAAGCGCCGGTCTTGTATAAGCGCCGGGGGTATGAGGGTCTTAAAATTACTCTTAAGCACTAAAACTGGATCTTGAATAAGCGCCTGTCTTGTATAAGCCTCGGAGGTAAACACCCTTCCAAAGTTATGAGCGCAGGGGCACTTAAACAAAACGGTACGGTATATGCCTTTGCCCTGATGCTCATATGCAGCCCGAATGAGTAACTCCAGTGCTGCATAAATGCACCATTCTGACCAAGGGGTGTATCAATTGAGATAAATACATCTTGGTTATGACAAGTATTGATGCTGTTGTTATAAACGCACTTGCCAAATTTGTATTCATGCCGAGACGACAGGTTTGATTCAAACTGAAACTGTACTATTATGATATTTATAGAACAGAAGTGTAAATAGGGGTTGGCCCTATAACCTACCGTAAATTCCCGCGTACTACCCGCGGGTTGTACGCGAACCAGACTCAGCTTTCATTTGATACCAAACATGCCTATATAGGGTGCGGGTCATACAAGGGTTTTTATTACTATAGAACAGTACTAAAATTGAAACTTTAAAATTCAAAAACGGGTTATAGGATTCCCCTGAGTTGGGGGTGCTGGTTATACGGGAGATGCGGGTAGTACGCGGGAATTTACGGTACATGTGGATACGTATGTCGGAGTCAATGATTACACCTAACAGTTATAACCAGCTGTGTGTATAGCAACCATGTGTCATGTGTGTTATACATGTTGTATTACAGAGACGTGTACAAGGGTCCGTACAGTGACAAGTACCTGATGCCGGAGTCGATGATTACCCCCAACCAGCTGGGGGCGGCTCTGTTCCCTCAGGACGACAACTGGCACCGCGTCAACATCGTGCAGCGCTCGGGGCCTGACTTTGTACAGGTGTACTTCACAGACTACGGGGGGTCCTGTAGTGTACACAAGGACAACCTCAGGCTACTCAAGTAAGGCCAACTGTTTAACCCCTTTAAGGGCGGTATGTAGGACTGTCATTGGTATCCAATTTATTTCACTTCCGATTATCACCATTTTAGTCTCGATTTTTCGATCATATTGATTTATTTTGAGCGGAGATCAATGGTTGAAATATGCTTGATAATAAAGGTATTGAGTTGATTATAATTTATTACAATAGATAGCCCATATTATATAAAGTGTGGACACTTATTGGCTTTATTCAGAACTTTTGTACAATTTTGATTCACATTCACAAGTTACCTTCCCAAAATATTAGCAGGATTTTTAACCTTAAAAAAAAGGGTTACTTCTACTTGGAATGTTTCCACAATTCTTTCAGTTTTGGAAAGGTAAATTCTTGGACAACCTGTGGGTAAAAAGGTGTATTGATATAATGCTTCTGTCAATGCGATAATTGGAATCCCGAAAATCTCACTGTATCGATTTGGAGGGTATCGATGACAGTCCTAGCGATATGTCACTCAAAGGCGATATTCATTGTCAAGATCATGTACTGATGCAGCCCCGATGAGTAACTCACCGGGGCTGTATTGGAGCATCATGCTTCTCACTTTGGGGGATTTTGTAGACTAAACTAAAAAGAAAGCTTTATCTGCACGATTTTAGAGTACTGAAATATAATTTCTAAAAAACTCTTAGAAGACTTAAAAGTACTAACATATGATATAAAAATAACTTTATAAGCGCCCGGGTGCATATTTATAATTAGGTTGAATTCTGTACACAAGGAGCTCAATTTGTAATACATAAAGGCGTGCCCAAATGAAATCCCCTCAACCCCCCCAAGCGGTACCAAATCTGGTAAACCTGTTGGTATTTTCTAAACAAAATCCAAGTGCATGATATACAGAGAAGATAATATCTGTGTTTGGTTTGTTCTAGGCGGCGGTTCCTCCAACACCCTGCACAGGCACTACCGGGGAAGTTTGCGTACCTAGAGCCCCCGGAGGGTGGGGTGAGTGTCTCACGAGTTCTAGCAAAGAATAAAAAAAGAGTGGCCTTAACTATTTTTTCTAGCAAATTACGACTTTCAGTCCATGGTAAATTAATGTGTGCTAATAGAATTTAGAGGTACCCGGTATGTGATTGTGAATTATTGGAAATATGTATCATGAAAACAGATTTGTTCTGTATCTTCCATAAGATCCCACCGCAGCAGATTAATAATTTAAATCATGGAAATGGAAATTACATATCTTATCTGAAATCTTGCCCACATAAAACTGATGCTGGAAGTTTCAGTCGACAGGGGAACTAGGTGAAAGCCTTTTTCTGTCCCCCTCTCAGCTTGGAGCTCCCCTCCCCGCCCACTATCAGTGTTTGGAACCGTATTCGACGTAATAAGCATATAAAAAATGCGCTTAAAAAAACATTTTAAACTAAAAAATCAATTATTTTTTTTTAAATTATCACACACCCCATATCCCATTTCCCTCGATTCTTTTGCTGTTTCTGTCCCGTATTTGACATATCAAGCATACAATGCACTTCAGAAAATATAATGTTACACGTTCCTAATAATTATAGTACTTATGAGTTAAAAATCTGACGTATTTTGGGGCTTTTACAATCTAAAATTGGCCCTAAAAAGGGGGTATGCGCTTATTACGTCGAATACAGTGATAGCTTATTCCCGTGCCTCCGGTGTTTTTCTAATTATGACCCCAACAAATGAACAAACCATTAAGGGAGTGCTCATTTTTTAACAACAGGGGGGGATGGATCGGGGGGGGGGGTAAAAAATTTGGACCCCTTGACCGGGGGAAGGGTAAAAAATTTAACGTTACTATGCTACAAAGGGGGGCGAACGCGCACGATTTTCGGCTTGCCCGGGGGGGGGGTGAAAAAGTTTCACACTCTCTGCACGAAATCTCACCACCCCCCCCCCCCCCATTGTTGTTAAAAAATGTGCACTCCCTAAGTGACTGTGCTAACACGCTGTGTGCGGTGGTTGCAGTGGACGGCGGCGGGCACCCACCGCATGCTGGAGCTGACGTCAGGCCTCACCCTGCTGGCCTACCTCGTGGAGGTCGACAAGGTACGTACAAATACAGTCGTACCATAAAACGCCGAGTATAAGCCGAATTTATTTTGCCGTTTTTATTCCATATAAGTCAAATTTTTCCCTTCATACTCACTTTCGGCTTATAGGCGGGGTATTGATCAAGGAAATTTTAAATAATAGTGTAGAAAAGTATGACAAATATTCCATTAGTTTTAAGGCCCTTAAAAATCTTTTTCACGTGAAGTATACGAGTCAAACTTTTTACACATGACATTTCATTGAAATAAAACGATCAAAATATGGTTTTAAACTGTCTTTGATATGGTTTGGGTGGGGTCTGGGGGGTCCCTAAGACCCCAAAAGTCACATTCAGCTTATAGGCGGGGGTTCTCTAAAAGGTTAAAATGATTTCATATAAGCCGAATTTTTTGCCCCAAAGTCACTTTCGGCTTATAGGCGGGGTCGGCCTATAGGCGGGGTTTTACGGTAATAAACAGAAATAACGGTTTTATATGTCTTTAACCATGTATCATTGGTCAACCCTTTAACTCATCAAGACTGGTATGTCGCTAAAAGGTGACATTTGTCGTCATGATGCACCAATGCAGCCCCGGCGAGTGACTCGCCGATGCTGCATTGGTGCATTATGCTGACCCTTCGAGAGTGTATTAACCACGACAGGTCGGCATGACGCTTGGATGCACCCTGATGAAGTCTTAGTGTAAGCCAAAAATGTAGGTTTGAATATATTTGATTAAAAAAATTGCTACGTCAAAAAAACAATTTGGAACTCTGGTTATGTATATATAATTGTAAAAAATAAATAAAATGTTCAAAAAACCTTCCCCCCAGGACCAGGTACTCAGTATGTGTCTGTGTGACACAAACGGGGAGCAGGACATCCACATACAGGACACGCTGGTCGAGGAGGGCCACGCCCGCTTCGCTCAGGACGCCGGCATCGAGGCCCCCCCTGCACCCCAACCGGAACCCCCCGCCTACACGGCCCCCGCCTACACCACCGCCCCCTACGTCCCTCCCGTGTACCCGGACGTGCAGCAGACACAGCGCGCGGCAGAGACACCCGCCCCCGAGCCGCTAGACAACATCGCCTACGTGTCGCCAATGCAGCGCGAACAGGAGTGAGCTTTTTTTTGTGTTACTTTTCTTTTTACTCTTTAAGAACAGCATGTTGCTAAAAGATGACATTTTTTTCATGATGCAGAAATGCAGGTCGGCATGATGCTTTAATGCTGCACTGGCGAGTTGAATGCAGCACTGGCGAGTACTAACCAGGTGCATTCATTCATCATGACGACTAAGGCTATGATGCATTATGGCATCATCCTTACAGGATTAATTATGATTGGTACTGTGTATTGCGGTAGAAGATTTTTTGCGTCATTGTGACTTGAAATGTAATGGACAGTAAAGCATAAATTCAATTCATTTTCCAAAAAAGCAATTTTCCCGAATGTTTCTATTAAGGATTAATAAGTCTCTGAGTCAACGTTGTACGGTGTATCATTAAAGATGTCGGTGTATGAAATAAGCACTTGTACGAAATTTGTGTAAAATGATTGTCTTTAATCTTGTTGTGTTTTACTTTATTTTCAGGCCAGAACTTGAGGATGATGACGTGATTGTGGACGACAACATGCCGACATGCGTCAAGCTGTAAGTATTGGGGCTTTGTTTTTGCCGGTACATTATGTGATATGTGGCGCATCAGGGCTTTAACCTCCTGTCATTTTGTCGTCATGGAGCATGATTGCAGCCCTTGCTGATAAGGGAGTGTTCATTTATTAATTACAGGGGGGTGGTGAGACTTCGCGCGGAGGGGTGACATTTTTCTACGCCCCCCCCCCCCCCCCCCCACTCGAGAGCGCGTGTAATGTTTCGTGCCCCCCCTCGCCTTTTTTGCTAAAAAAGGGGCTTAAAATTTTCCGCCCCCCCACTTAGGAGGGGTCAAAAAAATTTCCGCGCCCCCCCCCCCCCCCCCATTAGCAGGGATCGGAAATATTTACGCCCCCCCCCCCCCGGTAATTAAAAAATGAACACTCCCTAACTATTCATGTATTCATGCCGACAGTAGAGCACCGGATAGTGATTTTCCAGTAGTGGCAAATGGACATGAACCTTTAGGCACTATGCCATCCTTAGATATAAAGATAATATAAATACAACCATCCCCCCCACTCCGCCGTACAAAATAAGTATTGCACATTTAGTCTTAGTTCATGCATCTCGCACCAAGTTTACGGTTTAAAAAGAAATCTTTGATGCCAATTTAATTTGTCCTCGTTTTCTGAGTTACCTTGCAATAGTGTCATAGAAAATGTCATGCTCAATCACACTCATAGATCTCGTATGTAAAGTTGTCTATACTGGGTTGCAGTGTTGAGCTGACGGCGGCGTACTCGGCACACATCATTAACTTTGAGGGTCGTCCGTACATCATCAGCAGCGAGATCTCTGCCTTCTTCTGGGACAAGGACCTCCTCCGCAGCATGGTGAGAAGAAGCACACTGCCGTAAAAACTTCTGTCATAAGCCTTTATTAAAAAGTGATTTTAGGCTTGATTCGGCTCATAATTTCTTCTCAAAGTCGGGGGGGGGGGATTGGCTTATTAGAGAGGTTTTTAATGCAGTCATTGTAGTTTAAAGCTGTTCAATTTTAACTGTTTTCCTTTTGAAAAATAAAATTACGATGAATTAAATATTGCTAAATGTGATTAATTTCGGTTTTCTCTTTTTCACCATTTGATATATTTTATCAAAATATATATCAAAATTATATGGAACCAATAATTCTCTCCTTCTCTGCCTGTAGCTGCGACAGAAGCGGATCGACATCCCGCGTAAAGTTTTCCCGCAAGAGGAATACGAAGATCTCTTCAATGAATTTGAGTAGTAAGTTTTGTAATATCATTTCTTTGAACAATTAGGATGTGTTGTACTTAATGTGTGAATTGGTTTTTTCACGAGGAGGTTGTTTCCCTGAGGACCACAACTACAAAGTGCCCTAGGCCCTGCTGACATTTCCCAGCTGGACTTAATTATGCATCAAATTTCTCACCCTTGCTCCCATTGGTTACTCATGTGGTCAGCTGGTCACACTTGGGTCAGGCTCTGACCAATTCATACTGACACTGTGCTAAGACAAGTGCAGTTTACTAGACACTGGCACTGTGCTTCAGTGGGGCCTAGTGGTGTGGTGTGTATATGTAATAGTCATAGTTTTAGGGTTTGGGCCCTATGACTATGATTTATGTACAGGCTGTTACTCATTACATCAGTATTGTATGGGTTAGTAGGCCTATGGCCTAGTAGCTTTTTAGGTGGATTTAGGGTGTTCATAATTTGTATAGGAGATGTATCCTATTTTATGATTTATTGGGCCTATCCCTTCCAGAGAATGTGTGAATTGATTTGTCCCTTCTTAATGTAAGATCCTTGGTTGAGTAAGATTTGATGGTGTACTGTAATGTATACTAAAAATAAAAGAAGGAAAAAAGTAAAATTTTGTGCAAATTTGACACAATGGGCAATTCAATGGCTGAATTTCCAACTTAGTAATATGTATGTCATTGTATACCTAAAGGTTCATAATTTACATGGGTCCATTTTACGTATTTGTAGTTACGGAATAAGTGGAGTGACAGACCGGGACGGACAACAGAAGACGCATCTCACCGTGTACAGTCTAGAGAGGTAAAGCCGCCCTCGATAAAACAACCGAAAATTGGAATCTAGAACACATGTTTAATATTTACGATAAATGTTTAAATCTATCGAAAGAGGAAAAAGACAATTATTGATGTATTTGCTGGAATTTCTCTATTGAATCATATTCATAAGATTTATCAGATACACTTCTCCATTGAACAAGACATCTCTTGGCCTTAACTCTTTTTAGGACGGCATTTCGCTAAACAAGACGTTTGTCATCATGATGCACCAATCCAGCACCAGCGAGTAAATCACCAGGGCTGCATTGGTGCCTCAAGACGACCCTTCAAAAGTGTCTCAACCCTGTAGGATCATTATGATGCTTGAATGCAGCCCTGGCGACTTACTCACCATGGCTGCATTCATCTCACATCATGACGACCGAGGGCATGATGCATTAAGGCATTATGCCGTCCTTAAAGGGTTAAAAAGTTATTGAATAAGACAACTTTAACCCACATTACCGTTCCTGTTGCAGCATCCCGTGTATCCTGGATGAGTTCGGCCACACGTGTGAGGAGCTACGGGCCGCCATACAACGTGAGACGGCCAACTTCAACCCAGACGACCCATACTGGAGGGTACGTTTAAACTTCTACTGTGTTAAAGCCAATTTCTTTCTTTTTTTTCATATTCCGTAGATTCTCGTATATATACGCCAGAAGGCGTGCTAATTATTCAGCAATGGGGGTCCCGGATGGATGGATTTTGGGAGTTGGGAGGGGGGGGGGGGGGTAGTAAAAAATGGCGCCCCCTTGACTGGGGATGGAACAAAATTAAACTTATCTTGGATGGGGCATTAAGAATGTCCACCGGTTTTCAGCAAAATAGCCTCTCTTGTTTCATTGTTGAAACGCATATCCCTGATTTTCTAAAATTGTTATGAAATGCCACAACTTTTCCTGCGGTTTCCTGCACTATATACCATCTTCAGAGAACTGTAACAATGGTATACAATAAATAACATGAAGTTAAGAGAATTGCTGGGAGTAATATTTGAATAAAAACACCTGACCTTTCCAGTGTTTTGTAGATAAATCTACATGTGTATTTTTATAGGGTGAGAACGACAGCGATGTGACAAGTGACTCGGGCAGCTTCACGTACGAGGCTAGCGAACTGAATGTGGCGCTTAAAACTCTACAATATCGCAGGTATGTCTCCAAAGGAGGATGGTATTGAATTATTCTTATCCATTAAAACAAAGGAATAGACAAGGATCAAACTTAAGGTAGTGCGTTGATCCCCTCCTCTCACGCCTAGAACAAAGGGACTAATAAGAAATTCACCCATAAATCATTTATAATGCTCTGTTCTCGAGTCAGGGGCCTAACCACAATGCATTGCTCTTAGTCAAGGGAAATCTACGGACCCCAATCCCCGCCCCCATTGTTAAAAAATGACTACTCTCTTAATGATGTGCCTCTACATGGGTGCCCACGATTTTGACCGTGTCGCTGTGTCGATTTTTAGTAAAAGGGCCGTGTTGCTGTGTCAAGTTTTATGTACATAAGAAATTAGAGAGGGATATCTGCAGGTCGATTTTTAACTTTACTGTTTTTTTGTCCGTCGATTTTCAAAAATGCTGTGTCACCTGTGTCGAAATTTAAAAAGGGCCGTGTCGCCAGTGTCGATTTTTACCCATGTAGGGACACAATAATGTTTAGTCTGTGTTTTATTTTACAGAAAGAACATCGTAGACAAGATGACGGAGTCGTTCACGGATGCAGCCGAGATGCAACGTAACGTAGAGGAGCTGGGGGACATAGAGAATAAGATAGCGCGGGTACAGGGTCTGATGAAGGACGCGGAGAAGAGAGGTATGTATCATGTAACTCTTTAAGGATGGCATCATGCCTGAATGCATCATGCCCTGAATGCATTATGCCCTTAATGCATCATGCCTTAATGCCTGATGCCTTAATGCATCATTTGGAGGAGCTGGGGGATATAGAGAATAAGATAGCGCGGGTACAGGGTCTGATGAAGGAGGCCGAGAAGAGAGGTATGTATCATGTAACTCTTTAAGGATCATGCCTGAATGCATCATGCCTTTGGTCGTCATGATGCATGAATGCAGCCCTTGTGAGTATGTAACTCGCCAGTGCTACACTGGTGCATCATGCCGACCCTTCAGCCTGGAGTGTCTCAAACCCCATAGGGTCAGCATCATCTGATCATGATGCATGAATGCAGCACCAGCAGGTAATTTTCTGCATTTATGCATCATGACGTCCAAGGGTATGATGCATTAATGCACCAAGCCGTCATTAAAGGGTTATTGGCCGCCTATTAGAACTTTAATCCCCCTTGTCCTAATGCCGAACTTACAGGTATGTATCATCACTATAGGATCGGCATGATGCTTGAATGAAGCGCAGGCGAGTCACTGGCCAGAGCTGCATTCTTGCATTATAACGACCATGGGCATAATGCGTTAAAGCTCTGATCACTTTTTGGTGGTCGGTAAACAAATTTTGATTGCCTAATTGAGGCAGGGGCGGAGAAAAACATATTCAGCTAAAAAGCCTTTGTTCACAACAGACTTTCGACTTGTCGGAGGATGGGGTACTATCATGATACCTAAAAGGCAGCTTGTATTAAATCACTTTACATTAAATCACTTTACATTAAATCACTTTACATTAAAGCTGGACCGTCAGGGAATAAATTCAGCATTTTCCATACATAGACTAAAAATGCTACAACATATTCACCCTGTCTTGTGCCTGTAAGAGCTGAGCTCCCAGCCCTTAAGTACCCTCTTGTGAATCAAAACTGAACTACCGTAAAACCCCTCCTTTAAGACGACCCCGCCTTTAAGACGACCCCCTTTTTTGAGATAAAAATCCGTCTTGTAGAAAAAAGACTTTAAAATGGTCCTCTCTTTGATACTATATAATAAAACCCCTCCTTTAAGACGACCCCCCATTTTGAGATAAAAACCCGTCTTGTAGGAAAAATAAATACCAAAATAAATCCGTCTTAAAGGAGGGGTTTTACGGTATATCCAAAAGTGCTTTTGGCCTCACTTCAACCATGACGGTGAAGCTTTAAGTCACTTTGCATTAAATCACTCAGCTGCCCACAAAGGGATAATTAAGTCACCTAACATGCAGCTTATTCAGCTTGTCACTTCGCATTTTAAAATGTACATGCTTTTCCTGCGTTTGCTTAATCCATGTAAAGCGCGGAGTGATATTGGAGGCGGCAAAGTTACCAAGGGTAGGTTGACGTCGGGTGTAGTCGTAGTGTCGTGGTGGTTCTCTCTGGTATGGATGTCCCTGTGGTGTGTTAACCCTGTAAGGACGGCATCATGCCATGATGCATCATGCCCTTCGTCGTCATGATGCATGAATACAGCCCTGGCGAGTAACTCGCCAGGGCTGCATTCATGCATCATGACGACCCTCTGGGGTTGAGACACTCCCGGAGGGTCATCATGATGCACCAATGCAGCACTGGCGAGTTACTCGCCGGGGCTGCATTGGTGCATCATGATGACAAATGTCATCTTTTCGCGACATCTTTAAAGGGTTAAGTGGAAGTACTTGTAGATGGATGTAGCTTGTGTATAGTCTGTGTGTGGTGGTTTTCTCTCATTTTTGGGCATTTACCGTAAATTCCAGCATACTACCCGCGGGTTGTACGCGAACCAAACGCAGCTTTCATTTGATACCAAACATGCCTATATAGGGTGCGGGTTATACGAGGGTTTTCTATTACTATAAAACAGTACTAAAATTGAAATTTTCAAATTCAAAAACGGGTTATAGGATTCCCCTGAGTTGGGGGTACGGGTTATACGCAAGATGCGGGTAGTACGCGGGAATTTACGGTATATTAGATTTCCATAGATTAAGCCAATCTCGTTTAACCCTTTATATTAGACCCTGATGTGTCGAACTCGCATTAATACGTAGAGATAAAAAAGACAGACCAAAAAAAGAGGATTCCTTTTTTTCAGAAACTTTATTTTATCAATACTTAATTTTTATTTTGTGGATGTGGTCTGCAATGTACTATTGTATGTCGTCCTCAAATCTGGCATTAGTGAGTAAGTGGGTGAAAGTGTTGTCTTGTTAAGTTGTAGAATAGCATAGACCAACTCAATATATTGTTAATATGGTGATTCTGTACAACCCCACCTGTAATACGCACCTCGCGTACAAGCCGCACCCTGAGTTTGAGGAACTCATATAAGCCGCACCTGAGGGGCTTGATTTTGGTTAGTGTAGTACTGAAATATACTCCTGTATTCATAAGCTGCACCCACCTTGGGGGAATCGTATTGCACTGGGCATGTACTGGGCTTCTGATTTGCATATATACCGTATACGCCACGGTTTTACAGTAATAATAGTTTGGATGTACCGTAAATTTCCGTGTACTACACGCATCTCGCGTAAAACCCGCACCCCCAACTCAGGGGAATCCTATAACCCATTTTGGAATTTGAAAATTTTAATTTTAGTACTGTTCTATAATAATAAAAACCCTCGTATAACCCGCACCCTATATAGGCATGTTTGTTATCAAATGAAAGCTGAGTCTGGTTCGCGTACAACCCGCGGGTAGTACGCGGGAATTTACGGTAGATTGTTTGTTGTGGGCTTGAATGGTGAAGTAAGTGTCCAGTTTGGTGTTCTTGGTATTTGTTTCTCATCACCGCGCGCATCATAGAAATTAGCTTTTGAGGGAAACTTTTAAATTTTTTTATTGCAATTTTTTTATGAAAACATGATAAAAATAGACATATATTGGCATATTTGGTACATTTTCCCCACTTTTAAAGACCAATGAATTCTTTACTACTAAGATGTGAATTCTGGTTGTGAAAAACATGTCAGGACATTTTTGCCTGCGAGTAAAAAGAAAAAAATTTAAAAAGGCTCACCTCGTCATATTTTTCATTCCTTGGTAATGAGAAACCACTTTCTTTTTGAGTGGCATAAACACCGGTCTCGTATATAAAAACCCTGAGGGTTTATTTGCAACGACATGCTTGTAGTAGATATCTTTGCAAATCCCTCCAATGGGCATAACCCTTCTGCTTCTCTGCTAGAATACCTAGAAAATAAGACTTCTATTATAAAATGGGATTACTGCTTTCTTTTTCAGAAGTGAAGACTGACGATGATTTCATTCAGCAATGTATATCACGACAGTACAACAATAACGTAACTCAGGTAAGGACTCTGAACACAACACCTGTTATTTGGTAATTCATTGACATGTCATCCAAAATTTTAGAAATTCATAATTTATTTTTATTTTTATGAGATGAATTTGCTATTATTTTTTATCAGATAAGAACAAGATTATAGTAAATTGACCACTGTATTCGACGTAATTAGTGTCCTTACCGTAATAAGTGCCCCCCTCTTTTTGTTGAAGACCTTTTGCGGACTAAAAAATGCCTTCTTTCAAATATTGGAGACACTTTAAATCAAACAAAAATACCATTTACATAACCATATGCATATCTTAGCTCTCGGATCCTTCTTATGTCGAATGCAATACTGTATTCGACGCAATAAGCGCCCTCCCCCTAATAAGCGCCCCCTGCCCTTTTTGGGGCATATTTAAACAAGAACAAAGGCTCAGATATCCTGATTTTGGAGGCAATTAAACTCTTAAGTACTTAAAACGCCATGAAAATAATTTTATAAGCGCCAAGGGCACTTATTACGTCGAATACGGTATACCAATTATCTGCAAAAATTGTGGAAAAAATCAAATATTTGAATTGGGACTTACTTGATTTAGTACTGAAGGAGTAGTTAGTGGTGGGGAACCCATCCAATCCAAATATTTGAATTATCTTTTCTCCTATCCAGTCGGCCTCCAACACTACGGCGCCGCTTCCCCAGGCGTCCTTCACGAACGCTGGAGCCTCGACGACCGCCTCCACCCCGGGCACGAACCCCTACCTGTCCACCACCGCACCCGGGTTTACCACCAACACCTACAGCAACCAACCCACCAGCAGCTACAGCGGCATGCCTACCTCCAGTACTAATAACAACCCACTAGACATGTCAGTCCTCATGTCATCACTCCTACCGGGCATGGACATGGGAGGTGGTACTAACACCATGGCTGGTGGCAATACCATGGCTGGTAACAATGCCATGGGGGCTAACACCATGGCCGGCATGTCAATGATGGGAGGTTCGAACCCCATGGGTGGCATGGCGGGTATGGGCGGAGGCGCCAATACCATGGGTGGTATGGCCGGTGCAGGCGGTATGGGCGGAGGAGGAGGCGGTATGGGCGGAGCAGGCGGTATGACCGGAGGAGGCGGTATGGGATCGGGTGCCAACCTGACCCCGGCCCAGCAGCAGTTCATGCTACAGTACAACATGATGTTAGCCCAGCAGATGATGACCGGCACCAACCCCATGATGATCATGGGCGGCATGCCGGGGTTCGGCTTCCCCACCTCTACTCCGGCTGCCGCTAGCTTCCCCGGTCCCTCCATGCTCAATACCCACGGGCCGGCCGCCGCCAGCGGGCAGGGACTCCAGGCCGGGTTCTCTAACCAGTCACAGACTCCCGCGAGTAGTCAGGGATTCTCCGCGGGGAATAATAACCTGGCCCAGGCTCAACCCGCGAGCAGTCACAGCTCTGCCTTTTCTGGTGCCCAGACTTTACCTGCCAGTAATCAGGGTCCCGCGACCACTAACAGCACCCAAGGCCTCTACTCAGGTTTCTCCGCAGGCTCCTCGATCTATACCCCAACACAGACGCCCGCGGCTAGCAGTAGCCAAGCCCCTACACCAGCAGCTGCTACTAGTAGTCAGAGTAGCCTCTACTCCGGCTTCCCAGGGGCTTCTATGATGAATACACTCACATCGGCCGCCGCTAGTTTCTACACCCCCGCCCAGACATCGGGTACCGACACGACGACCAGTCAGGACGTTAACTCCCCGGCGGGGGGTCAGATGTCGATGGCGGACATGTCCATGTTGTTGTTAGGACAGGGTCGTGGTGTGCCGAGTCACCTCCAGGGGGGGCAACAGTCGCAGCAGTCGGAGCCCCGACCGGGCGGACTACAAGACACACCCTCTACCAGCTCCAGTACTGCCAGCCAGCAGCGACAGACAACCGCACCCGCCAAACCACAACCAGCTAAGGCGAATAAGAAGAAGAAGCTGAGGAAAGACAACTAAAGACTGGAGTCAATCTAGATAACTACAGACTGGAGTCAATTTAGATTACTAAAGACTGGAGTAAATCTAGATTACTAAAGACTGGAGTCAATCTAGATTACTAAAGACTGGAGTCAATCTAGATAACTACAGACTGGAGTCAATCTAGATTACTAAAGACTGGAGTCAATCTAGATAACTACAGACTGGATTCAATCAGAAAACTACAGACTGGAGTCAAAATAGATTACTAAAGACTGGAGTCAATCTAGATAACTAAAGACTGGAGTCAATCCAGATTACTAAAGACTGGAGTCAATCTAGATTGCTAAAGACCGGAGTCAATCCAGATTACTTAAGACTGGAGTCAATCTAGATTGCTAAAGACTGAAGTCAATCTAGATTACTAAAGACTGGAGTCAATCTAGATTACTAAAGACTGAAGTCAATCTAGATTACTAAAGACCGGAGTCAATCCAGATTACTAAAGACTGGAGTCAATCTAGATTGCTAAAGACTGAAGTCAATCTAGATTACTAAAGACTGGAGTCAATCTAGATTACTAAAGACTGAAGTCAATCTAGATTACTAAAGACTGGAGTCAATCTAGATTACTAAAGACTGAAGTCAATCTAGATTACTAAAGACTGGAGTCAATCTAGATTACTAAAGACTGGAGTCAATCTAGATTACTAAAGACTGAAGTCAATCTAGATTGCTAAAGACCGGAGTCAATCCAGATTACTAAAGACTGGAGTCAATCTAGATTACTAAAGACTGAAGTCAATCTAGATTACTAAAGACTGGAGTCAATCTAGATTACTAAAGACTGGAGTCAATCTAGATTACTAAAGACTGAAGTCAATCTAGATTGCTAAAGACCGGAGTCAATCCAGATTACTAAAGACTGGAGTCAATCTAGATTACTAAAGACTGAAGTCAATCTAGATTACTAAAGACTGGAGTCAATCTAGATTACTAAAGACTGGAGTCAATCTAGATTACTAAAGACTGGAGTCAATCCAGATTACTAAAGACTGGAGTCAATCTAGATTACTAAAGACTGGAGTCAATCTAGATTACTAAAGACTGAAGTCAATCTAGATTACTAAAGACTGGAGTCAATCTAGATTACTAAAGACTGGAGTCAATCTAGATTACTAAAGACTGGAGTCAATCCAGATTACTAAAGACTGGAGTCAATCTAGATTACTAAAGACTGGAGTCAATCTAGATAACTAAAGACTGGAGTCAATCTAGATTACTAAAGACTGGAGTCAATCTAGATTACTAAAGACTGGAGTCAATCTAGATTACTAAAGACTAGAGTGAATCCAATATCCGGGTATCTTGGATCTCCTTGGTGAGACCGGAAGTAATACCCTGGAGTTGCTAACCTTATATGACAGCAGAGTGCTTTAATTAACCATTTAAGGGCCGCATAGTGCTTTAATGCACTTGGTGCTTTTGTCATCACAATGCATCAAGACGGCGAATGAAGCCTTGTGCGGTCCTTAGAGGGTTAAAACAACATAAAGTTCCATCGTCCACCTAGACTATTCATTAGTCTTCATTGTTCATCGCCACAGCTAAGTTCATTTTCATAGTGATAACTAATATAATTTATGAAACGATGATGGTTTCATGTCATTTTGCTTCTTTCAGTTTTATGAAATAATCATGCAAAACTTGCAATGCAGTTGTGATATCCAAGAAGGTCATTATTAACCGATAACCAGAGATATATTTGATTTCATGCATTTGTAGATATCCATTTTTATAGACAGAATGTTTGTACGTGTACCGGTACTACCGAGCTCAAAGCGGTTTGTTGTGTGGAGTAAGTTGTTGACTGCGAGCGTTGTGAGTCAGTATCGTGATCCATGGTGTCTATTTTGTGCGCATATCATGTTGGTACAGTGTATACAGGACAGGGGTAGACACTAATGCGTAGTTTTGGGTCCAGGCCCGCAGTTTTTTGCAGAATGTGCTATATAAGGGCCTTATATTAGTATTAGTCCTGTGTTAGTTCCGCCCGCCGCGTCCAGGGGGCACTGCAGACCTCCCTGACGACGGTCACCGGGCTACTGGGTGTTTGTTTATTTCTCCCTGACTCCACAATTTTTAAGAAAGTTTGTCTGACAACTATGGTCATCCAATGTATCATTGGAAAGAGAAAAATGTGCCCAAATTAACCATATTGGTTATATTTTATCATTAACAAATCGGTAATATACATGTGTTTTTTCCCCATAAAAAAACACTTAATTGTGACCATTGGCCCACAGATCTTAGTCCGGGCCATAGCTTTCTTGGGCTACGGGCCCGGGTGGCCAACAGCTGAAAAAGTTAGTGTCTACCCCTGGTATAATACATCTTGATTTCGGTATGTTACCTCAATGTTGACACTTCAAGGATGGCATAATGCCTTAATGCATCATGTCCTCGGTCGCCATAATGCATGAATGCAGCCCTGGCAAGGCTAATCGACAGTGCTGAATGAGTAGCCAAACTCATAGGATAGACATAATGCATGAATGCATCCCTGGCGAGTCACTCCCCCGGGCTGTATTAATGCATTATGTTGGCCGAGGGCATAATGCATTAAAGCACAATGCGGCCCTGAAGGGGTTAAGCAGATTAGTTACATAGAAACATTAGTTACAGCTAGATGCTATGATAATATGCCAAGTTGAGTTGAAAAATCTCGCACCTGGATACATTCAGTGTCAGACTTAGAACGTCTAATAGCAACGTGATATAATTGCATGGTTGCGTAATGTGATTTAGTGAGACCTATTCATCTTTAACCCTAATGGTGTTTGATTTGTTTTGTGTGACAAATGTATGGCTAGGTGCTATAAAAGCTGCATTAAGTTCACTGTGATTTGTTTTAAATAAAGGTAGACTGCCTGCCGGAGTACATGTGTATCAAAGATGACCTTGCCACTTAAATTTGCAATAACAAAAGTAATTATGTTTTGGTCTACCTTTGAAATAATAAAAAAGTAGGATTTAAAATACTCTAATTACGACCCTAATTATCTTTGATGTCAACAGGCCTCCAGGTGTTAAATGTCAAGGTCATGGAGCGTGATATGAAGTGCTATAGGTGGGAGGGAGTTGTACACAGGCGTCAGTGTAGACTTATGTTGGCCTTTGTTTTGACTGGTTTAGGATTATAGAACCGTATGGATCCCTTTAACCATTACTAAACGTATGAGACTTCAATCTAAGTAAAAGCTTACCTGAGTTTTTAGATGTATATTAAGTCGGATCATTGTTCAGCAATTACTGTGGATAACTGTTTCTTTGTATGTGTCAAGTTAAGACAGACTGTCCCATTATTATTGCCGCACATGAGGAAATCTGGATGTATCTAAGGAAGTGGTCATTACTTAAAATCAGGGGGGGGGGGGGGGGGGGAAGGGGGGGGTCGCAGGTTGGCCATTTTTCAGGCCTCTCCAAAGGTTCAAATATCGCCAGCCCAAGCTTTAAACTTAATACATGTAGGTATTAATTAAATGCGCATGATTGTCAGTGAAAATGGTGAAATTTATGGTCACTCCCCTCAGAGCATTGAAAATGCTCCCACCCCCCGTTGTTGAAATATGACCCCTCCCTAACCCTATACATTGTGTGCAGGGAGCAAAGCGACCATTTTCGTCTTCCTGCGATTAAAATGTAGATAAGTGCTCACAGGTCAAACAGATGTCAGGCTGTATTGGTATCATGTGTCAAAGTCATGCTCCTAGAAGGTGCTCAGAATGGTGACTTATCTCGACCAATAAATCTTTTTGGTTCATGAAATACTGGTGTTTTTAACATTTATTTCCTGGGTGTTCAGGTGTATCGGTGGTGTACTTGTATTTAAACCACGGTGGTGGAGCAGAACAATAGAGTTCGCACCTTGGTTATATAGCATACCCAGGTTTAAAACAGATAGACAATGGTTATGAGAAGGTATGTAGATTAACCACAGCTTGCTGGTAGGGCGACTTGGGCTTCGCCCTCGTCTGGCCCCCACCAGCAAGCTGTGGTTAATTCTACATACCTTTTAATAGCCATTGTCTATCTATTACTTAACCCAGGGTGGGCGGCTAAGACAAAGGCTTCACACGTTGGGTATATCGTATACCCGAGGATTAAGTCAGATAGACAAGACCTGGCCAGGGACCTTCCATATGCCCACTGGTCAGCGGCTCGGTGTATAACACCTCGTCTTGACCCTGTGGGGCAGTGAGTATATGGAAGAACCGTGTCCAGGTGTAGTCTATATAACACATAGCACATTTGAAGAAGCGGCATTCTCACAAAGGGCCTGCATATGTAGTGAACGTATGTGGACGTTGTGGCACCCAAAATTTACGCTCCGAAAAAAATAGTGTACCCAATGTTCAACGGCCATTTGTGTCAGAGGGATACGTGAGGTACAAAAAATACGAAAATTATTCCCAAAAAGGGTCATGTAGAAAAAAGGCAAATTACCCCAACTTTTGAAGTGGGGCAACAACAGAATCGTCAGATACACTCAAGCATCACACCGACCCCACAAGGTTGATACAATCCCAAAGAGATTGCAAAAGAGGAGATTCAAGCTGCATATTTTCCTTATGATAATTTGAAATTGATTGAACTATTTTAAACAGCACAAATTAAAAAAAATCCAATATCCATAGGGTCCTGAAGGGTAGATGCATTATGTCAGTAACCTGGCGAGTAACTCACCGGGGCTCCGTTGGTGCATGTCAAACAGGGTTGCCACTGTCAGTGAAAATGTCAGTGAACATATTTTTCGTTCTAGGTCAGGGAATATCAGATTTTCTGGCAAAATGTCAGAGAAAATGATATTTTCTGAAAATGTTAGTGAAAATGGTATTTTGTCAGGGAAAATCTTTGAAATACCAAAAAATAGTCACCCGTTTTCTCTGAAAAAGCCTGTAATTTACTATGATTTCAAGGGAGAAAAATATTGAACTCCTCGAAAGGGAGGTGGTAGAATTTTTTGTCCGCACGCGATACACAAAATCCCTGTTGTTAAATAATGACCACTCGCTAAGTAAAAGATAACTTTAAAAAGAGTGCATATTCATAGTTTGAGGGCATTTAAAAACATAGGGTTTATGTGCCGATTGTCAGGGAAATTTGATATAACGTCAGGGAAAAATCAGGGAATCTAAATCTACCTTGTCAGTGGCAACCCTGTCAAATATCTCTGACCAGGTGCTGTCTCTGACCGGGTGCCATCTCTGACCGGACATCACTTTGGGAGTTTAGGTACCTTCTACCAACAGCAGGAGGCTAATTATAATTACATAACAACTGCCATAAAGTTTTTACAAATCCTTATATATATGAGTATAGGTTAACAATTAAAAAACACATTCCTCTGACAACAGGTCAGAGACGGCACCCGGTCAGAGACCGCACCTGGTCAGAGACCGCACCCGGTCAGAGACAAAAACATTGGCCCAAGGTCGTGAGACACAGCCATATACATAAGGACTTGTATATCTTCATGGCGGTTGTTATATAATTATAATCATAATTAGCCTCCTGCTGTTGGTATTTTGACCTTATCATGCCAAACCGGTCAGAGACGGACCTGGTCAGAGACGGCAGCCAGTCAGAGACGGCACCCGGTCAGAGACGGCACCCGGTCAGAGACGGCACCCGGTCAGAGATGGCACCCGGTCAGAGACGGCACCTGGTCAGAGACAAAAACATTGGCCTAAGTTTGTCTGCCTTCATGCATGATGTATCATATAGACACTTATATTGAAACTGTGTAGAAAAGTAGTATTTGAGCCCGCCTTAGTTATGATTGGGGGCCCAGGCCCCTCTGCCCCTACTTTTCCCTAGGCGAGAGAGGCAAATATTGGAAATTGTGTGTATTGTATTGCAGGTCTTGACAATGTTTTTTGTTTTTTTGGGGGGGAGCAAACATATATCCAGCCCCCCCCCCCCCCTCCTATTCAGTGATGGGGGGGGGCTGCCCCCTTTTCCTACGCCACTGCATAATATCAGCTATTTTCCATTAGTTAACTTCAGCTCTGCCACTAGTTTACATGTAGAGAGACAGCTATTAAAATAAGTGTATTTGTGAGAAAAAAGATTGTTGCTATTTTCAGTGCATCTGCCCACTTTTGCCCCTTCGCCTTCGGCTATACATGGGTATCCACATTTTTGACCATGTCACACAGTGTCGAATTTGAGAAAAGTGGCGTGTCGCTGTGTCCAATCTTATTTATTGCATTATGCTATTTTTTACTGTGTCCGTCGAATTGAGAAGTGCTGTGTCGCTATGTGGAACGTGTCGATTTCTAACTCATGTATAGTCACAATTCTGCTTTCCCGTTGAGACATTAATATCCTTGAAAACTATGGTTACCCATGATATATCAATGGAAAGGGAATTCCGTTTAAATATACTAATGGATACACTTTAAAGTCAGATCTTTTGTGTATTTTTTTTTTGATTGCTGTTAAGTAGAGAAAAATAAATTACGTTCTCTGTTTCCATGGCAACCAAAATTCCAATTTTCAAAATTGCTTGGAACATGGACATGGGAACAGGGGAATCCTTTTTCTAGGAATAAACTTTCTACAGAAAGCAAATGCATCTTTCAATTTTATTCAACGAGTTATAACATGAGTATGTACATATCTATAATACTATTGTTTACTACGGGTTACATAGCGCATTAATGCTAATTCTTTGCCAGCAAATTGAACTTCACCTTGAGACATGTGAAATCATGACGACCAAGGACATTAAAGCATGTGCGGCCCTTAGCCCTTCAAGGACAACATGTCGCTAAAACATTAAATCTGTCGTCATAATGCAGCAATGCAACCCTGGCGAGTAACTCGCTGCATTGGTGCATCATGCTGACCCTTCAGGAATGTCCCATCCCTGAGCGTCAGTATGATGCTTGAATGTAACACTGGCGAGTTACTCGCCAGGGCTGCTTTCATGCATGATGACAAACGAGATCATGCTGCATTGTTGCATTATGCCATCCTCAAAGAGATGATTACAGCGTTTTCATTGGCGTGTAGATAGGTATCACATGTGGCTGGAGTATCGGGAGTCGACGGAGGCAGGGGAGAACCCATCGTTGTCGTAGCACCTCTGCTGTATTTCCCGTTTGCAGGTTTGGGCCACGGAGACTGCATCCCCTGTAACAGGGTCCCACAGTGTTACATTACAACTGCATGTGGAAACAGATACATGGGTAAAAGACCTGATTCCTAACCCTCTAATTGTGTTGTGTCAATTTAACCATTTAATGATGGCAAGTCGCCTTCTAGCCCTAGTACTAAGGGTCATTATCATTAATTGAGATTTAGAGAATGAAGCAGTTATCCAATATGACTTATGGTAATTAAACAAAATTAGAAAAAAAAAGAAAAAAAAGCTGTGTCTCACAAACATGGGCCAATGTTTTCATCTATGACCGGATGCAATATTTGACCGGCTAGCAAGGAAAAGGCAAATATAGGGCGGAAGGAGACTATCAATACGGAGAAAAGGTCACTTATTCCTTTTCAGCATAGAAAAGGCCAATAAACTAATTTTAAATATGTAAAAAATCCCCCCTATTTTTGGACTGTAATAGGTGTCCTACAACGTAACGTTAATGTTCATGTGACGTCTTTGACCAGTATAAAATAAAGTGTAAATAAAAGAGAAATGAAACGCATAGTGAATACTGCAATAGTACATAACTTTTGTATTAACAAATCACAGAACAAAAAAATAATTCAGTTTTTTTTATACCAGTCAAAGATGGCACCCGGTCAAAGATTGCTGCTGGTCAAAGACGACAACGATATGGCCCGATCTCATGAGACACAGCCACATATGTTTCTTATTATAAGTTATGATATTATTAGAACCTAGAATTCTACATCCATAACCTTTTTGAGACAGCATAGTGCTTCTATCGGCCAGGTCCTGCGTGATGCATGAATGCTGCCTTGGTGAGTACCATGCTGCATTCATACACCATGCCATGCCCATGTCGACACTACAGGGCTGACACACTCCCAAAGGGTCGGCATGATGCTATAATGCAGCACTGGCGAGTTACTTGCCCGCGATGCATTGGTGCATCATGATGACACATGTAGCGTTACAGAGACATGCCGTCCTTACAGCGTCAACTGTAGGCTCAGTCTCATGAGTGTGTAACAATTCAACCGTCTTTGACCGGGTGTAGTTTTTGATCGGGTGTAGTCTTTGACCAGGTGTAGTCTTTGACTGGGGAGTGACAAGATGGGATAAATGAGGCCTATACAGTAAGGAAATCGGTGAAATACTGCAATAGTTTGTTAATACACGTTCATTGGAAACATAAGTAAAATCTTTGTATTTACATACAAGCTTACTATGCACAGTGTAGCTGTTTAAACTCAAAATTATATATAAAGTGACGTCTTTGACCAGGCAGAGGGAAATAATAATATTATAAATGTTCTACTATGCATAGTAGCTCAGTATATGAATATAACAAAATTGACTTAAGTTTGCTTTAAACGTGTATCAATTTATGGATGCACTATTTCCCAGCTTTTCCTACTACATAGGCCTTATTTCTGCCGTTTTAATGCTGCCTGGTCAAAGACTACACCTGGTCAAAGACGACACCCGGTCAAAGACTAGACCCGGTCAAAGACTACACTCGGTCAAAGACTACACCCGGTCAAAGACTACACCCGGTCAAAGACTACACCCGGTCAAAGACTACACCCGGTCAAAGACTACACCCGGTCAAAGACTACACCCGGTCAAAGACTACACCCGGTCAAAGACTACACCCGGTCAAAGACTACACCCGGTCAAAGTTGAATTGTTACAAAGTCATGAGACTGAACCTGTACATGTATACAACTTACCACTGAGTTCACCGTTGACGTACGGCGCCGCTGTCAGTTGTTCACCTTCATATGCCTTGTTGTCTAAAGCTGGAAGGGGAAATCAACATCCATTTTCATGAACATCATAATATCAGGGGATTTATCCTACATTTCTATAAGCGTCGTAAATATTTTGTTAAGAATACTAGACTCTGATTTAGAAATGTTAAATAAAAATGCAATGGTGTACTCTCTTGTGGAGTAGCCTAACATGGCATATATGTAATACATTAGAACGTATGTAAATTTAGTACCTTCTTAATTGACTAGAAAAAAGAAATTTTAAGAGTCACAGTTCTATGGGCCTTAACATCATGATGCATGAATACAGCCCTGGTGATAACTCAACGGTGCTGCATTCAAGCATCATGCCAACCCTGTGGGAGCTGATACACTCCCAAAGGGTCAGCATGATGTATGAATGCAGCCCTGGGGTGTAGATTCACATTAAAGTGATATGCAGCCGTTAGGGAGGCACTGTCATGGTCCCCATTACTCACAATACATGTAGCCAAAATATCATGGCTGTGCCTCTTTAAATGTTTAATCAATCTGAAAAAGACCTGGGTTCAAATCCCGGTGTTTCCGGAAACGTCTTTTCAATAGTCACCTTTGAATATGCAGCCCTTATAGAGGTCTTGCCACGCTCCCGAATAATCCCAATATACATAGTAGAAATATCATGGCAGTGCCTCTTTAAAGGGTTAATCAATCTATTAAAAAAATCCCTCTGAGATTACTCACGGTCAGAGAGTTTATTGTTATTATTATTGTTGGTGTCAGCCGGGTGTCCGATCCTATCAAAGATGTACACGTATAGCACAGTGGCCAGAGTGGCCCCCGTGATGGGTCCAAACCAGTAGATCTGCAATAGAAACGCATTCAATTCAATTCAATTCAAAGCTTTATTTCAGACTCAGTTGAGGTACAAAAGGTCCATAGGATCATGAAAAAAAAACAGAGTTGACAATACACGTTATACAAAAAATACAAAAACACAGAACAATTAGACATGCAACATAAATGCACATGTACAATGAGAAAAACTGTTAAATCTGTGGAGCATATGTGTTATATCATTTTATTGATTTACATGAATAACACTCCCCTAGAAAGGCACTAAATTTTAAAAGAAAACAAGATTAAAAAACATCCTAGGTGATTTAATGAAATAAGTCTGTGAGAGGTCTTGAGGAAGTTTAAGATTCACAAACTCCCAGCCTGCCGCAAGTTGTTGCGGCAGATGCCCCCTAGCAGGCCTTTAAGTGACCTAGTAGGCACTGGGTTCAGTTCAACATTAAATCAACATTGAATCAACATTGAAAATCAGTTCTCATTGTTGATTCAATGTTCTGTGCCCACTGGGAAGCAGCCCCCGACACGCACCACAGTTGGCACTAAATGAAAAATGCACCATGTATATGCTCGTCAGGACATACTCACATGGGAGCGTCAACAAGAAAATCTGTCCACTCTTAAAATTACCAATCTTAAAAACATTAAAGTTAATAACATTAAAGATTTGTTTAAGATTATTGCTGCCCACCATCGCCTTGCATACTGGCAAGATGGCACTACTAGTTACGACCAGCACTGGTGTTGTTAGTGTATGTATTAGGGGGCCCCGAACCCCCGTTTCTTTCTTATTCTTTTTCCAAATGACAACACACCCATAACCAAACCTTTAGCTTGACTGATGTAACCTTCTTAGGCTATGTGGAAGGAGGTGGACTGTGGTGTGCATTCTATCATGACAGTGGGGCCCTCTAGTGTTATAATCATCCATTTTAAGATTATCCATTTTAAGATTATTTATTTTAAGATTATCCATTTTAAGATTATTTATTTTAAGATTATCCATTTTAAGATTATTCATTTTAAGATTGGAAAGATTTTAAGATTGGACAAATTCTGTTGTTGACGCTACGATGTGAGTACATTCACTTGTGCCATATATATAGCTATATATGTATAATGTGATATTCTTCTGCCAAATAAAAACTCAAACTCAACTTAGTCACACATACTCCTCCATTAGAACTAGTATTAAAAATCTGTACCCAGACACTAATATGTGTCTGCCAAATCAAACACGCTCACTCACCCAGTGGTTGTCCCAGATGCCCATCACGGCGGCGGGGCCCAGAGAACGGGCCGGGTTCATACTTGCTCCCGAGAACTCCCCCTGCACAATGGACATTTAGTCACGGTTTATTTTTTATTGACTTTTTGCATTATACTCAATATGTTTTAGATATGTCAGTTTCCTATAGTTGACTTTAGGATACAGTCCTCGGATTACTTGCGAGGGCTGTATCCACACATTTTGAAAGTTAAAATATTATTACTGGACATCGATTCTCTGTCTCTTTGTAGCTCTATAGTGATCGATGCCCAGTTTTATACTTCAGACCAGTGGCTCATTTTGGCTGTTTTTCGCCTCACAGATTGCTCCTAGCGCAAAATCCTGACTAGGTGTCAATATATTCTCTATGCCAATGTGTAATATGAGGGTAGAAAACAGTGGAACCTCAGTTAGAAAAAATCCTACTGAACAGTTTTTGAGAAAATTAGGGTTTTGTTGCCCTTTTTTGCTGTTTTTAGTACATTTCCTACATAACCCGTGAACGTCAGCATTTCTCAATTTTCAGGTATTTAGAATTAGAATTTGACATTTTTTTATTCGCAGTAGGATTCCTGAATACCGAGCCATTCTAGAAAAGCTATTCTTTGGAAAAAATACTTAGTATTTCTTGATGATTTTCGTTGCACAAATTTAGGTTGTAATATAAAAACTGCATTGTCATCCAATCAAAGTGTTTATGCACTGTTGATGGTCACCCCCTCCCACCCTCTTCACTGTGCATTGAAGGAGAACAGGCAGGGGAGGTACACGTGTCTGTATATAGCTGTTGACCTGGGTGCTGGGTGCATTTTTAATTTATGGGGTGCCAACTGTTCATGAAAGAAAATTCAAATAGATTTTTTTTTTTTTAGTATCAGATTAATGCAACTACAAGTCGTGATAGCACTTAAAGCATTCTATTTGCATTAATATGAATGGTGGCCACCTTATGGGGTGCCAAATATTCATGAAAGAAAAATTGATAAGAATTTGTTTTTTATTAGCATTAAATTGATGCAACTACAATTCGAGATTGCATTTCAAGCATCGGGGCATTCAATGAATGGTAGTCATCTTAAATATATGGGGTGCCAACTGTTCATAAATAAAAAAAAGAATAGAATTAGTTTTTTATTAGTATCAGATTAATGCAACTACAATTTGTGATTGCACTTAAAGCATTGTGGCATGAAATGACTGGTAGTCACCTTGAATGTATGGGGTGCCAACTGTTCATGAAAGAAAAAAAAAAAGTTTTTTTTTTAAGAATCAAATTAATGCAACAGCAACTCAAGATTGCATTTAAGCATTATGGCATTCAATGATTGGTGGCCATCTTGAACCTATGGGGTGCCAACTCTTCATGAAAAAAACAACTAAATTGGATGTTTTTAACAGTTTAAAATTGATGCAACTACAATTCGAGATTGCATTTCAAGCATCGGGGCATTCAATGAATGGTAGTCATCTTAAATATATGGGGTGCCAACTGTTCATAAATAAAAAAAAGAATAGAATTAGTTTTTTATTAGTATCAGATTAATGCAACTACAATTTGTGATTGCACTTAAAGCATTGTGGCATGAAATGACTGGTAGTCACCTTGAATGTATGGGGTGCCAACTGTTCATGAAAGAAAAAAAAGAAAGTTTTTTTTTTAAGAATCAAATTAATGCAACAGCAACTCAAGATTGCATTTAAGCATTATGGCATTCAATGATTGGTGGCCATCTTGAACCTATGGGGTGCCAACTCTTCATGAAAAAAACAACTAAATTGGATGTTTTTAACAGTTTAAAATTAATGCAACTACATTTCAAGATTGCATTTAAAGCATTGTGGCATTCAATGAATGGTGGCCATCCTAAACCTATGGGGTGCCAACTGTGTTTGAAAAAGGTATCAAATAGAAATGTTCTTATATAGATATCAAATTAATGCAACTACAATTCTTCATTGCACTGAAAGCATTGTGGCATTTAGTAAATGGTAGCCATCTTGAATGGGTTGAATGAAGGAAAAATCAAATAGGATTTGTTTTTTTGATAGTATCAAATTAATGCAACTACAAGTCAAGATTGCATTTCAAGCATCGGGACATTCAATAAGTGATAGCCATCTTGAATCTATGGGATGCCAACTGTTCATGAAAGAAAAATAGAATAGATTTTTTTTATTAGTATCAAACTACTGCAACTGCAATTCGAGATTACATTGAAAGCATGGTGGCATTCAATCAATGGTTGCAATCTTGAATTTCGAAATGAACATACACACAGACATATAGGCATGAACATGGTGTTCTCCTTCATATAGATATTCATGGATTTCTACTTCTAATAAATATAGCTTTCTGTTACATGGATGTCGATGTCCAGTTTTAGATATATATCCATATAGTGCATTGGAGTGCTATAATGTTGGACTGCTGTATATTTCTTTCACATTTTATTTATGAACCACTAACATTTGAATAAGATCTTTTACTATTAATAAGAAACGTGTAAACGAATTATATATAAACTATATGACTATTTACATATGTTTATTCTTTATTTTTTCAAATACTGACAGATATGAAAAAAGTTGATACAGAGTGCTTAAGAGCAAAAAATCTGAAATAAGAGCAAAAAAAGTCAGTTACCCCCGAGGCACCTCCAACTGCTACGGCCATGCCTATGATGATAGGGTTCATGTAGACGGGGCGCCGAGCGGCGTTAGCAGACCCGTGGATGGTGAACATGAGGAGTGACGTCACCCAGATCTCCGTCACTAACCCCTGCCCTGCCGTCAACCCGGGGTGCACCACTGTGGCCGCCAACGTGCCCCGGAACTCAGCCGGGGTAAGCCTGCCGGAAGAGAATATTGTTGTTGGTATGATTTTTATTGGCAATAATTCGTAGAACAAGTCACGTTTTTCAATCAGAGCCAAGAACAAAGAATGTATGAAATGATAAGTAAATGTTCATATGGGTACACATAACCGGCACCACATGGGCGACCTTCAGAAAATATTCGCCATTTATAACAATTTAGGTAATATATCAAACTACGCACTCGGCTATGAAATCACAGCACACTAAAGTCAAGTGAGTGCTTTAATGTATGTTTAATACAAAAATAGAAAAATAGACAATACTTTACTAATTGTCCACCGGAAACACAGACATAACATGAATACATATAGTAGGTGATAAAGTGAGTATCTTAGATCAGAGAGAGTAGGACATCGGGACTAGCAGTCTCATTATCACATTAAATACAAAGATTGAACGTGTGGTTTACATCACAAATGACTCAGGGTTAGGGTGATAAAGTGATTGAATTGAGGAATTGATTGACAGCAAGACCGAATCTGTAAATATTGTGATTGACTTTTCCCTTACTATTGGTCGTTATTGTGTGGGGTCTGAATTTATTACCGTACTGTATAATATAACAATAGCAAAAACTCGTATATAAGCTGCACCCCGACTCGGTGCTGATCCTATAAGTCGCACCTGCGATCTGATTTGCGTATAAGCCGCGGTTTAAAGGGTCATTGTATAGCTACAGAGTATACACTATAGTGCTGCCTAGTAATATGTCGACAATACTTATAGGCTGTGAGGGGAGGGGCTTGGAGCTACAACCTTAAAGTGCAGTGAGACGTGACAAGGCTATTTTCGGTTTTGTATAGTGTAACTGTATAGGTCAAGTTACATATACTTGAGTGTGCTAACTATATGGGAGAGGTGGTGGGCAAACAAACCACAGGACTGTGACCCTCAGGTATATGCACCATGAGTCAGTCAGTTATGTCATTATACATAGCCAAATAGGTTCTGAAGGAAGAATACATCCTGTCATATACATGGCACATATGTTGTATAGCGAAATCTGCATATAAATACAACCCACAAGCAATTAAAAATAAACCTTTCAGTAATTGTCCTGGTGTGTGGCTATCATAGTGAGGTTACTTAACCATGTGTAGCCTTTGTTTGCCCACACTGTGATGTTGCAAACCTTTATATGTAACTCGACCTATGGGGGACATTCAAGTTTCCTAGTTGGCCTGCCCCTACCTGTAAGTAGCTGTAGACTTCACGGCTCTACAAAGAGGCCAGGTACTTAGAACAAGTGATGAAGTGGTCATTATTTGGCAGTGGCCAGGGTAGGGGTGGTAATGACGGTAGATAGTGGCAGCATGCTCTATAAGAATGCATGTGTTGCTTTTGTTTGCCCACACTATGACGTAGCAGACCTGTATAAACCTGCCCTATTATGCAACTCGACCTATAGGGCAGTTCTGTGGTTGCAGAACCCGGTTGGGAACTCTTACAGGGCGCGGAGACCACACTCTACCGTATGACGGACAAGCCAGAGCTACCTGCCTTTTATAGGGCTCCAGGTCAGGTGGCTCTTGTCCTACACCTAGCACTACCCACACACACACACACACCTGTCCAGCAGGGTGTCTATGGGGGGTTGGGTTCACCCACCCCTCAGTGGCACTGCTCCCACCTGGTAGGTGGGGTGACTGGGGGTTGTGTAAGTTCTAGGTTTTTATGGCACTAGACTTACCACCATCCCTAGGCCTATATAGAACAGACAGGGATATTCATTTTATTGTGAAATAAAAATGAGTCTTCAGTGAGAATTTAATTCTCAAACAGAGTGAGGGTGAGCCCGGTATACGGTTTCGACACTAGTCTCATCAGGAGTTTTGTGGTGGTAGGGAGGTTGTCCCAAGATATAGAAGGTTTAGGTTCTAAATCCAAGAGGGTGTACCTGTGCAGGGCTGTCTGTTTAGTAGACTTGCCCCCCAACCCTATACCAAGGGCAGTTCTGTGACCGCTGCCCACCCTGATCTCAGCTCAGGCTATATGGAAGGGTAAGTGGTGTTGATGGGTGAGCGGATTGTTTGGAGCCATAAAAAATGGAGTGACCATTTGTTAACAGAACAGCTAGAAGGGGGGGGTTAATTCTGATTTATTGGGGAGGGAAAAAATAATAGAAAACATGTGATCTATATTTGGGGAAAAGGCCTGTGCATTAATACATAGTTATGGATAAAAGGATGCATATATTACCATGGGGTTGCGGGTGGGGTGGAAATGATATTGTGCTAAGGATAAATATATAAAGCCTTTAATAATTTCACATTCATTAACCATAGATTCACATTCTCATTTTCTTCAATCAATTTGATAATTGGTTACTTGGCAATATGACCATACACCCCAGTAACTAGCTTCGACCCCTGGCTATCCCTGTGGGGAGGGGGGTGCGGTGAAAAAAAGAGGTTGACCCCCCCTCCCCACCTCTCACCAAAAAAAAAAGAGGGAAAAAATGTAACACACAAAACGTGCCACATAACCCCCCCCCCCCTCCAATCAGCTTATGACCACTCCCCAATCAAATGCTACCTGAGGTGTGGTGGAAGTGGGACACAGAGGTGACTGCAAGCCACCTGATCTTTCCTACTTTGCATACCGATTTGTGGGCGGGACCTACCATGCTGGTCAAAGGTGACCTAAAAACGGCCAGCAATGGCGGATAATCCCACGTATACACTGTCCCTTTAAGGGCAGCTGGTACATTATGTTCATTTGTTGGAATGATGCACCAATGGGAATGTATCAATCTTGTAGGGTCGACATGATTAAAGGATCATGCTGGTCTTAATTAACATTATGACTATAAATGGTTCAGAACTTCCAATCCTTGCTAGGTACTTTAAAGGTGAAGGAAATAATTAAATCATTTATTAAAGATAATGTATCTAAAAAAAATATGTTTTATGTATGTTCTCTGTGTGACTCCATCTCGTGAGAACTGACCAATGGCTAACTTACCAAAACATGAAAGCTGCCCCGGCTATAGCTGCCAGGCACTGCATCACGATGTAGATCAGGGCTGAATGGGAACAAGCATACAATGTATATCTAATATATTACCCTTTAAACAATTAAAGACATAAAATAATGTATTTATGCATCATGCCCTGTGTTGATATTATAGGGTTGATTTACTGATGAAAGGTTTTTTCTTTCCATTTTGACAGTTTAACATCTGAAAATTGCCTGTTGACAAAAAAAACATAGTTTACCTGACAGTTGACAGAAGAAAAAAATCATGTTAACAGTAAAAAAAGTCGATGATTTTATAGATGTGACCCTTCACAGCTTCCGTACTACACATGTTCCAAATCCAGAAGCAATCTAGGTGGTCTAAATTTGGAAGCTTACCTTTCAGGATGGTTATGTTCCCAGAGATGACGAATGCGATGGAGACGGCGGGGTTCATGTGGGCGCCCCCTAGTGGCATGAACACCTCAACGAGGATGGTGACGACACACGCCATGGCCAGTGTACAGTACAGCTTACTGCCACTCACCTGGTGATAAAGCCCATTTAAACTGATTAATTCAAATACGGGTCCGCCGATGGGATTTTTGGCATTATGCCAAAAATGTACTTTTTTTTACCTCTGCTTGCTGGGATTTTTTTTGAGAAAAGAATGAGATAAAAAGAATCAGTTGACCACCAAAAACTCAAATTTCAAATTTGGGGATGTACGAAGCTTCATTTGAGAGCTCAAAAGAGGGATTTTTACTTCATTTCTTCTTCCCTCTGCCCCTTGTGACCTCCCCCCAACCTCTCTGTAGATCAGCTTTCTTTTTTTCCTTTGCCTCCCTCGTCCCAAAATATTTGCTGTAAACGCTCAAAATCAAAGTTATCAAAATGAGGTGGCCTAACGCCTTTCATATCCCTCATAATATAAAAATGGCCATATACCTCATAGTCTTAAAATACCACTATTGTGACAGCCCTGTGACAGATTCTTTGAAGTAATAGGTTGGTTGTACACAGTGGGCACAAAACATTGAATCAACTGTTCAATGGTTGTTAATGTGATTTAATGCTGACTCAACCTTAAACTGAATTTTTTCCCCACTGGGTTTACTAACAGTGGCCCGAGAGGGCCAAAAAGTGATTTTGAAAAAATATATAGATTTTTTTTTTTTTTCTCAAATCATTTTTTTTCAACAGGGTGTCAGCCCCCATTTGGTCGACATGCGCGATAGCCAAGGTGAAAAAAAAAGTGATTTGAAAAAAAGTTTACTTTTACAAAAAATAGTGAAATGTCATGCTCAAAATCACTTTTTTTTCAAAATTGGTGCTGTCAACTGTCAACTTGACAATTGACAGCAACCATTTAAAAGAAATTAGTGATTTGATTTTCTTTTTTCAAATCACTTTTAGGCCCTTTAGGTGAGCAGATTATGAAAAAAAAATACGATTTGTTCAGACTATGAGAGGCACCATGTCCATAGTGAGGATCTCCCGATGAGTGACTCACCTCCGGCCGGCCCCAGGTGAGTGCGACCGAGCACTGAACGGACATGAGGAAGAATGTGGCCATCGTCTCACACACCACGTCCCGCCAGTAGGGGGCAGTGCGGATCTCACGGCGACACAACGCTAGGTGAGACCTTATCTTGTGCCCTAGGGCTCCCATGGTGTAGTTTTTTTAATAGTTTTTTTTCCAGAAGGTAGGCCAGAGGTTCCTGTGGATCTTATTTGCAGGTTGTCTTCAAGATGTGTTAGCAGTGATATCCCAGTTAAGGAAAACGCTATACAACGTTTCAAAATATTTCTCTATGGCGCCTTATTTTGGCCAGTCGTTAAAAACGTTATTTTAACGTAAAATAACGTATTTTTGTTGGCAGTAATAGTATATCTAAAGCTGCACTCCCACGTTGAACGATTCTCTTGATAATTGACTAGAACCGCCCAGTCAACAAAAAAGATATACAACGTTTCTAAATTTTCCCTATAGCTCCTTATTATGGCCGAACGTCGTATAACGTTAAAAACGTTATTTTGACGTATAATAACGTATTTTTATCAGTAATATTGCGTGTAAAGCCGCACTCTCACTATGATCAATGTAGTTGACTAGAACTGTATACTGGACTACCGTCCTTTGGATCCCTGGTGATAATACCACTGTTAGGAGAGATAACCGGCCGCTCTGGTATCGTATGGAGACCTGCTACTGTATTGTATGTGTTAGCACTCTCACAGTCCGTGTGTTGTTTTTGGCATATATAACTTTTACTATAAGTACTAATATTGGATAACACTAAGGGCAATAAGTTGTATGGTCATGAAATGTTCGAGCCCTATCTAACTCCTGTGGTAAATGCTTTGGGACCTTGATCCAGATATCAATATAAAGACATTATCTATGTCTATTAATATGGTTATGATTTGTGACCTTAATCTAGATATAAGTATTGAGATAGCCCTACCTATTATTTGATTATTATTTGTATTTAGCTAATTTAATCAGTAATAGCACCAAAGGCGCGTCCAGCACCCTCCCATATGTACTATTAATATATAAGAAAGTATGTTTCAGTTGATATATCTTTGCAGTTAAAATGCAACATGCAGTTCACAGACAAATCCTGTTGATACAAAACGAATATGGTATCCTGCCGCAGGATTTTTATGGTTTTCCTTGGGTAAAATCCTGTGTCAGATTGACCGTATACCTCCCTGCTCCCTCCCTTGTGTGAGGAGATTCAGATATCTATAAATTGGTCCTTGGTATCCTCTGGGATTAATCAGCACATCCTAAGCGTAAAGACGTCATAGCCTTAATGAGTATTCCGCCAGTGCATTTTAAAGTAGTTTGAGAGTCCGTCTATAGGGCCTAGGCCGGACTAGAGCTGGTTGCGGCAGCCTTCACTGATAGGAGCTGATAGGCTGGGTACCAGCATGTCCCTGGAAGTGATGCTTACCAAGGGACAAAGTACCAGTCAGTGTGTGTCTTATCAGTGCTGATAACCGCACCCAGCGAAATTTTAAATAGCGTCCCACTGGGTATGAGTCTACAGCCCTATATATAGTAGTGTCCACCAGTGATTCCCCGTATAGGTATAGAACTACAGAGTGACACAGGAGATTCTGCAGACCAATGCAGCAAGAAAGGGTGACTTTTACATATTAATAAAATTGTGTTTTGGTTGGTTTAAGTGGAATTCTCATGACATTGTCTGTACTGGCTATGTTTGCGAAAACATCAAATAAAGAGAACCAGAGGACAATTATTTTTCAAATAGTTTTTTATATAGGTTTATTGACACTTCTCATGTAATGTTACACGCTCCTCCGAAGATGTCAGTGATGAAAAATGATATGCAATAAATAACAGTTATAAAATTACATGAAGTTATTACATATTTAATACTGTTTTACATTTCAGTAAAAGTTATGACTGTTAAAGTGAAGTCAGGTCAATGTTTTAGTCACCAAGGTGATAGGTCATTTACATATAAATAATAGAACATATGATTATGTGGTGATGGACGGAATGTTCATTATTTAAATTATTAGCTCATTAGGCTAGTAAGTAATCCATATCGTTATGGTTATAGTTATGCTGCTACTAAGTTTGTTGACTGAGGTACTTGCGTAAGAGATTGTCATCTTTAGGGGTATCGGAGGAAAAGTGCCTCAGGGGGCGACCACAATATGTAGTGTAGTAATATAGTGTAGTGTATGTTAGAATACATGATTTCAAAGGTTATATTGATGTATTTGTCGATCACCCTACAGAAATTTTCAAAAACTTTTATGAAAAGTCACCCTTTCTTGCTGCATTGGTTTGTAGTCTGGATGAGCCATAGAGGGTCCATTTCTTATCTCACTGACACAAGGCATACACACTGTGATTAGGGTGGCCCGACCTATCCTATTTTTTTTCGACTCTAAACTAAAGTTTGTTGGACTTTTTGAAAGGGAAAAGTTTTTCTAGGGCCATGGATGATGCTTAGATTCACCAAATCATCCCTTAAAAATTAGGAAAATATAAATCTAACCATCTACCCTATTTTTTGGGCCATGTTACCTAAACACAATTCCTGTCTTGGCCTAATAACCAGTGGCATTTGTCATAGCTCAGATCGGCTTAACGTGATAATGACATGGTATCATTATTATACATACATGTGCATTTGGGGTACAGTGTTACACTATCGATCGGGAACGAGTGTAGATTATATTAGAAAGTGGACTTGGACGTAATGGAGGCACATATTGTTGGTTGAGGCCACATTTCCATACAAATAATGCACCATTTAATAAAGCAAAGAATTTAACTTACTCAGCTAACAAACAAACGTTATTTCACGTCAAAATAACACTTTTAACGTTTTGTCTCACAAAGGAACCATGGGGAAACGCTATAAAACGTTGTATAACCGTTTTTTGGTATCTTTTTGTTCACTGGGTAATCAGTTCAAATTATCTGGACGTATAGTTGGCGATGTAAACACAATTCTATCACTGTTTATTATGTGTATTTTTTTTTCATTATCTTACTCATATATGTTGATACTAGTGAAGCATTGGGCACTTTAAACCACTCACACATCATAAAGTAGCACTTGAACTCGATACTCAATAAGAGTTTCAACATGGCATTCCACGGCACCCACGAGAAATGATATTGTCTTAGATTAGCTATAAATTTAAATACGCATTAAAGGTTAGGCCAACAATAACAATCTACACCATAAACATGGCTAATTAATATACTTAACAGTGTCTGTCTGCTATTGCAGGTCATACAGTGCTTTATCGTTTAAGATTCCTTCTCAGATATTCTAGGATCTTCTAGAAGCTTATGCCATGCTATAGACTACAGTGGAAGAATCTCATGCAATTGAAGAGTCTCTAATGCAATTTCACTGTGTATCCGCTGAGTTATAATCATACAAATTCGAGGCGAAATTCAAAGGCCGATTCTGCTCTGAAGTATTAAACATTGCTAAGCATAGCCTAAAGTGCAACTCTCAGATGGTACTTATATCTTTAAACGAGGATGTATACACAAGCCCAGTAAACACAACTACGTTCCTTAAACGTCATTTCACTACGTAATTTAACGGGTTTATTTAAGTAATTTGACGTGGAATAACGTAAATAAACATTTCAAAACGTTTATATTACGCCATATTAATGCACCATTTAATAAAGCAAAGGATTTAACTTACCCAGCGAAAAGAAAACATTATTTCACGTCAAAATAACACTTTTAACGTTTTTGCCACACAAAGGAACCATGGAGAAATGCTATATAACGTTGTATAACCGTTTTTTGGTATCTTTTTGTTTAATGTTTACTGGGTTTTCCTGTCTCTAGTACTGGCAACTACATGAACGTGTGTCTAATATAATAGCAAAGCTAATAGTAATAGTTTATCATCCTCACACCCTCACTCTCTAATGTGACTATCACAAATCAAACAATATGCCTATGGCTATGGGGAGAGGTAGGGGCAGCAGGTTGGGGTTGTAGTGGGTGCAGTGTGGAGGTGGGGGGGGGCAATCGTGTAAGGGGCTTAGTTGTAATTTCTATTTATTTCAGTGTCATATTGACAGTGTATTTCAGTGTTATGTATACTATTGAATGTAAGGCTATGGATCATGTTGTACCCATCTGCCACAATGTTGGAGTTCAGGTACATTTTTTTGAATTTCTTTATTGTCATCCACAGAGTGATATACAAGACAAAAAATCCTCATTTTATAGAAGCCGTAATGTACAACCAATAGCACGATATTGACGGAATATAATATATACATGACACATTGCAAGCTATGTCTATGTCTCAATCTATATCTCTTAGACTAAGCAGAAGAATTTTCTCGTGGAATATAAATATCTGAAAATAATGATATGTACAATATTCATGTAGCATTTGTCTAAATTGATATACACGACGTATATTAATAGTGAAAAGTTAGGGTATCAACTTACATATTGGTATTCGTACATAAACATTATGCAGGAGATTAATAACAAAGTACATTTACCATAAAGTGAGTTTGATAATTGATAATATTTTATTGGACAAAATTCCACAGAAGTACACTACGTCCCTCAAATCAAGCCAATATAGTAACATTACATTTCATCAAATATACGTCGACTCATAGCCAGCACAAATACCGATCACTTGCTGATACGGTACACAGAAAACACATGGACATAAAGGTTACTTAAGGTACATTTACTAGGACATGTGGATCAATAAATAGTCAATAAACCACTCAGGCAGAATGAGTAGGGTTAGTCTGGCCCTCTGGCAACCTACATGTAGAGTGAAGCAATCAAAACAAACCAATCAAGCTTCATCTCTGCCCGCACCTGACCTGTCACAAGTGTAGTCCGGCTGGCACTCTGCCTATAGATAATAGATCAGGCAGGAGGCACCCACAGCTAGTACAGAGAACTCAAGCATAGGGAGTGTGCAGTCAGGAGAGGTCGGTTTGTGCTAATAAATTATACTGTATCGGTAACGTTACATATACTTCATTGTTTCAATTTATATGGGAGGTTCGGTGGGCAAATAAAGCACTGGACTGTGACCCCTCGGTAACTGACCCATGGGGCAGTCAGATATGGCCAGATATTCACTTTATGAGGCAAAGACAATGTTATACATAGGGCCTATAACATATATATATTGCATGGTGACCCAGTAAACACACCTACGTTGTATGAACGTAATTTCAGTACGTAAATATAACGTCCAAATGTAAGGGTTGCTTTACGTTATTGAACGTTAATAAACGTTGATTAACGTTTACATATGTTATTTGAACGTTAATTTCAGGTTGCATAAACGTTATTTCTACGTTTGATTACGTTATGTAAATGTTAAGATGCGGGTTCGAATCCTGTACAAATCAATTCTTTTTTTCATGGAAAACGTATTGTACTGGGGCCCTGACCTGGCTTTAAATTGATTGGTCATGTGGGAGAGAAAGAGAGACAGATATAAACAAGGACAGACAGAGAGATGATATCATTTTATATAATGCCAAGGAATACTGGTTACAGGATTCAAAACCACATGATGATATTTATTTATTTATTTCTAAAGGTTAAAATATAGAGAAGCTGTTAACCATTTTTCTCTCATATGGATGAGTAGAAATGCAGCCGCCTCTGAGAAGGGAACCCCAGACCATTGGATTGGAAGTCCGCTGCCTAACCTACTGAGCTAACCGGGCCGTGGGTGTATGCTCTGTAAATTGTTCTAAATGTATTTAGAGGTTTCTTTTTTCTCGCACAATAAATGATGTAAACTCCAAAGAAATTCTGCTGAACTGATCTAGGTCTGATAAAACATCTACATAGATCTGTGTTTCATGAAGTACATTGTCATTTGTGACCTTTAGCAAACCCGATGTAGCTCAATAAATGCATAGCTATGTCCATGTTAAATGAGCTGTGTCAGGTTTGCTAAGGGTACCTAATTCCTACCCCTACCTGAATTACTCTGACCTACGCTGTGCATCATACAACACCAGTCAAGCTAGGCCCGTGGCTAAAGCCTGGGACTTCAAGGCAAGGGGTCTAGGGTTCTCTTCTCACAGCTGCTAATATTTCTACGGATATACATGAGGGCAAAATGTAATTAACAAATAAGAATAATCCTGAAATAAATACACTCTCATTTTTTAAATCGATGTAGCTTTTAAAAATATATCTACACTTGAATAATAAAAATGATAGTTGTATATTTTCGTAGGTTAGGTTTAGGTAACTTACATAAATAAACCTGGAAATAACGTTAACATTACGTAAATAAACGTTCATCAACGTTCATTTAGGTTTAATAACGTAAAAGAACCCTTACATTTGGACGTTCTTTTAACGTTGAAAAGTTACGTAATTGAGACATAGAAATGACGTTCTTTGAACGTTAAGTAACGTAAGTGTGTTTACTGGGGAAAGCTTCAGATTACTATATCACATGAGCAATTAAAAGTGAAGTCTAAAATAATGATCCTGTTGTGTGTCTATCAGTATCATGGTGAACGTCACACCTGAGGGGGTGGGTGGGGGGGGGGGGTCTTGGTCCCCAATGATAGAGGTATGGGGAAAACCGTGACAAATGGGTGGGGGGGTCTTGAAAATGGCCAAATTTTGAGTGACATACTTTATGAATGACCCCTAAGTATGTGTATGCTTTGTTTGCCCACACGGTGACAAAGCAGAACTGTATACACTGAAAACCCAGGCTCATATGAAGGTACTCACTACAGAGGACTTAGGGTGATCATGCCCTTAGGTGATCAGATTAATAAGGAAAGGTGATCATTTTGAGGACATAATTTTGCCACTAGAGGGACCTAGTATGCAACAATGTAAGATATAACCCCTGCTCCATGTGATCTATTGATTAAACCCTATAGTAATATTGGTCATACATGTTTACAAGTTGGAGGATATATGAAGACAATAGTCACAGTTTAAAATCAAGTGATTTGATTGGAAATTAGGTCAGAACTTTCTAAACTATGAATATCTATACACAAAGACACCATTTATGTGTCTGAAACCAAAGTTAGAAGTGTAAAGATTGACAGCCATCAGTTATACATATCTGTTTTACATGGCTCTTTATGAGGACTGAAACATACTCTTAAAGAAGGCCTGATGATTGAAGTTGATGATCGAGAGGGGTTTAAATATAATAATATTGGTAGATAACATTTTATAACGAGAAAAATTTGAAAATTGAAGTCATCAAATTGAGTACCTAGGGTCTTCCCATTGACAACCTAGCATGCACCACAATTGGGTCAAAAGGGTGATCATATTGATGATCTAGGTCCTCACTTGTGATCACTTTAAAGATCACCAGGGTACTCCCCCACGCCCCAATCAAAATGATCAACCAAAAGTCCTCACTAGTGAGTACTTATTTTAAAATAGGGTTTTCAGTGTATGTAACCTTCCCTACTGTATCACTTGTGTTTGGTGAGTGTTGTCTGTTGTGGTTAGACAGGACAGCACTCAAGAGTAGGCAGTTCCAGGCAGTCAGCATGTGTCCCCCACAAAGATCCACACACCATAAAGGTATTATTCTACCTACAACAACAAAGCATACAGAGGGCCTATAGGTTAAGCACTGAAGCTACCGACGGCGTATGCGGGGGGTACAACGGTGGTACGCCACGCTGGTGTGAGCGGGGCGTACCACAGTCATCCTGTCCAGTTACTCGCCACAAAATCAGCTCTAAAATGTTTATTTCTGGGCGCATTTCCATAATTAAAAAATTGCTGTTGTTGTCATAGGTAGAATAAACCCAAAACAGCACTTGTTTTGCATATTCCCAGATTGCACGCCACTTACGGGCCCCCTCAGACCCACTCGTGGGTGCGAGGGGGCCCATAGCGTGGCGTACAACTGGTCATATGCAAAACGTGTGCCGTCTCTGGTTATGATTATCACCTGTGATGGGTTCCAGTAATCTATGCTGTTTTTATTGTAAAAATAATAGTGCATTATAAATATCTTTATATTGTCAGTGAGGCACCTAATTAAAGTGGCACATTATACGTGGGCTTGCATCTATTTTTCTTTTTAATTGACACAAGCTTAGACCCGCCTATAGATGGGCATACAGGTTGTGTATGCAAAGTAGACAGTTTTCTTGGTACCCCTATAACTATAGGGATCATTGAGCCGTGTCCCATCCGCCCACGTAAGCAGGATATATTGTAACGATCCTACACCTCTCAGTCTGCCTAGGTTATAATTACATCAGTCATTAAGCCATGGCCCAGGTCACAGTGTCTAGACCTATTACCTTAATTCGAATTACAGTAATCGCTAGGTAGCCACTTAGGATATTGACAACAAATAGAAGGGAGTTGATTTACCCTACTTAGAAGCAACTATATGAGCTGTTATTGCACAAATGTACTTATAGGAGATATATACATTGCCATAGGTATGATATTTTAGAGGCCAAATGGCATGGTTTGTGTGTGACAGGGTTGAGATTTATTTACATGTATTACCATAATTCAGTTTGCAATTAACATAGGGTATCACTGTAATTCATTGGTAGGTATTACCATAATTCTGGGATATATGTTATTTCTACCTGGTTTCCTGCCTTTAAAATGCCATGTTCACTTTCCAAATTAATAGAACTTGTTTCCATGATTAATATCATGTCTTCTCCACCTCTTAGTATGAAGCATTCACTATCAGGGGACAAAACAACAATCACTTGGTCATGTATCACTGTAATTCTGGCCCTCACTATAGTATCACTGTAATTCTAGGCCTCACTAAAGGAGCACTGTATGAATATCTCAAGAGCAGGGCCAAAATTCATTTGCCCCCCTCCCCTGTTGTTATTAGATGATCAAGGTCAAAATATCCAACCAAATTTCACAGATTTTCCGGGAGAATACTCTCATATTCTGAACAGCAAGGGTTCTGAAATTCTAAAATGAAAAGCCAGCTGTTATTGACATAAGTGACCTCATGAAAAGTAACCAATGAACTCATAATTATGACTGCTCATCTCACAGTAATAGCATAGAAACTTAGGCAAATCTGAAAATAAATATATAAGACAAAATGTAAGTAATTTTAAAGATTTACTAGTCGCAATAATTGTTGTCCATCCCCCTCACACTGAATCCAATATAACTGTCAATGATGCTGTTTATGTGAGAGTAGTGACAGTGTCAAGCCTTAAGTGACATGCATATTTTATGAATGTGTGTCAATTATTAACTCTATAAGCACCTACTACAGATTAGATAAATGGCAAAACATATAATGCTATACATCTTCAGAATTACAGTAATACCATGGAGTGAATTACAGTAATACACTGTCAACTGAATTATGGTGATACCTGCCAAAACACAACAACAGAATTGTGGTAATACCCTTGGGTGAATTACAGTGATACCCTTGATATATTGGAATAGGTATTATGCAAAAACTAGGACATGTACACCAAATCCGTGCATAGGTACATTGCCTCTGCTACATACAGAACATATTGTCCAAAGAACAGGGTTCAGATATCTCTGTATTCACTACAATGCAATGAAATAGAAATGGACTGAACTCACCTTCGGCCATTTTGAATTACCGTAATTCGAATTATGGTAATAGGTCTAGACCCTGTGCAGGTGCCCTGGTCAGCAGGAGAGTGTTGTGATGACATTATAGTGTAAAGCCTGTACAAACAGCGGCTCCTGGACAATGTTGTAATCTGACCTGTGTGGGGCTCTGTACTAAGGGGATTTTAGTGTGATAGAAGGGGGGGAGTCAAGTGCTGTGGCGCCCTCTATACCGCAGAGCATATATGCAGCTGCACCACCCTGTAAGTGCCAGTCTCAAACAGGGCATGGAGGAGGTCACACTGTACAATCTAGTGTGGAGACATGGGCTTTAGTGTACATGATTGGTGTGAGGTGGCACCACTGTACTGTAGGAGGACCATGGTCATATAGCCCACCTACAGTACATTTGTATTGCATTGAGAGAGCATGAATGAAACCCTCATATTGAGATAACGACAGAAGCTTTATAATGCTACATTGAAATATAACTTACAAAAGGGTAAATCTTCCCAGGAAAAAATACAACAGAATTTAAACTTGAATAGCTTTTGTGTAATAACTGCTTAGAATATGGTTAAAAATGACTGTGTGTAGTTTCCACTCTAGCCACTCCATGTGGATGGCGCTGCGGCACTTGATTCCCCCCCTGGTGTGATAGGTAATGTTCAGCTGGTACTGCTTTGGGGTGTGATTGTGACAGGTGGCCAGAGGACTGATTAGTGGTCCCAAATGATGTAGTCCATGAGCTACTGGCACCCCTCGTGCACCCTCCCCCACAACTCACCCCCATAGCATTTCTTTCTTCCTTAGGGTCCCTAGAACAAGATTCAAGATGTTAACATTGAATATCTTGGGATGCACTACCGGTTTTGGCTCGGGAACATTGGAGTTTGAACTCGCAAATTGCAAGTTTTCACTGAGAAAATGTCAGTGAACACCACAAACATAGATATAACAACCCCTTATCCCACATTTGCCCAGCCAATCTCACATGATATTAATAGAATAAACCCTTCTGATTAATTTGAGCCATAGAACAGCATTCTGTGATGACTACAAGTAGATCTACTGTATCAGGAACATGGATGCTCCATTGAGCCAAGAGTGCTTCATTTTATGGTATTTTGCTCTCCACCCAGTGTAAAGGTGCATTTTATCATCCTAGACCGTTTAAAATGGGGTTAAATCTAACCTAGAAAAAATGGTCATTAAGAATATTCCTGTTGCTATTTAACAGGATTGTGTGCAGAAGCTGTAAATGGTCAAAATCCAAGATGGCGGCCAATCAATTAGAATTCTGCTTCGCAATTTATAAATAAGGAGTCTAGAACAATTCTGATGACACCTACCCCTAGTAAATCCACTCCAAGGGTTACCATGGAGTAAATAGTTTTATCCTAGAACCAGTGGTTGCCTAGCAACAGTTGATTTGCACAGTAGCAATCTAAAAAGCATGCTGGTACATAGTTTTTGCCATAGCATTTCATCAAAAGCCAAGTACAGTTGAATGAACCTACATACACCAAATTATATCATACAATGAGTGACATGGGGGAAACAGAATACATCCATTGGAACAAGTGGCTGTCAAGCAAATGGTGGTTTGCATAGCAACCAGTGGTTTGCATAGCAACCAATGCAAAAATACATGCTTCCACACAGTTATCAACAATATTTCATCAGCATCTACAGGGGTAGACACTAACTTTTTCAACCATGGGCCAGCTGGGCCCGTAGCTTCAGAACTTTACGGGCCCGCACCTAAAACTGTGGGCCAGCAATAATTATTTCACTATTTCTAAAGAGAAAGTCAGAAGTATCTCATTAAATTTGATCAAAATCTAACCATAATGGCTGGTTTCTCAATAATTTTCTCTTTTTAACGACATATGACATCGCTATGTACATATAGATAAATTTCCCTAGCATTTTCTCCAGCCATTCCAGTGGGCCACCCGGGCCCATATGAAGGTAATTTCTGAGGAAATTACGGGCCCGCACACAAAACTACGGGCCATTGGCCCCCGGGCCAGCCTTAGTGTCTACCCCTGCATCTACATCCAAATAGGTGCACTTGCACGGACCAACTGTATATATCACAGGCTGTCATATATCAGAATAGGAGGTGCCATTTACGTTAATGTTGACCCAACCTATAAATTGTGATGTGGGCCTGTACATTGTCTGACAAGCCACTATTCTGAATCTTTCCAGTGGTACAGGCAAGGGAACCAGCTTTCATATAAACAGTGGTCGAGATTTTCCATGGAAGAGTACCTGAACATACCTCCAAAATTTTGTGATGTAAAAACAGACCCAAAAGTGGCATGGACCCGCACATGGATAACGAGCCAAAACCGATAGTGCATCCCAAGATATTCAATGTTAACATCTTGAATCTTGTTCTAGGGACCCTAAGAAAAAATGCTATGGGGGTGAGTTGTGGGGGGGGGGGGGGTGCACGAGGGGTGCCAGTAGCTCATGGACTACACGTCATGATAGCCTGGTGGATGCATGTACACTTTTAAAATGTGGACATGATGCACCAATTATAGCGAGGTTTAGATCACGACGTGTACAGCAACGTGTACGTCTTCAGTAATGCTAAAGGATGGGCTAGACGTTGCCGTACACGTTACAGGTAGGCATATCTAATCCATACCTTGTGGAAAAACAGCTCCCAGGCGAGCAGAGGGGGGGGCACAAAATATTCAATGTGTTTTCAAGGGGAAGGCTTAAAAATGGTGTGTGCCTCAAAACGAGATTTCACGACCCCCCTGTAGTTTATTAATGAACACTTCGTTAAAGCACATTGTGGCCCTTAAAAAACCTTGTCCGCAAGTTGGTGGAGGTCCACAATACACATTCTATATATTTGTGGAGAAAATAAAATTGATGATTAAAAGCGTTTTTGGGTACTTAAGCATACAAATACGGACCACCGTATATATTTGTGGAACTCCATAAATATATGGAGAGTGTATTTATGGAACTCTGCAAAATTGCACCCAGGTGTGGTAAACCTTCGTGCATGTAATTTATGTGAAAAGTGTATTAATTAATTACCTGTGTTTATTGTGTTTATTGCTATTGTAGGCTTACCTTTAATATTTTGGTGTGTTTTGTAGCTTATTTAGTATGTTGTTGTTGTTGTTTTTTGTTGTAATTTTTTATATAATATAAGTATAATATAGTAATACTTATCACAGGCGGCATGGAATACCATCTGAAATGGCAGGTGCATAAGTATACACTGTACTGAGCACCTCTGGTTCGCTCTATTAATATGTAGAACCAATTAGGGAGGAGATCGCCCAGATACACGTAAGGTCGTCAACATTGATCATTCATCAGTGATTCAACATTGATATGGCCATTGTGAATCAACAATGAATAAACATAATAAATGATGATTTACATTGATTTAATATTAACTGCTGATGCATAATTTGAGATTCAGTATATTGTCATGTTTTCAACCTAAATGCAATATTCTTATGTAGACATATTCCTTGCAATCTAAATGTTTTCATTACATTTGTCCAAGATTAAATGCTAATTCTAGCACCATCCAGGGTATGGGTACAGGAATGACCTTTGATGATAACACTAAGAGACGTTCCAAACTGACCTGGTCAGAACTGAGCCTTTATCTATTATTCTTAGCAACATAAAGGGTGTCTTACTGAGACCATGTGTGTATTCTTGTAATTTAATTCCAAATATCAACCAAATCCACAAACCATGGTTGTCAATGAAAATGAATGACATTTTGACCAATTGTATACATTGATGAGAAAATAAGAGCTTACAATTAGGGGAAATAGATGTAGCATGTAGATAGGAATGCTAAGGAGTAAGATGTGGAGGCACCTAGTGGGAAAGGTAGGAAACCCCAGTGAACAAAAGACATTTTTTAACGTTCTGAAACGTTATAATGTAAAACGTTATTTTACGCAAAGGTAAAACGTTATTTTACATTCTTATAAGGTTCACAAAAGAACGTTTATATTCACAACGTTATATAACGTTATATAACGTTTTTATATGGTTATGGTTTATCAGAAACAAAAGTTGAAGATAGTAGGGTGAACTGGGGAAGAGCTCTAGTGAATATTTCCAATGACCCTGAATATCTGTCTAATGTGAATATTTCTAGAAAACGTGTGGTATATGTGGGAATATAATGCTTAGAAGATCTAGGTAAAACCAAAACAATTCGTACCATCACAAAATAGATTACTTTAGCTATGGGTGAGCATTGAACTCACAACCTTCTGATCTCACATCCTACTCCTTAGATAGATAGGCCACAGAGCTAGGTGATATGTAGTACACATGACACACATTGTACACAGAGGAACATACTATCAAGTCAGAACATGCCATGACGAAATTGATAAAATGGCTGAGAATCGAACCCAAGACCTTGAGATTACAAGACATATGCTTTTACCACTATACCATGGATTCTGTTGTTGCTTGGCATGGCGGAAGATGTATTTATCCTTTTTTTTTCTAGACCCAAAACCTTACAAAAATGCACGACATTAGGGACTTTTAGTAACCATGTAAAAGCTCATTGAACACAGAAGTATCCTATCCTTTCAGCACTGCTACGTCTGCGTTTTTATAAGCTTTTATGTAACCACGTAAAAGCTTATAAAACGCAGATGTAGCAGTGCTGAAAGGATAGGATACGTCTGGGTTAATGAGCTACATCGGGTTTGCTAAAGGTCCCTAATATGTGTGCAAAAGTGGGTTGAAGTGTTTCACAATGCATACCCTGCAATCAATCGTATCTGACCGTATCTGGCCAGCCCTGGTAGCAAGGATGCCATGGCCAAGTGGTTAAGGTATTGGACTGAATTATAGATGGGGTGCTCACCCTCCTGGGTTCGGATCCCTCTAAGGAAAGCCTTTTCTGTCACCCAAATACTAACAGCTTCTACAGAAGGTTTTCCGTTACAATTTTATAACATAAAATAACTTTTAAAAACGTTATTTTAAGTCAAAATCCATTCTAAAACAACGTAAAATAACGTTATAAAAAGGTTGTACATTCAAACGTTTTGCTATAACGTTAATATACGTTAATTGGAGTCAACGAATTTGCGTTAAATAACGTTTTATTTCCGTTTTTTTCAAACGTTTTCCACACCTTTAGGAAACGTTTTCCCAACGTTATATAACGTTTCTTTGTTTACTGGGACGTCATTCAAGGTTAATATCCAAACACTGCATCAATGTTATTACAGGTGTTGGTTGACAATGTTGAAATAGTAACATTGCATCAATGTTGAGAACAGGTTGATCTACCCTGTAACCCTATATCAACCAATTGTCAACATTGATTCAAGGTTTTGTGCCCATGCACTGGGTGGTGGTGCCATGGATCCCCATATTTCATTGGACATTTAAGGCAGTGACAAATATGATGAGGGCATTTTCTGTACCACCAACCACTATCTATACAACCCCCCACTATCTATACAACCCCCCACTATCTGTACAACAACCCATTATCTGTACCACTCCCTCTATCTGTACCCCCCCACTATCTGTACCACCCACTATCTGTACCACCACCCACTATCTGTACCTCCCCCACTATCTGTACCACCACCCACTATCTGTACCACCACCCACTATCTGTACCACCCACTATCTGTACCACCCCCCACTATCTGTACCACCACCCACTATCTGTACCCCCCCCACTATCTGTACCACCCCCCACTATCTGTACCACCCCCACTATCTGTACCACCCCCACTATCTGTACCACCCCCCACTATCTGTACCACCCACTATCTGTACCACCCACTATCTGTACCACCTCCCACTATCAGTACCACCCACTATCTGTACCACCCCCCACTATCTGTACCACCCCCCACTATCTGTACCACCCCCCACTATCTGTACCACCCACTATCTGTACCACCCCCCACTATCTGTACCACCCCCCACTATCTGTACCACCCCCCACTATCTGTACCACCCCCCACTATCTGTACCACCCCCCACTATCTGTACCACCCCCCACTATCTGTACCACCTCCCACTATCTGTACCACCCACTATCTGTACCACCTCCCACTATCAGTACCACCCACTATCTGTACCACCCCCCACTATCTGTACCACCCCCCACTATCTGTACCACCCCCCACTATCTGTACCACCCCCCACTATCTGTACCACCCCCCACTATCTGTACCACCCCCCACTATCTGTACCACCCCCCACTATCTGTACCACCCCCCACTATCTGTACCACCCCCCACTATCTGTACCACCCCCCACTATCTGTACCACCCCCCACTATCTGTACCACCCACTATCTGTACCACCCACTATCTGTACCACCCCCCACTATCTGTACCACCCCCCACTATCTGTACCACCCCCCACTATCTGTACCACCCCCCACTATCTGTACCACCCCCCACTATCTGTACCACCCCCCACTATCTGTACCACCCACTATCTGTACCACCCACTATCTGTACCACCCCCCACTATCTGTACCACCCCCCACTATCTGTACCACCCCCCACTATCTGTACCACCCACTATCTGTACCACCCCCCACTATCTGTACCACCCCCCACTATCTGTACCACCCCCCACTATCTGTACCACCCCCCACTATCTGTACCACCCCCCACTATCTGTACCACCCCCCACTATCTGTACCACCCACTATCTGTACCACCCACTATCTGTACCACCCCCCACTATCTGTACCACCCCCCACTATCTGTACCACCCCCCACTATCTGTACCACCCACTATCTGTACCACCCCCCACTATCTGTACCACCCCCCACTATCTGTACCACCCCCCACTATCTGTACCACCCCCCACTATCTGTACCACCCCCCACTATCTGTACCACCCCCCACTATCTGTACCACCCACTATCTGTACCACCCACTATCTGTACCACCCCCCACTATCTGTACCACCCCCTACTATCTGTACCACCTCCCACTATCTGTACCAACCACTATCTGTACCACCCCCACTATCTGTACCACCCCCACTATCAGTACCACCCACTATATGTACCACCCCCCACTATCTGTACCACCACCCACTATCTGTACCACCCACTATCTGTACCACCCCCCACTATCTGTACCACCCCCTACTATCTGTACCACCTCCCACTATCTGTACCACCCCCCACTATCTGTACCACCCACTATCTGTACCACCCCCCACTATCTGTACCACCCCCACTATCTGTACCACCCCCACTATCAGTACCACCCACTATATGTACCACCCCCCACTATCTGTACCACCTCCCACTATCTGTACCACCCACTATCTGTACCACCCACTATCTGTACCACCCCCCACTATCTGTACCACCCACTATCTGTACCACCCCCCACTATCTGTACCACCCACTATCTGTACCTCCCACTATCTGTACCACCCACTATCTGTACCACCCCCCACTATCTGTACCACCTCCCACTATCTGTACCACCCACTATCTGTACCACCCACTATCTGTACCACCCCCCACTATCTGTACCACCCACTATCTGTACCACCCCCCACTATCTGTACCACCCACTTTCTGTACCACCTCCCACTATCTGTACCACCCACTATCTGTACCACCCACTTTCTGTACCACCTCCCACTATCTGTACCACCCCCCACTATCTGTACCACCCACTATCTGCACCTCCCCCACTATCTGTACCACCTCCCACTATCTGTACCACCCACTATCTGTACCACCCCCACTATCTGTACCACCCACTATCTGTACCACCCCCCACTATCTGTACCAACCACTATCTGTACCACCTCCCACTATCTGTACCACCCCCCACTATCTGTACCACCCCCCACTATCTGTACCACCCCCCACTATCTGTACCAACCACTATCTGTACCACCTCCCACTATCTGTACCACCCCCCACTATCTGTACCACCTCCCACTATCTGTACCACCCCCACTATTTGTACCACCCCCCACTATCTGTACCACCTCCCACTATCTGTACCACCCACTATCTGTACCTCCCACTATCTGTAAGGCATGATACCTTGATGCACCATGCCCTTAGTCGCAGCTCTTGCGAATAACTCACCAGTGCTGCATTCAAGCACCATGTTAACACTATGGGGTTGAGACACTCCCGGAATGTCGGCATGATGTACCAATACCGAATACCATATATAGTATAGATCTCCTGGGTGTGTGGACAAACGTTCCTTCTTAATCCTAATCTTAAATTTCCCTATCGTAAAACCTCACCTCAATGAGGATTTATGCTACTATGGAACATTACTAAAGTCACCATAATCAGCTTGCCAGTGTGGCTTATTCCGCATTAGCAAGATGATCACAGTGTAGAATGAGGGGCGGGGAATTGCCTAGAAAAAGGTGATTACGTAAGATGGGATAACAGTAACTTGGGTGTAATAAGCATATTGGTTATGAGGTCTAATAAAGATGAGGGAATGAATAATCATAATTGATAAAGTAGTATTAAGGCATGGGGATGTAAGCAACATAGTTAAGAAGTCATGAAGAATAACATGTGTTGAGCGATATATATGGATTGTGTGTGGTAGCATTGTAGACCTGTACATGTCACAGCTGGCCCCTGCTCCAGTATGGGAGGGGGGGTCGACTAATGCAGGTATGTAGTTATGTAACATGTGTGGAGGAGATATGCTGAGGCCTGTGTGTTGCCAGCAGAGAGAGAGAGCATGTAGAAACATGTAATGCAGGAGAGTTGGAGAATTGTATGTGAATAAAGAATCAGAACTGAGTAACTGGTTGTTGGAGTAACATCTTTCCTACATGAATATATCACCCTGGAAGGGACTGGGTTTTACACTGGCGACCACAGACGTTTCATGTTAAATATAAACCGCAAGGTTTATGGACACGCAAGGCAACTAAGATAGGAAGGACGGGTGATATTTGTAGGAAAAATGGATCAGTTAAACTATATAAGTGACCAGAGGAGGCAGATTGAGGATGAAAGGAAACAAATTGCGCAGTCAAACGAGACACGCAAACGGGTACAGGAGTTGGCTAGTCATGTCCCACCTACTAATGGGGATGACAGAGACCAATTGAGACAATGGTTACAACATGTGGATGAAATTAGACAATGGACAAAGGCAGAGGAGGAGATAATAATTGACGTGGCGGGCCAGTTGTCCAGGGCGCCGTTGAAGGCGGCCATTTTGTCTATAAGAGAAGGGTTACAAGATGGTTTGAAGACATGGCCTAACGTGAAGGAGGCCATATCAGCTCAGTTTCTCGAGGCAGATGAACAACAATATCTGCAGGCAAGATTGGATAGATTAGTGCAGCAACCAATGGAGGATGTTAGGGGGTATGCAAGGAGAATTGTACAGCGCCATTTTGTCTGGTACCAGTGCTGTTTCCTCTCCTTACTATAGAAGCCAGCTGATAGTAGTAGAGTACTGAGTGCTAGGACCTATGCCACACGACCAAGCATCATGATGTAATTAAGATGTGCATCATGATGAGTGCATCATGATGGTATTGGGTAATGAGGATGGGAATAATAGTCATAACAACACTGGTAACTCACCGCGCTGTAGGTGGATACAGCTAACGTTATAATTCGTAACTTGCCATGATGCACTCATCATGATGCACATCATGTCTGCATCATGCTATGATGCACTCATCATGATGCACATCATCATGATGCACTAGAATCAAGTAGAATCAACCCTACATCTCTCGAAAACACATCTAGGTCCATGAGACATGCATCTCAGTCCATGAGATGCGCTAGTTCGCAGATTTCCGCTAGATGGCGCCACAAAGTGTTGTTCAGTTTTATCCGAATCATGCGGACTGTTTTAGCACTATGAATGCTCTCAAAAGACACATTTTACGTCTTTTAACATTTTATTCAAATTTATATAAATAAGCGACACTCTAGCTATGTCTATGCAACGATAGGTTTAGTATAAACAAGCTAAATCATATACTTTTCACGTCCCACACCCAAACTTTGGTTACAGCTTTAGTACATAAGAAGATAAGACAGCTGATCTAATTATCTCTCACCGCAAGACCTCCTCTTGTGTTTAACGGTAAAACCCTTGCTGCAATGGCCCAGGAGGCTCAAATCCTGGCCAGTAAGGGCTTGTCAACGTTTATGTCATAATTATGACATCTCGTTGACAAACCCGCAGAAAACGGATCCCTCTTCAGGGATCCCATATTAATCAAAAAATATCCAAGCATCATGATGAGTGCATGTGATACACAGCATGTTTTAGAGGTTATTAGTAATTATACTAATCATGATACGAACGTGTCTAGACATGTCTAGACATGTAATCTACGTGACAAAGCTTGCACAATGGTGTGAAATAACACGTGGGTATATAAAGCTGACTCCCGATGTCAAATACAGCTGTCACTGTGACTTTTTTCGAATGTGATACCACGTAGAATGGCTACTAGTGAAAAGGATATCCCTGTTTATGGAATGACTAAAGAATTTGCAGAAATATACCAGGACAGGTTTAATACTACAGAAAGAAAGGGAGTATTTTTTGACTTTTTTAGCAACAAAAATACTCGTAACATACTAATAAATATTGATATATTTTGGATAAATTATATATACATGAGGTGGAACAACCCGTTCTGTGACATAGTACCTAGTACCATAGTGACACTGGTTGATGCTTTATTGGATATAAAACAGTTTTTTTTCTCACACATGTGTGATTTTCTTTTTATATTGCATAGGACAGGGCCATATGCTAACAAAGAGAAAAAAATAGGCACTATCCAGATTATAGCAACTTTTAATCCAGAGGGTTTAGATTTGTACAATTTTGATCAAGTGCGTTCATTCATCAGGGTATTAAATAAAATAAATTTAGGTATAGACATGGAATTTGATATATGTAGTAAATATGATTTCCGAGATGAGATACATCGCTCTTTTCTTTGTGGTGAAATATTGTGCAAAGGTGGAAACACAGTGCACTACCCTTTCTACACGTGGAGTTCTTGAAACATATCTAACGTTATTCTCAGCTCATTTGTTGCCACGTGTACATGTCACGACATGAATTCTTATCACATGATTTGGGGGTATAAATGTACCACTGTGTATGATTCTACTCACATACCAAATTAATAACACCAACAGAAGCAGAGAGATGCCGGTCCAAGTTTTGTCTTCTAAGACTTCCCTACAAATTGTAGGGAATGAAGTGGAATTTCGAAAGAGGACTTACAGAGGGAGGAGAATAGTTAGAGTACCAAAACAGTTGGTCATTTGGGCTATAGAAAACAAGGGCTTACTAGCCATCGCAGTACCGACCCCAGATCGTGTGTTCTCCTTTGACACGCCAGTTGTGGATTGGAAAATCCAGAAAAGTCTGTTTAGATTAGACGACCAGATCTACATTTCCTTCACCAAGTTGGAAGGGAACGAGAGGGTGGGGTAAGTACACAGTTGTTTTGTATTATTGCTTTCAAGTGTTAGGAAATACACAGTTCTTTTTTTAACAGAATGTATCGTATGCATGTATTATTGTCGTAAAATATGTTTATTCTGAGATTGATGGACAAATATATTGTGTTGCATTTCTTTTCAGGATGGACACAGTGAACCTGTTGCTAGAAGAGTTCAACAAGATCGACATGTCTCTCTGCACAGACGAGCCAATCGCCCCGGAGGTGCTGAACATACCACTAGGAGGAGTGGTTCCAATCATCCCAGACGTAGTAGATCTGGACAGCCCAGATGCAGATCCTACCCCCGCTCCTGTCTTCCCCTCTCTCTTCATCCCCCCTCCTTCTCTTCAGGGAGCGCAGGCAAACCCCCCTCCCTCTCTTCAGGGAGCGCAGGCAAATCCTAAACCATCCACCTCGCGCCATCCTTCTCCTCTTGAGGCCAACAACCCTCCCCATCAGACTCCTTCTGTTTCAGATGAACCCAAGAGTAAGAAGGCAAGGATGGAAATATATTCCACCACCTGGGGTTGGCGAGTCATGACGAAGGAGGGAAACACCTTGACGACCTCGCGTTCCAACTACTTGTCCAAGTCCAACTGCCAGGAAGAAATGAATGCGGCAAAGGATGACATGGATCTTGAGCAGACAGAAGAGGAGCAGCTGACTGGCATGATGCTACCAAAGGAGGTGATGGCTCCTTCCCCTAGCGAGTTGGCTCAGCGCGTGTACAGGTACCTGCTCCAGTTTGAATTGGACGAGCGGGTTAAGAAATTCTGTGCTGGCTGCATGAAGAAGTCAAAGTCGGAAAAGGCCCACGCTGAGGGATGCAAAGCCACCCAAGAAGACCAAGTGAGAATGCATGCCCAGGCTGCAGCAAACCGTATCAGCAGCAGCCGTATGTACGAGAGCTGTATGAGTATGTCCGCTTACTACACTCAAGGGCAGTATGTCTCCACCCTCGATATTGAAGAAGTGATGAGCTCCAACAAGCCGGTACAACTCCTCCTCTCAGCATCATATGTTGAGTATGAGTCTGAGTACACATACTTGAAGTTGATCTGATCAAGTAGCCAATTCTATTGATTTAATCAATAAAGTGTTTCTTCAATTACTTGTTGTTGTTTCACATTGATTCAATAATTCACATTTGTCCACATTTACTTAAATTATTCATGATCATTAGTTAAACTGAAGAAACATTTTCAGTATGGTAAGGAGTTTCAGTAATATCCCACATAGCAATTTCCTCAGACTCATTGTCCTGTTGCTTGTGAAAAAACATGGAATACATAGGATTTTGTTTCTTTCTATAACAGTAATATCCCGCAAATACAACCGAGAAGATCAAAAATAACACAAATACCGGAATTAGAATAAAGTATACTATGGCTGCATACTTCATTTTGTTGTCCACTGCAGAGGATATAGTGGTTAAATCATAATCAGTCACATCATCAATCTTTGAAGAGGTTGGAGCACTACTTGACGTAGAACTTAAAACAATGCTGCTCGGATTTTCATCAGTTTCTGTGATACTAGTGATGTATTTTGTTGACATCTTTTCAGTCAAGCTAGAGGTGAAAGTTACTGTCTCACTAGGTTGTACAAAAGTAGTACTTTCAGACACGGGAAAAAAAGTAGTAGAATGTGTAGAGGGTACAGGCGTACTAACAAATGCGTCAGAAGTAGTGGGCATGGGCTTGGATGTTGAGCTACCGGTAGTTGTCTGTGTGGAGGGTATTTCAATAGTAGAAGTTGCTGTTTTCATTGTTGACATGAATATTGTTGTCCAAAGTGTGGTTGTCGTACTTGATGATGTTGTCACATTTTCGTGCAATGTTGTTGCTACTGTTGGTGTTCTTGTTGTTGATGTCACACTGCTAGTGTAAAGAAAATCAGTGGTAGGTGTAGACGTAATTTTGGTGTAAGCAGAAGTAGTTGAAGTAAACGGTACAGTGGTACTGACTTTTTTTTCACAATCTGAAATAATTTCAAATCTACTATGATCTGGAAGAGACTCACAGTCAAAAGATCGCAATGACCTTATGTCCAGTGTCTTTAGATTTTTGAAGTCTTCGTATGTGTTTGGAATGTACTTTTTAATGGATGTTGACTTCCAGTCGAGAAGAAAAAAATCATTATGACGAGTCACCCTTAAATAATCCGGCTTTATGTCCCATCCATGACATTCCATGATGTGTTCTTTGTTTTTGCATTTACACTCCTCACAAATATGCAGCTGATAATTCCTCCATGCAGAAACCACAACGAACGTGAAGAACAGGACAATAGTAGTATTCTTCCACATCTTAGCGTCTGGTGCCACATCTGTATTGGTTCTGTCACAGATGTCTGGGCAACTTGGATCCAAACTCTCTTTATATCCCATCCTGCAGTCAAAGCATAATAAACTGATATAATTTATGACATGGGATAAGTGTGTTATATAAAGTTCAATAAAATATTACAGAACAAAGGAAACCAGAGTTGAATTTAATCAATATGATTCGTATATCAGCTAGGATAATGAATGTAGACCCGATATCTGTCTCGTAAATGTGTTGTCATGTCATGACATGAGTATTACTTTAGATAGTTAGCAATTATATATCATGTTGCATTTATAACTTTATACCGGTAGTAAACAGTGCCCCTTCGATATGCTGTATTCAATACACTGGGTCCATCTGGTGTCAAAAATTTGAACTAAGCGCATGATGTAATATTGCGAAAAGAACAGGGAATATGCGTCATATATTAGTGTATGGATAGTAGTTGGGACAACATGGTGTACTACAGTTGCGCGTACACTTTTTTTTACTATAATTTATATCAATACATGATATAGAAACTGTATTTTACCTTGTATCATCAGAAATGTCGGAACAAAATGAGATTTCACGGAAACCGGAAGGCGTGTTCCGCCATTTTGGATTTGATAATCTCGCAGCAAGTTGTCAGCTGGATTAAATTATATATTTCAATTGTGTCACATCATATTTATTTACATTTACGTACACATACACATGATTATGTATTTGTTGATAAGCTACCTGGTAAAAGTGTGTAACACACTACATTGATATGAATACCTAGCTCGAGGTTAGGAAGCCCGGGAAAAAACAAAATGGCAGGTCCACGATACGTCCTTCTTTGCCTGTGCTTGTTTTATCTATTGATCCATAGCACAAATTCGGTCAGATGTATGGAGAGGTGTAGTTGTAAACAGGGTGACATCGTGTGCAGAAGGATTAATCTATTGAGCTCTCTTCGACGTTTGAGTAACCAAAAACCGCTGTCTCACATAGACAGACTGGACTTTCGACGGACTAGAGTGTCATATTTCATGGAGACCCTCGAACTGATAAAGCAAGGATTTCCAGATGCAGGACTTGTCGATCTGACACACACCAACTTTGACTGTGTATCTGGTGTATATGAACAACTTACAATCTTTTCAGACTGTAAGATTCCCTCTCTGTCCGATACAGTTCCTCCACTTTTTGTGTACCAAGACAGATCAGTACAACGCCCCGTGGATAATAGCAGTAGAAGCAATGTCTCTTTTGTCGTGTTGTATCAAGAGGAAAGGGCAGAGGAGGCGCATCACGTCTCAGTAAAAATGAGAGTGTTGTATATAGTAGGTCCAATTTGTGGACTTCTTTTCTTTCTTATCTTGTCGGTAGTGCTAGATCAATTTCGCCGTGCAAGAATAAAAAGGAGAAGGTATGCCCTACACCGCCTGCCTGACCCCCTCATCCCCCCTGGGATTGGGGAGGGTGATGCGTACTTGGTTCCTTCAACAGTAAGGTAGGAACAAATAATATTTTCATTGTTTGTTATACCACGCATAAAGCATGATTGTACACATAATATATCATACCATTGTTCAAAGTATAATCAGTACCATGGTGTATGGTTACTTATCATATGATCTTAAATCTACTTAACATTATGATAAGCTCAAGTCATAAATTTCTGTGCTTTAATTATGCTTAAGCACGTCTCAGTCTGGTGTAAAATGTATTTAGTTCACATTACAAAGTTTGTGTAAATATTCTGTTAAATTTCATGAGTCTCAATTGATTATATTTATATGTTTCAGACTAGGAAATGCAGACTTGATGCGAGTGTTTCAGGGTGGAATAGGGAACATAACACTAGAAATCGCCCAGGACCCGCAGGAAGAGGTGGTGAACCCTAATAATGTCGTCCAAGTCCAAGAGAATGTGTATGAAGAATTGCCAGAGCACGAACCCGAAGTTGTAGTAAGCCCTGCAGCAAACTCAGACCCCCATCACTTCGACGAAGTCAACCTAGAACAAGACTCTACCACCCCTTCTGAACAAAACATGACAACGCGTCCCAACACCAGATCGCACAAAAGAAAGGAAGAAGAAGACAAAAAACAAGACTGATGAGATTATTTGTATCAGAATAGTAACCCACTGCTAACTGGTGCAGAGATGATGTATTTAATCAAGTTATATACCGGTATGCATAAAGTTTACTATACTTGTTTTAGGATATGACGTATACTGGTACAGAAATGAAGAACTCTGTTTGTGTTTAATTTAAGTTGTATACCGGTATCCATAAACTTTACTATATTTGTTTTAAGATCTGACGTATACTGGTACAGAATGAAGGTTGTAACACAATACATTGTAAACCCAGTGCAGAGTTTCTGTTTCTGTTTTAATTCAAGATGTATACCGGTCTGGATAAACTGTACTATATTTTTTAGGATCTGACGTATACTGCTACAGAATAATCTGCGTGATATTATGCTTGAATAAGTTTATTCAGACAAGTTACGGTACATGTAATAGTGTGTATTACATAAAGTTTGTAGTATTAAGTTTTACGATACAGAAAGAATACCTGTACTATTCAGTTTGTATGGAGCTATATATTTATGTAACTGCTGTCACGGGTTGACATAAGTTTATTTTACACAGAGCTGAGTGAGCATTAAGTTATTTTGTATAAGGTTAAAGTACACAGCATATTTAAGTGTACCGGTAGTATTAAGTATGTCTATCATTTGTATTTGTATTTGATATTACACTCGATTTTGATACTATTATATATATATATATATATATATATCATGTATTGATCTACACCGATTTATGACGCATGTAGGTTAAGCGTGTGGTGTATTTTATTTTAAAATTTGTACTTAGGTTATGATAAAAGGTTTATTGTATTCTGCTATAAAACATGTATTGATCCAGATTGACTTGTGTCAGAGCAGATTAAGTGCCTGTCTAGATTAAGATTGTACTATGTAATCCGTTTAGAACAGTTTACCTCAATTCATTTACTTTATGTAGGTTAGTTAACATGTTAATACCAGAAGGGAGCTGACTGGTGTTGATTTTCTGTCAAGGAACAATACGACAGTATACTTCAGTTCATTACTTTATGTAGGTTAGTTAGGATGTTACTAGAAGAAACAGCTGACTATTTCATACTCTCTATTTTATGTTGGTTGTATGTGCTAGCTCATACTATAGTATACGCATGGTGCTGCTCACATAAATCGTGTTTATCTCTAGTAAATAAGAATAAATGTTTTGACGATGTATACTATCAGGGATTTGAGAAAGATATACATTACTGATCAGGTGCTGTTTCCATCAAGTAGTATTACTTTGTGTCATACCACTACTTGATATATATCCTAGATAAGTGGTATTCATATTGATTCAGTTATGTCGCATTTGTGCATCATATAATAGAATAAGACAGATAAGTTAGATCAGGTTCTTTTATTCATATAATTTAATCATTTCATCGTTTAATTTTACATCTTGACTGAACATTTCAAGGAACGCCTCCATACTTTTTCCCCTACAACGATAATATGAGAAAAGAACACAATAATCTCCACACACAGTACTACCATATGCTTGTAATTTTTTCTTCGAGTAAATGTATTTTTTTCTTTGACTTTGTATAAATTTCTTTGCTTCTGTTGGAGGGCGCCCAAGCGAGTCAAAATACTCACAAACTTCACCTAATAATACACAAACCCAATGTTTACCAGGACCAGTTGAAATGTCAGTATTTACAATATATAATCCCAGTGGTGCATTTGCACAATCTGGTAACTTATCGTATGACATGACACCACGGAAATACTTTTTTGTGAATTTATCGCTAGATAAGTATTTTGTTAATTGTATTTTATTCATGATTCAAGAATTACATTCCTAGACGAGTCAACTTTGAATAAAGCTTCAAAACTACCGTACACTATTGCTGTGATTGGTTTTTCGTTTGGAGACTGAAACTTTAGTGTCAATCTTGTTTGACCTCGTCTGAGAGGGTTAGAAAAACCAGGATCTTTACTTTTTTCTAAATCAAAAACATAAATACAATAACCCAGACCAAACTCATCGTACATTATATTAGGAGGTTCTTTCTGCTGCGCGGGACATGACTCAAACAGTTTTGAGTAAGCTGTAACATAGTTCCCACCTTTATAGTCTGGTTGCAGTACTTGGGAACCATTGCTTTGCCCGTCTACTTGAAAGTCAAGATAATTTATACTACAGTGTTTGAAATTGAAAGGATTTTTTTGATTGTTCCCAGCATATGCATCGGCGTCTACACAAGCCAAAACGAGGCGCTTGGGTACTGAGTCTTGAAATATATTATCCATAGTCCAGTTAAAACTACCTGTAGGAATGTTGTATGTCTTTAACTCGCTCCTAGTAAATGGGTACAGCGCCATTTCTTTTTTCATAACTTCAGCATGTTTTGTCAACAAACCAGGGTGTATTTTAGCAAATGGTACAATCAAAGAAGCATCGTCTATGCTCACTGTATAATATTTAGACTCCTCCTCATCTGTGTCTGGGGTGTCTGGGGTGTCTCCTGTATAGTCTTGTGGGGGTGTGGGAGTCTCTCCTCTGTTTGGGTACATTAACCTTTCCTTATCCGTCGTAGGATAAAGTTTAATATTGATAGGGACTCCGTTTACTAGCATCCTAGGTTGTTGACAAACATCATTGAACAATTTTGTACGATATATTGCCTTTCTTCCACCCGCTGTCAGGTCATGACGATCGCTCAAACCTGTATTCTCCGAATCGCTTGCGTTGAAATCATCCATACCAGCCCCTGCTGAATCCTTTATGAATCCTCCTAAAGCCATCCAAGTCAACTGATCATTTTTTCCATATTTTAATAAAGCATCTAGCAAAGCCTTGTATTGAAAATTGGAACCAATAGAACTTGTCAGTATTTTTTGTTGCAAAGAAAAATCTTGTTGCCTAAATATTGTACAAGCCGGAAAATTCACTAGCCCTACATTATCTTCAGCTTTGATGGGAATTCCTTTGTCATTCAGTATTTGTAATGTTAACATAAGACATATATCGTTCAACAAAATGTAATCAGAGGAGGAATTTTGAACTTCAAATTCTAAAGCTGAACTGCCAGATGATAATTGAGACACAGGTTTATAGTCCTTGTAATACACTTCTTGTATAGCTGTTTCAACGGGAGGAGAATTGAAAAGAGCAAGTCGTTTATCGTACCCTTGTTTAGCATTTTGAAGGACATAAGCCATTTCACTTTGATTTCTTTTTTTTCTTTCCTTTTTTAGTTTTGGGTGCTCGTTTCTTCACAGTCTTTTTTACCTTGATTTTCTTTTTAGTTGGTTTCTTAGTTTTTTTCTTAGAGTTAACTTTCTTTTTAGTGTTTTTTTTACCCTTAGAGGAGGAAGGAGAGAAAGACGTCTTTCTCCTTCTCTTGCTAGGAGGTGACTGATTTTCTGAGCCACTTAACTGTCTTTTAAGCTCTGATTTTGCACGCTCAATGGAAGCTTGCACTGGGGAAACCATTTGAACGCTAGCACCATCACCTTTTTGAATTGGGTAGAAATCTTTGCCATACACTTCATGTTGTACATTATTCCATGGGGTTTCATCAATAATGTATGGAATGTAGGTCATTTTAATTTGTTTGGCGTATGTGTAAAATAAAGCGGGATGATGCAGTTATCTTGGAGGAGTCAAATATATTACCAGCGCTGTCTAATAGTTTAATTCTTATTCTTTTTATTGCTTGTCTGGAAACCGGAATATAACAAGGATTAATAGGGCTTCCTGAATTACTTATAATATTCAACACAGGGATAAAATTACAATCTACACAACTGTTTTCTACTATGTCACAATACAGTGTAACTTCCTCTCTGTTCAATAACGTTCCTATCCTACAATCTACCAACGCGCATTCCCATTTACCGGGTAGCACTAATAGTCTTGATAATTCGCAAACAAAATCGCTGCTCTTGTTGTTTGGGTATAACAGTATGGAATCATCAGACCTAAGAAAAACATACATTGCTGTTCATCTCTCGCTACCGTATAATGCTCTGAACACGTGAATAGAGCATTGTGTTTATATATAGCTAGATTGTACCGTTGTCCTACTTCCTGTTAACATCATACGTCACAAATAATCACCTGTCAGCGTCTACGTTTTCTTTTAGGTTTAGGTTTGTTTTTTTCTAATGGTTCAGCAAACGTTCGGTCTTGTATGTCAGTGTCAGGAACCCAGGAGTCATACCTCTTAGCCCAACCTACCCAGCTGACTATATGACCCGGAACTCCTTTTCTTGTTTCTTTTTTTCCTACTTTTTCAATGATGTACACTATTTCCTTGTCATCGCTGACTAGTTGAAGCTCATCGTGATAAAATGTTCCTTCTATTGGTTCATTGTCCCAAGCTTTTACTTCATACAATGCTATTTGTTGATTTAAACTTCTTGAAGTTATGGTGTAAATTTCAATGGACCATTTTTCTGTGTAAGCCCTTTCAAAAGGTGACCTAGTAGATTGTAGTCGCACCCTATCATTTACTTTGTACTTAAAAAACTTTTGCACCGAAACCTTTGGCTTTTTCTTTGGGGGTTTTGGATCCTTTACTTTGTATTGATTGTTCCACAGTAAATGTCTGTCAGCTGTTCTTGCTTCTGTGGGAGTCATTTGAATTGATCTATGTTTAGCATTGTTGTACGCCTCTGTTATTTTTGGTAATTCATCCAACCATCTTGGAGTATGATTTTTGTACATAAATCGGGTTAATCTACTTTTAATTGAACGATTTGCTCTCTCAGCATAATTTGCTTTTAACTCATGCCTAGTTGTGAAATAGTGCACTTTCATTCTTTTAAGATAGTTCATTACAAGATGATTTTTAAATTCTCCTCCCTGGTCAGTACGAAGCTTTACCGGGTTTATACCGGGTATTATTTGTTTTAATGTCTTTAACATTTCTTCCTTGCGTAGTGTTTTAAGGGGAGCAGTCCAAACAAAACGCGTAAATATGTCAATTAACAGCAAAATGTAAGCATAGTTTTTGTTTTCCTCCTTGTATTCTACCATGTTTATTGTGTCACCATCTAGCATGTAATCTTTGTATGACGCGATGACTTGAGGGCGTTTAAATTTTCTCTTTACTTTTCTGTGTATGGTATATACTAATTGTTTCTTCAACCATTCTTTTATTCTTTTTCTACTTATTCCTTGATTTTTTACTGCTTGGTACAAAGATTCCACACCAGAATAGGATGCTGGATTGGAAGGGTCAAAATAGACATCACCTAAAACCTGGTCTAAATCTAGATCTATATTTTCTGCCATTTATTTGTCCAAATATGAGGATTCATTAAATCTATTGATTTATTATGTACCGGTATACCAGGAGGTGGAGGAATAGGATCTTTTAAACTATTTTGTTCTATACCCTTTGCTTCCTGTATTTTTTCTTCCCCCAAGCCTTCACCTTTTCCAATTTGATGTGCTTTAGAACAATGAAACAAGGACTTGGGAGCGTGTACTAAATTCTTATAGAATGCTTCGGAGGCGCGTGGAGGAGAAGTAGAAGACTTGCCCAGTGCGTCTTCCAACAGATCAGTCACATGTGAGCCAGTGTGAGTTATATCATTTGTTATCAACTCCCCCTTTTCATTCCAGTTCATGTTTTTTTCTATGTAGCGTAACAATGATTCAGCTTTTCTCCTCTTTTGAGGAGATAAGGAAAGTAATATACACTGTTTCGTCATTTTATCTCCCTTTCCACACATTGCATCGCGAGTTGCAACATTTGATTCAGATAACGTATCAAAATTTGACACGTCATGTGAACTAACAGCTGTTTGTGATCCATGTGCTAAGTATTGGTCATATGGTATTAAAACCATTTTCTTCATATTAATTTAAATAAAGACGATTGTACAGACTTTAACACAGAATATATATTCTTTTTGTTTCTTGCAATGAGCTTTTGTCTAGTTTTGATAGGTAGCTTTTTCTTTGAAATTTTTTTTAACACGTTCATGTAACGTGTTACTTCTTTTTTCTCCTTTTTATTTAATGGTAATTGTAGCAAATTTAAAGCAATTTCACTTATAACCAATGCCTGAGTAGGGGTAGTATTTTCTAATAGCAACAAAGCTTGCTTATTTGACGCACTAAGCAAAAACTTTAGGAAGTATGTGTTGTTTTGTAAAAGTTTGCTCATAATATAGCAGGATGTTATCTTACCCACGTCTCAAGTCTAAATGATTTTTTTCATTCATATAGCATAATACATAGAAAACAAGAATGTTGTCTGACTTTATTACCCAGAACACGCGAGTTAGCCAAAGACCATCACACTCTGCTACTTCTACGACGCCTCTTCCGGTCAGTGGAGGAATCTGCAACTTCGTATGTAGACTCCTTTGGCTCAGCAAACTTTTCACTCCCTCCTGGGCTCTGCCTCACGGGTACAGAAAAATGGGCTGTAAACTCTTCCCTCATTCTGGTCATCTTCTCCTCCAGGCTTCTTGTTTTGTTGCAGTGCTTGACGTGTTCTTCTGACATCGTGTCAAACTTTTTCTGTAGGTTCACAGCATTTTTCTTCATCTTTTTTTGCTCCAGTAGTAAAGCAAGGATCAACCTGACGTGAGCCTGCTCCCTCCTGTTGCTTGAGTCAAGTTTTTTCTTCATGAAAGGGCAGGATGGAGAATGCAACAAGTGTTCAACATCTGCCACATGTCCCTCTGTCCACTCTTTCAGCTGTAGCCCACACTCGAAGCACTCAGCAGTTTCTCTTTCATACAGGAAAAATCCAGATTGAGCCATTTCCACGGGATCCAAAATAAATCCTCTAGTAAAAGAGGCTGTCCTTATTTCCGCGTCGGTGAACACCTTGTATGGCATTATCGCGCTACGTACACCACTGGGTCCTCCTGTGGGAAAATGTGTGACTTGACTCTGAGCTTTTCGTTTTTGTTGTGTGGTGAAAGGTCTATCAGCAAGTAGCCATACTGCTCCTTCATGCAGTCTTTATATGCCTCCTCTATCAGACGCTCTTGACCTATTTGGCGACCTATTAGTTTTATTTGTTGAATATCTCGCGGGTTTTTCATGATAACCATGTAATGACAATTTAACGTTATATTACGAGCATGCTTTCCTTGTATAAAAAAGTTTTGTACAACCAAAATTACTGTGATGTTATCATGATGGGACCCTCTTGTGAATAAAGCTTGAGCTAAAGGTGACTCCACTACGCTTGTCATTAAATCATCTAATATAATTAACATATGCCCCTTTCCGGTATTGTTTGGAATATCAAGTCCTTCTCTAAATTCAACATTTTTCATGTCTTCAAAGGCAGGCTGCCATACGCCATAGCAATACACTATTCTATCTGGTATAGATTTAAACACGCTCAAATTGTTTAACAATTTTTTTAACCAAGTAGTTTTTCCTGAACCTGTAGCACCACTCACTAAAATTGTTGTTGGTGAATGAAACACGAAGTCTGACACTTGAAACATTTTGACGTAAATGATTTATTTCAATGTTGCACAAGTATATATATATATGTAGTCTACATCATGGTATCACTAGGAGAACAGAAAGAACATAGTTTTTCCTCTACTTCCCTGTTCCACGTCACGTCACTTCGTTTAGTATGACAAGAATCACACCTCAAAGGGGGGTGTACACTGATTTCATTTCGATATAGTTCCCTAATTTCTTCCCATAATTCCCCCAAAATATTTGACCCTCTGTGTGAACTTGTTACTTTAGCTAACCTGGAACTCATTCCCACGCCCCAGTGTTTGTCATACACAGTATAATACAAACACTTATCCTTGGATTCAAGTAAAGATTTACGAACAGCCATGTTTGTGCGCATTTTTTCTAAAGATATTTCTTTCATGAACATTTTTCTGTTCTGTATCCAGTTTAAACTTAATTTCATTTTCTTTTCCTGCACAAACATTTCACACTGTACTTTGTTTTCACTACACAATACAAAGTTATATGCTTCTCTAGCTGATCCAAAACAAACTCCAAACATTGAGATAGCGGAAGGGTAGTCTAGAGAAAGAGGATGATTTTTTTCCCCAAATGCAATGTGAGGAGTTATTTTCCAAGGACTCAGGGTTATGTCGAGAGGAGTGGTGGTTATACCATCAGACCCAACTACTCTTTTAGGGTACAAGTATGTCAAGCCAGCCCTATCTTGTTCGTATGTATATATCGTGTTATTTTTAGATCTAAATCCTTTGTTAGTAGCTGACTGAGGATTTTGAGTTTTCAGTACCTCCTGGTACACACTCAGGGGGTTTGCAATAGCTCTAGGATTTAGACCCTTTGAACTAATTTTATATTCTTCTGTTACCACGGTGACTAAGAGATAAGTCTTGCTAGAAAGTGAAATCATTTCATTTCCCATTGCCTCAAGCTTGAACACACCGGGTGTTCTTTTGTCAAATGTATTATGCTTCTTGCAACATTCCCTAGGAAACCATTGTTTTTCTGATTTGTAATCATCATAACAATGATTGAACAATAGATCATAATACTCTGCTCTTTTAGAAGGTTTTATAACGTCTTCTAACTTTTCCCCTGATATTGCAACATAAGCACTATCGGTATCTGTTTCCAAATATTCAAAGTCGCTTCTGTCAACGAATACATCAAGAAAATCGTAGTAGAACTCTAGCATTCTTTGCTTAGCATATTGTAGTATGAAATAGCCAAGATATATTGGGAGATTTAATACAATTCGTTTTTTTACTGATTCCACCTCATATAGATCGTCGTCCAGCTCTGTTATCTTTCTGAAGGTGGGTTGATTGACAGCAGCACAAGCATGTTTTTTAGATTTGACGTATTTGATTTGTTTGTGTTTTTCTTTGTCCATGATAAGGGAACCATATGCACTATTTCCAATCAATTTCATTGTGTCAGCTATTATTGTTTTGCTGCTGTCCTTGTCACCCAATCTCCTACATTTTGTGACTTCCTCCTCAAATTTGGAAAAACATTTACTTGGTTTAAATTCTACCACCTGATACACTTTTGTTACTTCTAACCCATGATCTATATACCATTTCAACAATGGAGTTGCTATCAACATTTTTTCACCCTTCATTCCACCGACCAGCAACCGTCTATCTTTCTGTAAATAAAGGAATACTGTATTAGTAATAATCTCTGCATCTGTATCATCATACCGGTACAAATATTCCTCACATTGTTTATCTCTGATCTGATCTGGTATGATGTACACTGTAATAGTATGCTAGATATAACATAGATACAAATGGTAGTGTGATGTGTGTTATGTTTGAACTCACCTTTGATAGGTTGTAACGATTGATGTGGTCTTGCATGTGAGGTCCAATTGAATCAAAGCTAATATCTGTAGTACAAAACAGGGGAGACATTTCACTGAAGTATTCGTAAGGGGTCACATTTTGTTTGCCCTCCTGCCCCCACTTGTCAGGTACTTTAATGTCTACTTCTATTGCACCAAATAGATCATTGTTTTTCACTGCATGTAGTATTTGCTTTTCATTTACCACACTAGGATGCTTTCTTGTAAAAGGCGGAATGATGTCGCAGTGATCTAACTCAGGTGTGCTGTAACTTAACTTCTTTAAATCACATTCCCACATTTCATTTACACTATACCCCTGGTTTATTATGTATTGAGCCCTGTCTCTAGTTCTTATTTGTCTTGCTGTTCTTAATTCCTCATCCATTCGACCTTTCTGACACTGACAGCCATGGTAGTAGCACCCTTGGAACTGAAATGGTATAAAAAAGTATATGAGTCGATATATAGATATCAAGTCAACGTCATACTCTGATCGTGAGTGAAGTATAGCTCATATATGATATATATATATATATATATATGTATATACGTATAGTTGACTGGTATGTTTGTATGATACAATATGATGCTACATAGTCATGGTTTGTTATACAAATATTACCTCGTATACAGTCTTGTTTTCTGCGCAGTATCCATCTACTAGATAAGGACCAATCCTCTTCTCGTGGTTTGAGTTAAGTTTGTGGATAATTTTAATACCCTCTTCTCTTTGGACCCATTCCAACCATTTGAACATGGTGATCTGTGGTGTTTGTCTTTCTGGTCTGAAATCATTTTCCCTTTCTCGTCTAATGTAAGCGCCTGTTGGGAGCTCTTGGGATACACATTTTAAATATAAAGCATTTGCATCCCACCCTGCAATGTTTCCACACACTTTTCCTTCTCTTATTTTGGTTTCCCCTGTTTTATGATACCTTTTAAATATAATAGAAGGACCCCCAACAATGTTTTTCTTGAATGTTCTATATAAGTCTTCGTCCTCTGGTCCAAATAATTGAAAGTAAGTGTTAGATTTTAGGGAGTGTTTAAAAAGAAGCTGGCGAGCTATTCCTGGTACTGAGATAGCTATTTTGAACACGTCTATTCCTCTTTCAAAATAAAACGATTGTAGTTTAATGACAGCAGAAACAAAAGGAGCAACATCTTTGTTGTTATACCACTTCAAAAAGTCACGGAATGATTTCATTCCCTCCTTTTTCCACACTTCTGTGAGATAACTGTATTCTTCTTCTGAAATATTGCATCCTTTAAGATTAGAATAAAAAGCTGAATGTGGAGGAAGTTTTTCCTCTTCTAATTTTGCTATGTCATCAAAGTAGTCATATGGAAAGAACCCCTTGCTTTCTTCTATCTCGTAAGCTTGAAGGAACTTTGTGTAACTAGATCCGGCTGCTAAAAAGTTAGACACGTCTAAAAATTTAAAGCATTCAGTGGAAATTGTAGAATAAGCATTTATTCTTTTGATGACATAACTATTGCTATACGGGTTTCCCACGTCCAAGAAAGAAAACAGCTTAGATTTGATTAAGTTCAAGTCATACTTTGCTGAATTAAACCCTAGCACAGGTAATTGTGTTATATACTTTTCCAATTTAATTTTCAGGCATTTTAATCTAGTGTATATGATACAAGCTATCCTTTCCTCATAAGTTTTTTTTTTTCTCTTTTTAGTGTCCTGTTGCACAACCCCCTCCTCCTGCCCCTGCTCCTGCTCCTGCTCCTGCTCCTGCTCCTCCTCCTCCTCCTCTCCCTCACTCTCCTCCCCCTCCTCCTCCTCCCATTCTTCCTCCGAGTCCTCCCCCTCCACCCAATCCATGTCACATGACTTGTTTTTATTTCTTTCTTTGCTCTCGTCTTCACACTTTCCTCTCCTAGAGTGCCACAGCGCCATTTCTTTGCTAAGGTTACTGAGTATTTCCCCCCATTTCTTCTTTCCTAGATCAGTTGTTTTTTCTTGAATATTGCTTAGGTGATTGAACATCTGTCCTAGTAAGATTTCTAGATCATCGTGTATGAAGCAAACAGGTTCCTCAAAATCTGGAACATTACTACAAACTGAAACTGAGACAGGACGATGTTGTTGATTCCACACCATTTTCTTAGTCCTTTCTCCAGAAACTGGTTCCAAAAGTGCCTCAAAATCAAAAACACTGAACCATGGGTATACCCTATCATGTTGTGGAAAAATATACCCATACTCCTCCAACTCCTGAAATATATCAGAAGGTGGAGAAAAGAAACCTCCAGGAAATTTTAACTTAGTTCTACTGTCACACGCTGAGAGGTGTCTCTTAAAGTTATAGTTGAACTTAAAATGCTTGCTGCATAACGAACATTGAAACTTGGATGCATACAGAGCAAAGTCATAAATGTACGACAAGTGATCTTTGTGTAAATTCAAGTGCATGACTGATTTGAACTTAGTGCTTGGTTTGTATAACGTTATTGCAACACCATCAGATTGCAAATCGTGTACATATATTGATACTTCAAAACACCTTTCAAACAATGGGAAATCACTTTGAGTTATTCCACTATAATTTTTTGCCCTCCTTGGTATCCCTTTTATACCACCTGGCGTTTCATTCTTGTTATATTCTCTCCATTTTTTGTAGTTCAATGCTACAGATTTGGCTAAGTGTTTCTTTTGACCTTGATATAATGCTAGGCATCTAAAAGCACACAAAGAGTCCTGGTAATAATAAGAATTATTTCCAGGTGGGTGCTCCAGCGCCTCCACACAATTTTTTAATTTTATGTATCCGGGAACTTTCCCCCTTCCCATAGGATACCCAGATTTTGACACATAATAAACAACATTGGTTACAAACGCTAGCTTACTCCTAGTGTCAGTCCTGACGTCTTTGAAGTAAGCTTCTAAATCAAACTCCCTTATTTTGTTTTGAACGTTAGCTAGATCTCTATAGTTGGAAATCTGTTCTGGTTTGTCCTTTTCAAATATCATCCTATTGTGATGAGGTACATAATACCTATACTCTCCTGTATCCAATTCCTTTAATATAACCCCAAACGTTATATTAATCTTGAAAGTTTCGTTTTCTTGTATATATAACGTGTCTAAATTTCGTATCACCTCTTCTACACCATCCTGTAGATCATTGGAGGGAAAGTTATATACACTTTCTACAGTTCCATGTGAGGTGGGAGCTAGAATAAATTTTCTGTTGGCATTGTACATAGTTTGCAACCCCTCGTCTACTTCCCCCTCAGCATTTACCCAAGGTGGGTTTTCTTCTGGAAACGGGACATTTTGCAAGTTATCTGCACCCCCGTGTTGTATTCCTCTATGGATTAACAATTGTCTCTTGTTATCAAATTGTTCTTTGCATATAGAACACTTGACAGGCTTTTTCTTCCTCGGGATAGAAACAGGAGGGAAATTGGAATCTTCCTCAGCAGGAGGAAAAACAGAATCTCTCTCTTTCTTTTCTATTGGGAGTGGTAGCTCTGTGATAGCAATTTCTCCAGGCTTTGTACCATATCCAACCATGTTATGAGTTTTCTCGTTCTTTGATTTCATTGGCTTTTGTTTGGTCATAGAAGGAGAAGTAATTGGATGGATAGGTTTTGGAAGTGGTGGAAAATGGAGTAAGGATTCTATTTCTATTGAGCGGGCTGCAGACATTTTTTCTTTTATTTTTTCTTGTTTTCTTTTAAGAGAAAGCATGTCAGCATATGTCAACTGGTCAAAGCATGGAGCAGGGAGCGGTGTTTGGTAGCTTGACTTTACTTTTCTAGCTTCAGATACTTCAATTTCTTCTAAGTACAACTGCTTAGTTTGAACTAAAGGGTGTTGTACTACGTCTTCACAAATAGCCCATTCATAAAGATCAGAGGATTTTTTAAAAGTATCCACAAACAGACTCAATTCGCTCTTTTCGATTTGTCCCATCTAGAAAATTAAAATAAATTAAATCAGCGTAAATCATTGTGATATATGTGTGACATATACATATATAATATATATATATATTAATATTAGTGCTGTAAACGTACCGCCCTGAGTTCATTTTTTCGTTCCTCCGCCAGATCATCGTCAGGCAATAGGCCATTAGAATGCATGTAGTGTTCCACGTCCTGCACTGTGTCCAGTTGTCCTAGTATTCCCCTCCATTTTAACTCAGGAACACACCACTCGTCATCTGGTGGTTGCGCCACCTAGAACAAACATTAGTGTTGTAATACAATATACATAAATATTGATATATTTAATATATGTATATATGTATAGCTATAGTAGGAGATAATAGATACTTACACCACCACAACGTATTGCAGACAGACGTTCTATTACTTCAGTTCTGTGCTCAAAACCCATGTTCGCAGCCCAGTTTTTCAATCTTTTTTCACAGAAAAAAGAATCCAAATACACCTTCAATGATTTGTTGTTCAATAGAACAATCCCTTGTTTTGGAGCAGACATTTTGGCTTTGACACGCGAGTATTACGTCGAAAAATTTGTAAAGTCAAGTGACATATATACCACACATTATCTAAAGTGTCAACAGCTGCGAATTCCCATCTAAATATATCCCACAATCTATACTTAACTGATTGGATGCAGATAAGAGACGTTTAGAATGAACATACATCTTAACTTTGCATCATAAAAATGTCGCATTGCAGAGAAGGAAAGATGTTGCCAAAGCTGACCTTGACCGAATTCCATACAGTGGGTGCAACTCAGCTGTCAGAAGTTCGACTGGAATATATTTTAACAGATGGACTATATTTGTGGGTTACAATGGAACAAGGAGATAAAGAACCTAGCTTCTATGTTGTAGAACAGGACAGGAAAATGGAAATACCCCTTACCTCGTGGATGGACATGCTGGCAAGGTTAAAAGATGCAAGGTCTTTATACGTGGACACCATCCCTTTATTCCATGTGTTTCATCTGGATGGATTTATTCTCAGCAAGATGACAGAGAAGACAATATACGTCATGTCTAAAACAAACTCTGACAGATTCAAATTAAACAAAAGACAGTTTGAACTGTTGCTGGTCGCTATAGTAGACGGAGAAAGATACAGAGACGTGGACTAAATGACATCTCAGATACCAAGGATGTAATACCTAGTGTATTCATGTCAACTTAAAGCACTAATTGTTCATTGATCACTTTATTTGTTCTCTAACATTAAATCAATGAACAATTGATACGTGTTACTTGTCTGTTTTGTGTAGAACGCTCCTTTAAATGAGCGCTGTGTACACATCATGTAAAGATAATAAAGTCGGTAGAGTACTGAGTGCTAGGACCTATGCCACACGACCAAGCATCATGATGTAATTAAGATGTGCATCATGATGAGTGCATCATGATGGTATTGGGTAATGAGGATGGGAATAATAGTCATAACAACACTGGTAACTCACCGCGCTGTAGGTGGATACAGCTAACGTTATAATTCGTAACTTGCCATGATGCACTCATCATGATGCACATCATGTCTGCATCATGCTATGATGCACTCATCATGATGCACATCATCATGATGCACTCGTCAGCTATGATGCACTCATCATGATGCACATCATCATGATGCACTCGTCATGATGCACATCATCATGATGCACTCGTCATGATGCACATCTTAATTACATCATGATGCTTGGTCGTGTGGCATAGGCCCTAGCACTCAGTACTCTACTACTGCTGATCAGCTGAAGCTGGTTCCTGTCATGTCCGAAATCTGGAGTTTTAGGGGTCATAACTTTTTGAATGATTGGGAGTTGAATATACCATATGTCAGCTGTCCAGATTGGGGAAGTGGTTAGGACACAGGCCTACCATTCCAAAGGTCCTGACTTAGAATCCACGCCAGGATTATTTGGTTCACACCATTTTAAAATGTTTTTTTTTTTGTTGGTCAACATCGTTGTAGTATACAATTTAGCTGTAAAGATCCTTCACACAAGATAAATGATCTAAAATTAAGATCAGTTCTTTGCAAATGCTATTACTGACCAACTAGGAAAAAATATTATGGGCAGATAACCATGCAGCCTTGGCATGGATTCGAAGTCAGGACCTTTGGAATGGTAGGCCTGTGTCCTAACCACTTCCCCAATCTGGACAGCTGACATAAGGTATATTCAACTCACAATCATTCAAAAATGTATGACCCCTAAAACTCTCTATTTTGAACAGGCCAGGAACCAGCTTCAGCTATAGCTCAAAATCTATGTAATCTCAAAATCTATATAATACGTGAGTTAGGCTTATACACCAGGTTTTACGGTACACTGGAGCCAGCACCAAATCGGCCCAGGGGACTTCATATATGTTGCTCATACACTTGGGCTAAAGTTTGTGGTGTGACTTGTACACAAGTTTTTAATGGATGCCATCAGCCCTGCTCCCCGTGGTATAATTGCCTACCCAGTGTGTAAGTTGACTGTACAGAACGTGCAGTCAGTGTAACCATAGACCAGCACCGTTATTATAGCTACTTCTCGGCCAAACCAGACCAAAACATATTATTTTTAAAAACCTGTAAAACCTCGCATTACACTCGGCCTGCGGCCTCGTGAAATACAGCCCCAGCTTCAACACTTGAAATAACCCTGTCAACAGAATACAAATCGTGAACCTTTGTCTATGTATTTAATGCCAGGGCATACTTTGGAGTATGGAATTGGAAATAACATGTTTACAGCTAGGTCTACTGCATAGGTGCATCATGCTGACCCTTCATGAGAGTATCAGGCTGTGTCTCACGACCTTGAGCCAATGTTTTTGTCTCTGACCGGGTGCCGTCTCTGACCAGGTGCCGTCTCTGACCGGGTGCCGTCTCTGACCTGTTGTCAGAAAAACGTTTTTTTTAAACGTTAACCTATACTCATATATATAAGGATATGTAAAAACGTTATGGCAGCTCTTATGTAATTATTATTAGCCTCCTGCTGTTGGTAGAACATAACTAAACTCCCAAAGTGACATCCGGTCAGAGACGGCACCCGGTCAGAGACGGCACCTGGTCAGAGACGACACCCAGTCAGAGACAAAAACATTGGCTCAAGGTCGTGAGACACAGCCATCAACATGATGCACCCATCATTTGCTAGTGCTACATTCAAAAGTCACGCCAAAGAAAAATCCTGTCCCTTACTTTTACACCTCCCCCCCCCCCCTCACTTCCCAGTATTGACATGCCGACCCCCACGCCTACGGGCACCAACTTACCTTTGTCTCCAAGCAGAGTCCAAGTCCTGCCTTAAGGTAGGACAGTGTGGGCCACTCTGACTGCTACACTGGCTACCTGCGCTACCTGTGCACAGACCCCTGTCCTCCCCTGCTCCCCCACAAGGTTGGGGGTATGCCAGCCATGTGCTTTAAAGGCCGCAGCAATGTTGACACAAAGCAGAGGGGGGACTTTGCTAAATGTGGGTATATCACCATTTTAATGCAAAATTGTGTGTTCTGCATCCCAGTAACATTATATATTATGTAAATCCATGAGATTATGGCATTTTAATGCATCCAAATGCATGCATTTTCACCAGAATGTGATGCTCAAAGCAGAGGGAGTACTTTGAGTTGACTACCCTGTTTCTGTTACCAGAAACACCTGACCTCCTCCCCGAGGTTTAGCTAAGTAGGTGCCCGTGCCCATCCCTGTCCACCATTAGGACCACCACCAGTAGCACTTCTCTTACATCCAGTACATGTTGTACTATGGAAGGCCCATGCACCGTTTGAGAATCGCTAATTACCATTTGCCAAATTTGTGCCTCTACATGGGTGCTCACAATTTTGACTGTGTCGCTGTGGTGATTTTTAGCCAAAGGGCCATGTAATTGTGTCGATTTTTAGCTATATAAGAACTTAGAGAAAAATCTCTGTGGGTCGATTTTTATCCTTAATTTTCCTGTGTTTGTCGATTTTTAAAATGGCCTAAAAGGGCCGTGTCGCCATGTTGCCCGTGTCGATTTTAACCCATGTAGAGGCACAAACTTATGTCACCACATTCCCCTAAATTCCACAGAAGTGAAGGAAGAAAAGCCATGCTGGTACTTGACAAGTTTGAAATAGTAGATCTATACCAAATCTGTTTCCACACTAATCGACGTTAGCGAGAGTGACCATGAGATGACCAAGCTAGTAGGGATGTCATTGCTTTTTTCCGATTCCGATTATCACGACTTTTGGTATTAATATTTCGATATATGTCGAAGTTTTATTATGTTGTTTGTGGCAAAAGAAATTGTTAATTACACAGTAAATAATGAGAATACATAGGCAGGATATGACAAAGGGCTGGGGCTCAGACGATGTCTATATGTCTTTCAGATTAGATCTGCGATGTCCCACTGGTTTTAGAACAGGACCATCAAATAGGCGAGTAGCTCTTGGAGCATTTGCCAGATTAGTAGGGGTTTGTGTTAATTTGAATGCATATGTGATTAGCTGAGCTTGTCTTCTAACCTCTAATGTATTTATGTCTGCTTCTCTGTGCATGTCAGCAATTCTAGACCTAGGAGGGGCTTTTAGGGCTATCTTAAGGCCTCTGTTTTGGAGCCTTTGGAGCTTGGTTAACAGTGTCTGATTTGTACAATGCATCAGAATTCCTCCATACTCCAGGTGTGGTAGTATTTTGGTTTTGTACACTGCTATGGCCTGCGCTTTGGAAATGAACTTCCTTATCTGACCAAACATATAGAGTCTATGGGCTGTCTTTGCCCATTGCTTGTTAATATGGGCATCAAATTTCAATTCAACTCCTCGTCCAACACAACCCCCAGATAGTCAAACATTTTAACATACTCTATATCCTGAGTATTTAGTTTTAAGTTTGGTACATTAAACTCTTTGAGTACACCTGGGGACTCAAACTTCATGGCTTTGTTTTTTTTTGCATTTATAGTCAATTTGTCTTTAACACACCACGTGGACAAGTTGTCAAAGTCGCTTTGGACTTTGTTATAGGCTATAACTGGATCTTTATCTGTGGCAAAAATTGCTGTGTTGTGAGCATAGGAGCTGATTTCAGTAGCAACATTAAGCCCATCTATGTCATTGGCGTAAATCAAAAATAAAAGCGGGCCCAGGATGGACCCTTGAGGTACCCCACAGACTAGTGGTGCTTCAGCTGATGTTTTGCCATTTGCTACGGTTTTTTTTGGGTTCTCTCGGAAAGATAACTTTTGAGCCAAGTGCATAGATGTTGATTTACCCCCCAGCATTTTACATTTTTCGAAGAGAATGACATGATTAACCACGTCGAACGCTTTGGACATATCTATAAATGCTGCATTACCTTTTAACTTATGCATTAACTTTTAACAAAAGTTTAAAATGACCTGCCATAGTGCAGACAGGAGGAGGTAGACGTTGTTTGGCATCCGCTATGAAGGGAGGCGAAGCGGCACATGTTTGTGTCTTCACCAAAGTAGCCTTCCAATATAGATATATGTACATGTTTGTACTCATGTTTGCATATATAAATATGTTTAATCTCAGAGATACTGACTGTTTTGACTTTTTGTTCATTGTGGTTTTGACTCGGCTCTAAGTTAAGTTTTAGTCAACTCTGATGCAACACTGGTAGTGTAAGTTAGGATGGTATCTAGGGGGGACCACGCCACGGCTCCGCCTGGTGTCAAATTCATGCGTAACATTGTCCATTCTTCTGTTGGCTCTTCAACTCAGCATGCCTGGGAAAATACCATACTACTGTAATACTATCGCATGTGACCAGTAGTCAATGCTACATCCACATTAAAAAGACACTCCCCTTTGAGTCTGATACTTGTAATATGAAATATGATAGTAGGATAGTAGAGAAATCTGTGCTAGTTGAACTGACATTGGGCTGTCCATGAAAAGTCTAAAATCTGTACACTTTGGACAGTTTAGTGCAAACATTTAAAGGAAGTTCCACTGAACCTACACTTGGAAATGAATAAAGTGGTTGAAAGGGATATATATATATATATATATATATATATATATATATATATATATATATATATATATATATATAAATATATGCTGGACTTTCACAACAGTCAGGCTGAGCCTCCTTTGATGGTCCCATAAAATTACTACCTTTCGAGAGTCAGCCTGATCCTTGAATGACAGTCAGGCAAGACAATTCTTCATATCAGAGTCAGGCTGACTTTCTCTCCACAGTCAGGCAATGTCTGAGGGTCAGTTAGCCTCAGCCTTCTTTGTTTGCTACCAGGTGGGGACACAATGCAGTATTGAGCTTAATAGTATGGTTTTAGATACCATTCTTATGGATTTGGAATTAATATACATTGAGATTCTGGGATTTTGGGATCACCTCTGACATCGGCATAGCCTTCGGGGTGATATACACCTGCCTGTCCCGTAGGGACCGGAGTGAAACGCAAGAAGAAACCTCTGACATATGTTGGTACATGTATCTCTGTGTTGTTACATGCCTAAATAATTTCTGGTCTGTGATAGCACACCCTTTAAGTGTTGGGGAGGCCATATATATTTCCCCAAATGTGAATAAGCAACTAGTCTTATTGTACAGAAGATGTTCCAGCTATGCCTGACTTTCATTGAGGCCAACGTCTGGCATCGCTGTACTCTTGCTCTAGGTACAGTCCAGCATTGCCAGACTAACATTGAGCATGAAAGTCAGGCAGTGTTGTGCTCTAGTAAACAAGGGTCCAGCATTGCCTGACTTTGACTGTAGAGTGGGTCCAGCACTGCCCGACTGTCATATCACCCTGAGTCAGGCAGTGCTGGACCCTCTCTATAGTCAAAGTCAGGCTGACTTTCTCATGAGGGTGCTTTTGGAGACATGGGCCTGACTACGGTATGTGAGTCCAGGTGACTCTCACATTTTCCTCTGTGTAGTAGCTAGTTCCCCTAACTTCCATTGGTGTCACTACCTGATGGCTCTCTAACCACTGAACACCCACCTGGATCCAGGACTGTACATGTTTACGCATATGTTTTAAATCAGGCGGAGCCGCGGCGTGGTCCCCCCCTGGATGCTATCTGATGATGTATATGAGCTGACTGAAGCGTGAATCAGACATGGTACGATACACACCAAGGACATATCTGTATACCATGACCATAAAGCCTCATGTATAAACCACGCCCTAACTTAGGAGAACTCTATAAGCCAAATCTTGGGTTTGATCTCAGCTATTTTAATACTGTAGTATACTTTCAAAAAACCCTGTATAAGCCCCACGCTATGTAGGCATGTTTTGTATCAAAAGAAAGCTGGCACAAGGCGTGGCTTGGTGCGGTACATAGGTGAGACTTTAGGGTAGATATGTGTATGTTAACTATATACATGTATGATATGTTGGTGCCTCACACAAACAGTACTAGTTGACACCTGTGGAGGAGACACAACAGGCGGAACCAACCACAGGACCATCATTTAAAGTCCTTTAAAGGTCGGTACCAGCAATTTGCGTTTTCTTGTTTCTATATCAATGAGATACCCCCACTTTATCTAACTTTGATTAGAATAATCCTCCATTGCAGACTTTATATACATGATTACACATGCTGTAGGTTGAGTCATAATACACCACAGAAGCATTTTTTGTAAATATTTATCTTTATTAACGTCTGGTTAATTGAGCACTTACATCAAGGGCATATCATCAATCAATAAATCAAAGTGTGCATATTAGCACCCCATGCAACAAAATATTAATCATTTCAAAAGTAATAACTTAGTTTTAAGACTCTCATTGTGAGTGCTTCTCCATCTGGGCACTCCCTATGGGGAAGCACTCACTCTGTGTAGAACATATAACTTTCCCTTAGGGAAAATGTATGTATACTCATACCATCGAGATCTACGCACCACTGCATGTAGCAAACAGGCCCTGGGCCTACTTTATGCAGTTTAAATAAAAGAAGTTTCAATTCAATTCAATTCAATTCAATTCAATTCACGTATCAAAATGTATGTATATATAGGGGAAGGAGAGGCTAAACATATCGACCACTGCTGTTTTGTGTTCTTGGTGTTAAATAAGCATATGGGGTATAGCTCTCTTGGGTGTGTGGACAAACATTCTGTGAGTAAATCTTAAATCAATATTCTCAAGATAACATGGGAGGCTGTATGTATAAAGTATAATCTTAACGTATAATCTTAAAGTCTTAATGTATAATCCTAAAGTCTTAAGGGAGCGTTCATTATTTATGGCAGGGGGGGGCGGGCGTTTGGCAAAATGAATACGTCAAAAAAAAAAGACCCCCCCCCTCCGAATGGGTAAAAAAAAAAGACCCCCCCTCCGAATGGGTAAAAAAAAAAAGACCCTCCCCCCTCCGAATAGGTTGAAAAAAAATGACCCCCCCTCACCATACATGTTAATAAATACTTAATAATTGCATCAACGAAATACAAAGTCTACATAGTCCTATACTATAACCTATTATAGCATGTGCTTAACCATTATTTGAGGGAGTGGTTATAGGGTAGAATAATATGGTGAATATTTTTGCATCTCCCACATGTGGAGAGCGCACATTTTTCTTGTTCCGTGGAACGTTTGATTTTTTTTGCTAAAAATTGGTGTAATTCTTTTGGTCCCCACCTACAAGTCCTGCTAATACTGTTTGGTAGAAGTACCATGAAATGGCCCAGCTCAGGGGCGGCGGAAAGTGGATAAAGTTGGGGGGGGCAGCTCAGAAATGCCAGCTGACGAGTGGAGGTTGGAAGGAGAAACAAATAGTTGTTTTGGGGCCGCAAGCCCCGGGAAAATTTTGGAATTTGACCTTTATATTAATGCATTCAGAGTGGTCTAAAGTCTACTATATGATCCATGGGAAATTTTGTAATTTTACATTGAAATTGATGTGTTCTGAGGGACTTTGAGCTTGTCATTCAAGAAAATTTTAGGAATTTTACCTTTAGATTGGTATATTCTTAGGTACTCTGAGTCTAGAATGTTCATGTTTCACAGCACAGATCAATTACAATCGCTTAAGCCATCAATGGTATGCATGGATGCTACGTGCACCATAGTTGATAACCTTCATTTGAGGAAATGCCATAAGGTACCTGCCTTCAAAGTTCTAGGGTAAGGACCCTCCCCTCTGTGTGGGCAGTAGCGCTTGTCTTTCTTTGTGGTAGACGACCATGTCAAGTGTTGACTTATCACTAAAAGAAGGATTATAGCATCCCCAACTTTGACAAATCTTTTAAGCCTAAATTGTTAATTTAGTACTCTAGTATAATCTATAAAAACCCGTATGAAGCCTTATCTTGACTTTGTCCTGATCCCATAAGATGCACTGGCAATCTGACTTGCATACTTGCCATGGCCTATGCATGAAGTTTTATGTGACACTGTAGGGGGAATATCATGCTAATGATGTTTTCCCAGCAGCGCCAGTTTGGATCCTGTCAGGTGGCTCTATAATTAACTTATGGTGTGGTCAGTATTACCAAGCCTTGGGAATTCATTGACTCCGAAAAATGTAAAGCTTTAAAATAGTGATGAATAACTCACTGATAACCCTGCAGAGCGTTGGAAACAACTTGACCAGAACCAAATATAGAGCTGTAAAAATTCTGATGAGGCCAAGGAGCAATGAGTAGCTATGATAATTCAGTGCCTGATTTCTGTTGAAGCCAAAGATGAACTTAGAGGGAGATTTAGAAATTGGCGAAAGTGGCTATTTGCTACATTTCAAGGCATGCGGTACACTGATTTATAGTGGGATGATCATGTTTACTCTATGAGTCTACCGATTTTATAAGCCCTAGAATCTGTGAGAAGCAGGCAGTTATCAGGGAGATTGTGAAGTTATTCTGAAAAATTGAGAACTCTGCAATCAGAACGCTGGGGCCCATTTAGCAGGGTCTGGTGCAAGACACCAAGGAAAAGTGTGTATCATGACTGGTGTAATCACGCCTTTGACTGGTGGAGTGGACCTAAGCTACAATGTATCAAAATATGAGGTAGATTTGCATCTTGCATACCGTGCATGTGCTCCTCTATTGGGAAGAAAGGCAGGGTCTAGACATGTAGGCAAGTTCACCCTTGCATATGGACGCCAAAACGCGATAGGGCAAGGCTAAAGTCCAATTAACCCAAACTATTTCAGATACCGTACTGTCATATTTCGGCGCCACAATAGCATTCATCTAGCTGCACACTGATACTAGCTTTGCTGTATAGACCTGCTACATTCTGTACTCCTATTCTCATGTTGAATTAATGTTCTTTCTCCAGTTATTGTTGTTTTGGGAAAAGAAAAGTGGTGAATCATTCAAAGTGTCGATGGGTAGGCAAGAAATTTAGCAGAGTTCTGCTGTCTCAATGACCCCAATTCGCGACATGTGTCGTGAAATTCGCGTCATGTTATGTCAAAAATTACCCCCTTCCAAATAAATACTCCTAAAAAAAATGAACCCCCCCCTCAGAATAGGTTGGAAAAAAAAGACCCCCCCCTAAGAATAGGTTGAAAAAAAAGACCCCCCCCCTCTGAATACCCCTAAAAAAATGACCCCCCCCTTGATTTGCACACCCCCCCCTGGCATAAATAATGAACGCTCCCTAATACATAATCTTGAAAGGGGGTTTGGGGGCACAGCCGACAGTAGTGAAATAGGCTCCTGATCCATTATTACACTGAAAAAGTAAACTCGTCCCCAGACTCGTCTAAGTGACTGTCATAAAATAAACGAGTCAAAAGTTGTCTAACATATCATGTTACCATCCCACAAATAGAATCTGGAGCTGGTAAATGTCGGGTTTTGGGCTGGCACATACCAAGTGGGTCTTCTATCTCCAGCTAGAAGACCCGCTTCCTTGTCATTTATTAGACAAGTTTTTGACTCATTTATTTTATGACCGTCACTTTGAAGAGTCTGGAAAAGTTTATTTTTTGAGTGTATGTTTTATTGTCTGATTTCAGAGCTGTGTGCTCCTGTTCTGGCAGGCTGCTGTGGTATAAGGGACACCACACGACACACGGCCCCCTCACCATGGCCTCTCCACACACTGACCGATCCCACACAGGACACAGGGCAGCATACATATGGCTGTAAGCATGATTTGATTAATATTCTCCTGCCTTTAATATAGAATACATAAACTCATCAATTAGGGCCATTACAGAAAGTTTCTCATCCCCGCGCACCAGAAGATGTGATGATTGATGAAGGCTTTTTTTTTACCTATTTCCTTTTTTTTGCTTTTGAAATTACTGAAATATCAATGATACCAAGCTACTTTATAGCATCTTAGGACAACATTTCTTTTTGACCTCTGAATCCAACTTTTAATGTCAACATATTTACACTATTCCCATACCTTAACAACACAATTATGTTTTTTAGGCTCATTACATAATAATTTACAAATGCTGATATTGTGGTTTTCTATGTTAGGAACAAAATGGGTTTATAATTGATATATTTGTATGGAATCACATGTATGAAGATCCTGAAGGGTGTATGTTATATGTATGGATATAGCATATTATGTTATTAACATTTAGTTGTTTAGCCTGCAGGTGTATGGCCATTCACATACTGAAGGATAGGTACGAATTATGTGAGGTTTGTGAGGACCTTTTGATCCTAAAAAATTGCTTTCGCCAGGGTCTTTAGGCGGAATGTACTACTGCCTGAATGTACCACTGTCAGAATGTACCATCAGCTGGTCCGAATGTACCACTATAAACAGGGCAAGGGGGAATGGGAAGGAGACATCCTGATTGAATTTTAGAAGAAAGAATAGAAAAAGAAGGGGTTGGAGGCAAAATGTGAATCCCAGGAAAATGTTGATTGATACGTCTATGTAGAAAAATGTCCAATTTCTATCTTTAAATTGGTATATTTTGAATGTATAATCTATCTTATTCTAAGGCATTATCTGCTGCCAGTAAGGTGTACCAACTTCCTCACAATTTTCTCTTTCCAATGGTATATGATATGCCTAGGTTTAGGCATATGAATTTTCGCCAGATGGGTAAAATGTGGCGAAAATTCAGGGTATATTTATGATAAATTTTCGCCAGTTACAGTTTTCTATCGCCACAGGCGAATTGGCGAATGGCTAGCGCGAGCCTAGATATATATATATATATATACAGCCATTGTGGGAGGGTATGTGCTTACAGCCTGGACTTTGGTGTAAGGGGCTGGCACTGGTAGAGTGCTTTATGCTGCTCTCGCTCTTAGGCTGTTATTCATATCAATTAACTAGTAAGTGGATCTTATAGAGTTAGGAAATAGCTTTCAAATGATCCCAAATAACTGTTTAAGATATTTCTGAAAAATGCCGAAAATGCCTGAAAATTGACTAAAATTGACTGAAATTTCTTCTTTTTGAATAAAATAAATGCTTCCGAAAGGCATACCCTCACGTTTGATACCTCAAAATTAAGCCCTAAGTGTTATGCTAACAGTGGTACACGTCTTAGGACTACATCTTATACGGTGTGGAGGTGAGATTAGCGTCTACACCGGCGCTGCAGGGGGGTTTAGTGCTTTATGCTGCTTTCGCTCTTACGCCGTTGATCATATCAATTAAGTAGTTAGAGGATATGATAGAGGATAAAATTACCTTTCCAATGATACCAAATATGTGTATGAACCCTTTTGAAAAAAAGGAAAAAAAATTACCCAAAAATTATTATTTTTTAATTGAAAAATACTTCTAATAGATCTACCTTAGCTTGTAATATGTCAAAATGACGTCCAGAGTGTTGTGCTTACAGTGGTAAAACTCCTGAGACTGTATCTCTAATGGCGTGGGAGCGAAACCAATACATAGAAAGTGTGTCCTCCAGGTCTGCATGGCTACTCACTGACAGATAGTCCCGTTTTCCCATTTTAAGTGAACTTCACAGCATCAGTAGGGGTATTTAGCATCATGACACAGCAATTCTGATACGTTGGTGTGATGCAGGTGCATTGGAACTTTCGCCAGCATATTTCAGATAGGCGAAACTCTAAAATGTTTGGAGAGCAAGACATATTTTAAATTAGGTGTTTTGGTGAGATTTTACGCAAGGACACGGCCAGCAGCTGCCTACTGGGATACCTACTAGAAGCTCGAATGTAGCCCTGATGAACTAGTCAGAGCTGCATCAATGCATCAAGACGATAAAGGGCATGATGCAATAAGGCACTCTGTTTATTAAGTGTTTTTCTTCAAATTCAAGGAAAAGTCATGAAAGATCAAGCGGCCTTTCTTTCATATACGAAATTTATGTAAGCTCACCTCTAGAGTATTTAAACCCCCTCTTGCATAGTTTTTTGATGCAATGCGATGAAAAAAACATGTATACCCCAGTTGACTAGGAGAACAAAAGAAACAGTATGCGTATGAATATTGCACACAACACCCTTAAGTCTTGTGTCCTAACCCAACAATAAGAAGTACCTAATGCCATCCTACACTGAAAAAAGTAAACTTATCTCCAGACTCGTCAAAGTGACTGTCATAAAATAAAAGAGTCAAAAGTTGTCTAACCTATCAGGTTACCATCCCACAAATAGAATCTGCAGCTGGCAAATGTCGGGTTTTGGGCTGGCAGATGCCAAGTGGGTCTTTTATCTCCAGCTAGAAGACCCGCTTCCTTGTCACTTAGACGAGTCTTAGACTCGTTTATTTTATGACCGTCACTTGGAAGAGTCTGGAGACAAGTTTACTTTTTGAGTGTAACTTCTAAACCATATAAACCGCACAGGCGGTTTGATTCCGGTCACTTTAGAATCGTAGTAAAAACTTCTAAAAACAATCGTATAAACCGCATGTATAATCCTAGAAGTTATTTCACTCTTCTTTGGGAACGTTCACAAATGATGTCACCTGCTAGGGGGTGGGTGGATCTCTGGGTTTAGTGACAAAGGGTGACATGGGGGTGGGGGGTCACAGGGTCTATGTGACATCACCTTTTTAAGTCTAAACATATTTTTGAATAAAAATAATATAGGTCGAAACTTGCTAATGCAAACTGTGAGGGCAAGCATTTTTTACAGACATTTTCCCTAGGGCCAAGGCATTGCTAATTCCAATAGAGTTATAGTCGATACTCATCCAGCTGTGATGTCGTTGATAGTTGATGTTTGCCCGGCTATGCCATAAACTATAGGTGATGTTCGCCCAGCCATATATTTTATGCTCGTGCACAAAGGGTCAATATATATTTGAAGACTTCTATACCTCAGGTGCTTATATAAGACGGGCGCTTTTTCAAAACCTGGCGCATGTATCAGGTTATAATATACTGTAAATTCCTGCGGAACCAAACCTCTAGTACAGGTTATGCAATATTCTCAAAGTCTAGGGGCAGGTAACACAATGGTTTTTGAAAGTATAGAACAGTACTAAAATCTAAATTTCAGACCCCCTGTTCGGGGAGTATGATTCTCCTAAAGCTGAGGTGCAGGTTATGCATCAGGTGCGGGTTGTACATAGGAATTTACAGTAACTGTTTTTCAGTAGTTATAAACGGGGAAAGTCTTAAATAGACCGGGTCAATTGGTGTATAAGTATATCTATATTACGTCTATCTATGTGACGTCTTTCTCAGGGGGATTATTGCTGGTAGGTGACAGAAGGTGACAGGAAGTAGGTAGGGGGGGTCCTGAAAATGACCCAAAAAAGGTGACATCATTTGTGAATGTTCCCTTCAGGTAACTTGATTAAAGTGTCCCTTTGCTTGTATAGAGAAAAATAAGGGTCACAACCAGCGTATGTGTAAAAGGAATGTTAGCCTGCATTTATGAATAAAGGAGGGGGGAGGGGTTGCAGAGGGGTCCCCCCCTCAGGTCGGAAAGCCTCCGAAATTAAGGGCCCCAGGTCACAAGGTCACAGTTTTTATGCCATAGCCAGCTTTTATGCTATAGCCAAATTTGTCCAAAAGTCGCCAGGTCGCCTAGAAAACAATTTCAGGAGTAGCATATACCAGTAGCTATTTTCCCTGGAAGTTAACTACTATCAAACAAGTTCACCGTATCAACTAGCTTGTCCGTGTCCACAATACACCTGTTCTCTATCTGTGCTACACACATTGCAGGCCGGTAACTAGGGGGGGGGTCGTCGTTCCGCCCCACCTCCCTTAAGAAGGAAAATAGTTCCACCCTAGCAGACTGTTAAGGGGACATTATTGGCTATTCGCCATTTTTCACGGCTTGTCGATCGGATAATTACAAAGTTCCATCATCATGATTAGAAAAAGTCCAGTTCCACCATTGAAATAATCATGTCAAGGCTAGTTACGGACCGGGGAGGGTACACTCTGGTGCATCTCAACAATTCTGTGCAACCAAGGACGACACCCTGCACCTCAGTCGTTCTATGTTAACCGTGTAGAATCAGTTCACTGTATACTATGGGGGGGGGGGGGGGGGCACTCCTTCAGATAAGGTTACTATGTGTGAACACAATTCCAAGGTAAATTAAGGGTCCTTTTTTTGGACCCTAGGCACGGACCCACAAGGGCCCTTGAAAGGGGGGCACTCCTTCAGTTAAGGTTACTATGTGTGAACACAATTCCAAGGTAAATTAAGGGTCCTTTTTTGGACCCTAGGCACGGACCCACAAGGGCCCTTGAAAGGGGGTGCTTTTTGGGCTATCTTGGAGGAAAAGCGGTACATTTTTAAGGCCTACCGTAAAACCTTGAGTATAAGGTGCGGATAGTACGAGAGTCAGATCGGTGGTGTGCCTTATAGGATCAGGGTGCAGCTTATACGCGAGTTTTTGCTACTATGGTTCAGTACTAAAGTCACCATTTTACGGTACTAACTTATAAACACTTTCAGATGACACTTTTATTCAATTTATCTCAACATTAGACATATTAGGGTACATTTCAGGTCAACCTTCAGTATTTTTTTTCTCATTTTTATTGGTCGCCATTGATAAGGGTATATTATTCTTGGTCTCTCTGATGAGGGTATGTTTTAATGTCAATTTTGTTGATTTTTTCCCCAGAATTTGATGTTCACACATAGTTACTATAGTAAAGATAGGGAGTCCCCCCCCCCGGGTCAATCCCCTGTACTTCCAGGTGTCCTTTAACCCTATTTGGACAGCACGTCGCTAAAAGATGACCCAAGGCTATGATGCATTAAGACATCTGTAAAAGGTTAAGGGCCACATAGTGCTTTAATGTACGTACTATGCGCACGTGGGGACGAACTTGCCAAGTCACTAGACGCCACCCATTTTACCTGTAATCTTAAAAGGCCCACTTTTCCGGTAATCTTAATCAGTTTCCAGGCCTATCCTCTAGATTGCACTACTGTAAGTTGGTAGCATTGCTGTATATATCGGGGGCTCTGCCCCCGCACCTCTTTTTTTTTTCTCTCTTTTTTTTCTTTTTCTTTTTTGAAACTGTAACAGAACTATAACCGAATATATTTACCACTAAAGGATGGGATGGTTGGAACTAAAGGAAAGGAAATTCAGACTTGGGGCCTTACAGTGGCACCATCTAGAGAAGAGCGGGGAATCATTGAGATTACAGGGAAAATGTGTTTTTAAGATTACAGGGAAAATGGGTGGCGTCTAGTGACTTGGCAAGTTCGTCCCTTGTTGCGTACTATGCCCTTGGTCAGCATGATGCCCTGATACAGCACTGGCGAGTTACTCGGTAGGGCTGTATTGGTGCATTATGACGATAAATGGTCATAATGCGTTAAGGCAGGATGCTACCCTTAAAGGGTTAACCAGGTATAACATCACAGCTGAGCGCATATATGCTCAAAGGGCATTACTATCGCCTCACCACCTGCCAGACATATACATTCAGTTATACAGTCAACCTCTATAATACTATCATATGGAATGGACCTAAGCCAACATATACATATATTGCTAATACCATGAAGTCCCTTGTAGTTCCTGCACCACTTGTATAGGGAGGATAGCCTACATGGCATGGGAGCCGCCATTTTCTTACTGTCCCCTGACTCAGAGCAGTGCATTGTGGGTAAATATGTTATCAGCCACTGTTCACACCTAGGAACAATGGCCACAGATAAGACTGATAAGACTGATGGGTGATATCCCACCCCTATCTTAATCACCTTAATCACCACCCCATTGTCTCAGGTGTGAAGTGAGGGACTTAGCCTGATTGAGAGACAATGCATTAATTACACTCTGACTGACTGACATGTGGTCACCCAAAGAGGTGTTAATGCTCTATTTCTCTAAGATTTGAAATATTCACATATACCCTAGTACATGCATAACCCCCATCTTGAATTCAGGCAAAACCTGAAGTAACGCGAAGTGCGGATTTGTTTCTCGTATCCCAGGTGGCACGAGCCACTTTAGGGAGTGTTCATTTATTAGTTACAGGGGGGGTATAAACGTGTTTTTTTAAATTCTGACACCTCTTGAGGGGGACACCAAAAATTATGCCCCTTTTTAGCAAAATAGCCTGCGCGTTTCTAATGTTCAACATGGTGCAGCATATTCCATGCACTCTCTCCGGGCGGGGGGGGGGGGGGGCATTAAAATTGTTCATGCTTCCGCTCACCACCCTCCCACTTTAATTAATAAATGAAGGCTCCCTTACTATACAAACTATCAACTGGATGAGATATAATTACAAACATGATATGTCTAATCATGATCAGTAAAATTTAATCAAATATAGAGCTTTTCCACGTGACATACACTTGGTATAGTTGTGAAGGTTAACGGTTCTGAAGCCTATGCTTATTGTGTACCCTTAAAAAACTATTGTACCGGTATACACTGAAAAAATAAACTTGTCTCCAGACTCGTCAAATTGACTATCATAAAGTAAATGAGTCAAAAGTTGTCTAACCTATCAGGTTACCATCCCACAAACAGAATCTGGAGCTGGCAAATGTCGGGTTTTGGGCTGGCACATGCCAAGTAGGTCTACTATCTCCAGCTTGAAGACCCGCTTCCTTGTCACTTAGACAAGTTTTTGACTCGTTTATTTTATGACCGTCACTTTGAAGAGTCTAGAACAAATTTAGTTTTTGAGTGTAGTCCCGGTGACTTATAGACTCTCCTAGAGTGACATGTAAAATACCCAGAGCCATGTGAAAGAACAGATGCAGGCATTTCCAGATCATTATACATTTTATTGGTACTCGCAAGATTACAAATGTTCATATCATACATGTCATGCATATACATATATATATATACACGACGAAGTGTCAAACATCACATGCTCATAAACAAACTATGTATAGGTCTACATACTAAAGGCGGTGGATTTTTTCCTGACCTGACTAATTCAATTAGTACCCTGTCTGACTTGGCGAGATTATCGTGAAAGATGAGTCTTTTCTTTTACAAAAAGATCAATTTTCATTTTTTCTCCCCGGTCTTAACCGATAGGGCTGGCGTGGGAAAAAATCCAAGGAGGGAAAATTGAACTCACCTTTGGTCATTAGGAATGTAGTCTGGTAGTGTTGGGACTGAACACGCCACGTCCACCGTACCTAGGTCTACATACTAATATTATACCCGAGGGTTTAGGCCCAATATTGCACCCGAAAAACATTTTATCTAAGTTTTTTTGTAAGGAAAGCAATAAAAACCTTGAACTTAGTAGTTTTACAGCCGTGCTGTAGCTTCACAGCAGATTCTATGCTTTACCTACAAAAAGGCAACCAACTATTTACAATGCTATAGGGAGAGCTATCTCAGTCCATACGGAATGTAAGCCTTAGTTTTCGGCAGGTCTAGTGATTACTTCTACCGTTTAGTACCCATTTCCCCCCTTTATCTACGAGAGTCAAGAATTTAAAAAAAAGAAGTTTTATTTCAACAGTTGACTAGCGAACTTCCGATTACAATACAAATGAGGTAGAAAAAGACATATTGATAGACTATCATACAGAAATGAATGTATGAATGCATGGTCTATTAACAATGTGTATCACAGGTATAAATAATGGTGTGAGGTATGAGAAGTATACAGGCACTGTCGTCAATATTGATACAAACAAGGCATAGTATAATACAAGAATTCATATTAGGCAACAGCACAAAGTAAAGAATCATATGGGAGTTTGATAACAACATAGAGGGGAGGAGGGCTGCTCTTTCAATGTTTCATTGTTTCCCAATAAAGATTTGATACAACCTAATTCGTAGTTTGTGACTGCTTAGGGGATAATAAGGCATGTAACTGGTATGTGGAAAGGCTTTGATGCCTGGCACTCGAAAATACTCCGCCTAATCAATAATTTTATCTATTTCTAGGATCTTCATATGGATCAATGATTTTCAAGTATACCATGGAACCGTTGGTAAGATATCATCAGTTCATTGGATGCCCCTACAAGGCTGATACACTCCCGCATGCTTGGCATGAAGCATTGAGGCAAATTTCTAGTTCTGCATTCAAGCATCATGGGCTGATACAATCCTGAATGATTGGCATGATGCATGGGAGTGAACTGCTGGATCTGTATTCAAGCATCATGCTCACTCTATAGGGCTGATAAACTCCCTAAGGCCAAATGAAAAAAAAAAGTGTTTCAGGTAACATGGGGAGAAACTCCAGGGTCGGTAGGTCGGACTTCTTTCTTTTTTTAAAACTTTGTAAAAAGTGGGAAGATATTTTTCAAAACTTTTGTAAACCTAAAATTGACCCCAAAATAGTGTAAAAATATAAAAATCTCTTCAAATTTGGATTAAAAAAACGTAGGGTAGGCCCTGTTTAGATAGGGTCGGTCGGGTGACCTGAAACAAACCTTTTATTTCTTTTGGCCTAATGGATGGTATGATGCGTTTATGACTGATACACTCCTGGCTCAGTCTGTAACATTTCAAACGTCTTTGACCGGTGGCGTCTTTGACCGGTGGCGTCTTTGACCGGTGGCGTCTTTGACCGGGTATGTGATTAAAATGAAGAAAAAAGTAGTATATAGTAAAGAAATTTAAGCTTCAACTTCTTCATGTAATAAACAGTCTATGGTTGTTTTACCCAATTAAAAAAATATATTTTAATGCACATATTAAGGGTTCCTTTTGGGCTTTTTTTCTTCAGCAGGTCAAAGACGTCACAGGTCAAAGACGACGCCGGTCAAAGACGTTTCAACTGTTACAAACTCATGAGACTGAGCCAGTAACATAAATATATGAAATATATCAATTTTAGATAATGCCTCGAAATGATGTGTTATAACATATCATACAAAATATTTACCCATTTCTTTACTATACACTACTTTTTTCTTCATTTTAATCACATACCCGGTCAAAGACGGCTCCGGTCAAAGACGGCTCCGGTCAAAGACGGCACCGGTCAAAGACGTTTGAAATGTTACAAACTCATGAGACTGAGCCTCCTGTAGGGTAGGCATAATGCATGCATGTAGCCCTGGCAATTAGACTGATTACAGGCTGCATTCAAGCATCATGCCGAACCTTCAGCGATGATACATTCCCATAGGGTAGGCCTGCTGTATGAATGCTGCATTGGGCCAAATTTAAAAAAAGGTGTGTTTCAGGTTACCCGACCCTACCTAGCAAAACAAGGCCGACCCTAGAAATTTTTATCCAATTTTGAGAAAATCTTTATTTTTTAAATAATTTTGGGGCTATTTCAGAGTCAATTTGATAGTCCATGAGTTGACGCTGAAGTTTGCGAGAAAATCTTTGGGTACCATTAAAAAAAGAAATTCCGACCTACCCTACCTAGATTTTCACGTCATGTAGCCTGAAACACACCTTCTTTTTTTTTTACCTTGGTGAGTCTAACCGCGGACTTTAAAGGGTTAGTAATATATCTAAGTATAATAATACGCCCCACACATTCAGAGAATCTTTGTATCTTTTGTTTGTTTATCAAGATATATATAAAACGTAAATAATTAAAGGGGCAATCTCACCACTCGCACTTAACCACATAGTAGACCAGATCAGTACTAGAATTTCAGTGGGATACGCTTGATGATGATGCCACTTTAAAATGTACCCCCCTTGTGTTGGTAACAGGGAAGGACTGCAAGCACACGCACCCGCCTCAAGACGGGAATGCCGACACCCCTCAGGTAAGGGAGTGTTCATTAGTTATGGGGGGGGGGGGGGGTGGTTAGCAAAAAGGTATGTGGGTTACTATGCACTCTTGAGGGGGATTATGTCTCTTTTTAGCAAAAAAAAATGCCTGTGAGTTACTATGTGCTCTGAAGGGGGGGGGGGGGTGGCACTCAAATAATTTTGCACCTCTGCCCAAAAGTTCCACCACCACTCTGCAATTAACCTGTCCTAAGGGAGTGCTCATTTTTTAACAACAGTGGGGGTGGGGGATTTGGGGGGGGGGGTAAAAAATTTGGCCCCCCTGGCCGAGGTGGGGGGTAAAAAATTTAGACCCCTCTTGGGGGGGGGGGTCAAAAAAATTCAACCTGTTTTGAGGGAAGAAGCCCGCGCATTACTATGCTACAAAGGGGCGCGAACACGCGCGATTTTCGGCCTGCCGGGGGGGGGGGGATTTCGACCCCTCTAGGAGGGGCTGAAAAAGATTTCCGCGCTCACCGCCCGCCCCCCCCCCCCCCCCCCTGTTGTTAAAAAATGAGCACTCCCTAAGTACATGTACAGCACAGCTGAGGGAGTGAGCATTAATTTTATTAACAAGGGGGGGGGGGGGTTGGTGAATTTTCATGTGGACTCGCCCAAATTATCCCCCCCCCCCCTCCACCCTGGAGGATATTATATCCAGATTCTTTCCGCCCCCAGCCCCCAAGCATATTTAAATTGATTGCGACCGACCTGTTTTAGCTATAGTAATGCACAGGCTAAAAAGGGATATTTTTTGGACATTTTTTGCGCCGCCCCCAGTACACCACCCCCCCCCCCCCCCCCCCAAAGTGGATTGAAAAGACATTTATACCTGGACAATATCCATCAAACATCCTTCTTGGTTAAAGATATTACTGAATGTTTTTAGTCAAGATTGTTCTATACTGCATTGATGTCTATCCCACGGCTGTAAGGGTGTAATTACAATTTGTAGAATGTATGACGCAAATGAAGGCGTGTGAGATCTGAATTGGATGTATAATGAGTCAATTTGATCTTCTACCACAGTCGTTGGAAGATGCATTGTCCCTGACATATACGTGTCTCCCCGGCTTCACGCATGGGGGCGCCAGCTCCTATGACATTGAGTGCATCGACGCGACCGGAACATGGGCGATCCCAGGCTCCTGCGATGGTGAGTTCAGACTTTGCATGTTAACCCTTTAAGGACAGATGTCGCAAAAAGATTACAAGGCAACCAACCATTTACAGTGATAAATGCGAGGCCTCCCCTCTCCACATGGCGCTAGACCCCTAAATTCAACACTGCGTCATAGACCGTTTTGGGCCTAGTGACATGGGACAGGAGCAAAATTAGATAGTGGCATGGGACATTGGACATTCCATTAAAACGATATAGTGACATGGCTTCTTCTTAAAATCGATATTGCGACATGGCCATTTCTTATCACACGGTATCCCTGTGCCATGACAAGGCCGAGGACACTACAAAGTGACTCTCTAATATAGATCACCAATTCATACTCATGTCTATAATTCATATCTAAATTTATCACAACAATTATATAACCCCATGATAATATGCCAAGGTATCCAGACTCAAGTTACAAGTCGAATGAATATCATGAAAATGATTCTGATTTGTGCTAAATAAAAAAACAAAAAAATAAAAACATGTTTTGTACTTAAGATACTGATGAGTGTACTTCTACCAATCCCTGTGGCAATATGGGAGAGTGCTACAACCTGCCCGGCTCCTACTTCTGTGCCTGTGACTCTGGCTTTGGCTTTAACGGCACAACTTGCGTCTCGACTACATCCACCGGTGCGACGTGTGACGACCTCCCCTGTATCTGTGACTTTGGTTACGAGTGGGACGGATCAACCTGCACTCGTGAGTTTTATCTACAGCCAAATATATACCATTCATATTCTGAGAAGATTTTTTGTGTCATAAGTAAAATGTTGATTAGTCTTAAGAAAATTTTCCCAAGAAAAACAATTTGGTAAGGGGCCATTCAAATATTACGTAACAGCATAGGGGGGGAGGGGGGGTCATGAAGTTTGTTACAAAGTGTTACAGGGGGGAGGGGGGGGGTCTAGCCAAGTGTTACATAACAATTTTCAAAAAAATATATATACAAGAAAGAAACCTCTAATTTTGGAAAAATGCACCAACATCTAACAGCCAGGTCTCAGCAACATTATGTTTCTCTCACCTCCTCCCTTCAATATTGTATACAAAATGCTGGCCCTCCCCCCTACCTGCCCTGCCAAAAAAAGGATTGATTTTGTGAAATGGACTCATCTCCTGACCCCGATCCGATCTGGGAACAGGGTAGAGGAGGCACAACCTCAGGTCTCCCCTAGTATAATAATAAGGACATTAATAAACCAGTTATCGTAGATCAATGGATTACAACATTTTTGCGTGGTCATTTTTTAACAACAGGGGGGGGTCGGTGGATTGTTGTGCGAGCAGGTCTGAATTTTTTTGGTCCCCCCACAAGAGGGGTCGAAAAATCCCCCACCTCCAGTCCCCCACCTCCAGGCAGGTTGAAATTGAGCACGGCCGACCCCTTTTAGCTATAGTAAAGCGCAGGCTTTTCCCCTAAAAAGGGGTGTAATCAAGAGGGGTCCAACATTTTTTGGTCCCCCCCATTCAAGGGGTCCAAATTCTTGAGGGAGGGGGAGGGCATAAACATAATGCCCTTTTTTAGCAAAAAAGCTCTTTGTTACTATAGTTCAAAGAATGGGGGCAAAACGTTTTTGAGGGGCGAGGGGGGGCACACAATCTTCTACGCACTGTAGAGTGGGAGGGGGGATGAAAGATTTTTGAATCTCTGCGTGAAATCTCACCTACCCCCCTGTAAATAATAAATGAACACTCCCTTAGTGTCTGTGTTTTATCATATCATCCTAGTTTGATTCAACCCACTGGTTTTGCTAGTGCATTTGGGGGCACATGAGCATGGCATATGTTCATTGAAATAACAGAAATTCAAAGGTTGAGAGATAACAAAGAGAAGTAATACACATAGGCCTGCTGTCAGACATAGGCCTGCGAATACAACTCATAAAATGATGTGGGGGGGGGGGGGGGGGTACAGGCATGTGTTACGTATTTATGGAGGCGGGGTCTGGCATTTTGTTACAGTGTGTTACAAGGGGGGGAGGGGGGGTCAAAAAGTGGCCAAAATTGTGTTACGTAATATTTGAATGGCCCCTAAGATATTTGCGATTGTTTTTAGATTATTTATTCTTAATCATTTCTTCACAGAAAGTTGTTTGATCGCAGCTCAAGATTTCAGTTCAAAAGAGAATGATTTTCTGAGAACTGTAGACCATGCAGAAGTGTATCAAACCCATAGATTTGATACAGGTGATGAATGAATGCAGACCTACTGAGTTACTCACCTGCACTGAAAAAAAATAAACTTGTCTCCAGACTCGTCAAAGTGACTATCATAAAATAAATGAGTCAAAAGTTGTCTAACCTATCAGGTTACCACCCCACAAATAGAATCTGGAGCTGGCAAATGTTGGGTTTTGGGCTGGCACATGCCAAGTGGGTGTTCTATCTCCAGCTAGAAGACCTGCTTCCTTGTCACTTAGACGGGTTTTTGACTCGTTTATTTTATGACAGTCACTTTGAAGAGTCTAGAGACAAGTTTATTTTTTGAGTGTGAACTGCATTCATGCACCATGCACGAAAGTAAACCCAGCTAACAAAAATATGTTTTCCCATAGTAAGGAGTAATAGAGAAACGTTATATAACGTCGTATAATGTGGTTTTTTTTTGTTCATTGGAATCCCCTAATTAGAATAGATACCCAGCTAACAAAAAAAACGTTATTTTATGTCAAAATAACGTTTTAGATTTTACATAACGTTATGTCCTACTAAAGAGCCTTAGAAAAACGTTGACATTATAATGTTATATAACGTTATAAAATGGTGTATAACATTATTTGTTTACTGGGTAAGATATGCTGAACTGATGACCCTACCTCCTTCACCCCTCAGGTGTCTTCTGTGGAGATGCCCCCGTGGATCCAAACGCAGTGACGACTGTTAACGGTATCGGGGCCGGGGCGGTGGTCACGTACAACTGTCTGAGTGGATACACGGATAACAACAGCCCGGATACCTCCTATAACAGAACCTGCACCGCCGGCAGCTGGCAGCTCACTGGGGACGGCAGTTGTATAGGTACATTTAAGATTTAAGGTTTTTTCAAGATTTAAGATTTTTTTAAGATTTAAGATTCTTTTAAGATTTAAGATTTTTATTCAAACAGTAGTCACGGTTTTCACTGCGATTTTCAAAAGTTGAAGACCAAGTATGTACATATATATATAAAGATATAAATATGTATGATCAATTGTCAGCGTCCGTTAGGAGTTTGACGGTAGTAGCATTCTCTCATTACAATCTTTCCATGATATCAGCAGAGAGAGATACATAAATATGCAGGCGAGACGAAATGAAAAAGAACTAGCATTAATAAAAATATACCAATGCTAAAGCTAAGGAGTCGGAGTGTTGGTTAGACTCCTAAACATGAGGTGGCCTGACCTCACAGGCTTAAACTGTATAGCACCTTTATGCTTAGAGTAGATAACTGTATATAGGACAAGGTATGACACAGTTAGACACCCATCATCTTTATACTCTCTGGGCAGGGCATCAACCTGCCTTGGACATGCCTCACCATAGGTAATAAGTTATTGAACATTAATAAAGTGCAGTAGGTAGAAGGTATTGGCTGAAAGTTACTAGACAATTCTATGAATTGGTGCACAGTTTACAAGTAATTACTTACAAAGATTCTTTCCATGGTAGATACCAATGAATGCGATGCCAGCCCGACACCATGTGGCAACAATTCAGAGTGTTTCAACGTTCTTGGCTCATACACGTGTGTCTGTGACTTTGGCTATCAGTGGGATGGATCGGCTTGTATAGAAGTAGCAGATACTGATGAGTGTACTGACAATCCTTGTACCAATGGGCAGTGCATCAACCTGCCTGGCACATACACCTGTGTCTGTAACTTTGGTTATGAGTTGAGTGGATCAGCCTGTAACAGTAAGTTCTAGCTTTTGTGTACTTTAAGCCTCTGCCTACATTCAAATCTCTGCCAGATTGGACTCTAAAATATAAAACTAAGTGATCTGGATCTCATTCCCTAAAATGGGCAAAACAGCCATTGAAGTACCCAACCAAACAACAACATCTGGTAAAAAAGTGTTTGTATCTCACGTCTTCTTCCATTCATTGACCATTCTTTAAAGTGACTGGAGAACTAAAGATGAATCATGCCAAGCTGACAATTATTTCCTCCTGCTTTTTGATACCATCTTTTGGTCTTCCTTAGGGGTGACATGCCCGGTGCTTGCAGACATACCCAACGCTTCAGCCGATGGAGCCATATTCGCAGATGCCACAGATTTTGAAGACGAGGTGGTGTACACCTGTGACACCGGCTATGTGGTCGACTACCAGCAAGGCCTGAATGCAGATATCAACACTCTGTATAATTCCACTGACACATCCTTCAAGGTTACGTGTAAGGCAACTGGGTGCTGGTCATCTTGGCCATTGCCATATTGTGTGCGTGAGTAAACCAAGCATTCTACAAATAATTGTACAATGCTATTACAGCTATTACATGGGCATATAAAGTTGTTGTAGTCAACATGTGTCCAGGTACGCTTTAACCATAGCTAAGAATTTCAAATGAGTGTCATCAGTTCCCCTTAGTAAAATGAGAGCTGGCAAATGGAATTGAGCATTTTTGCTGAGAGTCGACCCTTTTGCTGCCAAGTGGAAGTGGCTTGACAGGATATTGAATGTGTATGTTTGAAACACTGGAATTGGTTTCCTTTAACTTCAATGGACTTTTACTCACATTACTTAGATTTGTAACTAAGACTGCTATCTTTTTTCTCTTCACACAGCGGTCCAGTGTGTCGACCCAGGTACCCTCGCCAACTCAATGAGAAGTGCAGCAGAATTCAGTTACAACTCTAGTATCACCTACACTTGCAACGAAGGATTCGAATTAACACCATCAGCGACTGATCCTCAAGCCTTCAACATTACATGTGGAAGTGATGGGACCTGGGACAGCTTACAAGAATGTATAGGTAGGTGTTCATTGTGTTTCTGTTGGCCTTAGTGTCATATATGAGAAGTGTGAAAAGCAGTTACAAAATTGGAGGAATATTGAGATGGAAATATGAAAAATCTGGAAACAAATCTGAAAAAGGGCGGGGAGGGGCGCTTATCAAGAGGAGGGCGCTTATTCGGTTGAATACTGTACCTTTACGAATGTGAAAATGGCATGTCTCACCATAGGTAAAGAAGTTATTGAACATTGATACAGTGCAGTAGGTAGAAGGTATTGGCTGAAAGTTACTAGACAATTCTATGAATTGGTGCACAGTTTACAAGTAATTACTTACAAAGATTCTTTCCATGGTAGATACCAATGAATGCGATGCCAGCCCGACACCATGTGGCAACAATTCAGAGTGTTTCAACGTTCTTGGCTCATACACGTGTGTCTGTGACTTTGGCTATCAGTGGGATGGATCGGCTTGTATAGAAGTAGCAGATACTGATGAGTGTACTGACAATCCTTGTACCAATGGGCAGTGCATCAACCTGCCTGGCACATACACCTGTATCTGTAACTTTGGTTATGAGTTGAGTGGGATAGCCTGTAACAGTAAGTTCTAGCTTTTGTGTACTTTAAGCCTCTGCCTACATTCAAATCTCTGCCAGATTGGACTCTAAAATATAAAACTAAGTGATCTGGATCTCATTCCCTTAAATGGGCAAAACAGCCATTGAAGTACCCCACCAAACAACAACATCTGGTAAAAAAGTGTTTGTATCTCACGTCTTCTTCCATTCATTGACCATTCTTTAAAGTGACTGGAGAACTAAAGATGAATCATGCCAAGCTGACAATTATTTCCTCCGGCTTTTTGATACCATCTTTTTGTCTTCCTTAGGGGTGACATGCCCGGTGCTTGCAGACATACCCAACGCTTCAGCCGATGGAGCCATATTCGCAGATGCCACAGATTTTGAAGACGAGGTGGTGTACACCTGTGACACCGGCTATGTGGTCGACTACCAGCAAGGCCTGAATGCAGATATCAACACTCTGTATAATTCCACTGACACATCCTTCAAGGTTACGTGTAAGGCAACTGGGTGCTGGTCATCTTGGCCATTGCCATATTGTGTGCGTGAGTAAACCAAGCATTCTACAAATAATTGTACAATGCTATTACAGCTATTACATGGCCATATAAAGTTGTTGTAGTCAACATGTGTCCAGGTACGCTTTAACCATAGCTAAGAATTTCAAATGAGTGTCATCAGTTCCCCTTAGTAAAATGAGAGCTGGCAAATGGAATTGAGCATTTTTGCTGAGAGTCGACCCTTTTGCTGCCAAGTGGAAGTGGCTTGACAGGATATTAAATGTGTATGTTTGAAACACTGGAATTGGTTTCCTTTAACTTCAATGGACTTTTACTCACATTACTTAGATTTGTAACTAAGACTGCTATCTTTTTTCTCTTCACACAGCGGTCCAGTGTGTCGACCCAGGTACCCTCGCCAACTCAATGAGAAGTGCAGCAGAATTCAGTTACAACTCTAGTATCACCTACACTTGCAACGAAGGATTCGAATTAACACCAGCAGCGACTGATCCTCAAGCCTTCAACATTACATGTGGAAGTGATGGGACCTGGGACAGCTTACAAGAATGTAAAGGTAGGTGTTCATTGTGTTTCTGTTGGCCTTAGTGTCATATATGAGAAGTGTGAAAAGCAGTTACAAAATTGGAGGAATATTGAGATAGAAATATGAAAAATCTGGAAACAAATCTGAAAAGGGGCGGGGAGGGGCGCTTATCAAGAGGAGGGCGCTTATTCGGTTGAATACTGTACATTTACGAATGTGAAAATGGCATGTCTCACCATAGGTAAAGAAGTTATTGAACATTGATAAAGTGCAGTAGGTAGAAGGTATTGGCTGAAAGTTACTAGACAATTCTATGAATTGGTGCACAGTTTACAAGTAATTACTTACAAAGATTCTTTCCATCGTAGATACCAATGAATGCGATGACAGCCCGACACCATGTGGCAACAATTCAGAGTGTTTCAACGTTCTTGGCTCATACACGTGTGTCTGTGACTTTGGCTATCAGTGGGATGGATCGGCTTGTATAGAAGTAGCAGATACTGATGAGTGTACTGACAATCCTTGTACCAATGGGCAGTGCATCAACCTGCCTGGCACATACACCTGTATCTGTAACTTTGGTTATGAGTTGAGTGGATCAGCCTGTAACAGTAAGTTCTAGCTTTTGTGTACTTTAAGCCTCTGCCTACATTCAAATCTCTGCCAGATTGGACTCTAAAATATAAAACTAAGTGATCTGGATCTCATTCCCTAAAATGGGCAAAACAGCCATTGAAGTACCCCACCAAACAACAACATCTGGTAAAAAAGTGTTTGTATCTCACGTCTTCTTCCATTCATTGACCATTCTTTAAAGTGACTGGAGAACTAAAGATGAATCATGCCAAGCTGACAATTATTTCCTCCGGCTTTTTGATACCATCTTTTTGTCTTCCTTAGGGGTGACATGCCCGGTGCTTGCAGACATACCCAACGCTTCAGCCGATGGAGCCATATTCGCAGATGCCACAGATTTTGAAGACGAGGTGGTGTACACCTGTGACACCGGCTATGTGGTCGACTACCAGCAAGGCCTGAATGCAGATATCAACACTCTGTATAATTCCACTGACACATCCTTCAAGGTTACGTGTAAGGCAACTGGGTGCTGGTCATCTTGGCCATTGCCATATTGTGTGCGTGAGTAAACCAAGCATTCTACAAATCATTGTGCAATGCTATTACAGCTATTACATGGCCATATAAAGTTGTTGGAGTCAACATGTGTCCAGGTACGCTTTAACCATAGCTAAGAATTTCAAATGAGTGTCATCAGTTCCCCTTAGTAAAATGAGAGCTGGCAAATGGAATTGAGCATTTTTGCTGAGAGTCGACCCTTTTGCTGCCAAGTGGAAGTGGCTTGACAGGATATTAAATGTGTATGTTTGAAACACTGGAATTGGTTTCCTTTAACTTCAATGGACTTTTACTCACATTACTAAGATTTGTAACTAAGACTGCTATCTTTTTTCTCTTCACACAGCGGTCCAGTGTGTCGACCCAGGGACCCTCGCCAACTCAATGAGAAGTGCAGCAGAATTCAGTTACAACTCTAGTATCACCTACACTTGCAACGAAGGATTCGAATTAACACCATCAGCGACTGATCCTCAAGCCTTCACCATTACATGTGGAAGTGATGGGACCTGGGACAGCTTACAAGAATGTATAGGTAGGTGTTCATTGTGTTTCTGTTGGCCTTAGTGTCATATATGAGAAGTGTGAAAAGCAGTTACAAAATTGGAGGAATATTGAGATAGAAATATGAAAAATCTGGAAACAAATCTGAAAAGGGGCGGGGAGGGGCGCTTATCAAGAGGAGGGCGCTTATTCGGTTGAATACTGTACGTTTACGAATGTGAAAATGGCATGTCTCACCATAGGTAAAGAAGTTATTGAACATTAATAAAGTGCAGTAGGTAGAAGGTATTGGCTGAAAGTTACTAGACAATTCTATGAATTGGTGCACAGTTTACAAGTAATTACTTACAAAGATTCTTTCCATCGTAGATACCAATGAATGCGATGCCAGCCCGACACCATGTGGCAACAATTCAGAGTGTTTCAACGTTCTTGGCTCATACACGTGTGTCTGTGACTTTGGCTATCAGTGGGATGGATCGGCTTGTATAGAAGTAGCAGATACTGATGAGTGTACTGACAATCCTTGTACCAATGGGCAGTGCATCAACCTGCCTGGCACATACACCTGTATCTGTAACTTTGGTTATGAGTTGAGTGGATCAGCCTGTAACAGTAAGTTCTAGCTTTTGTGTACTTTAAGCCTCTGCCTACATTCAAATCTCTGCCAGATTGGACTCTAAAATATAAAACTAAGTGATCTGGATCTCATTCCCTAAAATGGGCAAAACAGCCATTGAAGTACCCCACCAAACAACAACATCTGGTAAAAAAGTGTTTGTATCTCACGTCTTCTTCCATTCATTGACCATTCTTTAAAGTGACTGGAGAACTAAAGATGAATCATGCCAAGCTGACAATTATTTCCTCCGGCTTTTTGATACCATCTTTTTGTCTTCCTTAGGGGTGACATGCCCGGTGCTTGCAGACATACCCAACGCTTCAGCCGATGGAGCCATATTCGCAGATGCCACAGATTTTGAAGACCAGGTGGTGTACACCTGTGACACCGGCTATGTGGTCGACTACCAGCAAGGCCTGAATGCAGATATCAACACTCTGTATAATTCCACTGACACATCCTTCAAGGTTACGTGTAAGGCAACTGGGTGCTGGTCATCTTGGCCATTGCCATATTGTGTGCGTGAGTAAACCAAGCATTCTACAAATAATTGTACAATGCTATTACAGCTATTACATGGCCATATAAAGTTGTTGTAGTCAACATGTGTCCAGGTACGCTTTAACCATAGCTAAGAATTTCAAATGAGTGTCATCAGTTCCCCTTAGTGAAATGAGAGCTGGCAAATGGAATTGAGCATTTTTGCTGAGAGTCGACCCTTTTGCTGCCAAGTGGAAGTGGCTTGACAGGATATTAAATGTGTATGTTTGAAACACTGGAATTGGTTTCCTTTAACTTCAATGGACTTTTACTCACATTACTTAGATTTGTTATCTAAGACTGCTATCTTTTTTCTCTTCACACAGCGGTCCAGTGTGTCGACCCAGGTACCCTCGCCAACTCAATGAGAAGTGCAGCAGAATTCAGTTACAACTCTAGTATCACCTACACTTGCAACGAAGGATTCGAATTAACACCATCAGCGACTGATCCTCAAGCCTTCACCATTACATGTGGAAGTGATGGGACCTGGGACAGCTTACAAGAATGTATAGGTAGGTGTTCATTGTGTTTCTGTTGGCCTTAGTGTCATATATGAGAAGTGTGAAAAGCAGTTACAAAATTGGAGGAATATTGAGATAGAAATATGAAAAATCTGGAAACAAATCTGAAAAGGGGCGGGGAGGGGCGCTTATCAAGAGGAGGGCGCTTATTCGGTTGAATACTGTACGTTTACGAATGTGAAAATGGCATGTCTCACCATAGGTAAAGAAGTTATTGAACATTAATAAAGTGCAGTAGGTAGAAGGTATTGGCTGAAAGTTACTAGACAATTCTATGAATTGGTGCACAGTTTACAAGTAATTACTTACAAAGATTCTTTCCATCGTAGATACCAATGAATGCGATGCCAGCCCGACACCATGTGGCAACAATTCAGAGTGTTTCAACGTTCTTGGCTCATACACGTGTGTCTGTGACTTTGGCTATCAGTGGGATGGATCGGCTTGTATAGAAGTAGCAGATACTGATGAGTGTACTGACAATCCTTGTACCAATGGGCAGTGCATCAACCTGCCTGGCACATACACCTGTATCTGTAACTTTGGTTATGAGTTGAGTGGATCAGCCTGTAACAGTAAGTTCTAGCTTTTGTGTACTTTAAGCCTCTGCCTACATTCAAATCTCTGCCAGATTGGACTCTAAAATATAAAACTAAGTGATCTGGATCTCATTCCCTAAAATGGGCAAAACAGCCATTGAAGTACCCCACCAAACAACAACATCTGGTAAAAAAGTGTTTGTATCTCACGTCTTCTTCCATTCATTGACCATTCTTTAAAGTGACTGGAGAACTAAAGATGAATCATGCCAAGCTGACAATTATTTCCTCCGGCTTTTTGATACCATCTTTTTGTCTTCCTTAGGGGTGACATGCCCGGTGCTTGCAGACATACCCAACGCTTCAGCCGATGGAGCCATATTCGCAGATGCCACAGATTTTGAAGACCAGGTGGTGTACACCTGTGACACCGGCTATGTGGTCGACTACCAGCAAGGCCTGAATGCAGATATCAACACTCTGTATAATTCCACTGACACATCCTTCAAGGTTACGTGTAAGGCAACTGGGTGCTGGTCATCTTGGCCATTGCCATATTGTGTGCGTGAGTAAACCAAGCATTCTACAAATAATTGTACAATGCTATTACAGCTATTACATGGCCATATAAAGTTGTTGTAGTCAACATGTGTCCAGGTACGCTTTAACCATAGCTAAGAATTTCAAATGAGTGTCATCAGTTCCCCTTAGTGAAATGAGAGCTGGCAAATGGAATTGAGCATTTTTGCTGAGAGTCGACCCTTTTGCTGCCAAGTGGAAGTGGCTTGACAGGATATTAAATGTGTATGTTTGAAACACTGGAATTGGTTTCCTTTAACTTCAATGGACTTTTACTCACATTACTTAGATTTGTTATCTAAGACTGCTATCTTTTTTCTCTTCACACAGCGGTCCAGTGTGTCGACCCAGGTACCCTCGCCAACTCAATGAGAAGTGCAGCAGAATTCAGTTACAACTCTAGTATCACCTACACTTGCAACGAAGGATTCGAATTAACACCATCAGCGACTGATCCTCAAGCCTTCACCATTACATGTGGAAGTGATGGGACCTGGGACAGCTTACAAGAATGTATAGGTAGGTGTTCATTGTGTTTCTGTTGGCCTTAGTGTCATATATGAGAAGTGTGAAAAGCAGTTACAAAATTGGAGGAATATTGAGATAGAAATATGAAAAATCTGGAAACAAATCTGAAAAGGGGCGGGGAGGGGCGCTTATCAAGAGGAGGGCGCTTATTCGGTTGAATACTGTACGTTTACGAATGTGAAAATGGCATGTCTCACCATAGGTAAAGAAGTTATTGAACATTAATAAAGTGCAGTAGGTAGAAGGTATTGGCTGAAAGTTACTAGACAATTCTATGAATTGGTGCACAGTTTACAAGTAATTACTTACAAAGATTCTTTCCATCGTAGATACCAATGAATGCGATGCCAGCCCGACACCATGTGGCAACAATTCAGAGTGTTTCAACGTTCTTGGCTCATACACGTGTGTCTGTGACTTTGGCTATCAGTGGGATGGATCGGCTTGTATAGAAGTAGCAGATACTGATGAGTGTACTGACAATCCTTGTACCAATGGGCAGTGCATCAACCTGCCTGGCACATACACCTGTATCTGTAACTTTGGTTATGAGTTGAGTGGATCAGCCTGTAACAGTAAGTTCTAGCTTTTGTGTACTTTAAGCCTCTGCCTACATTCAAATCTCTGCCAGATTGGACTCTAAAATATAAAACTAAGTGATCTGGATCTCATTCCCTAAAATGGGCAAAACAGCCATTGAAGTACCCCACCAAACAACAACATCTGGTAAAAAAGTGTTTGTATCTCACGTCTTCTTCCATTCATTGACCATTCTTTAAAGTGACTGGAGAACTAAAGATGAATCATGCCAAGCTGACAATTATTTCCTCCGGCTTTTTGATACCATCTTTTTGTCTTCCTTAGGGGTGACATGCCCGGTGCTTGCAGACATACCCAACGCTTCAGCCGATGGAGCCATATTCGCAGATGCCACAGATTTTGAAGACCAGGTGGTGTACACCTGTGACACCGGCTATGTGGTCGACTACCAGCAAGGCCTGAATGCAGATATCAACACTCTGTATAATTCCACTGACACATCCTTCAAGGTTACGTGTAAGGCAACTGGGTGCTGGTCATCTTGGCCATTGCCATATTGTGTGCGTGAGTAAACCAAGCATTCTACAAATCATTGTGCAATGCTATTACAGCTATTACATGGCCATATAAAGTTGTTGTAGTCAACATGTGTCCAGGTACGCTTTAACCATAGCTAAGAATTTCAAATGAGTGTCATCAGTTCCCCTTAGTGAAATGAGAGCTGGCAAATGGAATTGAGCATTTTTGCTGAGAGTCGACCCTTTTGCTGCCAAGTGGAAGTGGCTTGACAGGATATTAAATGTGTATGTTTGAAACACTGGAATTGGTTTCCTTTAACTTCAATGGACTTTTACTCACATTACTTAGATTTGTAACTAAGACTGCTATCTTTTTTCTCTTCACACAGCGGTCCAGTGTGTCGACCCAGGTACCCTCGCCAACTCAATGAGAAGTGCAGCAGAATTCAGTTACAACTCTAGTATCACCTACACTTGCAACAAAGGATTCGAATTAACACCATCAGCAACTGATCCTCAAGCCTTCACCATTACATGTGGAAGTGATGGGACCTGGGACAGCTTACAAGAATGTATAGGTAGGTGTTCATTGTGTTTCTGTTGGCCTTAGTGTCATATATGAGAAGTGTGAAAAGCAGTTACAAAATTGGAGGAATATTGAGATAGAAATATGAAAAATCTGGAAACAAATCTGAAAAGGGGCGGGGAGGGGCGCTTATCAAGAGGAGGGCGCTTATTCGGTTGAATACTGTACGTTTACGAATGTGAAAATGGCATGTCTCACCATAGGTAAAGAAGTTATTGAACATTAATAAAGTGCAGTAGGTAGAAGGTATTGGCTGAAAGTTACTAGACAATTCTATGAATTGGTGCACAGTTTACAAGTAATTACTTACAAAGATTCTTTCCATCGTAGATACCAATGAATGCAATGCCAGCCCGACACCATGTGGCAACAATTCAGAGTGTTTCAACGTTCTTGGCTCATACACGTGTGTCTGTGACTTTGGCTATCAGTGGGATGGATCGGCTTGTATAGAAGTAGCAGATACTGATGAGTGTACTGACAATCCTTGTACCAATGGGCAGTGCATCAACCTGCCTGGCACATACACCTGTATCTGTAACTTTGGTTATGAGTTGAGTGGATCAGCCTGTAACAGTAAGTTCTAGCTTTTGTGTACTTTAAGCCTCTGCCTACATTCAAATCTCTGCCAGATTGGACTCTAAAATATAAAACTAAGTGATCTGGATCTCATTCCCTAAAATGGGCAAAACAGCCATTGAAGTACCCCACCAAACAACAACATCTGGTAAAAAAGTGTTTGTATCTCACGTCTTCTTCCATTCATTGACCATTCTTTAAAGTGACTGGAGAACTAAAGATGAATCATGCCAAGCTGACAATTATTTCCTCCGGCTTTTTGATACCATCTTTTTGTCTTCCTTAGGGGTGACATGCCCGGTGCTTGCAGACATACCCAACGCTTCAGCCGATGGAGCCATATTCGCAGATGCCACAGATTTTGAAGACGAGGTGGTGTACACCTGTGACACCGGCTATGTGGTCGACTACCAGCAAGGCCTGAATGCAGATATCAACACTCTGTATAATTCCACTGACACATCCTTCAAGGTTACGTGTAAGGCAACTGGGTGCTGGTCATCTTGGCCATTGCCATATTGTGTGCGTGAGTAAACCAAGCATTCTACAAATCATTGTGCAATGCTATTACAGCTATTACATGGCCATATAAAGTTGTTGTAGTCAACATGTGTCCAGGTACGCTTTAACCATAGCTAAGAATTTCAAATGAGTGTCATCAGTTCCCCTTAGTGAAATGAGAGCTGGCAAATGGAATTGAGCATTTTTGCTGAGAGTCGACCCTTTTGCTGCCAAGTGGAAGTGGCTTGACAGGATATTAAATGTGTATGTTTGAAACACTGGAATTGGTTTCCTTTAACTTCAATGGACTTTTACTCACATTACTTAGATTTGTAACTAAGACTGCTATCTTTTTTCTCTTCACACAGCGGTCCAGTGTGTCGACCCAGGTACCCTCGCCAACTCAATGAGAAGTGCAGCAGAATTCAGTTACAACTCTAGTATCACCTACACTTGCAACAAAGGATTCGAATTAACACCATCAGCAACTGATCCTCAAGCCTTCACCATTACATGTGGAAGTGATGGGACCTGGGACAGCTTACAAGAATGTATAGGTAGGTGTTCATTGTGTTTCTGTTGGCCTTAGTGTCATATATGAGAAGTGTGAAAAGCAGTTACAAAATTGGAGGAATATTGAGATAGAAATATGAAAAATCTGGAAACAAATCTGAAAAGGGGCGGGGAGGGGCGCTTATCAAGAGGAGGGCGCTTATTCGGTTGAATACTGTACGTTTACGAATGTGAAAATGGCATGTCTCACCATAGGTAAAGAAGTTATTGAACATTAATAAAGTGCAGTAGGTAGAAGGTATTGGCTGAAAGTTACTAGACAATTCTATGAATTGGTGCACAGTTTACAAGTAATTACTTACAAAGATTCTTTCCATCGTAGATACCAATGAATGCGATGCCAGCCCGACACCATGTGGCAACAATTCAGAGTGTTTCAACGTTCTTGGCTCATACACGTGTGTCTGTGACTTTGGCTATCAGTGGGATGGATCGGCTTGTATAGAAGTAGCAGATACTGATGAGTGTACTGACAATCCTTGTACCAATGGGCATTGCATCAACCTGCCTGGCACATACACCTGTATCTGTAACTTTGGTTATGAGTTGAGTGGATCAGCCTGTAACAGTAAGTTCTAGCTTTTGTGTACTTTAAGCCTCTGCCTACATTCAAATCTCTGCCAGATTGGACTCTAAAATATAAAACTAAGTGATCTGGATCTCATTCCCTAAAATGGGCAAAACAGCCATTGAAGTACCCCACCAAACAACAACATCTGGTAAAAAAGTGTTTGTATCTCACGTCTTCTTCCATTCATTGACCATTCTTTAAAGTGACTGGAGAACTAAAGATGAATCATGCCAAGCTGACAATTATTTCCTCCGGCTTTTTGATACCATCTTTTTGTCTTCCTTAGGGGTGACATGCCCGGTGCTTGCAGACATACCCAACGCTTCAGCCGATGGAGCCATATTCGCAGATGCCACAGATTTTGAAGACCAGGTGGTGTACACCTGTGACACCGGCTATGTGGTCGACTACCAGCAAGGCCTGAATGCAGATATCAACACTCTGTATAATTCCACTGACACATCCTTCAAGGTTACGTGTAAGGCAACTGGGTGCTGGTCATCTTGGCCATTGCCATATTGTGTGCGTGAGTAAACCAAGCATTCTACAAATCATTGTGCAATGCTATTACAGCTATTACATGGCCATATAAAGTTGTTGGAGTCAACATGTGTCCAGGTACGCTTTAACCATAGCTAAGAATTTCAAATGAGTGTCATCAGTTCCCCTTAGTGAAATGAGAGCTGGCAAATGGAATTGAGCATTTTTGCTGAGAGTCGACCCTTTTGCTGCCAAGTGGAAGTGGCTTGACAGGATATTAAATGTGTATGTTTGAAACACTGGAATTGGTTTCCTTTAACTTCAATGGACTTTTACTCACATTACTTAGATTTGTAACTAAGACTGCTATCTTTTTTCTCTTCACGCAGCGGTCCAGTGTGTCGACCCAGGTACCCTCGCCAACTCAATGAGAAGTGCAGCAGAATTCAGTTACAACTCTAGTATCACCTACACTTGCAACGAAGGATTCGAATTAACACCATCAGCAACTGATCCTCAAGCCTTCACCATTACATGTGGAAGTGATGGGACCTGGGACAGCTTACAAGAATGTATAGGTAGGTGTTCATTGTGTTTCTGTTGGCCTTAGTGTCATATATGAGAAGTGTGAAAAGCAGTTACAAAAATGGAGGAATATTGAGATAGAAATATGAAAAATCTGGAAACAAATCTGAAAAGGGGCGGGGAGGGGCGCTTATCAAGAGGAGGGCGCTTATTCGGTTGAATACTGTACGTTTACGAATGTGAAAATGGCATGTCTCACCATAGGTAAAGAAGTTATTGAACATTAATAAAGTGCAGTAGGTAGAAGGTATTGGCTGAAAGTTACTAGACAATTCTATGAATTGGTGCACAGTTTACAAGTAATTACTTACAAAGATTCTTTCCATCGTAGATACCAATGAATGCGATGCCAGCCCGACACCATGTGGCAACAATTCAGAGTGTTTCAACGTTCTTGGCTCATACACGTGTGTCTGTGACTTTGGCTATCAGTGGGATGGATCGGCTTGTATAGAAGTAGCAGATACTGATGAGTGTACTGACAATCCTTGTACCAATGGGCAGTGCATCAACCTGCCTGGCACATACACCTGTATCTGTAACTTTGGTTATGAGTTGAGTGGATCAGCCTGTAACAGTAAGTTCTAGCTTTTGTGTACTTTAAGCCTCTGCCTACATTCAAATCTCTGCCAGATTGGACTCTAAAATATAAAACTAAGTGATCTGGATCTCATTCCCTAAAATGGGCAAAACAGCCATTGAAGTACCCCACCAAACAACAACATCTGGTAAAAAAGTGTTTGTATCTCACGTCTTCTTCCATTCATTGACCATTCTTTAAAGTGACTGGAGAACTAAAGATGAATCATGCCAAGCTGACAATTATTTCCTCCGGCTTTTTGATACCATCTTTTTGTCTTCCTTAGGGGTGACATGCCCGGTGCTTGCAGACATACCCAACGCTTCAGCCGATGGAGCCATATTCGCAGATGCCACAGATTTTGAAGACGAGGTGGTGTACACCTGTGACACCGGCTATGTGGTCGACTACCAGCAAGGCCTGAATGCAGATATCAACACTCTGTATAATTCCACTGACACATCCTTCAAGGTTACGTGTAAGGCAACTGGGTGCTGGTCATCTTGGCCATTGCCATATTGTGTGCGTGAGTAAACCAAGCATTCTACAAATCATGGTGCAATGCTATTACATGGCCATATAAAGTTGTTGGAGTCAACATGTGTCCAGGTACGCTTTAACCATAGCTAAGAATTTCAAATGAGTGTCATCAGTTCCCCTTAGTGAAATGAGAGCTGGCAAATGGAATTGAGCATTTTTGCTGAGAGTCGACCCTTTTGCTGCCAAGTGGAAGTGGCTTGACAGGATATTAAATGTGTATGTTTGAAACACTGGAATTGGTTTCCTTTAACTTCAATGGACTTTTACTCACATTACTTAGATTTGTAACTAAGACTGCTATCTTTTTTCTCTTCACACAGCGGTCCAGTGTGTCGACCCAGGTACCCTCGCCAACTCAATGAGAAGTGCAGCAGAATTCAGTTACAACTCTAGTATCACCTACACTTGCAACGAAGGATTCGAATTAACACCATCAGCGACTGATCCTCAAGCCTTCACCATTACATGTGGAAGTGATGGGACCTGGGACAGCTTACAAGAATGTATAGGTAGGTGTTCATTGTGTTTCTGTTGGCCTTAGTGTCATATATGAGAAGTGTGAAAAGCAGTTACAAAATTGGAGGAATATTGAGATAGAAATATGAAAAATCTGGAAACAAATCTGAAAAGGGGCGGGGAGGGGCGCTTATCAAGAGGAGGGCGCTTATTCGGTTGAATACTGTACGTTTACGAATGTGAAAATGGCATGTCTCACCATAGGTAAAGAAGTTATTGAACATTAATAAAGTGCAGTAGGTAGAAGGTATTGGCTGAAAGTTACTAGACAATTCTATGAATTGGTGCACAGTTTACAAGTAATTACTTACAAAGATTCTTTCCATCGTAGATACCAATGAATGCGATGCCAGCCCGACACCATGTGGCAACAATTCAGAGTGTTTCAACGTTCTTGGCTCATACACGTGTGTCTGTGACTTTGGCTATCAGTGGGATGGATCGGCTTGTATAGAAGTAGCAGATACTGATGAGTGTACTGACAATCCTTGTACCAATGGGCAGTGCATCAACCTGCCTGGCACATACACCTGTATCTGTAACTTTGGTTATGAGTTGAGTGGATCAGCCTGTAACAGTAAGTTCTAGCTTTTGTGTACTTTAAGCCTCTGCCTACATTCAAATCTCTGCCAGATTGGACTCTAAAATATAAAACTAAGTGATCTGGATCTCATTCCCTAAAATGGGCAAAACAGCCATTGAAGTACCCCACCAAACAACAACATCTGGTAAAAAAGTGTTTGTATCTCACGTCTTCTTCCATTCATTGACCATTCTTTAAAGTGACTGGAGAACTAAAGATGAATCATGCCAAGCTGACAATTATTTCCTCCGGCTTTTTGATACCATCTTTTTGTCTTCCTTAGGGGTGACATGCCCGGTGCTTGCAGACATACCCAACGCTTCAGCCGATGGAGCCATATTCGCAGATGCCACAGATTTTGAAGACGAGGTGGTGTACACCTGTGACACCGGCTATGTGGTCGACTACCAGCAAGGCCTGAATGCAGATATCAACACTCTGTATAATTCCACTGACACATCCTTCAAAGTTACGTGTAAGGCAACTGGGTGCTGGTCATCTTGGCCATTGCCATATTGTGTGCGTGAGTAAACCAAGCATTCTGCAAATAATTGTGCAATGCTATTACAGCTATTACATGGCCATATAAAGTTGTTGTCGTCAACATGTGTCCAGGTACGCTTTAACCATAGCTAAGAATTTCAAATGAGTGTCATCAGTTCCCCTTAGTAAAATGAGAGCTGGCAAATGGAATTGAGCATTTTTGCTGAGAGTCGACCATTTTGCTGCCAAGTGGAAGTGGCTTGACAGGATATTAAACGTGTATGTTTGAAACACTGGAATTGGTTTCCTTTAACTTCAATGGACTTTTACTCACATTACTTAGATTTGTAACTAAGACTGCTATCTTTTTTCTCTTCACACAGCGGTCCAGTGTGTCGACCCAGGTACCCTCGCCAACTCAATGAGAAGTGCAGCAGAATTCAGTTACAACTCTAGTATCACCTACACTTGCAACCAAGGATTCGAATTAACACCATCAGCAACTGATCCTCAAGCCTTCACCATTACATGTGGAAGTGATGGGACCTGGGACAGCTTACAAGAATGTATAGGTAGGTGTTCATTGTGTTTCTGTTGGCCTTAGTGTCATATATGAGAAGTGTGAAAAGCAGTTACAAAATTGGAGGAATATTGAGATAGAAATATGAAAAATCTGGAAACAAATCTGAAAAGGGGCGGGGAGGGGCGCTTATCAAGAGGAGGGCGCTTATTCGGTTGAATACTGTACGTTTACGAATGTGAAAATGGCATGTCTCACCATAGGTAAAGAAGTTATTGAACATTAATAAAGTGCAGTAGGTAGAAGGTATTGGCTGAAAGTTACTAGACAATTCTATGAATTGGTGCACAGTTTACAAGTAATAACTTACAAAGATTCTTTCCATCGTAGATACCAATGAATGCGATGCCAGCCCGACACCATGTGGCAACAATTCAGAGTGTTTCAACGTTCTTGGCTCATACACGTGTGTCTGTGACTTTGGCTATCAGTGGGATGGATCGGCTTGTATAGAAGTAGCAGATACTGATGAGTGTACTGACAATCCTTGTACCAATGGGCAGTGCATCAACCTGCCTGGCACATACACCTGTATCTGTAACTTTGGTTATGAGTTGAGTGGATCAGCCTGTAACAGTAAGTTCTAGCTTTTGTGTACTTTAAGCCTCTGCCTACATTCAAATCTCTGCCAGATTGGACTCTAAAATATAAAACTAAGTGATCTGGATCTCATTCCCTAAAATGGGCAAAACAGCCATTGAAGTACCCCACCAAACAACAACATCTGGTAAAAAAGTGTTTGTATCACACGTCTTCTTCCAGTCATTGACCATTCTTTAAAGTGACTGGAGAACTAAAGATGAATCATGCCAAGCTGACAATTATTTCCTCCGGCTTTTTGATACCATCTTTTTGTCTTCCTTAGGGGTGACATGCCCGGTGCTTGCAGACATACCCAACGCTTCAGCCGATGGAGCCATATTCGCAGATGCCACAGATTTTGAAGACGAGGTGGTGTACACCTGTGACACCGGCTATGTGGTCGACTACCAGCAAGGCCTGAATGCAGATATCAACACTCTGTATAATTCCACTGACACATCCTTCAAGGTTACGTGTAAGGCAACTGGGTGCTGGTCATCTTGGCCATTGCCATATTGTGTGCGTGAGTAAACCAAGCATTCTACAAATAATTGTGCAATGCTATTACAGCTATTACATGGCCATATAAAGTTGTTGTCGTCAACATGTGTCCAGGTACGCTTTAACCATAGCTAAGAATTTCAAATGAGTGTCATCAGTTCCCCTTAGTAAAATGAGAGCTGGCAAATGGAATTGAGCATTTTTGCTGAGAGTCGACCCTTTTGCTGCCAAGTGGAAGTGGCTTGACAGGATATTAAACGTGTATGTTTGAAACACTTGAATTGGTTTCCTTTAACTTCAATGGACTTTTACTCACATTACTTAGATTTGTAACTAAGACTGCTATCTTTTTTCTCTTCACACAGCGGTCCAGTGTGTCGACCCAGGTACCCTCGCCAACTCAATGAGAAGTGCAGCAGAATTCAGTTACAACTCTAGTATCACCTACACTTGCAACCAAGGATTCGAATTAACACCATCAGCAACTGATCCTCAAGCCTTCACCATTACATGTGGAAGTGATGGGACCTGGGACAGCTTACAAGAATGTATAGGTAGGTGTTCATTGTGTTTCTGTTGGCCTTAGTGTCATATATGAGAAGTGTGAAAAGCAGTTACAAAATTGGAGGAATATTGAGATAGAAATATGAAAAATCTGGAAACAAATCTGAAAAGGGGCGGGGAGGGGCGCTTATCAAGAGGAGGGCGCTTATTCGGTTGAATACTGTACGTTTACGAATGTGAAAATGGCATGTCTCACCATAGGTAAAGAAGTTATTGAACATTAATAAAGTGCAGTAGGTAGAAGGTATTGGCTGAAAGTTACTAGACAATTCTATGAATTGGTGCACAGTTTACAAGTAATTACTTACAAAGATTCTTTCCATCGTAGATACCAATGAATGCGATGCCAGCCCGACACCATGTGGCAACAATTCAGAGTGTTTCAACGTTCTTGGCTCATACACGTGTGTCTGTGACTTTGGCTATCAGTGGGATGGATCGGCTTGTATAGAAGTAGCAGATACTGATGAGTGTACTGACAATCCTTGTACCAATGGGCATTGCATCAACCTGCCTGGCACATACACCTGTATCTGTAACTTTGGTTATGAGTTGAGTGGATCAGCCTGTAACAGTAAGTTCTAGCTTTTGTGTACTTTAAGCCTCTGCCTACATTCAAATCTCTGCCAGATTGGACTCTAAAATATAAAACTAAGTGATCTGGATCTCATTCCCTAAAATGGGCAAAACAGCCATTGAAGTACCCCACCAAACAACAACATCTGGTAAAAAAGTGTTTGTATCTCACGTCTTCTTCCATTCATTGACCATTCTTTAAAGTGACTGGAGAACTAAAGATGAATCATGCCAAGCTGACAATTATTTCCTCCGGCTTTTTGATACCATCTTTTTGTCTTCCTTAGGGGTGACATGCCCGGTGCTTGCAGACATACCCAACGCTTCAGCCGATGGAGCCATATTCGCAGATGCCACAGATTTTGAAGACCAGGTGGTGTACACCTGTGACACCGGCTATGTGGTCGACTACCAGCAAGGCCTGAATGCAGATATCAACACTCTGTATAATTCCACTGACACATCCTTCAAGGTTACGTGTAAGGCAACTGGGTGCTGGTCATCTTGGCCATTGCCATATTGTGTGCGTGAGTAAACCAAGCATTCTACAAATCATTGTGCAATGCTATTACAGCTATTACATGGCCATATAAAGTTGTTGGAGTCAACATGTGTCCAGGTACGCTTTAACCATAGCTAAGAATTTCAAATGAGTGTCATCAGTTCCCCTTAGTGAAATGAGAGCTGGCAAATGGAATTGAGCATTTTTGCTGAGAGTCGACCCTTTTGCTGCCAAGTGGAAGTGGCTTGACAGGATATTAAATGTGTATGTTTGAAACACTGGAATTGGTTTCCTTTAACTTCAATGGACTTTTACTCACATTACTTAGATTTGTAACTAAGACTGCTATCTTTTTTCTCTTCACGCAGCGGTCCAGTGTGTCGACCCAGGTACCCTCGCCAACTCAATGAGAAGTGCAGCAGAATTCAGTTACAACTCTAGTATCACCTACACTTGCAACGAAGGATTCGAATTAACACCATCAGCAACTGATCCTCAAGCCTTCACCATTACATGTGGAAGTGATGGGACCTGGGACAGCTTACAAGAATGTATAGGTAGGTGTTCATTGTGTTTCTGTTGGCCTTAGTGTCATATATGAGAAGTGTGAAAAGCAGTTACAAAAATGGAGGAATATTGAGATAGAAATATGAAAAATCTGGAAACAAATCTGAAAAGGGGCGGGGAGGGGCGCTTATCAAGAGGAGGGCGCTTATTCGGTTGAATACTGTACGTTTACGAATGTGAAAATGGCATGTCTCACCATAGGTAAAGAAGTTATTGAACATTAATAAAGTGCAGTAGGTAGAAGGTATTGGCTGAAAGTTACTAGACAATTCTATGAATTGGTGCACAGTTTACAAGTAATTACTTACAAAGATTCTTTCCATCGTAGATACCAATGAATGCGATGCCAGCCCGACACCATGTGGCAACAATTCAGAGTGTTTCAACGTTCTTGGCTCATACACGTGTGTCTGTGACTTTGGCTATCAGTGGGATGGATCGGCTTGTATAGAAGTAGCAGATACTGATGAGTGTACTGACAATCCTTGTACCAATGGGCAGTGCATCAACCTGCCTGGCACATACACCTGTATCTGTAACTTTGGTTATGAGTTGAGTGGATCAGCCTGTAACAGTAAGTTCTAGCTTTTGTGTACTTTAAGCCTCTGCCTACATTCAAATCTCTGCCAGATTGGACTCTAAAATATAAAACTAAGTGATCTGGATCTCATTCCCTAAAATGGGCAAAACAGCCATTGAAGTACCCCACCAAACAACAACATCTGGTAAAAAAGTGTTTGTATCTCACGTCTTCTTCCATTCATTGACCATTCTTTAAAGTGACTGGAGAACTAAAGATGAATCATGCCAAGCTGACAATTATTTCCTCCGGCTTTTTGATACCATCTTTTTGTCTTCCTTAGGGGTGACATGCCCGGTGCTTGCAGACATACCCAACGCTTCAGCCGATGGAGCCATATTCGCAGATGCCACAGATTTTGAAGACGAGGTGGTGTACACCTGTGACACCGGCTATGTGGTCGACTACCAGCAAGGCCTGAATGCAGATATCAACACTCTGTATAATTCCACTGACACATCCTTCAAGGTTACGTGTAAGGCAACTGGGTGCTGGTCATCTTGGCCATTGCCATATTGTGTGCGTGAGTAAACCAAGCATTCTACAAATCATGGTGCAATGCTATTACATGGCCATATAAAGTTGTTGGAGTCAACATGTGTCCAGGTACGCTTTAACCATAGCTAAGAATTTCAAATGAGTGTCATCAGTTCCCCTTAGTGAAATGAGAGCTGGCAAATGGAATTGAGCATTTTTGCTGAGAGTCGACCCTTTTGCTGCCAAGTGGAAGTGGCTTGACAGGATATTAAATGTGTATGTTTGAAACACTGGAATTGGTTTCCTTTAACTTCAATGGACTTTTACTCACATTACTTAGATTTGTAACTAAGACTGCTATCTTTTTTCTCTTCACACAGCGGTCCAGTGTGTCGACCCAGGTACCCTCGCCAACTCAATGAGAAGTGCAGCAGAATTCAGTTACAACTCTAGTATCACCTACACTTGCAACGAAGGATTCGAATTAACACCATCAGCGACTGATCCTCAAGCCTTCACCATTACATGTGGAAGTGATGGGACCTGGGACAGCTTACAAGAATGTATAGGTAGGTGTTCATTGTGTTTCTGTTGGCCTTAGTGTCATATATGAGAAGTGTGAAAAGCAGTTACAAAATTGGAGGAATATTGAGATAGAAATATGAAAAATCTGGAAACAAATCTGAAAAGGGGCGGGGAGGGGCGCTTATCAAGAGGAGGGCGCTTATTCGGTTGAATACTGTACGTTTACGAATGTGAAAATGGCATGTCTCACCATAGGTAAAGAAGTTATTGAACATTAATAAAGTGCAGTAGGTAGAAGGTATTGGCTGAAAGTTACTAGACAATTCTATGAATTGGTGCACAGTTTACAAGTAATTACTTACAAAGATTCTTTCCATCGTAGATACCAATGAATGCGATGCCAGCCCGACACCATGTGGCAACAATTCAGAGTGTTTCAACGTTCTTGGCTCATACACGTGTGTCTGTGACTTTGGCTATCAGTGGGATGGATCGGCTTGTATAGAAGTAGCAGATACTGATGAGTGTACTGACAATCCTTGTACCAATGGGCAGTGCATCAACCTGCCTGGCACATACACCTGTATCTGTAACTTTGGTTATGAGTTGAGTGGATCAGCCTGTAACAGTAAGTTCTAGCTTTTGTGTACTTTAAGCCTCTGCCTACATTCAAATCTCTGCCAGATTGGACTCTAAAATATAAAACTAAGTGATCTGGATCTCATTCCCTAAAATGGGCAAAACAGCCATTGAAGTACCCCACCAAACAACAACATCTGGTAAAAAAGTGTTTGTATCTCACGTCTTCTTCCATTCATTGACCATTCTTTAAAGTGACTGGAGAACTAAAGATGAATCATGCCAAGCTGACAATTATTTCCTCCGGCTTTTTGATACCATCTTTTTGTCTTCCTTAGGGGTGACATGCCCGGTGCTTGCAGACATACCCAACGCTTCAGCCGATGGAGCCATATTCGCAGATGCCACAGATTTTGAAGACGAGGTGGTGTACACCTGTGACACCGGCTATGTGGTCGACTACCAGCAAGGCCTGAATGCAGATATCAACACTCTGTATAATTCCACTGACACATCCTTCAAAGTTACGTGTAAGGCAACTGGGTGCTGGTCATCTTGGCCATTGCCATATTGTGTGCGTGAGTAAACCAAGCATTCTGCAAATAATTGTGCAATGCTATTACAGCTATTACATGGCCATATAAAGTTGTTGTCGTCAACATGTGTCCAGGTACGCTTTAACCATAGCTAAGAATTTCAAATGAGTGTCATCAGTTCCCCTTAGTAAAATGAGAGCTGGCAAATGGAATTGAGCATTTTTGCTGAGAGTCGACCATTTTGCTGCCAAGTGGAAGTGGCTTGACAGGATATTAAACGTGTATGTTTGAAACACTGGAATTGGTTTCCTTTAACTTCAATGGACTTTTACTCACATTACTTAGATTTGTAACTAAGACTGCTATCTTTTTTCTCTTCACACAGCGGTCCAGTGTGTCGACCCAGGTACCCTCGCCAACTCAATGAGAAGTGCAGCAGAATTCAGTTACAACTCTAGTATCACCTACACTTGCAACCAAGGATTCGAATTAACACCATCAGCAACTGATCCTCAAGCCTTCACCATTACATGTGGAAGTGATGGGACCTGGGACAGCTTACAAGAATGTATAGGTAGGTGTTCATTGTGTTTCTGTTGGCCTTAGTGTCATATATGAGAAGTGTGAAAAGCAGTTACAAAATTGGAGGAATATTGAGATAGAAATATGAAAAATCTGGAAACAAATCTGAAAAGGGGCGGGGAGGGGCGCTTATCAAGAGGAGGGCGCTTATTCGGTTGAATACTGTACGTTTACGAATGTGAAAATGGCATGTCTCACCATAGGTAAAGAAGTTATTGAACATTAATAAAGTGCAGTAGGTAGAAGGTATTGGCTGAAAGTTACTAGACAATTCTATGAATTGGTGCACAGTTTACAAGTAATAACTTACAAAGATTCTTTCCATCGTAGATACCAATGAATGCGATGCCAGCCCGACACCATGTGGCAACAATTCAGAGTGTTTCAACGTTCTTGGCTCATACACGTGTGTCTGTGACTTTGGCTATCAGTGGGATGGATCGGCTTGTATAGAAGTAGCAGATACTGATGAGTGTACTGACAATCCTTGTACCAATGGGCAGTGCATCAACCTGCCTGGCACATACACCTGTATCTGTAACTTTGGTTATGAGTTGAGTGGATCAGCCTGTAACAGTAAGTTCTAGCTTTTGTGTACTTTAAGCCTCTGCCTACATTCAAATCTCTGCCAGATTGGACTCTAAAATATAAAACTAAGTGATCTGGATCTCATTCCCTAAAATGGGCAAAACAGCCATTGAAGTACCCCACCAAACAACAACATCTGGTAAAAAAGTGTTTGTATCACACGTCTTCTTCCAGTCATTGACCATTCTTTAAAGTGACTGGAGAACTAAAGATGAATCATGCCAAGCTGACAATTATTTCCTCCGGCTTTTTGATACCATCTTTTTGTCTTCCTTAGGGGTGACATGCCCGGTGCTTGCAGACATACCCAACGCTTCAGCCGATGGAGCCATATTCGCAGATGCCACAGATTTTGAAGACGAGGTGGTGTACACCTGTGACACCGGCTATGTGGTCGACTACCAGCAAGGCCTGAATGCAGATATCAACACTCTGTATAATTCCACTGACACATCCTTCAAGGTTACGTGTAAGGCAACTGGGTGCTGGTCATCTTGGCCATTGCCATATTGTGTGCGTGAGTAAACCAAGCATTCTACAAATAATTGTGCAATGCTATTACAGCTATTACATGGCCATATAAAGTTGTTGTCGTCAACATGTGTCCAGGTACGCTTTAACCATAGCTAAGAATTTCAAATGAGTGTCATCAGTTCCCCTTAGTAAAATGAGAGCTGGCAAATGGAATTGAGCATTTTTGCTGAGAGTCGACCCTTTTGCTGCCAAGTGGAAGTGGCTTGACAGGATATTAAACGTGTATGTTTGAAACACTTGAATTGGTTTCCTTTAACTTCAATGGACTTTTACTCACATTACTTAGATTTGTAACTAAGACTGCTATCTTTTTTCTCTTCACACAGCGGTCCAGTGTGTCGACCCAGGTACCCTCGCCAACTCAATGAGAAGTGCAGCAGAATTCAGTTACAACTCTAGTATCACCTACACTTGCAACCAAGGATTCGAATTAACACCATCAGCAACTGATCCTCAAGCCTTCACCATTACATGTGGAAGTGATGGGACCTGGGACAGCTTACAAGAATGTATAGGTAGGTGTTCATTGTGTTTCTGTTGGCCTTAGTGTCATATATGAGAAGTGTGAAAAGCAGTTACAAAATTGGAGGAATATTGAGATAGAAATATGAAAAATCTGGAAACAAATCTGAAAAGGGGCGGGGAGGGGCGCTTATCAAGAGGAGGGCGCTTATTCGGTTGAATACTGTACGTTTACGAATGTGAAAATGGCATGTCTCACCATAGGTAAAGAAGTTATTGAACATTAATAAAGTGCAGTAGGTAGAAGGTATTGGCTGAAAGTTACTAGACAATTCTATGAATTGGTGCACAGTTTACAAGTTATTACTTACAAAGATTCTTTCCATCGTAGATACCAATGAATGCGATGCCAGCCCGACACCATGTGGCAACAATTCAGAGTGTTTCAACGTTCTTGGCTCATACACGTGTGTCTGTGACTTTGGCTATCAGTGGGATGGATCGGCTTGTATAGAAGTAGCAGATACTGATGAGTGTACTGACAATCCTTGTACCAATGGGCAGTGCATCAACCTGCCTGGCACATACACCTGTATCTGTAACTTTGGTTATGAGTTGAGTGGATCAGCCTGTAACAGTAAGTTCTAGCTTTTGTGTACTTTAAGCCTCTGCCTACATTCAAATCTCTGCCAGATTGGACTCTAAAATATAAAACTAAGTGATCTGGATCTCATTCCCTAAAATGGGCAAAACAGCCATTGAAGTACCCCACCAAACAACAACATCTGGTAAAAAAGTGTTTGTATCTCACGTCTTCTTCCAGTCATTGACCATTCTTTAAAGTGACTGGAGAACTAAAGATGAATCATGCCAAGCTGACAATTATTTCCTCCGGCTTTTTGATACCATCTTTTTGTCTTCCTTAGGGGTGACATGCCCGGTGCTTGCAGACATACCCAACGCTTCAGCCGATGGAGCCATATTCGCAGATGCCACAGATTTTGAAGACGAGGTGGTGTACACCTGTGACACCGGCTATGTGGTCGACTACCAGCAAGGCCTGAATGCAGATATCAACACTCTGTATAATTCCACTGACACATCCTTCAAGGTTACGTGTAAGGCAACTGGGTGCTGGTCATCTTGGCCATTGCCATATTGTGTGCGTGAGTAAACCAAGCATTCTGCAAATGATTGTGCAATGCTATTACAGCTATTACATGGCCATATGAAGTTGTTGTCGTCAACATGTGTCCAGGTACGCTTTAACCATAGCTAAGAATTTCAAATGAGTGTCATCAGTTCCCCTTAGTAAAATGAGAGCTGGCAAATGGAATTGAGCATTTTTGCTGAGAGTCGACCATTTTGCTGCCAAGTGGAAGTGGCTTGACAGGATATTAAACGTGTATGTTTGAAACACTGGAATTGGTTTCCTTTAACTTCAATGGACTTTTACTCACATTACTTAGATTTGTAACTAAGACTGCTATCTTTTTTCTCTTCACACAGCGGTCCAGTGTGTCGACCCAGGTACCCTCGCCAACTCAATGAGAAGTGCAGCAGAATTCAGTTACAACTCTAGTATCACCTACACTTGCAACCAAGGATTCGAATTAACACCATCAGCAACTGATCCTCAAGCCTTCACCATTACATGTGGAAGTGATGGGACCTGGGACAGCTTACAAGAATGTATAGGTAGGTGTTCATTGTGTTTCTGTTGGCCTTAGTGTCATATATGAGAAGTGTGAAAAGCAGTTACAAAATTGGAGGAATATTGAGATAGAAATATGAAAAATCTGGAAACAAATCTGAAAAGGGGCGGGGAGGGGCGCTTATCAAGAGGAGGGCGCTTATTCGGTTGAATACTGTACGTTTACGAATGTGAAAATGGCATGTCTCACCATAGGTAAAGAAGTTATTGAACATTAATAAAGTGCAGTAGGTAGAAGGTATTGGCTGAAAGTTACTAGACAATTCTATGAATTGGTGCACAGTTTACAAGTTATTACTTACAAAGATTCTTTCCATCGTAGATACCAATGAATGCGATGCCAGCCCGACACCATGTGGCAACAATTCAGAGTGTTTCAACGTTCTTGGCTCATACACGTGTGTCTGTGACTTTGGCTATCAGTGGGATGGATCGGCTTGTATAGAAGTAGCAGATACTGATGAGTGTACTGACAATCCTTGTACCAATGGGCAGTGCATCAACCTGCCTGGCACATACACCTGTATCTGTAACTTTGGTTATGAGTTGAGTGGATCAGCCTGTAACAGTAAGTTCTAGCTTTTGTGTACTTTAAGCCTCTGCCTACATTCAAATCTCTGCCAGATTGGACTCTAAAATATAAAACTAAGTGATCTGGATCTCATTCCCTAAAATGGGCAAAACAGCCATTGAAGTACCCCACCAAACAACAACATCTGGTAAAAAAGTGTTTGTATCTCACGTCTTCTTCCAGTCATTGACCATTCTTTAAAGTGACTGGAGAACTAAAGATGAATCATGCCAAGCTGACAATTATTTCCTCCGGCTTTTTGATACCATCTTTTTGTCTTCCTTAGGGGTGACATGCCCGGTGCTTGCAGACATACCCAACGCTTCAGCCGATGGAGCCATATTCGCAGATGCCACAGATTTTGAAGACGAGGTGGTGTACACCTGTGACACCGGCTATGTGGTCGACTACCAGCAAGGCCTGAATGCAGATATCAACACTCTGTATAATTCCACTGACACATCCTTCAAGGTTACGTGTAAGGCAACTGGGTGCTGGTCATCTTGGCCATTGCCATATTGTGTGCGTGAGTAAACCAAGCATTCTGCAAATGATTGTGCAATGCTATTACAGCTATTACATGGCCATATAAAGTTGTTGTCGTCAACATGTGTCCAGGTACGCTTTAACCATAGCTAAGAATTTCAAATGAGTGTCATCAGTTCCCCTTAGTAAAATGAGAGCTGGCAAATGGAATTGAGCATTTTTGCTGAGAGTCGACCATTTTGCTGCCAAGTGGAAGTGGCTTGACAGGATATTAAACGTGTATGTTTGAAACACTGGAATTGGTTTCCTTTAACTTCAATGGACTTTTACTCACATTACTTAGATTTGTAACTAAGACTGCTATCTTTTTTCTCTTCACACAGCGGTCCAGTGTGTCGACCCAGGTACCCTCGCCAACTCAATGAGAAGTGCAGCAGAATTCAGTTACAACTCTAGTATCACCTACACTTGCAACCAAGGATTCGAATTAACACCATCAGCAACTGATCCTCAAGCCTTCACCATTACATGTGGAAGTGATGGGACCTGGGACAGCTTACAAGAATGTATAGGTAGGTGTTCATTGTGTTTCTGTTGGCCTTAGTGTCATATATGAGAAGTGTGAAAAGCAGTTACAAAATTGGAGGAATATTGAGATAGAAATATGAAAAATCTGGAAACAAATCTGAAAAGGGGCGGGGAGGGGCGCTTATCAAGAGGAGGGCGCTTATTCGGTTGAATACTGTACGTTTACGAATGTGAAAATGGCATGTCTCACCATAGGTAAAGAAGTTATTGAGCATTAATAAAGTGCAGTAGGTAGAAGGTATTGGCTGAAAGTTACTAGACAATTCTATGAATTGGTGCACAGTTTACAAGTTATTACTTACAAAGATTCTTTCCATCGTAGATACCAATGAATGCGATGCCAGCCCGACACCATGTGGCAACAATTCAGAGTGTTTCAACGTTCTTGGCTCATACACGTGTGTCTGTGACTTTGGCTATCAGTGGGATGGATCGGCTTGTATAGAAGTAGCAGATACTGATGAGTGTACTGACAATCCTTGTACCAATGGGCAGTGCATCAACCTGCCTGGCACATACACCTGTATCTGTAACTTTGGTTATGAGTTGAGTGGATCAGCCTGTAACAGTAAGTTCTAGCTTTTGTGTACTTTAAGCCTCTGCCTACATTCAAATCTCTGCCAGATTGGACTCTAAAATATAAAACTAAGTGATCTGGATCTCATTCCCTAAAATGGGCAAAACAGCCATTGAAGTACCCCACCAAACAACAACATCTGGTAAAAAAGTGTTTGTATCTCACGTCTTCTTCCAGTCATTGACCGTTCTTTAAAGTGACTGGAGAACTAAAGATGAATCATGCCAAGCTGACAATTATTTCCTCCGGCTTTTTGATACCATCTTTTTGTCTTCCTTAGGGGTGACATGCCCGGTGCTTGCAGACATACCCAACGCTTCAGCCGATGGAGCCATATTCGCAGATGCCACAGATTTTGAAGACGAGGTGGTGTACACCTGTGACACCGGCTATGTGGTCGACTACCAGCAAGGCCTGAATGCAGATATCAACACTCTGTATAATTCCACTGACACATCCTTCAAGGTTACGTGTAAGGCAACTGGGTGCTGGTCATCTTGGCCATTGCCATATTGTGTGCGTGAGTAAACCAAGCATTCTGCAAATGATTGTGCAATGCTATTACAGCTATTACATGGCCATATAAAGTTGTTGTCGTCAACATGTGTCCAGGTACGCTTTAACCATAGCTAAGAATTTCAAATGAGTGTCATCAGTTCCCCTTAGTAAAATGAGAGCTGGCAAATGGAATTGAGCATTTTTGCTGAGAGTCGACCCTTTTGCTGCCAAGTGGAAGTGGCTTGACAGGATATTAAACGTGTATGTTTGAAACACTGGAATTGGTTTCCTTTAACTTCAATGGACTTTTACTCACATTACTTAGATTTGTAACTAAGACTGCTATCTTTTTTCTCTTCACACAGCGGTCCAGTGTGTCGACCCAGGTACCCTCGCCAACTCAATGAGAAGTGCAGCAGAATTCAGTTACAACTCTAGTATCACCTACACTTGCAACCAAGGATTCGAATTAACACCATCAGCAACTGATCCTCAAGCCTTCACCATTACATGTGGAAGTGATGGGACCTGGGACAGCTTACAAGAATGTATAGGTAGGTGTTCATTGTGTTTCTGTTGGCCTTAGTGTCATATATGAGAAGTGTGAAAAGCAGTTACAAAATTGGAGGAATATTGAGATAGAAATATGAAAAATCTGGAAACAAATCTGAAAAGGGGCGGGGAGGGGCGCTTATCAAGAGGAGGGCGCTTATTCGGTTGAATACTGTACGTTTACGAATGTGAAAATGGCATGTCTCACCATAGGTAAAGAAGTTATTGAACATTAATAAAGTGCAGTAGGTAGAAGGTATTGGCTGAAAGTTACTAGACAATTCTATGAATTGGTGCACAGTTTACAAGTTATTACTTACAAAGATTCTTTCCATCGTAGATACCAATGAATGCGATGCCAGCCCGACACCATGTGGCAACAATTCAGAGTGTTTCAACGTTCTTGGCTCATACACGTGTGTCTGTGACTTTGGCTATCAGTGGGATGGATCGGCTTGTATAGAAGTAGCAGATACTGATGAGTGTACTGACAATCCTTGTACCAATGGGCAGTGCATCAACCTGCCTGGCACATACACCTGTATCTGTAACTTTGGTTATGAGTTGAGTGGATCAGCCTGTAACAGTAAGTTCTAGCTTTTGTGTACTTTAAGCCTCTGCCTACATTCAAATCTCTGCCAGATTGGACTCTAAAATATAAAACTAAGTGATCTGGATCTCATTCCCTAAAATGGGCAAAACAGCCATTGAAGTACCCCACCAAACAACAACATCTGGTAAAAAAGTGTTTGTATCTCACGTCTTCTTCCAGTCATTGACCGTTCTTTAAAGTGACTGGAGAACTAAAGATGAATCATGCCAAGCTGACAATTATTTCCTCCGGCTTTTTGATACCATCTTTTTGTCTTCCTTAGGGGTGACATGCCCGGTGCTTGCAGACATACCCAACGCTTCAGCCGATGGAGCCATATTCGCAGATGCCACAGATTTTGAAGACGAGGTGGTGTACACCTGTGACACCGGCTATGTGGTCGACTACCAGCAAGGCCTGAATGCAGATATCAACACTCTGTATAATTCCACTGACACATCCTTCAAGGTTACATGTAAGGCAACTGGGTGCTGGTCATCTTGGCCATTGCCATATTGTGTGCGTGAGTAAACCAAGCATTCTGCAAATGATTGTGCAATGCTATTACAGCTATTACATGGCCATATAAAGTTGTTGTCGTCAACATGTGTCCAGGTACGCTTTAACCATAGCTAAGAATTTCAAATGAGTGTCATCAGTTCCCCTTAGTAAAATGAGAGCTGGCAAATGGAATTGAGCAAATTTGCTGAGAGTCGACCATTTTGCTGCCAAGTGGAAGTGGCTTGACAGGATATTAAACGTGTATGTTTGAAACACTGGAATTGGTTTCCTTTAACTTCAATGGACTTTTACTCACATTACTTAGATTTGTAACTAAGACTGCTATCTTTTTTCTCTTCACACAGCGGTCCAGTGTGTCGACCCAGGTACCCTCGCCAACTCAATGAGAAGTGCAGCAGAATTCAGTTACAACTCTAGTATCACCTACACTTGCAACCAAGGATTCGAATTAACACCATCAGCAACTGATCCTCAAGCCTTCACCATTACATGTGGAAGTGATGGGACCTGGGACAGCTTACAAGAATGTATAGGTAGGTGTTCATTGTGTTTCTGTTGGCCTTAGTGTCATATATGAGAAGTGTGAAAAGCAGTTACAAAATTGGAGGAATATTGAGATAGAAATATGAAAAATCTGGAAACAAATCTGAAAAGGGGCGGGGAGGGGCGCTTATCAAGAGGAGGGCGCTTATTCGGTTGAATACTGTACGTTTACGAATGTGAAAATGGCATGTCTCACCATAGGTAAAGAAGTTATTGAACATTAATAAAGTGCAGTAGGTAGAAGGTATTGGCTGAAAGTTACTAGACAATTCTATGAATTGGTGCACAGTTTACAAGTTATTACTTACAAAGATTCTTTCCATCGTAGATACCAATGAATGCGATGCCAGCCCGACACCATGTGGCAACAATTCAGAGTGTTTCAACGTTCTTGGCTCATACACGTGTGTCTGTGACTTTGGCTATCAGTGGGATGGATCGGCTTGTATAGAAGTAGCAGATACTGATGAGTGTACTGACAATCCTTGTACCAATGGGCAGTGCATCAACCTGCCTGGCACATACACCTGTATCTGTAACTTTGGTTATGAGTTGAGTGGATCAGCCTGTAACAGTAAGTTCTAGCTTTTGTGTACTTTAAGCCTCTGCCTACATTCAAATCTCTGCCAGATTGGACTCTAAAATATAAAACTAAGTGATCTGGATCTCATTCCCTAAAATGGGCAAAACAGCCATTGAAGTACCCCACCAAACAACAACATCTGGTAAAAAAGTGTTTGTATCTCACGTCTTCTTCCAGTCATTGACCGTTCTTTAAAGTGACTGGAGAACTAAAGATGAATCATGCCAAGCTGACAATTATTTCCTCCGGCTTTTTGATACCATCTTTTTGTCTTCCTTAGGGGTGACATGCCCGGTGCTTGCAGACATACCCAACGCTTCAGCCGATGGAGCCATATTCGCAGATGCCACAGATTTTGAAGACGAGGTGGTGTACACCTGTGACACCGGCTATGTGGTCGACTACCAGCAAGGCCTGAATGCAGATATCAACACTCTGTATAATTCCACTGACACATCCTTCAAGGTTACGTGTAAGGCAACTGGGTGCTGGTCATCTTGGCCATTGCCATATTGTGTGCGTGAGTAAACCAAGCATTCTGCAAATGATTATGCAATGCTATTACAGCTATTACATGGCCATATAAAGTTGTTGTCGTCAACATGTGTCCAGGTACGCTTTAACCATAGCTAAGAATTTCAAATGAGTGTCATCAGTTCCCCTTAGTAAAATGAGAGCTGGCAAATGGAATTGAGCATTTTTGCTGAGAGTCGACCCTTTTGCTGCCAAGTGGAAGTGGCTTGACAGGATATTAAACGTGTATGTTTGAAACACTGGAATTGGTTTCCTTTAACTTCAATGGACTTTTACTCACATTACTTAGATTTGTAACTAAGACTGCTATCTTTTTTCTCTTCACACAGCGGTCCAGTGTGTCGACCCAGGTACCCTCGCCAACTCAATGAGAAGTGCAGCAGAATTCAGTTACAACTCTAGTATCACCTACACTTGCAACCAAGGATTCGAATTAACACCATCAGCAACTGATCCTCAAGCCTTCACCATTACATGTGGAAGTGATGGGACCTGGGACAGCTTACAAGAATGTATAGGTAGGTGTTCATTGTGTTTCTGTTGGCCTTAGTGTCATATATGAGAAGTGTGAAAAGCAGTTACAAAATTGGAGGAATATTGAGATAGAAATATGAAAAATCTGGAAACAAATCTGAAAAGGGGCGGGGAGGGGCGCTTATCAAGAGGAGGGCGCTTATTCGGTTGAATACTGTACGTTTATGAATGTGAAAATGGCATGTCTCACCATAGGTAAAGAAGTTATTGAACATTAATAAAGTGCAGTAGGTAGAAGGTATTGGCTGAAAGTTACTAGACAATTCTATGAATTGGTGCACAGTTTACAAGTAATTACTTACAAAGATTCTTTCCATCGTAGATACCAATGAATGCGATGCCAGCCCGACACCATGTGGCAACAATTCAGAGTGTTTCAACGTTCTTGGCTCATACACGTGTGTCTGTGACTTTGGCTATCAGTGGGATGGATCGGCTTGTATAGAAGTAGCAGATACTGATGAGTGTACTGACAATCCTTGTACCAATGGGCAGTGCATCAACCTGCCTGGCACATACACCTGTATCTGTAACTTTGGTTATGAGTTGAGTGGATCAGCCTGTAACAGTAAGTTCTAGCTTTTGTGTACTTTAAGCCTCTGCCTACATTCAAATCTCTGCCAGATTGGACTCTAAAATATAAAACTAAGTGATCTGGATCTCATTCCCTAAAATGGGCAAAACAGCCATTGAAGTACCCCACCAAACAACAACATCTGGTAAAAAAGTGTTTGTATCTCACGTCTTCTTCCAGTCATTGACCATTCTTTAAAGTGACTGGAGAACTAAAGATGAATCATGCCAAGCTGACAATTATTTCCTCCGGCTTTTTGATACCATCTTTTTGTCTTCCTTAGGGGTGACATGCCCGGTGCTTGCAGACATACCCAACGCTTCAGCCGATGGAGCCATATTCGCAGATGCCACAGATTTTGAAGACGAGGTGGTGTACACCTGTGACACCGGCTATGTGGTCGACTACCAGCAAGGCCTGAATGCAGATATCAACACTCTGTATAATTCCACTGACACATCCTTCAAGGTTACGTGTAAGGCAACTGGGTGCTGGTCATCTTGGCCATTGCCATATTGTGTGCGTGAGTAAACCAAGCATTCTGCAAATGATTATGCAATGCTATTACAGCTATTACATGGCCATATAAAGTTGTTGTCGTCAACATGTGTCCAGGTACGCTTTAACCATAGCTAAGAATTTCAAATGAGTGTCATCAGTTCCCCTTAGTAAAATGAGAGCTGGCAAATGGAATTGAGCATTTTTGCTGAGAGTCGACCCTTTTGCTGCCAAGTGGAAGTGGCTTGACAGGATATTAAACGTGTATGTTTGAAACACTGGAATTGGTTTCCTTTAACTTCAATGGACTTTTACTCACATTACTTAGATTTGTAACTAAGACTGCTATCTTTTTTCTCTTCACACAGCGGTCCAGTGTGTCGACCCAGGTACCCTCGCCAACTCAATGAGAAGTGCAGCAGAATTCAGTTACAACTCTAGTATCACCTACACTTGCAACCAAGGATTCGAATTAACACCATCAGCAACTGATCCTCAAGCCTTCACCATTACATGTGGAAGTGATGGGACCTGGGACAGCTTACAAGAATGTATAGGTAGGTGTTCATTGTGTTTCTGTTGGCCTTAGTGTCATATATGAGAAGTGTGAAAAGCAGTTACAAAATTGGAGGAATATTGAGATAGAAATATGAAAAATCTGGAAACAAATCTGAAAAGGGGCGGGGAGGGGCGCTTATCAAGAGGAGGGCGCTTATTCGGTTGAATACTGTACGTTTATGAATGTGAAAATGGCATGTCTCACCATAGGTAAAGAAGTTATTGAACATTAATAAAGTGCAGTAGGTAGAAGGTATTGGCTGAAAGTTACTAGACAATTCTATGAATTGGTGCACAGTTTACAAGTAATTACTTACAAAGATTCTTTCCATCGTAGATACCAATGAATGCGATGCCAGCCCGACACCATGTGGCAACAATTCAGAGTGTTTCAACGTTCTTGGCTCATACACGTGTGTCTGTGACTTTGGCTATCAGTGGGATGGATCGGCTTGTATAGAAGTAGCAGATACTGATGAGTGTACTGACAATCCTTGTACCAATGGGCAGTGCATCAACCTGCCTGGCACATACACCTGTATCTGTAACTTTGGTTATGAGTTGAGTGGATCAGCCTGTAACAGTAAGTTCTAGCTTTTGTGTACTTTAAGCCTCTGCCTACATTCAAATCTCTGCCAGATTGGACTCTAAAATATAAAACTAAGTGATCTGGATCTCATTCCCTAAAATGGGCAAAACAGCCATTGAAGTACCCCACCAAACAACAACATCTGGTAAAAAAGTGTTTGTATCTCACGTCTTCTTCCAGTCATTGACCATTCTTTAAAGTGACTGGAGAACTAAAGATGAATCATGCCAAGCTGACAATTATTTCCTCCGGCTTTTTGATACCATCTTTTTGTCTTCCTTAGGGGTGACATGCCCGGTGCTTGCAGACATACCCAACGCTTCAGCCGATGGAGCCATATTCGCAGATGCCACAGATTTTGAAGACGAGGTGGTGTACACCTGTGACACCGGCTATGTGGTCGACTACCAGCAAGGCCTGAATGCAGATATCAACACTCTGTATAATTCCACTGACACATCCTTCAAGGTTACATGTAAGGCAACTGGGTGCTGGTCATCTTGGCCATTGCCATATTGTGTGCGTGAGTAAACCAAGCATTCTGCAAATGATTGTGCAATGCTATTACAGCTATTACATGGCCATATAAAGTTGTTGTCGTCAACATGTGTCCAGGTACGCTTTAACCATAGCTAAGAATTTCAAATGAGTGTCATCAGTTCCCCTTAGTAAAATGAGAGCTGGCAAATGGAATTGAGCAAATTTGCTGAGAGTCGACCATTTTGCTGCCAAGTGGAAGTGGCTTGACAGGATATTAAACGTGTATGTTTGAAACACTGGAATTGGTTTCCTTTAACTTCAATGGACTTTTACTCACATTACTTAGATTTGTAACTAAGACTGCTATCTTTTTTCTCTTCACACAGCGGTCCAGTGTGTCGACCCAGGTACCCTCGCCAACTCAATGAGAAGTGCAGCAGAATTCAGTTACAACTCTAGTATCACCTACACTTGCAACCAAGGATTCGAATTAACACCATCAGCAACTGATCCTCAAGCCTTCACCATTACATGTGGAAGTGATGGGACCTGGGACAGCTTACAAGAATGTATAGGTAGGTGTTCATTGTGTTTCTGTTGGCCTTAGTGTCATATATGAGAAGTGTGAAAAGCAGTTACAAAATTGGAGGAATATTGAGATAGAAATATGAAAAATCTGGAAACAAATCTGAAAAGGGGCGGGGAGGGGCGCTTATCAAGAGGAGGGCGCTTATTCGGTTGAATACTGTACGTTTACGAATGTGAAAATGGCATGTCTCACCATAGGTAAAGAAGTTATTGAACATTAATAAAGTGCAGTAGGTAGAAGGTATTGGCTGAAAGTTACTAGACAATTCTATGAATTGGTGCACAGTTTACAAGTTATTACTTACAAAGATTCTTTCCATCGTAGATACCAATGAATGCGATGCCAGCCCGACACCATGTGGCAACAATTCAGAGTGTTTCAACGTTCTTGGCTCATACACGTGTGTCTGTGACTTTGGCTATCAGTGGGATGGATCGGCTTGTATAGAAGTAGCAGATACTGATGAGTGTACTGACAATCCTTGTACCAATGGGCAGTGCATCAACCTGCCTGGCACATACACCTGTATCTGTAACTTTGGTTATGAGTTGAGTGGATCAGCCTGTAACAGTAAGTTCTAGCTTTTGTGTACTTTAAGCCTCTGCCTACATTCAAATCTCTGCCAGATTGGACTCTAAAATATAAAACTAAGTGATCTGGATCTCATTCCCTAAAATGGGCAAAACAGCCATTGAAGTACCCCACCAAACAACAACATCTGGTAAAAAAGTGTTTGTATCTCACGTCTTCTTCCAGTCATTGACCATTCTTTAAAGTGACTGGAGAACTAAAGATGAATCATGCCAAGCTGACAATTATTTCCTCCGGCTTTTTGATACCATCTTTTTGTCTTCCTTAGGGGTGACATGCCCGGTGCTTGCAGACATACCCAACGCTTCAGCCGATGGAGCCATATTCGCAGATGCCACAGATTTTGAAGACGAGGTGGTGTACACCTGTGACACCGGCTATGTGGTCGACTACCAGCAAGGCCTGAATGCAGATATCAACACTCTGTATAATTCCACTGACACATCCTTCAAGGTTACGTGTAAGGCAACTGGGTGCTGGTCATCTTGGCCATTGCCATATTGTGTGCGTGAGTAAACCAAGCATTCTGCAAATGATTGTGCAATGCTATTACAGCTATTACATGGCCATATAAAGTTGTTGTCGTCAACATGTGTCCAGGTACGCTTTAACGATAGCTAAGAATTTCAAATGAGTGTCATCAGTTCCCCTTAGTAAAATGAGAGCTGGCAAATGGAATTGAGCATTTTTGCTGAGAGTCGACCCTTTTGCTGCCAAGTGGAAGTGGCTTGACAGGATATTAAACGTGTATGTTTGAAACACTGGAATTGGTTTCCTTTAACTTCAATGGACTTTTACTCACATTACTTAGATTTGTAACTAAGACTGCTATCTTTTTTCTCTTCACACAGCGGTCCAGTGTGTCGACCCAGGTACCCTCGCCAACTCAATGAGAAGTGCAGCAGAATTCAGTTACAACTCTAGTATCACCTACACTTGCAACCAAGGATTCGAATTAACACCATCAGCAACTGATCCTCAAGCCTTCACCATTACATGTGGAAGTGATGGGACCTGGGACAGCTTACAAGAATGTATAGGTAGGTGTTCATTGTGTTTCTGTTGGCCTTAGTGTCATATATGAGAAGTGTGAAAAGCAGTTACAAAATTGGAGGAATATTGAGATAGAAATATGAAAAATCTGGAAACAAATCTGAAAAGGGGCGGGGAGGGGCGCTTATCAAGAGGAGGGCGCTTATTCGGTTGAATACTGTACGTTTACGAATGTGAAAATGGCATGTCTCACCATAGGTAAAGAAGTTATTGAACATTAATAAAGTGCAGTAGGTAGAAGGTATTGGCTGAAAGTTACTAGACAATTCTATGAATTGGTGCACAGTTTACAAGTAATTACTTACAAAGATTCTTTCCATCGTAGATACCAATGAATGCGATGCCAGCCCGACACCATGTGGCAACAATTCAGAGTGTTTCAACGTTCTTGGCTCATACACGTGTGTCTGTGACTTTGGCTATCAGTGGGATGGATCGGCTTGTATAGAAGTAGCAGATACTGATGAGTGTACTGACAATCCTTGTACCAATGGGCAGTGCATCAACCTGCCTGGCACATACACCTGTATCTGTAACTTTGGTTATGAGTTGAGTGGATCAGCCTGTAACAGTAAGTCCTAGCTTTTGTGTACTTTAAGCCTCTGCCTACATTCAAATCTCTGCCAGATTGGACTCTAAAATATAAAACTAAGTGATCTGGATCTCATTCCCTAAAATGGGCAAAACAGCCATTGAAGTACCCCACCAAACAACAACATCTGGTAAAAAAGTGTTTGTATCTCACGTCTTCTTCCAGTCATTGACCATTCTTTAAAGTGACTGGAGAACTAAAGATGAATCATGCCAAGCTGACAATTATTTCCTCCGGCTTTTTGATACCATCTTTTTGTCTTCCTTAGGGGTGACATGCCCGGTGCTTGCAGACATACCCAACGCTTCAGCCGATGGAGCCATATTCGCAGATGCCACAGATTTTGAAGACGAGGTGGTGTACACCTGTGACACCGGCTATGTGGTCGACTACCAGCAAGGCCTGAATGCAGATATCAACACTCTGTATAATTCCACTGACACATCCTTCAAGGTTACGTGTAAGGCAACTGGGTGCTGGTCATCTTGGCCATTGCCATATTGTGTGCGTGAGTAAACCAAGCATTCTACAAATGATTGTGCAATGCTATTACAGCTATTACATGGCCATATAAAGTTGTTGTCGTCAACATGTGTCCAGGTACGCTTTAACCCTAGCTAAGAATTTCAAATGAGTGTCATCAGTTCCCCTTAGTAAAATGAGAGCTGGCAAATGGAATTGAGCATTTTTACTGAGAGTCGACCATTTTGCTGCCAAGTGGAAGTGGCTTGACAGGATATTAAACATGTATGTTTGAAACACTGGAATTGGTTTCCTTTAACTTCAATGGACTTTTACTCACATTACTTAGATTTGTAACTAAGACTGCTATCTTTTTTCTCTTCACACAGCGGTCCAGTGTGTCGACCCAGGTACCCTCGCCAACTCAATGAGAAGTGCAGCAGAATTCAGTTACAACTCTAGTATCACCTACACTTGCAACCAAGGATTCGAATTAACACCATCAGCAACTGATCCTCAAGCCTTCACCATTACATGTGGAAGTGATGGGACCTGGGACAGCTTACAAGAATGTATAGGTAGGTGTTCATTGTGTTTCTGTTGGCCTTAGTGTCATATATGAGAAGTGTGAAAAGCAGTTACAAAATTGGAGGAATATTGAGATAGAAATATGAAAAATCTGGAAACAAATCTGAAAAGGGGCGGGGAGGGGCGCTTATCAAGAGGAGGGCGCTTATTCGGTTGAATACTGTACGTTTACGAATGTGAAAATGGCATGTCTCACCATAGGTAAAGAAGTTATTGAACATTAATAAAGTGCAGTAGGTAGAAGGTATTGGCTGAAAGTTACTAGACAATTCTATGAATTGGTGCACAGTTTACAAGTAATTACTTACAAAGATTCTTTCCATCGTAGATACCAATGAATGCGATGCCAGCCCGACACCATGTGGCAACAATTCAGAGTGTTTCAACGTTCTTGGCTCATACACGTGTGTCTGTGACTTTGGCTATCAGTGGGATGGATCGGCTTGTATAGAAGTAGCAGATACTGATGAGTGTACTGACAATCCTTGTACCAATGGGCAGTGCATCAACCTGCCTGGCACATACACCTGTATCTGTAACTTTGGTTATGAGTTGAGTGGATCAGCCTGTAACAGTAAGTTCTAGCTTTTGTGTACTTTAAGCCTCTGCCTACATTCAAATCTCTGCCAGATTGGACTCTAAAATATAAAACTAAGTGATCTGGATCTCATTCCCTAAAATGGGCAAAACAGCCATTGAAGTACCCCACCAAACAACAACATCTGGTAAAAAAGTGTTTGTATCTCACGTCTTCTTCCAGTCATTGACCATTCTTTAAAGTGACTGGAGAACTAAAGATGAATCATGCCAAGCTGACAATTATTTCCTCCGGCTTTTTGATACCATCTTTTTGTCTTCCTTAGGGGTGACATGCCCGGTGCTTGCAGACATACCCAACGCTTCAGCCGATGGAGCCATATTCGCAGATGCCACAGATTTTGAAGACGAGGTGGTGTACACCTGTGACACCGGCTATGTGGTCGACTACCAGCAAGGCCTGAATGCAGATATCAACACTCTGTATAATTCCACTGACACATACTTCAAGGTTACGTGTAAGGCAACTGGGTGCTGGTCATCTTGGCCATTGCCGTATTGTGTGCGTGAGTAGAAATATCACAAAACTATTATAGTTGTTTAAAGTCTACTTTTCAAGTCAAGATATATATGACCACATGATAGACAATATATAACAGATTTATTATTGAAATTGATAGAATTGATTGTTATTAGCCGATATTGATATATTCTCAGCATTGGAGAAATGGACACAACTCTCAGTTCTACTAATATGTCATTAGAAAGGCCTGGCATGCAAATGTATTGAAATATCAGCCATAATTCTATATATATGTTACTCATCTTATATTTCACCAAGCATTAACTAATCCAATTATTTCATCATTAATACAACAATATACATTGTTTTCTTAAATGATCAGAGATATTTAATGTCTACTTCAACAGCGGTTATGTGTGACGACCCGGGTCTCCTGGCACACACATCCCGTGGTGCTGGAGACTTCAGTTACAACTCCACCATCACCTACACGTGTAATGGGGGATACAGATTAACACCAAATATGGCCGGTCCTCAATCCTTCAGCATTACGTGTGGGAGTGATGGCAGCTGGGGCAGCCTACAACAATGTATAGGTATAGATTCTATTGTATGATGATTATTGATGTTCAAAGCAAAATATGAACCTTTGTAACTCATTTGAGTTTGGTAAATTTTATTTCTAGGGCCAATTAAATGCTTCTTTGGTCAGGTACTGAAATATCTAATTTTAATTTTTCGAATTTTCCACATGTTGCTTTGATATTATTCATTGGTTCCATCATTCTCCCCTTCGTCCTGCTGTTTGACCTACAAGTAGGCATATTTATTCAAATCTGTATTGTTTTCTTGTCTGTTTCTTTTTGGTATAGTATTCTAATATTCTACAGAGTGACAACGCTCTGAGTACATTAGTGCTAGTGAGATGAATATAGAGAACTGATTCATAATGACATGGTATTTACAATCAGGCCATTTATAGAAAACACAAAGACGTTTCAATTGCACATATCACATGTGCAGGGCACTGTTGTTGTGAAGACTGTAAAACAAGTCATATCATGTCACAATCGCATATGTGTTCTACATTGCTACTCTTTTTATTTGTGGTTATATAGCTTACCCATTATTTTGCCAAAAAAAAACATCTAGTGAAGATATGTTGTTTGGCCTCCATCGAGTTTGACCTCCATCTTGTCTGACCTCCATGTTTTTTTACCTCCATCTTGTTTGACCTCCATCTTGTTTGCCTTCTTTGTTCTTTTACGTCCATCTTGTTCAACCTCCCCTTGCTTTTAACTTTCGTCTTTTTTGGCATCCATCTTGCTGTATTTATGTTTCATCTTCATGCTGTTTAACCTCTGTCTTGTTTGCCCTATCTTATAGCCTACATGTTTGAACTCCATGATGTTTGACATCAATGTTTGTTTGACCTCCATGTTTGTTTGACCTCCATCTTGTTTGACCTCCATCTTGTTTGACCTCAATGTTTGTTTGACCTCAATGTTTGTTTGACCTCAATGTTTGTTTGACCTCAATGTTTGTTTGACCTCAATGTTTGTTTGAGCTCCATGTTTGTTTGACCTACATCCTGTTTGACCTCAAAGTTGTATGACCTCCATCTTGTTTGACCTCAATGTCTGTTTGACCTCCATCATTTGTCCTCCATCTTGTTTGGCCTCAATGTTTGTTTGACCTCAGTGTCTGTTTGACCTCCATGTTTGTTTGACCTCCATGTTTGTTTGACCTCCATCTTGTTTGACCTCAATGTTTGTTTGAGCTCCATGTTTGTTTGACAACCATGTTGTTTGTCCTCCATTATGTTTGACCTCAATGTTTGTTTCACCTCCATGTTTGTTTGACCTCCATATTCGTTTGACCTCCATGTTGTTTGACCTCCATGTTGTTTGACCTCAACGTTTGTTTGAGCTCCATGTTTGTTTGACCTCCATATTTGTTTGACCTCCATATTTGTTTGACCTCAATGTTGTTTGACCTCCATGTTGTTTGACCTCAATGTTTGTTTGAGCTCCATGTTTGTTTGACAACCATGTTGTTTGTCCTCCATTATGTTTGACCTCAATGTTTGTTTGACCTCCATGTTTGTTTGACCTCCATATTTGTTTGACCTCAATGTTGTTTGACCTCCATGTTGTTTGACCTCAACGTTTGTTTGACCTCCATGTTTGTTTGACCTCCATTTTGTTTGACCTCAATGTTTGCTTGACCTCCATGTTTGTTTGACCTCCATGTTTGTTTGACCTCCATGCTTGTTTGACCTCCAAGTTGTTTGTCCTTCATGTTGTTTGACCTCTATCTTGTTCACTTTGTCAGACATAGATGAGTGTACAGAGATGGTGGACAGCTGTCACGGAGCGTCTAACTCAGAGTGTATCAACATACCGGGCGGCCACATCTGTAGGTGCAGGCAGGGCTTCACTGGAGATGGCAGAACCTGTACACGTAGGTGCACCTTAGGTACTGTTCAACCAGGATGAAACAGTTGAAACTTATTTGATGTAAATACAGAAGGGTGTCATAGAAACCTATAAGCTGAAGCTCCAGCTCATAGGTAGGGCTTTGACCAATAAGAGATTATTGTGAAAACTGTTGTAATTTTGGGTTTAGGCTGGCAGGATAATAGGTGAGTACTTTGATTTCATTGGTCCATTGGACTGAATAAAAATATATAAGTACTTGTTGATGATAGACTAGACCTCAATTAGTTGATCAAATTGAATAAATAAATGTCATTTCTAAGACCAAGTTCTATCCAATTGTCCCTAGGGATTGCCTGTGACCATCTGCCACATATAAACAACAGCAGGTCTACACCCATGACTCTACCTCACCCCAAGTTTGAGGATGAGGTGACGTTTCAGTGTGACCCCGGCTTCCAGGTGTGGCTGTTTGGCGTGCCGTCCTACCTGTTGGGTTTCTACAGCTACACCACCATCACCTTATTCACACTCACCTGTATGGCTAATGGTATCTGGAACCCCTGGCCTTATCCCGAGTGTCGCCGTAAGCACTATTCATTATTATCCTTGCTGACAGTGTTGATGTATTAGGTGGTATACAATGTCTCACTCCCTTGGGTAGGGTTCCTCATAGAAATATGTCTAGCATAGATGTCTTCCTAGAATATAATTGATGTATTTTACCATCTGCCTAAGGTCAGCCTTGTGTGGACCTTATGACATGTCCCTGTTTAAATTATTGGCTATGCATTTAAGGACGTCAATCTGCTATGTGGTTAAATGTGGTTCTGAAGGTCAAGATAATTCAAAGTAAATCAAAATGTTTAAAGACCCTCAGCAACTAGTGACACTTCTACTACTCATGGCATAATGGCAGTGCATATTTAAGTCCAGTCATGAATAAGTCAGTCAGGAACCTAAAACCACAATGACAAATAGAAACAATGACATGTATGTATCATCCTGTACCATTTAAATTCTTGTTCATTCCATGCTTTTTTCTAGAGGTGAAGTGTGAGCCTCTACCTTCGCTCCCCCGTGCTACAGCGTTGTCGGTGGTGCCGAAGCCTCCTGTGTATAGGGACATGGTGCAGTATGAGTGCCACATAGGACACCGCGTCGTCCAGCAAACTCAATACACACCTTACCTACCCACCACCGTCGGCAGCACCCAGCAGTCAACCTTTAACCTGACCTGTTCAGCCACAGGGCTCTGGGACCCCTTCCCTCTCCCAGTTTGTGCTCGTGAGTAAAGGCTAAATTGTATCTGAAAATGTTACAGCTTTACAATTAGCAATGCACTTACACAAATCAGGCTTACCATTGATTTGGTTAGGTTAATATTTAACACATATCTTTACACACACCATTTTGATCAATGCATAAACTTGCCTTTCATATTGATCCCTTTGTTTCCTCAGACCCCTGATGTACCAGTTTGTAACTATATTCAGAAAACAAAATTTGAATACCTTTTAAGCAGAGGGCTGATGTGATAAGCAGGTTAAGCATATCAGCCATCTGCTTGTATCTTCAATATATTTGAACATTGATCTGTTTCAGTCAATCTGTTTCAGCTAAAATGCCTGCTTCAAGCAGATCAAAAGCGTTTCTTAGTCTTGAGCGCAAATTGCACATGTGAACCTACTTTCCCTGTACTGTAGAGTTGTATTTAATGAATGTTACAACGTACAACTAAGGGAGTGTTCATTTATTAATTACAGGGGGGGGAGGTGAGATTTCGCGCTATGGGGCGAACTATTTTTACGCCCCCCCCCCCCCCAAGAGTGCGTGGAATGTTTTGCGACCCCCCTCGCCGAAATTTTTTTTGTCCCCCCTTTGAACTATAGTAACGGGCCGGCTTTTTTGCTAAAAAGGGGCTTAAATTTTGACGCCCCCCTCAAGAGGGGTCAGAATTTTTTACGCCCCCCCCCCCCCTCAGGAGGGGTCGGAAATTTTTACCCCCCCCCCCCCATATAACTAATGAATGAACACTCCTTAAAAGCTGCTTCCCTCCTGCACAGCTGTGTACTGCGGTGACCCTGGACTGGTGATGTACGCTACACGTTCTGAGGGAGGCTTCTCTTACGGCCATCTCATAGAGTACAAGTGTCTGCAAGGCTTTCGTCCAAACACCACCGACCTGAGTGGTGTGGGGTTCACACGGACATGTTTACAAGATGGCACCTGGTCAGACAGTGCGCAATGTATCGGTGAGTACAACTACCATACAAGTTCACTTATAAGCTGCAGCTAGTACGCAAGTCAGGACGCCAGTGCGGCTTATAGGATCAGGACAAAGTCAGGGTACAGTTTAGACACATGTTTTTATAAGTATATACTACAATACTAAATTATTCAGACCCCCTGTTAGGCTTATAGGATTGGAGATGAGGCTAATACGCAAGTTGGGCTGATAGGCTAGGTTTTTACGGTAAAGGGGCTGACCACTCCGGTATGATATCATGATATAGATATATGGGTGAGACCATCCATAAATGTACAATTGAGGTTCCAAAAGCAAAAATCAAGAAACTTAGCATTAATACATACAACTTTATGATATTTAATGCCTCATATCTTGGCAATATGAAAACCCCTGGCGGATTGACTAACTCCTAGGGGGTCAGTTTTTATTCATTATCAACCAAAGGCTACTAATATTCTGTAACGTCCGTCAGATCTATTTTCCTAACATAAAAAATATAAGTAAAAACTGTCACAGTCATTCCAAATTGCATTGGCAGGTAGGCCTGATATATAAGAACATACATGAAAAATTCCAGAACCAAGAGAGGAAGATTTCTTTTGTAATGTGTTGGTTGATGTTTTGAAATAGTCAAAATTGTGGAACTTTTCATAACATAACTCCAACTTTACTCTAATTTGCTTAAAATTACTCTTTTTATCATTAAACTTTCTTAGTATTATCCCCATCATGTATACTTTCAAAATTATGTATACTTTTGTAACCTTATACACATTATTTGCATGGTAAACCCATATATAAGGTGTTGAATCGCAATAGATCTGACGGATGTTACATTTGTGATATTACTTAGGATAAACCCACTTCCATGAGCACCAAATATCATCAAACACTACTTAGACCTGTTCTGCTTGACTCTCCTTGTATCAAACAGGTTTGATGTTTGTCCTAGGTGGCCAAACTGATTTAAAACACCCATTTAGGGTCTCAACAGGCTGTTTGAGAACAAAAATATCCTTATTTTCACGCTTTTGATTTTTTTTTGTCAAAAGTTGAAGTATCTGCCATGGTCTAAATGAGTGTTTGTTGTAAAGGAAGTACCATAGGGGCTACTATGTTACAATATGAAAAGGTTGTAGTGAGCAGAAATGGGATTTTTGAAGAATAATCTGATAATGTAACGTCTGTCAGATAAATAAAATGTGCCCTCAATTAATGAACAGTGGGTGAAAATAATGTATTAAAGGTTCATGATAATAGGCAAGACACCCCTTTAAGGGATTATCCAGTGATAACTCTAAGGTAGTTGATATTAACATCTCTGGGCTGACATCAATTTTCCGGTGTAACGTCCGTCAGATGTATTCCCAAGATCTTTGTAATCAGTATGAAAGGCCAATTGAATAATGCCTGGATATGTTTAGCATACCACATTGATAGCTTGGGGGTATAGGTGGAATATTTATCACAGAAGAATGTACTCTGATGCTTATTTGATAAGTTTCATATATATCTGATGGATGTTACATAAATAGATCTGACGGATGTTACATAGGGCAAATTGGAGCTAAATAGGTTGTGCATTCAACAGGAGCAACATTAGGAGGGAACTATTGCTCAAGATTGATCAATGTGTGGTCAGCCATGGTTGTAGGACACATTTAAAGTGTACAAGTGCATAGATTTATGCTGGAGAGAGACTAATGTGTATGTAACGTCCGAAGATCTATTGTGTCCACAATAGGTTTTTCGGACCCTGAGCTGAGAAAAATTGATAAATTATCAATTTTTTCTGTCAATATAAAACCTATAACAACCCTCTAGGTGGATGATAACATGGCTATTAAACTCACTTTCTTAACAAGCCATTTGGCCACCTAAAATAGATCTGACGTTACATTTATGTGAATCTTAGGTTTGACGGACCATAAATCAAAAAATTCTCACCAAACACACCAAAAGTGTTTTTTTTTTCTGAAAGTCTCAACTATTCCCTGTCACAAAGAACTTATTTTACAAAATAGATCCAGTATTTCTGGTTCTGTAGCATTTTTCAGGATAATGTACCTGTCAATATGTCTGAATTGTACATTTATGGATGGTCTCACCCATATATTATCCTTCAATACATATTTTAGCATTGGTTGATGAGAAACAGTTCACCACACATTTAATTATCATTAGTTATTATTAATGTTCCTAATATCATCCATCCAAGTTGTTTCTCAGCGCCAAGCAGGGGAAAATATGATGACGGCATTTTTTATTTTACTTGGGAGCTAAAATGTTTAGGGAAATTTAGACTTTTCACAAACAATTTTCACCTTCTAGTAGTTGAGTTTGTTTGTTTGTTTGTTTGTTTGTGTAGTTCAACGTCCCACTGACTATGCAGGTGAGACTTACTCAAGTTTCAGTTTTTCACAAGTAAGAAGGTAGGCCGAAGGCCTACCTTAGATGATCGTATCCAGGATGATCGAATCTATGAGATGAGCCAAAAGATAGAAATCCAGCTCCTACACATTCACCGAAGCAAGGGTTCTTTAACCTCCGACACCACATAGACATGGTGTGAGAGGGACAGGCCTTTGTTATGCTGTAAGTCTACCACAGCATGGGAAAGCCCAGCCATAGGTATAGTCGGGAAGCAATGAAAACTCCAAGCTAATACAAACTGTGTGCCATCAGTCTGGAGTGATACATCCCGACTCGCCAAACTAGTCTCCCCCATTTTTTTTCTCTTTTTTGTATTTTTGTATTTTTTTTTTAATTTCCATTTCATATCTTGTCCTATAGTTGGGTTTCCTTTAAGAATTTCAATACGTTTTCTTCATTAGTGGTGTTGAAAACACTGTACATAGATGTTGTGTCTGCAAGATGTTTTCTTCTACTCTCTGCAGTCCTTCTACAGTGGAGTAGAAGATGCTCCACTGTCAGACGGGTACTGCAGTCTTGACATCTTGGTTCATATTCCCCATTCAGTCTGTACTTGTGTGTCAGTTTAGTGTGACCAATCCTTAGACGGTTTAATCTCACTTGTTCTGCTCGTTTTAGCTTTTTCCTCATTGTTACTCCTTTCAGTTTTGGCTGAACCGAGTAAATGGTATTATGGCCCTTTTCTTTGTTCCATGCAGTAGTTGAGACCTCATTGTTCGCAAAAATGCAAGTTATTTCTAGCTCAGGGTATTACCTTTTTAACTTGTATTTCATTAAAAATGTAAAATAAAAACAAATAAGTAAAAATTTTCACCAAATCAGAAGTGAACAGTACTTTTTTTTGAGTGGCCTTACACTAAGATGATGACTCCATAGACTCCATGAGATGTTGTTGTTTGTAGATGTGGATGAATGTGAACAAGATGTCAATGTGTGTGACGGAGAAGTGAGCTACTGCCTCAACACGCCCGGCAGCTACATCTGTTCCTGCTTCCCCTGGACACTCAGTGGTCCTAACGAGACCTGCCTCGACAAGATAGGTGCAGGTAAGTCCGGATACCGTAAATTCCCACGTATAACCCACGCGAGCCAAAACTCTAGTACAGGTTATAATATATACAACATTATCAAAGTCTAGGTGAGGTAATACAAGGGTTTTTGTAAGTATAAAACAGTACTAAAATCCCAAATTTCAGATCCCAATTGCGGGTTATAGGCTTCACCCAAAGTCAAGGTGCGGGTTATACGCGAGGTGCAGGTTATACGCGGGAATTTACCATACTTTCTGTATAAGAGCTGAATAATGTCAATTTAATTAGGTTTGGTAAAACCTAATGCTATACAAATCTACAATATTACCACATTAAAAGTATCTATGTACTTTTTTTTCTCTCTTGTATTCAGATGGTTGATATCTACAGAACTATATGGGGGTCCTCACATTTTCAAACTTGCATTCACAGATTCAGATGAATCACAAATAACCCTTCTGAAGTAACACCATGAGTGTGGTCTTTTCCTTATCACAAGAAATGTTTTCATCCAGCTTTAGTTATTATGGTTTCCTAGATCCTGGAAGGCTGGTAAAATTCACAAGATTTGTTAATTATTTTCTATTCACATTAAAAATGAATTTTATCACATTTAAATAAAAATTGATCCTGGTAACTTGATCACTGCAAGGTTCTGTTTTTGTTCATTATGCTTGGTAATAACAATGTGTTTTTTCCATGTTCCATCTGCAGCATTTCAGCCATGTGCTGTCATGGCTGGTCTGGGGTTGTGTGTTCATGGGGAGTGTAAAGTTGAGAACAATAAGGCAGCATGCATGTAAGTTGTTATTTGTAATTTGTATTTACGTTATGACTAAAATTAACATTGATTTACTCCTAAACCTCATCTCATGATATCTAGATGAGCATATCATCTTCAAATTACTATTCATGTTTACAATCTAAGCCAACCACAGACGCAGGTGGGGACAAACTGACCAAGTGACTAAACACCACCCATTTTACCTGTGATAAAATACTCACTTTTCCGGTAATCTTCAGTTTACAGGCCTATCCTCTAGATGGCACTACTGTAAGTTGGTAACATTGTTGTATATATATCCCCCTTTTTCTTTCTCCTTTATCTCTTCTTTTTCTTTTATGAAACTGTAATAGAACTATAACTGAAGTCATCTACCTCTAAAGGTTGAAACGATATAGGGGCGCCATCTTGAAAAAAGGGAGAATCATTAAGATTATAGCGGGAAAATGGGTTTTTAAGATTACATGTAAAATGGGTGGTGTCTAGTCACTTGGTCAGTTCGTCCCTTGTTACACCACAGACAGGCACAACTCAATCGGTAACCAGGCAGATTGGGTATGTGTGCGATGAGGTCCTCCCGATTGAGTCGGGACAATTACACGTGGTTGATATTGGCCGATTGAATCGGCTGATCGAGTATGTTGATCCTATCAGGCCTGTCTACAGTGGCCTTTGATACCGTACCGTCGTGTTTAAGCGCCGGGTATTGAATGAGCACCGGTCTTGTATAAGCGCTGGGGGGTACGAGGGTCTTGAAATTACTTTTAAGCAATAAAACTGGATCTTGAATAAGCGCCTGTCCTGAATAAGCGCCGGGGATAAACACCCCTCCAAAGTTATAAGTGCCGGGGCGCTTAAACACGACGGTACGGTATGTCTATTATCACACTGCAATATATACAATACCTCTTACAGAACAAAATTGAACAATCTATAAGGTGATCTGACAGCTGCTATGAACATACAAACAGAAATAGTTGCATGCAGCCTCACCACTGACCTGTGGTTGTTATATTCATCTAGATGTGAAGCAGGTTATGAAGGTCCTGCGTGTGGGGTGAGGACCTTTGGTACAGACCGCATCCTCCTCATCATATCCCTGGTACTAACAGGACTGCTGCTGCTGAGTTCCATTTCCCAATGCCTCTATATGTACAGCCATGGCAGACAGCTCCCAGGACTGCCTCCCATACCACCACGGCTACCCCGACCACTACGGATACCAAGTAAGACAACAGTCTGTTCAGCATATCCTATTTCAATGTAAAATTATTGAACTATGTGATATGAGAAATGTGTTTGAATAAAGATCTTGTGGCATCATTAAGGGGTATAGGACTATAGGGCTCCTTTGGTTGCCTCTAGATGGGGCCTAAGTCAGGATAGTGATTGCTTCAGTCTGTGTTACCCTGGAGAACCAAAGCTGTGCGCGCGCAACATGGAGTAGACGTCGACTGACATCTCCGGGACCCTTTTTCGCCAAATCTGCTGGGACAAAATTAGATTTAGACTGGAAATAGTGTGGTATCCTCTACAACATATCCCCGTGCCCCAGCAGATCATTTAATTTTGACCCAAAACGACTCACGAGGGAAATACTCGCCTTTTCAAGATCTTCGCCAGACGGCATCTCAACTTTGGGCGTCCCACCGCTGTCAAACAGCCTGTCAAGATGACTGCGGACCGCCCGTCTCGTGTAAAGAAGAAAAAGGATGGCTGTGGCATGCCTTCTTGTTCCCAAGAGGTGGGGTCACAACAAAATTGAACAATCTATAAGGTGATCTGACAGCTGCTATGAACATACAAACAGAAATAGTTGCATGCAGCCTCACCACTGACCTGTGGTTGTTATATTCATCTAGATGTGAAGCAGGTTATGAAGGTCCTGCGTGTGGGGTGAGGACCTTTGGTACAGACCGCATCCTCCTCATCATATCCCTGGTACTAACAGGACTGCTGCTGCTGAGTTCCATTTCCCAATGCCTCTATATGTACAGCCATGGCAGACAGCTCCCAGGACTGCCTCCCATACCACCACGGCTACCCCGACCACTACGGATACCAAGTAAGACAACAGTCTGTTCAGCATATCCTATTTCAATGTAAAATTATTGAACTATGTGATATGAGAAATGTGTTTGAATAAAGATCTTGTGGCATCATTAAGGGGTATAGGACTATAGGGCTCCTTTGGTTGCCTCTAGATGGGGCCTAAGTCAGGATAGTGATTGCTTCAGTCTGTGTTACCCTGGAGAACCAAAGCTGTGCGCGCGCAACATGGAGTAGACGTCGACTGACATCTCCGGGACCCTTTTTCGCCAAATCTGCTGGGACAAAATTAGATTTAGACTGGAAATAGTGTGGTATCCTCTACAACATATCCCCGTGCCCCAGCAGATCATTTAATTTTGACCCAAAACGACTCACGAGGGAAATACTCGCCTTTTCAAGATCTTCGCCAGACGGCATCTCAACTTTGGGCGTCCCACCGCTGTCAAACAGCCTGTCAAGATGACTGCGGACCGCCCGTCTCGTGTAAAGAAGAAAAAGGATGGCTGTGGCATGCCTTCTTGTTCCCAAGAGGTGGGGTCACAGTCTGACAGTATTTCTGCCGCCCCGGATGCAACTGGTAAGCCACAAAATGAAAAAACTTTAATGGTAACCAAGGTCAACAGTCAGGGAGACCGCCATGTTACCAAGGCGGCCATGTCCGGCGAGCCGCCGAAGGTACCTTCGGGAATGTCCGGAGCACCTCGGCCCTCGGATTCGGCTCCCGAACCCGCCGATCCTTGCATGGAGACAGCTTCGGAAATCCCGGGAAAATCTTCGGAAACCCCGGGAAAATCTCGCACGGTAAAATCTCAATTATCCTCTCCCACAACATCAGGTGATGAAATAGTCTCCCCTAAGGACAATTACTGTTTTGTGGACATTGACGGCTCCTCCATTACTCTGGACTCACTCTCTGATGATGATTTCGAAAAATACGAAACCAAATCGAAAGCGTCGCTCCTGAAGCCGCCCGCCGCCATTGTTCCTCGAGAGGTAAACAATAACAAAGACGACGTCAGCGCAGAGAAGGAAAACCTCTGTCCCTTCTCCTCTTCTACCCCACTCAAGACGAGCTCATTTGAGCATAACTCCAACTCAAGCATCGTACTCGACTCATTTGAGTCTGACAGCACAATCTCCCCGCCGACTCAGCCTGCATCACAGCAGGCCTCTGTGTCTCCACCACAGCAGGCCAACACCGCTACGAAAGCACAGCCTACAGATCATGTTCCCACCGTCTCTCACCGGGAAATTGCTCAAGCTGCGACAGCCCTTGCCCATGCTACAGCAAACTGTTACATGGCAAGGCTGACCCAGGAAAACAAAGTAAACCCTCCCCTCACCAGAGCTCGCTCAAATTTGATGCTTCACGCCTCTACTTTGAAGTCTCATACGAAAGCACTGGTAAACATGGGTGAGACAGACTCACTTGAGTCGAAATCTGTTCTATGTAAAACTGACTCACTTGAGTCACAGCTTGTATCATGCAAAATCGACTCACTTGAGTCAGAGTCTGTCCTCCATGAAGTAAGTAAAAATGGAGATAGATGTAGCACAGGCCCGGGAAATGACTCACTTGAGTCAAACCACCCTCCTCTGCTCCCAGCCTCTAACATAATATCTGGATTAGCATCAAACCGTGGTATAACTTCACCTGACCCCTGTCTAAATAGACAGAGCAATAAAAAATATGATACGAAAGTAGTGAAGCCTAAATTGTCAAATCTCATAGATCTTGGTTCCCCTCTCTTATCCATGGATCTGAGTATTATACCAAATGCAAACGTGGAGGAGGAGATTCTGTCAGTGGACTCAATCTCTGACAGTATTCTGGATCCTGTCTCAAACCCACGTCCTGCTCTGTCTCCAAATGTGGATCAAATAGAGATCCTGACAAATGCCCTAGCTCAGCATAAGTCAATGACAAAAGGAACGCTGACCTCGATCCAGGTTGACGTAAAGCAGCTCACTGACAAGTTTGAAATACTCCACTGCAAGGCAAATAAAACCCCTGAGGCAACGCCTGCAATATGTTCAAAGGATGATTTCATGTATATGCTTAAAAAGCACAGCTCCTCCATTAAAGAAAAAATCGAGCTCTTTGAAAAGAAAACCCAGGATCATGGCTCCCGACTACAGGTGCAAACTGAGACTCTCTCCAATCAATCCACAAAGCTAGCTACCATCAAGAACTCTGTTAAAAATATCAGTACCACTGTAAATCAAAACCTGGTACTGATGCAAACAGATTTTGATATTGTCAATGAAAAACTGGTAAAATGTGCAACTCAACAAGAAAAGATCTCAGCTCTAGAATCTAAAACCACAAGTCTTGCTGAAAAGTTAAAACTATATGATCAGCAAATGAACTCACCTAGTACAGAGCCCGATGCAGGAAAAATCACTGCACTCGAAGCTAGGATGACAGGGCTAAATGCAAAATTGAAAATGCAAAGTACAGCTACAGATAGAATAGCAGCAATAGAGGAACGGCTGCTGCTGCTACATTCTTCACCAACAGCTATGAGAGAATTCTTTGATGCCACTGACCACTTGAAATCGAAATCTAAAGAGCTGCAAAATGAGGTGACGTATGTTACAACCCTCAAACTGAAAATAGCAAGATTAGAGGAAAGATTGGATGAATATCATTTCCTACAAGAAAATCCCCCCTTGCTCACTTCCCAAGTCGAGACGCTGCAGGGGGAAATGAAATTGATTTTGCAACAAAAAAGCTCCAAAGTGTTGTCCCAAAATGGACAAGAGGAACTAGCATCACTGTATGAAAAGGTGGATGGTTTTGAAATCATGTTAACTAAGGTGATGGAGGATATAAAAGAACTGTCCCAGGTCAAATCCAAAAGAACCCAAAGACTGTTCAACGAAGATCCATCCCGCACCCTGGTATTATACAAGCTCCCAAACACGCCTCATGAAACCAAGGACTCACTCAAAGCACTCATGGTTACTCTAACTGAAAAAATCAAAGCTCCTCTCGTGCATGCTGATATAATTAGAGCGGAGAGAATGAGAAAGAGCGGGGTAAAATGGGACAAGTCAAAACCAGCCCCGCTCCTGATTGCATTTAGCAGTGAGGCTGCCAAAGAAAGGTTCTCTGAAAGCCATCTAAAAATGAAGCGTCTTCCAGACATGGGCCCTACCTCAATTGAAAATCTACAAGATAAAGATACTAGATCAAAAAAGAGTATGATGAGACAAATAGCTCGACACCTGAACGAAGAGGAATTGGTTGCCCCCTGTACAGACACTGACATCAAAATAGATGGGCACACCTACTCTTATCTGGAGTTAAGTGAAATACCACAGGAATACCTGCCAAGGCAGCTGAAGTACCCAAGTACTTTTGAGGATCCCCTGGATCCAAACGAACAATTTGACAGGAAAATCCCAACCATCTCGAGAGGTAAAAGAAATAGTCTACCTACTTCAATCACCCCAAATTCAGAAGAATTACAACTCGCTCAAGCTAAAATAGGTAATTCCACTGAAAGGAATCCCACCAATACAGAAGCTAAAAGTGCGCCAAGTGTAGTAGATACTCCGCTGGAGAACACAAAAGCCCCGGCCCCAGTACCAGTGCAGGGAAATACAATCCTTACTGCTACCAATACTAAAGTGGGACAGCATGACTCAAACCCTCGGCCTCACTCTACAATAAATGACTCCAGACTTCAATATCCAGCCTATCCTACCGCTCCTTTCCAGTTTGTCCAAGCCTCAGCGGCCTATCAAGCCAACCTGAATGGGCAGACACAAAACAGCCGGAACACTCAGGCTTTGCCCAACTCAGTGCCAAGTCAGACCCAAAGACAAAATAGTACACAACAGAGTTACACCTCATACAGTGAAGCATACATTTCTCATCCTCCTCCCCAAGCACCTAGCACTTACAGTATAAATGCATTTGACTCTACACGTCTACACACTACTCAGTATGCAAAAGCTGCTCAAGTGTATCCTGCAACATATGATACACCCTACCAGTCAACCACAGGAAAAGGACAAAACGTCTCCGCCTCTGCCTCCCACCCTCTTCCTGCTCGCATAACTCCAACCCCCATCTCAAGACAGCCTCCTCCTCTAAGCAAACCAGGTCCAACTCAGACGAACATGCAGGGCGTCACAACTGGCCCAGCTCACAACGTGGCATACGCCCCTTCTCAGGACGCTGGTGCGTATTACGCCACCACCATGCCACCTAGCGTCAATCTGGGGAACAACCACGTGGCCTCAGTGCAGCAGGATATCTTCGTATCCGCACAAAGATCAATTAAAAACAAGGACTCATCCTTAGACTCGGTACATATCCGTAAAACAAAGGCTGGCATAATTTATGCAGGGCACACCGCATATCTGTCTAATTTTTACGTACAAGATTTCAAATACGTAACTAATGACGGAAGGTCGTTCACCTTTGTGTCCTTGGAACAAGCGTACCAGTTTCTCAAGGCGGACTTCGCCCAGGACAGAAAAGCAGCGGATACCATTCTACGACTCACTAACTCATCAGACATTAAAAAAGAAGGAAGAAATGTATCACACAAGGACAAGGGGGCATGGGATGCATATAAAGTAAAGCTCATGCTGCAGCTTCTTCGCCTCAAGTTCGCGCCGGGTTCTGACAACGCGGCAAGGTTAGATGACACATTCCCCGCTCCTCTTTGGGAATCTTCAGTCAACCACTTGTGGGGAGCTGGAATAGGCTTCCGTTTTGGAGCCCACACAGCCTTTGACAAGGGAGAAAAGGTACCGGGAGCAAATATACACGGACGCCTTCTAGAAACGGTCAGGCTAGAAAATAGAATCTCACTAAATTAGAATGGCACAGTGTACAAAGTACAACAGCACGTCATGTCTGATGATAGGGGACTCACGCTCAAGAGGTCTCTACTCAGAAATGAAAAAGAACTATTCCGGCACCCTTTATATTCAAGCAACCAAGGGAGCAAGGATTGAGGACTCTATTCCACAACTGCAAGCCAAACTCAAAAGATCCCATGTAGATCTTATTCTTCTCAATGTGGGAATTTGTGATATCACTTCAAAGCATCACAACATCGTCTCCTTTGATAAGAGTGAGACCGCATGTGTGACGTCAGTGCTGCAAAAATTTGAAAAATTAAAAACGGTCATCAAAGACGTCTCACCTTGCACAAAAGTGATAATCTCCACCATTTACAGTGTGGATCTTGCTAAAGCTAATCATGTTCACTATGCCCCAAATCAAGCTAGGCTGGAGCGGGCCTTAGTTAGGATTAACTATGATTTGATGTCTTTAAATCTGAGAGAAGGCATGCCCACTCCGCATCTGGCTTCCCTAGTGCGTTATAATAACTCGTCAGGAGGCACTGTGGTAAACAAATTCAACCGACTCAGTGATGGAACCCATGCCACAATCTCTCTGAAAGATAAAGTAGCTAGGTTATTGGCTGCAGCCCTGGAGAAAGCTGTAGTCAAAATAACTAAAGCAGGGGTGTATGAATACCCAAATGTGGACTCTATGTGTAAACATGTAACATGTACAGCCAATTCTGCAAATCTGAAGGAGAACAAGACACGGTCTGTGTGGAGCAGACTGGGTCAAGAAAACTCCCACCATAAGCAGAATTTTGTCTGGTCAAGCCGTTTTTGAAATACCGGTATGACACTTGTATCTACTTGACTCATTTGAGTCATCCGCATGTCTACGTCACAACCTCACCTCAAACTGCAGCGAAGACGGTGCTCACCTCAGCTCACCACCGCCTGCTATACCGGCTTCACTTCTGTCCTATAGTACTCATTTGAGTACAGGTATACAAACTCAGTTGAGTTAAAAAGTGATGTCTCAAAGTAAAGATTGACTACTATAGAGTTCAGTGATGTCCAAGACTAAAGTCCGAATTTTAATGCATGATGGATAAGACTCATTTGAGTCTGTATTTTTTATATACTCAATAGAGTCTAAATGAATGAAGACTGAACTTATGCATGTATAGCTGGACGCCAATCTTTGAAAATTCAAGTGCTGAACTACATTTGCAAGATTTGCTGCACTTCTACCTGTGACAAAGTTGTTGTTGAATAGCATAAGTTTTAATGTAATTTGACTGTTAAAATTTATGTTTTATTTTAGAAAGAATGATAAATTGTAACCTCACTGTTAAATTTGATGTCTTTAAAATATTTACTCCTCATACCAGCACGCCTCATATAAACTGTTAAATTAACTAAGCGGTTGGTAGCCAATTTAATAAGTGAAAGACGCTACCGGTATTTCCAAACACAATTTCTGTTCATTCCATATACCGGTAACAAAATTAAGTGTAAACTTTATGTAATTTTCTTAAAAGAAATAGCCCACTATCTCAGTATAGCATGCTTGTTTTATTACTTGAAATATAACCCTATATACTGATTGATCCACGTAATTTATAACTCTTTGAAACTCTTGTAAGAAGATTTTATATAAAATCAATTTACTGTTCTCCCTTTGAGACATTTTTTCTACAAAGAATCTGGGTCAAAGAAACTTTCTCGGTAATCCAGTTAAATGAATAACCATGAAACAAAATAAGTAGTGTAAAGGTCTCTTTATTGCATGAATTCAGGACGGGCGCACACACCCAAATACACTGTATACTGTTATGTATTTCTATATCATTTGCTGTCCTGGAAATTGTAACGCCAGAACAGAACCGGGGAATTACTGCTCTTGTATAGCAAGGCCATTATTACACTGCCAGCTCTCATAGCTTTAGGTTGACTAATAGTGGTTTCAGTTTTTGGTTTCAGAACACGAATACTGTACCAAAACATAGTTATATTTGAAAAGGTGTTTTAAACCTTTATTGCTACTAAGTCTACTGTTTTTAGACTTTAAATTGTTGGAAATCCACGAATATATTGTTATATTGAGCCTTGAATTGATCTGTCGAATTGTTCTAGACTTTAAATTGTTGGAAATTCACGAATATATTGATATATTGAACCTTTACATTTTGACTGTTTCATATGCACTTCAGTGTCGCGTTTTTTAGAATTAAAACTTTTATACTTCAATACCTGTTGTTCATACATTACTCAGAACTCAAAACTCAAAATGCCTGAACTCAAATTGGCGCCTGTCGCACACAACAGGGGAATAAACTTTGTGCATTTAAACTGTCGCAGTATGCATCCTAAATTTAAGGAGATAAAACATACTTTTAATGAATTTGAAATAATAACTTTTTCTGAAACTTGGCTTACCGACATGTATGATGCAGCTCTTCTATCTTGGCCACATAAAAGTTTTCATAGAATTGATAGGCCCGATAGAGCTGGAGGAGGCCTAATCTGTTATTTGTCAAATAAGTTTTTCTCTCACTCTTCAAAGAACTATGAACTAAGTATAATATCCCCTGACATAGAGTGTTTAGCAGTTAACATAAATGTGCCTAATAACAAAGCTATGACCATTTTCACTATATACAAACCCCCTGGAGGTGATGTCTCAAATTTTGTAGAATATTTAACAAATGCTGTTAAAAAAACTAAAGGTGAAAGTTGGATACTTGGGGATTTTAATGTGAATTTTCTGGATCATGATCATACTGATACAATTAAGATAAAAGATTTTTGTCGTGACTTTCACTTGATGTGGCTGTTACAAGAGGTGACTAGACCAAATCCTAAAGGAGGTCCAGGTTCCTGTATAGATAATATCTTGACCAATTCCAATTATGTAGCCTCATCTTCAGTAGAAAATGCCTTTATAAGCGACCATCTCCCAGTCACTGCTGTAAGAAAAAAAGGTAGAAATGGGTTTAAAAAGGTTGAAATTACCGGTAGATCATATACCAAATATGATAGTGCAGACCTAGTCACACATCTGATGGAAAATGATTGGTCAACTTTCTTTGCCTCGAATGATGTAAATGAAATGTGGGAGGAAATTGAAAATGTGATAACTGATTATCTTGATAAAACCTGTCCATTGAAAACTTTTTCTGTAAAAGACTATGGTAAGGTTTGGATGGACGCTGAAGTATTAATTAGAATCAAAGAACGAAACAAATTCATGCATGATTTTAAGACTTACCACAGGTTCGATGATTTTTTGAAAGCCCGCAAGCTCAGACTGGACATCACTAAAATGACAAAAAAGGCGCATAAGACTTATATAACTGACAAACTCGAACAATGTCAGGGAAATGCGAAGAAATTTTGGGCGGAGATAAATAAATTGATAAAAGGTCCGAAAAACACCGTATCTCCAGTTATACATGATCAACAGACTAAACAGATAGTCCCGGATACGGCTAACTATATAAATGATTTCTTTAGCACTATTGGAGAAACTCTGTATTCTAAGCTAAATCTCCCAACTCACCTTTTCACTGATCCTGATGATACTTATCAGGAAACGCTACCTCCTCCGCCAAAATTTACAATCCAACAGGTGCATAGTATCTGTAAAGAAATTGATACATGTAAGCCATCAGGAATATGCAACATTTCTACTACGGTGCTAAAGGATGCATTTACAACCTTACTGCCTCATATGACTCAATTGTTTAATGTCTCAATTGAACTAGGCTGCTTCCCAATAGATTGGGCAGAGGCCGTTGTAACCCCAATTCCAAAATCTGGGGATCTCCATAATGTTACAAATTGGAGGCCGATATCTATATTACCCCTCCCCAGTAAAATACTGGAAAAACTAGTTAAGAGTTATTTTATGGAGGTTATTGAAAAAAATGATTTATTGTCTCCATTACAATATGGTTTTAGGGCGAACTGTGGAACCACAGACGCAGTATTAGATCTAGCTGAAGATTTGTATAAAGCTAGGGATAACTCAGAGTATGTTGCAGCATGTTATGTGGATATATCCAAAGCTTTTGATTCAATAAGTCACCCGCAACTACTGAATCTTTTAAAACAAGCCGGGTTTCCAGTACATATTTTAAATTGGTTTAAATCTTATCTCGAAAATAGATCGCAGCGAACAAAGGTGGAGGGAAAACTGTCGGACATAAGAAGTGTATGCTTTGGAGTACCCCAGGGTTCAGTTCTCGGTCCAGCTTTGTTCATTTTCTTTGTAAATAGTATAATAGAAATTCCAAAAAACTCGCGAATTAAAATGTATGCGGACGATATAGTACTGTATGCCTGTAGTAAGAACCCAAACTCTGCTCTCTCTGAACTGCAGCAGGATTTAAAATTGTTATTTGAAGCCTGCAGAGATAAAGGTCTCACAATTAATGCTAACAAAACTAAATTTGTGTGGTATTGTGCCTCAAATATGTTTCATAGATGTCCGGACTCTGTACCAAATATTGATGGTAAATCTATTGCTCTGGTAACTGCCTATACTTATCTAGGAGCAACGATAGACAGAAGTCTAACTTTTGTTGATCAAGCTAAGTCAACGAGAGACAGTACAAATTTCCTTAATTTTAAGCTTGGAAAAATTAGACCAAGCATCCCTATATATGCAGCTATAGATATATTTAAGCAGACTATTTTACCCAAATTTGATTATTGTTCCTTCCTGCTGGACAGTTGTACGCAGATATGGAAGGATAAAATTGGAGTTATACAAAATAGAGCATTAAGATGTTGTTTAAGGGTGAAAGTGAGAGGAAACTCGGTAATAGGCCTCCACGAAGCATGTTCCACCCCCCTACCTCCACTCAGACGGAAAGAACTCCTAATCTCACATTTTTTCTCTCGATCAAAAAAGCTCACACTGAAGAACGCACCTAGAACTAGGAATGATCATTTACCGGTATTCCCGTTGTCTCGCCCAAATACAGAATTTTATAAAAAGAGTCCGTTTTATAGGGGAGCTAGGGAATGGAACAAATTACCCTCGTACTTGCAAACATGTAGTGATAAGCCTGCTTTTAAGCTACAATTGAAAAAACACCTGGGAACTTATCTCAAAAAACCTAAGCCCAGGAAGAAAAAGAAAAAGAAAAAACAAGTGTAACAAGCAAAGGTTAACTGGAATAGAATCGGTCACTACCACTATATAAAGCTTGCATTGAAAACTGGATTTGTAGCCTGCATGATATTTTATGAAGTATTTGTGTTATCTTTAAGATATACCTGATGTTAGTTTAAGAACATGTTCATCCATACTGTATATTATGCATTATCACCATGTATATACCCAAGAAAACAAAAAAACTACGGAAACCCTGACTTGAGTAAGTGACACCGAGCAGGACGATTCATACCGACAATGTACTGAAAATCATGGCAATAAACTTGTTATGAGTCATAACAAAAAAAAAAAAAAAAAAGACATGTGAATAGTATTGGCCCTTAGTAACTAGGCCTACTCACTGAAGGGCTAAGTCCTGGGAACCACTTCAGACAGAAGCAATAGTGGCCTGCCCTGTGATGTCATAACCCCCGGTTAGTTGCTCTACCTAGTGGCCAAAGGCCTGTATTGAAGGTTCTCAACTTAGCACAGGTGGTGCTGCTATCAATGGCCAGGTGCCCTATAGGACTATATGCATACCTTTGTAAAAGACATTTATAATATTTTGAATCAACTACCAACATCCTGTCGCTGATGTAATTGTAGGCCTACTCCTCATTTGTCAATAAAGCCAATCTTGAAACTCTTCATTCCGAATCTTTCTCTAGTACCACCACCACCACCACCGCCGCCAAAACCAATGATGAGAATTCCACGCCCAATAAGACGTGCGGTTTCCTCTGTTCCACCAGACGCTAGACGTCTACCATTTCAGCCAGCTCGGTCCTCACAACCGTACAGGAGTAGGATGGATCTAAGGCAGTGAGTTACTCATGTACACTGAAAAAATTAACTTGTCTCCAGACTCGTCAAAGTGACTATCATAAAATAAACGAGTCAAAAGTTGTCTTACCTATCAGATTACCATCCCACAAATAGAATCTGGAGCTGGCAAATGTCGGGTTTTGGGCTGGAACATACCAAGTGGGTCTTCTATCTCCAGCTAGAAGACCAGCTTCCTTGTCACTTAGACAAGTTTTGACTCGTTTATTTTATGACCGTCACTTTGAAGAGCCTAGAGACAAGTTTATTTTTTGAGTGTAGCAATATAATTAAAGTGACATGGTCCCTTTTTTTTAAATATTTTGAATCCTACTTAAGGCCACCCAAAAGAAAGTGGTTTCTCATAACCAATGACTGAGAAATCTGACGAAAGCTTTTTTTTAATTGGCAGGTTAAAATGTATAGGATGAAATACGTTTTTGGTTACCAAAATTCACATTTTAGTACATGTAGTACAGAATTTATTGATATTTGAAAGTGGGGAAAGTGTAAGTTATTTACATTCCACTGCATTGCTGTCTGTATAAGCTTTAATTTGATACCAAATATGCCAATGTTTGTCCTTTTTTTTAAAAATGATTTTCATCAAAAATTAGGGGAGAATATTTTTCCTCGAAACCTGATTTTTATGATTTGTGCGGTGATGAGAAACCATTTTATTTTTTTAAGTAGCCTAAATGTGTTCCAAATGTTATTACAGTATTAGATTTGGAAGATGGGGCACAATAGAATATCCTTGATGGGGAAGAAGAGGCAATTTAAAGGTTCCCATGAGCACTACCACATAGCGTGCACTCCAAAAGTTTTAAATTGAGCATGAAACAGTTAATGTGTTGAATTCTTGGCTGAATTCTGGGGAGTCATGTTTGATAAAGTAGGTGGGACATGAAGTATGGCCATATTGAAAATTCTGGTTCATTTCTAACCAAATTATTTTTTGAGTCCCAGTTATTGGACCATGCCACTTTAAAAGATTCTGCAAGAAAATCCCACATGTATCTGGTGGTTATGGCCTTGACCAAAAGAAAAAGAAGGTGGGTTATTTCCAGTAAACCGTCTGGGTTCAGCAAAAGAGTGCCGACCATTCTATTTCTTTTTACTTATTTTTCATTTTTGCTGCTTTCTTTTTTAAGGCTCGTAAATCAGTCATTAATAAAATATAAACGGAAACTCCTAAATTTGACCCCTAAATTGCTTAAATTTCAGGGAATTTTTTTTACCTCCGGGGATTGGCTACCCCGGATTCTATGAAAATGTACTTGCCAATGTTGCATTCATGCATCGTGACGACCAAGGGTATAATTTATTAAGGCATTAAGGCATCATACCGTATGTAAAGGGTTAAAGCACTATGCTGCTCTTCTTACGCTGTGCCATAGTATTGCTGAAGAGTGTCTATAAACATATTCATTGTGGTCATAGTATACATGTGTTGTTTTCTCTGTTGCAGGTCGTACAATGCTTTATCGTTTAAGCTTCCTTCTCAGATCTTCTAGGACCTTCTAGAAGTTTCTGCCATGCCATTCTACAGTGGAAGAATCTCATGCAGTGGAAGAGTCTCTAATGCAGTGGAAGAGTCTCTGATGCAATTTCACTGTGTATCCGCTGAGTTATAATCATAGAAATACTGGCATTCCAGGCGAAATTCAAAGGCCGATGCTGCTCTGAAGTATTAAACATTGATAAGCATAGCCTAAAGTGCAACTGTTAGATAGTACTTATATCTTTAAATAAGAAAAGCTTTATTGGCAACAAAAGGGAGGCCATTACTAACATATAATAGGTCATACAATAAGTTCACTGGTACAAAACTATGTTCTACAAAACTATAGGTAGACATGCAGTACGCTTCTACAAAACTAAGTACATGTATATACAATCCACAGATAATGGTGTTTAGCACAGAAACACACAGCAGACATACTTACAGAATATCATCTGAGAAATGTCTACTGAGATACAGATGTATGAAGATTGCATATATATAATCAAGGTGGGTCACTCACATCTCTAATACAATACATTTAAACAAGAGGTATGCACAATTCAAGGCTGAAGACAGACATTGAGTTAGTATCAGAGGCGAAAGATGGAAGCACTGAAGAAAATACTATAGGTACTCATTTTAAGGGACTCTGGGGAAAACTCCTGCGACAACAGAAGGGTCACTGACTCTCCCTCCCCCACTTTTCCTCAGTCTGCGGCAGAGTAGTCTCTGCGCGCCTCAGTGCACCAAGCACTGGCGTCACTCTCCAGCAGAGGTTTGGACCTGACTAGATCATAGAGGCAGCCATTATTCATTGGTTGATATTGGAGAGTAAATGCTGATGCTTGGTGAATTGAAACGCACAGAGATACAGTTCAACCCCACGGGTGGTGTACAACCGTGATGTGTATCAACAACGTGATGTGTATCAACTACATATCACGGCTGACCATGCAAACGTGATGTGTATCAAAAGAACGTGATGTGTAGTAACCATCTAACCGTGATGTGTAGTAACTAACGTGATGTGTAGTAACTTGAATTTAGGGACTTCCAAGCGTTATCTGTATCATTAAACGTGATGTGTATCAACTCCCTACTCTGACTGGTGAGGATCAGCAAAGATGAAGGGCAGGATAGACAGGGGGGGGGGGCGACCAGGGGTAGAACGAGGGGGACATCCCTGGGGGTCCACCCCCTCCCATTTGAATTTTTTTAAAGATTATATTTCGAGGAGAGAAGCAGGGTAGGATAAGTCAAAGGTAAACTGAATTTTAGAAACTTTTACTTGAGGAATATATTCAGATTTTACCTAGATCTATAAATCAGATATTCCCACAGATGTCATACCTTTTCTAGGAATACATACATTTACTAAGGACATAACTTTATTCAGGATAATTCAAAATGTTTACCAGAGCTCCTTGTCCTACCATGTATGAGACCCTTTGTAGGTTTACAGTTTGTTCCACTATGTTTATAACCTCCCCTGCATAAAGAGCATACATTTTGATGCAGATATGGTCAGGGGATTTTTTTAATTCATTGATACAGATCACGTTGATACAGATCACGTTATTTTGATACAGATTTTGTTGTTTTGATACAGATCACGTTGTTTTGATACAGAACACGTTTGTATGGTCTGCCGTGATGTGTAGTACTACACATCACGTTACTTGATACACATCACGGTTGTACACCTGGTGACATCTATATCTTGCAATAGATTGGCTTTTATCTTCGATTTCCTGGTGGGTGGGGAGCGGCACTGAATACTTACACTCATAATGTATCGTCTTGTAATATCATCTGTAATTTCTCACCCTGTATATAATGCCAAGTGGTCATTTGGACAGGCCTTTATTGTTAAAGATGTCTGTTGATTCAATAAAAGTACAAATATAATGTCATAATAGTGTATGCCATGCTGGGTTTGGTCTTCTTCACTTGGTTCCAAAATACTCCAGAGACCTCCCATGTGTATTTTCTTGTTATTTTGCTGATTTATATGGCTGATCATGCCTTTATTAACTCTGTTCATCAAAATTGCTGGTGTTTGCAACAATACGGTCTGCCAGGCCAGAGCATTCCTGCCAGGATAAATAAATGAAATTAAAATCAATCAATCATCTAATTGCAATACCAGAAAATCACAAACCTGAATGAAAACTGTTTTATATTGTCTATCAAAACAAGAGACAAAGCCATTCTGTACATTTTGATCATATTGGGCATTGTGTTTCTAGTTCTATTGATGCAGAATCAAAGCAGACTAAATGTGTCTGGATATGGATGTACCCTGCTCCTGCAGGCTCGTGGTAAGACTATGTACGCAGGTTAACCCTTAAACCCTATTATGATGCATGTCGCTAAAAGATGGCATTTGCACCAATGCAGCCCTGATGAGTGAAGTGTTCCCGTACGTATATGCATCAATATTCACGGACGGAAAACAGACACGTTGTTGACTCGCAGCTCGTCTCTACACTACATCCCTCCTTATGTCAGACTAAACAATATGTTTGATTCAATACAATTGTATGACATGACATATGACATAACCAAATAATCCAATGAGTGTTACTTAGGAACATAGTCTTTCATACGTTCCGGGGCTCTGATTGTGCGCTTAGGCCTTACATTTACTGGTGCATGAGTTTCTGGTCTTGCCTCTGCAAGATGGGTTGGTTCAGGTACCTGTATATCATTGCCCTGGCTGGGCTCTTGTATCTCCAGAGGCAGATATGGCTCAATCACTGGATTTACTCCAGTTGCAGCTCCTTCTCCATTGTGATTCATATTCCACTCTATTGTGGCATTCCTGTTTCCTTCATAATGACTGCTGAGCTCATTATGGTCCTGCAGATCATTGTTACTTCCGAAGTACTTCCTTGCATGACTGACATTCCTCTTATATGCCACCCCTTCCGGGCTCAGGACCGTGATCTGAGTCCCATTCTTCTCCTTAACTTTGAATGGTGTCCCAGCAAAGGGTGCCGTCAGCTTATTCTCCTTCTCCCTCCTCAGTAACACAGTGTCTCCCACTCGGATATCTGTGGGCTTGTGTCCACTAGCATTAGCATATTCCTGTGTCTTTACCTTCCGCACTCTGTTATTATCCCTTACACTCTCATCCAGCTCTGAAAACCTCAATGTAGGCAAACATGTCCTGAGTTTTCTCTTGAATAGAAGTTCCGCAGGGCTAACTCCTGTCGTAGAGTGTGGAGTTGTGCGATATGCTCGGAGGAAATAGCGTATTTCTGTCCTCCAGTTCTTCCCCTCTGCATGAGCTATCCTCATTGCCTTCAGGAGGGTCCTGTTTTGCCTCTCTACTTCTCCATTTGCCTGGGCCCATCTGGGGGTGGTCCTGCGATGCTTCACATTAATCCGCTGCAGGTAGTCCTCAAAGTCTTTTGAGACAAATTGTGGCCCATTGTCCGTGGTTACTGAGTAGGGAAGCCCTAAGAAATCAATCGCCTTTTCCATGACAGCCTCTAGCTTCTCAGACGTGATTTTCTTCATTATGCTCACCAAGAAATACCTTGAGTAGTAGTCTACTATGACTAAAATATATTCGCCAGTAGGGAATGGTCCAACAAAGTCCATGGCTAGATCTTGCCAAGGCCCATCAGGCAACAATGTAGACTCCACCGGATCAGGCAAGTTCGGTTGTGACACTAGCTGGCAGCCATGCCATTCCCTGCAGTAGTTTTCACAATCCTTATCGATTCCAGGCCACCATACCTTCTCACGTAGCCGGGCCTTGGTTTTAACAATCCCTTGATGGCCCTTGTGTGCCAGCTCAAGCACTCTTCTCCTGAGCTCCTTTGGAATCACTATACGAGTTTGGCGCAGCACCATATTTCCGTATGTCGTCAACTCTTCATGTATGGCCTTGTATGCCACACTACATTGAGAAAAGTCACCTGAACGGATGCCATCCCGCACCAGCTCCAGTTCATCATCGACCCCTGAAGCTTCTTGTATCTCTTCAGTTGACATCGTTCTTGGTATTGCACTCTCAGCAACAAACTTAACATAAACCTCAGTCTTGTCTCCCTGAGGATGATCTACACATGACAATCTAGATAGCACATCAGCAATGTTCTGTTTCCCTGGGATGTACACCACCTTGAATGTGAAGGACTGCAATCTCAAGACCCATCTTTCTATCCTAGCAGATGGTCGTGACTTCGGCCCATAGATTGTTTCCAGTGGCTTATGATCAGTCAGAAGGTCGAACTCCCGCCCCAGTAAGTACAATTGAAACCTTTCACATGCCGACACTAGCCCCAGTGCCTCCCTCTCTGTCTGTGAGTAGCGTCGTTCTGTGTCTGATAGGGACCTAGCAGCATAATAAACTGGTCTGAAATTGCCATCCTGTTGTTTCTGCACAAGAACAGCCCCTAAACCCACTCCAGAGGCATCTGCTATCACCTGCGTATGGGCTTCTGTGTTATAATAAGCCAGCACTGGAGCTGAGCTCAGTCTATCCTTGAGTTCATTGAAAGCCGTCTCCTGTTCCTCTGTCCAGATAAAAGTCTGGCCTTGTCGTGTGAGCCGCCTCAAAGGCTCTACAAGTGTCTCAAAATCAGCAATGTACCTTGAACAGTATGTAGCCAACCCAAGAAAGCTTCGTACTCCTGCTGCATCCTTGAACTGACTCGTGTTCCTGACTGCTTCCACCTTAGACTCTTCCACTGCCATGCCTTTGGCGCTCAGGACATGCCCCATGAATGTTAACTTGTCCAACCTGAAGTGGCATTTGTCCTTGTTAACTGTGAGATTCCTACCAGCCAGGGCTTTCAGTACCTTGTCCAACCTTTCATCATGCTCCTTCACTGTTGCACCATGTTCCAGAATATCATCAGCTATATTCACAGCCCCTTCACATGAACTTAGCAACTGTTGAATTGTATTCTGGTATATTTCAGGACCTGACGATATCCCGAACATCAGTCTTTTATACCGGAACAACCCTTTATGCGTGATGAATGTTGTTATGTCCCTCGACTGTTCGTCCAATTCAAGCTGGTGAAACCCCATCTGCATGTCCAGTTTTGAGAACACAGTACTTTCATTCAAGTCCACAAGCACTTCGTCAACCGTTGGAATGGGGTACCTCTCCCTTACTACAGCTTCGTTAGCTCTCCTCATATCTACACACAGTCGTATATCATCACCTGACTTAGGTAGAACAACAATCGGAGAAACCCATGCAGTCGGAGTATTCACAACAGGCTCTATAATGTCTAACTCCACCAATTGAGCCAATTTCTTTTCAACCTTACGCCGTTGTGCATAAGGGACCTTTCGTACGGCCTGCACCACAGGCTTTACCTTTTTGTCAATGTGGATTCTCACCTGGTAGTCAGACATCTTCCCATACCCCTGGAAAACAGTTGGATACTTACTTTCAAGTGAGTCAATTGCATGTACATACTTAATCAACCCCAAATCAAGTGACAGTTCTTCAGACAATATGTTACATACTCTTGGTCCCCTTGGCAGAAACCTTGCATTTAGCTTATGTTTTGACTTTGCATAGTCTGTCCAATCTGCATTCGCAATGTTAGCAGGCTTTACAACAGCTGGGAGGGAGTCGTGAAGATCCTCCACCGGGATCCCTGCATAGATCAACAGTGCCATTTTGCACATTTTTGCATTGTCCTTGTCTGTAGGGTCACATCCATTATATGTCAGATCCCTTTCAAACCTTTCCATCCAACGCTCCCATCTTTTTCCCAGAGTCAGTCTATCACCATGCATATCAAATGGATCCACCTTCAGCTTGGGCCCTTTAGTAGCCATCGTTAGACTGGGTATTATCAAGCAGTTCTCCTATGGACTACCCTTGACACGCTGCTATACACTACTGCTGTGCGCTGAACTTGCTCCTCTATACTACTATAGATCTACAGGCCTGTTCACTGGCTCTGCTCCTAAATACTACTTTCACAGACAGCTGTGTGAAAATCATCAACTTTCCCAGACACAAACAGCAGCCCCAGATCTATCATCTCTAATAGTACTTCAACTTGATCATCACCAACCAATATCTGAAGTGTCCCACGTATCATCAGTTCACTAATTGTCGCCATTGAAGTGTTCCCGTACGTATATGCATCAATATTCACGGACGGAAAACAGACACGTTGTTGACTCGCAGCTCTTCTCGCCAGAAGTGGTTTATTAATCTCGATCCGATCAACATCTCGCGCACGGACACTACAATGAGTACCTTATCCGGTACCTTATCTGTTAGCCAAATTTCTGAGATGTTAAGCCAATCAATTGCCTTATTGCCCATAAGTATTCTCAGCTGATCAAGTGCATCCTATGAGAAAATACTGCTTATGTTCAAGTGATCTGTAAGGTTTCCAGATACGTGTCCTTGAAGGCAGCACTACGAAGGAGCGTGGACAAGAAATCTTTCCAATCTTAAAAAGACCAATCTTAAAGATGTTACAATCTTAAAATGAAGATTCCAAACACCAGGTGGCACCATTCTATTATCCATAGTTGTCTGTAGGTGTGTTTGATATCAGAAAGGGATCGGAAAGGGACCGAAATTAGGGAGTGTTCATTTTTTAACAACAGGGGGGGGTTGGTGAGTTTAGGGGGGGGGCGTAAAATAACTTGACCCTTTCCGAGGGGGGGGGGCCGTAAAATAACTTGACCCTCTTGAGGGGGGGGCGTAAAATAACTCAACACCTTTGGAGGGGGCGCGATTTGTCGCGACGTGATGCTGAATACTTTAACTCTTCACTTTTTCTGCAGAAATACCTGAAAATGCAGCAAATTACCTCTAAAATCGTAAAATTTTATTGCGACACTTTGTGTCGCACCCGTTAAATCTAACAATTTTAATACGTGAATTTTCAAAAAATTTAATTTGAGGGGGGGATTTATTTTTTTCCAAATTGGTCATTCTTGTGATTTGTCCAGATCCAAAGAAAACTCTGTTTACCTTTATGTGTCGGACAAGAAGATCAAAATACAAGAAATTTCACCATTTGCCCTCTTGATTTCCGAAATTTTCCTGGGAGGGGGGCATGCCCCCAAACCCCCCCTAGTACTGCTGTGATATGTGATTGTCAAATGAACACATAACTATTTCAGTGATGGTTTAAGATGGGGGTAGACATGCCAGGTGTGCCAAAATGCATCAGATTGCACCTTTTGAAGTCAAGAATTTCAAAATTTTCTAAGACCTTTCCATCCCAAAAGCAAAGTTCCATCCCCAATAATAAAGGCTGGCTAGTACAGATCTTAGCTTTGATAAAATTCTGGCCAAAATGCACCAGAATGCAACAATTCAGGTCTAGATTTTCAAATGTTCCCAAACGTTTCCCACTAAGTACAAGCTTCATAACACACTTGGCCAAAAGGAGCCTGAATGCATCATTTCAGGTCTAGATTGTCAAATCTTCCCAAAACCTTTTCTCAAAAAAGATAAGGCCCTACTCATAGAGGCTGAATAATGCAGATCCGAGTTGTGATATATTTTTGCCCAAAATGCAGCAGAAAGCACTATTTCAAGGCAAGATTTCCAATTTTCCTAAAAACCTTTCCTAAAAAAGAAACAAGTTTACAGCCCTAATCATTAATAATTCAGAGCTGAGCCATAATATACTGTATGCCAAAGTGCATCAGAATGCAGCATTGCTAGTCATAGGCATTCAAATTTTCTTGTGGTGGCATTCCCCCAAAAAATCCTGGGCTCTGATTTTTTCCTCTTCAGAGTTTGCATATCTGGTGTGCACTGTAGGCTCACATTTGCCAGTAAGATGTGTTTTCAACAGGCCAGTCTACCGGTTCATTGTTTTTGCTGGTATAACAGAGCAGACCAGACGGCAAAATGAATGTTTGTGGCGTTTAAACCAAAATCAGACATGGTTGCGCACCCCCATATTGATATTCCAAAATTTACAGAAGTCCCATTATTGCATCAACAAAATTGTTTTATCAATGCACCCTTGATTGGCAGGTAGAGTAACAATTTGCTTATTAGGACCATATCAAAATCGATACGGCTCCCATGATGCAGTTCACCCGAGGCGATTTTGTTGGGTCCTGGTCGGTAGTTATGTTCCCGCCCTGCGCCATGTTGTCCGCCAAAAGTTGGTAGGCACACCCCCGACCGGGACAGATAGGCCTATGTGCAGCAGCGAAGCTGCTGGTCTAATATTGAAAAAGGTTTGTAGTAATTCCAACTAAAACCAAACAGATTATTCAGTGTAAAAAAGGGAACCCGTTGTAGACCTATTAAATGTTGGATGAAATGCTAATGTGGTTTGCATCACACTCCTGTAGTTCAGTACATGAACCTATGCAGTTGTGTCCAAAGGACTACCAACTGTTCATATGTTTACACCTTTCTTTAATGGCAGATTTCATCTGCTGGAATATCATTGCAATGAAATGACCTAGTCGAAAAAATAATAATAGAGACTATAGTAGTGATCATCAAATGTACCCAGGATGCTTCATCATTCCAGATAGGCTGTTACCAACTGTTCGTTTCAAACTACCGTAAATTCCCGCGTAATACCCGCATCTCGCGTATAACCCACACCCCCAACTCAGGAGAATCCTATAACCCGGTTTTGGATCTGAAAATGTCAATTTTAGTACTATTCTATAGTGATAAAAACCCTCATATAACCCGCACCCTATATAGTCATGTCTCGTATCAAATCAATGCTGAGTTTGGTTCGCGTACAACCCGCGTGTAGTACGCGGGGAATTTACGGTAGGACTAGTCGGCCCTGTTGGTTGACCAGGCCACGGCTTGGATCAAGGCCATTCATTTTTAACTTGACCTTGAGAGCAATAAAGGTTATTCAAAATTGTCAACTTGTGGGTATACAATCCATTCAGGATTCCACCAACCCTCCTATGAAGCTTTCAAAGTGCACATGAATATGCCATTTGACCTCTAGATTCGGAAATATTGCAGTCAGGAGACGGATATGCCGCTCTAACCCCCTTCTGAAGCACTGCACTTTAAGTATGGTTGTGATTCCCTGGGAGCTGGCTAGATATTGTGTCCCTAATATTCATGCTTAAATTTGATGAATCCATAGATCAAAATCAACACTTACAATTTGAATATTTAATGGCCATTTCTAGGAGTACATTTACCATAAAACCCTTCCCTTACGACCCCCCAGTTAGGAAAAATATACCCCAAAATAAGTCTGTCTTATTAAAAGGAGGGGTTTTATGGTACATGCCATGAAGCAACATAGGGATAGGCATTGCAAATAAGGCCTATATCCTATATATCAAGTATAGATTCATTTCTGGTAACACTGATGCGACACAGCGATGCAATGCAAATTGATGCAGACAAATTGAAAAGGGGGGGGGGGGCGCAAAATAACTCAGCTCCTCCCGAGTGGGGGGGGGCGGATTTTAACTTGGCCCTTCCCGAGGGGGGGGGGCGCAAAATAACTTGCGTGTCAAAACGAAAATTCACCAACCTCCCCCCTGTTGTTAAAAAATGAACACTCCCTTAAGACCCCATTAATTATGGTCGCAAGGTCGTTTTCAATGACAATGACAATGATTTTATTCTCGAAAAACTCCGAAGAGATACATGAGATACATACATACAATATAACAGCAGTGTATTTTCAACATTAAAAAATGACAGTATATGACTTAAAGATGAGTATCTATGACAACTAATAATGAGATTTCTTTGATTATTTCGTGAGCACCAGATACATCTAACTTACATGTAGTCCTGAGATTTTGTATGAGCACCGGATAGAATTTTCTTCTTTTCGGTTCTAAATGGCAATGTCATATATTCATAGACCCAATATCCTATAATCAATGGTGTGTTTATTTTTTTCTTGTTATGCAATAAATATATAGATAGCTAGGAAACACTGAACAACTATTGGTGTAGGGCTATTCATTACCCTGGGTCCCATGCTCAGACATTGCCCAGTGACATTGCCCGTTGGACACCAGTTTGCTCCGCTGGCCTTAGGGAGTGTTCATTTTTTAACAACAGGGGGGGGGTGGTGAGTTTAGGGGGGGGGCGTAAAATAACTTGACCCCTTCCGAGGGGGGGGCGTAAAATAACTTGACCCTCTTGAGGGGGGGGCGTAAAATAACTCAACACCTTTGGAGGGGGCGCGATTTGTCGCGACGTGACGCTGAATACTTTAACACTTCACTTTTTCTGTGGAAATGCCATAAAATGCAGCAAATTACCTTTAAAATCATAAAATTTTCTTGCGACACTTTGTGTTGCACCCATTAAATCTGACAATTTTACTTTGTGAATTTTCAAAATTTTCACTTGGGGGAGGGGAAGAGTGTGCGCACTGTAGTCCTGCATTTGCCAGTAATACGTGTGTTTTCAACAGGCCAGTCTACCGGTTGATGGTTTCTGCTGACATAACAAACCAGACTACTAAAAAAATCATGTCCGTGGAGTTCGAACCAAAAAGGGACATGGTTGGGCAGCCCAGGCTGGGCACCAGCCATGTGTGAAAACAAACAGTAGATTGCACCATTTTAATTCAAAATTTCCCCCCAAAAAATCTGTTCCCTCGTATCCCAGCCAAGTGGTGGTGGAACCGGAAGGGCAAGGGGCCCAGGCCCCCCCCAACTTTAGAGTTGGGGGGGCCAAAACATAATTTCGTCCCCCCCAACTTTTTGGGAAACAAACTCAGAAACCCCTAGAAAACACTACTCTCAGGATAAAATTCCTAAAATTTTCTCAAATGGCAGGCTTAAACTCCATCAGAACATATCGAATTAAGTGTAAATTCTCAAAAATCTCTAAAGATTATTCAAACCACCCTGAATGCGCCAAATTATTAAATTTTTCGCGAGCCTGCGGCCCCATGTCCCTATTTGTTACTCCCTCCCACCAACTAGGTTTTGGGACCTCGGCCCCCCAACTTTATCCGCCTTTCGTGTCCCTGCAGCCTTGATCCCAGCCCCAAAGATGAAGGCTGATGCAAATTATTCGGTATTTAAGACCCTAGTTTTTACAATTGTCCCAGCCTATAGATGACAATATGGGTCTGGCCCTACTCGACAGGGCTCTAAAACCAAGCAACAACAGACCCCTAAACCATTGCTAAAATCAATCAGAATGCACCCTTTCAAGTCTAGACCTTCAGAATTTACTTTATTGGATATGGCCCCAAACCCACTTGGTTTGACTGCGGCCCTTTTCTGGCAGAACTTAGGGTAACATACTTTAACGTCACTATATTGGCCTCTTCAGGAAATCAAGAATTTACAACCCAGGAAGGATGCCATTGATATCCCCCAAATTGATATTCCAAAACTTACAGAATTCCCATCAACAAAATTGTCTTATTAATGCACCCTTTGATTGGCAGGTAGAGGAACAATTTGCTTATCTAAAATTGAAAAATGTTCGTAGTAATTCCAACTAGAATCGAACATATTATTTGGTTTAAAAAAGAGAACTGTTGTAGGCCTATTAAATGCTAGATGAAATGTTAGTGTGGTTTGCATTACACGTGGTTTGCATTACACTCCTGTAGTTCAATACATGAACCTAGTCCAAAAACCAATAATAGAAACCAATATAGTGATCATGGAATCTACTCAGGGTGCTTCATCATTCGAGATATTGGTTGTTACCAACTGTTTGTTTCAAACTAGGACTAAACTGCCCTGTTGGTTGACCAGGCCACCGGCTTGGATCAAGGCCATTCATTTTTTTATTTGACCTTGAGAGCAATACCTATAAGGAATGATTGGCTTGTAATGTTGGTATTTATGGAACATGATACTGAATAGTAATAGATTGTATTGAGTAACATTATGGTTATTCAGAATTCTCAACTTGTGGGTGTACAATCCAGCCAGGTTTCAACCAGCTCTTCCTATAAAGCTTTCAAAATGCACATGAATACACCATTTGACCTCTAGATTCTGATTCAGCTAGGAGACGGATATGCCCCTCTGACCCCCTTTTGAGGCACTGCACTTTGAGTACGGTTATGTACGGTTTCCTGGCAGCTGGGTAGATATTGTGTCCCTAATATTCACTTAAATTTTATGAATCCATATATCGAAATTAAAACTTGCAATTTGTGTATTTAATGGCCATTTCTATGAGTATATTTACCATAAAACCCCTCTTTTAAGGCAACCTCACCTTTGAGACAACCCCCTTGTATGAGAAAAAACTGTGAAAGGTTTTCTCTTTAAACCCATTCAAGAAAGCCCCACCTTTAAGATGACCACCTAGTTCGGGAAAACATATCCCAAAATAAGGAGGGGTTTTACGGTAGACCTACATGCCATGAAGCAACATAGGGATAGGCATTGTAACTATATTGTATATATGAAACATAGATTGATGTGAAACAGCACAATGCAACACAAATTGATGCAGAAACATTGAAAGGGGGGGGGCGCAAAATAACTCAGCCCCTCCTGAGGGGGGGGCGGATTTTAATTTGGCCCTTCCCGAGGGGGGGGCGCAAAATAACTTACGCGTCAAAACGAAAACTCACCACCCCCCCCCTGTTGTTAAAAAATGAACACTCCCTTCGCGGGAAACGACCGGACAATCTATCGCGAGATATTGACGCTAGATGTCTCCACCCGTGGGACTGAATCATATCTCTGTAAGGCTCAGCTCTCCATCACTCTCCAATATCCACCGGTGGATAATGGCCGCCACCTATAGTTAGTCAATACCAAACCTCTGCTGGAGAGTGAAGGCTACGTTGGAGACTTGAGGCGCGCAGAGACTACTCTCTGCCGCAGACTGACGACCGGATAACTACCCCGTAGTTACTAAAGTGTACACCAGGTGGCGTCGCGGTGCAAATGACATCATTTCTGGTATTATCGCCCGCCCACACGCCAGGAAAGTAAGTTGTTGTTTTTCTATTTTTGTGTGATTACAAGATGACAACTCCATACATGTAAAGACAGTCGAGGCATTGGATTAGTAAATAATCAGGGGTACGACTTAAGTCATTCAAAACAGTGGATATCCGTAATTTGAACCCTTATTGAGGAAGAAAGTGTGGCGTCAGTGGCAAGTTTTTCTGTCACTCCTTCAGAATCAGGAGAGAGTTAACTTCAGTTGAACAGTTCACTGAAGTTAACACAGAATTAAATATTACCACTTAACACTGTACAAAAACCGTGTCTAATGCTCACTTATTTGAGTTTGACTAGAAACTTCGCCAGCTGCCCCCGTCGACTTTTCGTGTCACTGTCCGGTGAACAATCCAGTCACAGTGTAGGTGTAGGCTATGCTACAGTACACACTGTACAGCTACTACAGGGGGGGGGGGGGGGGGGGGTGTTGTGCTATACCATGCAATAGTATTGCATGGTAGTCCGACACATCTGGCGCTACTGCGCCAGACTGCAGCTACATAGGGATCCTAGGATAAACAGGGTGTTATTCTCATCAATGTACTCATTGTCAGTCCCTCAAAATGGTCAATCCTGTTCCCCAAAAGGAACTCTACATGTCCAGCAAACTTATACTGCTGCAAACATGCCAGTGTTAGTGTATGTAACACATTTTGATTTCAGCAGCAGGGAGAAGTGGTGGGAGGAGTGTCCAAAAGGAGTAGTGTTGACATCAAACAAAGCCAAAATTACATATCTATTTATGTATTAGGAATGTCTTGTTGATAGTGAATAGGTGGAAATACATTGAGGGACATGTAGTTGAAAGCATTAGACTGTAGAGTAAATACTTCCATCAAAATAGCTACTCTGCCAGATTGGCAGAGTGACTTGGTTAGCCCAAAGGCACATGGTTTCTACCCCTGTTACAGGGGTAGAAGTGTCGAACTATTGCATGGGGGCCCACCCTGCATCTGCCCCCCCCCCCCCCAATCGGATAGATAACGATCCCAGCCTAGGTTATAGGATAGGCTCCTAGCCTAGTGTTATGGTACAATTTTTGTGTATTGCAATTTGCATGGGTAGTATGGCAGGCTTCTCCTGGCTATCCCCCTGGTAGAATAGACGCTGGCCGATGCGCTCGTCTACCGTATGGCACTGTACAAGTAAACGAAGAATGATGAAATTAACCCCCACCCCCTCAAAGTCCAAACCCCCCACCCCCGTGCAATACGAACTTGTCATACGGTGGCCAGGTTCTATTTCTTTTTCTCTATTAAAAATAACTTTCCAGTAATCTCCCCAGGATGTCTGATGCGAAGGAGGATGATGAGTTGAGCATCCCGCGGGCGGCGCTCAATAAGATGATCAAGGAGCTGGTACCCAACGTCCGTGTGGCCAACGACTCGCGGGAACTCATCCTGAGTTGTTGTACCGAGTTCATCCACCTGCTGTCATCAGAGGCCAACGACATCTGTAACCGGGGCGCCAAGAAGACCATCTCACCCGAACACGTCTTACAAGGTACTGTAATACCTTGTGTATACGCCATACCTCAACTTAAAGGAAATCGTATAACCTGTACCTCTGAAAACTGTTGCTTTAGTACTCTACTGTACCAGCAAAACCCTTGTATAAGAAACACTGCAGCATTGAACAAATCCTATAAGCTGCAGTGAGAGGTTCTGATTCTTTAAGCTTAAGATTTAGGGTAGGGTTATTTTACCTGGTAAATGTTCCGCTGTGATATAATCTGTCTGTAGGCTATGTCAGGCTTAGCAAGAATATCTGATAAAGCAAAGGTTATTGATAATTGAACATGACATAGGTCTGTCTTTAAAATGGATTGTATATATAAGATAATATTATGAAATATTTAAAGCTTTAGTAAAATGTAATGTATGTTCCTACAGAAAATCGTAAAATATAGAATTAGTTGGTATAAACCAGTTTGATGTTAACCTGATTTAATTTTCACCTTTATTTTGCCTTTCTCACGTCATGCAGCATTAGACAGTTTAGGTTTTGGGTCGTATCGGGAAGACGCGGAGGCCGTCTTACAAGAGGCCAAAGCTGTCGCTGCCAAGAAGCGACGGGCATCGACAAAACTAGAGAACCTGGGTATCCCGGAGGAGGAACTACTACGGCAGCAGCAGGAACTGTTTGCTAAGGTAAAGTCTTCAGCACTCGTTCTCGTTAACCGGCCTAAACAAACAAAAAAGTCGTGTTCCGGTATCCCGACCGACCCTCCGTTTTGGGGGCAGACCCTAATTTTTTAAGACATTTTGTAATTTTTTGTTATTTTTAGGACATTTTTGGTGTTTACACAACTAAAATTCACCTTTTTACAAAAAAAGAAATTGTTAAAAAAAAAAAATCCGACCTACCGACCCTCTTTTTTTTGGGTCATGTTAGCGGAACACAACTCTTTTTTTTTAGGTCTAACGGCATGTCACTAAAAGATGACATTTGTTGTCATGAAGGACCAATTCAGCCCCGACAATATTTCGCCGGTGCCGCATTGGTGCATCATCTCTAGCCTTTGGGAGTTAGTCGACCCCACGGGGTCGACATGATGCTTGAATGCAGCACTGGGGAGATACTAATCATGGCTGCATTCATGCATCATGACGACCAAAATACATTATGCCGCCTTGCTTGAGGTAGGTTTACTCGCTGCCAGTGCATCTGTACAGTATACGTAAAATGAACAAGTTTTATTTGGCGCTATGCCTTTGCTCTTCATAATATAAATTTGTGCATCGTGAAGTAAAAAGAATTTCCTAAAATAAGGTGCGGGATTTCGGAAGGCTTACTTTTTTTATGGGGTCAGACCCAGTGTAAAGGGTTCAGATACTGTATGTATAAGGGAGTGTTCATTTATTAATTACAGGGGGGTGGTGAGAAAAAATGATACGCCCGGCCCCGCCCTGAGAGCGCGTACAATGTTCCACACACCCTTGGCCGAAATATTTTTGAACTATAGTAATGCACGTTTTTTTTTCTTAAAAGGAGCTGAAATTGTTACCCCCCCCCTCCCCCCTGTCAAGAGGGCTCAGAATTTTTTTACGCCCCCCCCCCCCACTCAGGAGCAGTCAGAAATGTTTACGCCCCCCCCCCCCTGTAACTAATAAATGAACACTCCCTAATGTAGCGGTATTTATAAAGGTATAAAGGATATAACACATGTTGAAGATTCAGTTGAGAATGGTCGGATCTCGTTGCAGGCGAGAGAGGAGCAAGCGGCCCTGGAGCAACAACAATGGTTAGAGATGCAGGCCAAGGCGCAACAACAGCAACAAGAACAACAACAACTCATGCAACAACAACAAGCCAAAAATGAAGACGATGATGATGATTATGACTGAATGCTATTGCGTGAATTGGCCGGTGAGTGTTAGTGAGTGAGAATTGGATGTATATAAATGATAAGAGTCCACCATTCAGAAATATATATTTTGTAATAAAATACCTAACCAAAAGATGTGTCGTTTTGCTTTCTTATAACCAGTTTGACAATCTATCATGCAGGTGTTTATTGAATTGCCATACCGGTATATATATTTCTTTAAAAAGAAGCCACAGTATATGTGAAGATTTTAAAGTAGGTATACATCCTGGGGAGGCGCTGGGGTATGCACTCTTTTGTTTTTCATGTATGAATCCAGCCCTGGCGAGTAACTCACCAGGGCTACTATCTAGCATCTTGATAACTACTACTCAATGGGGTTGATACCCTTGAAGAGTGACTAGCCCTGGCGAGTTTCCCGCCTGGGCTGCATTCATGTATCATTACAATCAAGGCGTAATAGAGCCCAGTTGAAAGATGTGTTTTGTGAATCCTATTTTAAAGATTGATTAATTCTTATCTACTTAAATGTGAATCTTGGCCACGAAAAGCATATATCATCCTATACATTTTAGCTCGCTAGTAAAAAAAAAGGGGGGGGGGGGAGCCTCCCTCATCAATATGTTTAGTCCTTGGTGATGAGAAACAACTTTTTCTTGAGTGGTCTCAGATGTGGGCTTTCAGGGAGGAGGTCAGGTGTTTCTGTTTACAGCAACAGGGTAGTCAACTCCAAGTTCCCCCTCTGCTTTGAGCATCACATTCTGGTGAAAATGCACGCATTTGGATGCATTAAAATGCCATAATCTCATGGATTTACATAAATATACAGCAGTCCAACATTATAGCACTCCAATGCACTATATGGATATATATCTAAAACTGGACATCGACATCCATGTAACAGAAAGCTATATTTATTAGAAGTAGAAATCCATGAATATCTATATGAAGGAGAACACCATGTTCATGCCTATATGTCTGTGTGTATGTTCATTTCGAAATTCAAGATTGCAACCATTGATTGAATGCCACCATGCTTTCAATGTAATCTCGAATTGCAGTTGCAGTAGTTTGATACTAATAAAAAAAAAATCTATTCTATTTTTCTTTCATGAACAGTTGGCATCCCATAGATTCAAGATGGCTATCACTTATTGAATGTCCTGATGCTTGAAATGCAATCTTGACTTGTAGTTGCATTAATTTGATACTATCAAAAAAACAAATCCTATTTGATTTTTCCTTCATTCAACCCATTCAAGATGGCTACCATTTACTAAATGCCACAATGCTTTCAGTGCAATGAAGAATTGTAGTTGCATTGATTTGATATCTATATAAGAACATTTCTATTTGATACCTTTTTCAAACACAGTTGGCACCCCATAGGTTTAGGATGGCCACCATTCATTGAATGCCACAATGCTTTAAATGCAATCTTGAAATGTAGTTGCATTAATTTTAAACTGTTAAAAACATCCAATTTAGTTGTTTTTTTCATGAAGAGTTGGCACCCCATAGGTTCAAGATGGCCACCAATCATTGAATGCCATAATGCTTAAATGCAATCTTGAGTTGCTGTTGCATTAATTTGATTCTTAAAAAAAAAACTTTCTTTTTTTTCTTTCATGAACAGTTGGCACCCCATACATTCAAGGTGGCTACCAGTCTTTGCATGCCACAATGCTTTAAGTGCAATCACAAATTGTAGTTGCATTAATCTGATACTAATAAAAAAACTAATTCTATTCTTTTATTTATTTATGAACAGTTGGCACCCCATATATTTAAGATGACTACCATTCATTGAATGCCCCGATGCTTGAAATGCAATCTCGAATTGTAGTTGCATCAATTTAATGCTATTAAAAAACAAATTCTTATCAATTTTTCTTTCATGAATATTTGGCACCCCATAAGGTGGCCACCATTCATATTAATGCAAATAGAATGCTTTAAGTGCTATCACGACTTGAAGTTGCATTAATCTGATACTAAAAAAAAAAAAATCTATTTGAATTTTCTTTCATGAACAGTTGGCACCCCATAAATTAAAAATGCACCCAGCACCCAGGTCAACAGCTATATACAGACACGTGTACCTCTCCTGCCTGTTCTCCTTCAATGCACAGTGAAGAGGGTGGGAGGGGGTGACCATCAACAGTGCAAAAACACTTTGATTGGATGACAATGCAGTTTTTATATTACAACCTAAATTTGTGCAACGAAAATCATCAAGAAATACTAAGTATTTTTTCCAAAGAATAGCTTTTCTAGAATGGCTCGGTATTCAGGAATCCTACTGCGAATAAAAAAATGTCAAATTCTAATTCTAAATACCTGAAAATTGAGAAATGCTGACGTTCACGGGTTATGTAGGAAATGTACTAAAAACAGCAAAAAAGGGCAACAAAACCCTAATTTTCTCAAAAACTGTTCAGTAGGATTTTTTCTAACTGAGGTTCCACTGTTTTCTACCCTCATATTACACATTGGCATAGAGAATATATTGACACCTAGTCAGGATTTTGCGCTAGGAGCAATCTGTGAGGCGAAAAACAGCCAAAATGAGCCACTGGTCTGAAGTATAAAACTGGGCATCGATCACTATAGAGCTACAAAGAGACAGAGAATCGATGTCCAGTAATAAATAATATTACTGGGATGCAGAACACACAATTTTGCATTAAAATGGAGATACACCCACATTTAGCAAGGGGTCTGTGCACAGGTAGCCAGAGTGGCCCACACTGTCCTACCTTACGGCAGGAATAGGACTCTGCTTGGAAGCAAAGGTAAGTTGGTGCGCGTGGGCCAGACACTCCAGCTAGGGCTGGGGAGGGGGCACTCCCTCAGCTTTGGCTACATTCTGGGGCCCTATAGGTAAGGGCTTTAGAGGTGTTTCCCATGAGACTTTCTTATCAATAGCCAAGCTGAAGGCAATGCCATTCATTAGGTTGACAACAAGTAAAACTAAGACAGAAATATTTATTGTGACATAGTGCAGCGGATGGGGGAGGGAGGAGGGAGGGGGATAAGGTGTGTGTGTGGGGAAGGGGGGGGGGAGGTAGTGATTGTGGTGACCCAGTCAGCAAAGATGCGTTGGGCCAACATTGGCCTAACAGTAGTCAATGTCTGATGTTGGGCCAACGTTCATTTGTTCGTCCATCCGAAACGTCGCTATGACTTCACAACGAAATGACGTTGGCCAAACGTAATTTTTTTAGCGTTGTACCAAACGTCTAATGACGTTGTACCAACAACTAGCCAACCAGATTTAGAGCCTAACGGTGATGATGTTCCAACATATATATTTTCCAAAATTGCCCCAATGTTCATTTGTGATGTTTGCCCAACATCGTACCAGATTGTACCAACTCTCAAGAATCATCATTTTATAGAGAGAGCCATTTAGTTCTCTATTAATCTCAGCTCAAAGGGCAAAGAAGTGATACAGAATAACACCTTAACCCATGCCCCTCATCTAATTGTCATTACCCACAAAAATGGTGTCCTCATAGGAATATTGCCACGATTCACCTAGGCATTTAGTAATTAAATATGTTATAGCTTATAAATGGGATAACTCTTGCTTAAACATTTATACAACCCAAAGGGGTTATGTTAGTGCCCAATTATGGTGAAAAATAATGGTCAAAATCTCTCCATACAACTATCAATGCCCTCTGGTGGACGTTAGAAATGCAGCGTTGGTTTTCTTCTCATAGCTGGGAGTATTTTCAATGTTGGGCCAACATTGATTTGCCATTGTTGGCACAACATGAATTATCTGATGTTGTACCAATATTGGCAGATCACTGGCAGTATTGCCCACGTTGGTACAATCTAAATTTGCCAACGTTGTACCAACATTGGCAGTTTAACGTTGGCACAACATTGAGATATTGCCTGGGACGGTGCTGACCATTACCAACGTTGGCCCAACGTATCCTTGCTAGCTGGGACAGGTGTGTGTGGGGCCCAGTGTGGGGGGTAGTGACTTGGCATACAGGAGGTTTGTATTTTTTTTTAAAATCGGAATCAGAAAAATATTTCTAAAGAAATTTTGATCCGAAATCCTTTTCAAATAAATCATGTACAAATCGAACTCTACTCTATTAATATTCATGAGAAAAACTTTTTCCTGGTTAGAAAGCAACCACTATGATCGATTGCCAAATAACACACCTGATGAATATGCGAGAATAAGATAATTTTTGTATGAATCCTGTCAACAATATAATCAATACTTGAAGGTAATATTTGTAGACCCTGTCAGAGGATGGGCGCCCCGGTACCAAGGGTAAGTAGAAAAAGGCTACCTAGATCCCCATCCTCATATCGATTTTCGCACATACATATCGTTTCTAAAGAAAATATGGGGGTGGCCCCCATTGGGTTGGTTGTATGAATTCACATTGAGTATTTGGACTGTAGTTCATGTGCTTCTTGGGGGGGGGGGGGGGGGCAGCACATCCACTGATATTCCGGACCTGATGATAAATGAATATAGCTCTCCAGAAGTTTAATTTAATGTGAGAAGTCAGTTAATGTACCTAAGTACCTGTGTACAATAGCGAAATAGCCATTTAAGAACCTCAGGATATGGTCTTTAATGCCTTCTATCATATCAAAGATTGTGTTAACAGTGGTTTTGTCATATCGGGCCATCATTAGCTAGTATAGCGCGTAAGCCAAGCTATTTCCGACTGCCAAATTGAGGGTTTGGTCGCCACCATAATTTTTAGATGGGCATATATATAGGGTATCAGAAAATATGAGGTGGCCTTGCCTCAGGAGTAGCTTAAGGTCAGGGCAGGGCTTCAAGGTCAGAGAAGTCTAGAAAAATCTGAAAATTATTGATTCACATATGCAACTGAAAAGTCACTTTAAATTTGAATTTCCCAACAAATGAAATATCTACAGCATACTACTCATTCAGGGCAACATGAAAAATACAAAAAAGATAATTTTGCTCAAGGTCAACATCATTTCATTCAAGGTCAAACTCAGAAAAGTGACTTTTCTATAAAAACGGTTACCTTTCAACTCTAATAGATTCCTCAAAAATATCCAGATATTCGCCATAATGCATGAGGGAATACCTACATAGTTAGGGATCATGGAAAAATGAGGTGGACTTCCATACCACATGGCTTTTGGCAAGGCACGGCCTCATTCCTCACTGATGCTGTAAAATAGCAGGGTCCACAACAACACACTTTAAGGGCCAGAACCTGGCAATAACTTTGTCTTTTCATTCATGTTAAATACCTAGAATATGCTATGTTGTGGGGCCAACCCAAACGACCTTTTTAATTTTTATTTTTTAAAGGTAAAGGTCACTTAAATCAAGGTCATATGTGCAAAATCACAGGTTTGACAAAAATCAACCTTGGATGGTAATAAAGTTAACAAAAATGTTTATATCCACATCAATATCTGTCTGTGCATAGCATCAGATATATAAAGTTTAAGAAAAAAGGTGTTAGAAATCCATGTTATAGAGTAAAGAGTAGGTTTAGGTCTCTTGTCACTGGTAATATAAAATAGAAACTGCATATAAACATATTGGTCTCAAATTGTGATAAAACTTCATAAACAGTTCATCAAATTTAATTAACCTTTTAAGGCCGTGCATTGACTATATAAAATGCCATGGCTGCTTGAACATCGTCTATATTTTATGCAGTTGCCAGCCCAGCATCGACTATAGTCATCATTACTTTTTTGGATTTGGAAAAGTTTTCTGCAAAACATCTGGGCCCACCAGCAGCAAATACTTTCTTTGTCAGCTCCAATGGGTTACGGTGGGTTAGCACAAAATACTCTTTGAATGTGACCTTCATTAAGGTCAAGGTCACTTAATTGCTTTAACAATTTTACATAGATATCTTAAACCATTACTCTGGATTAAATTTACTATAAAGAGTTAAGCATTTAGATCTGACCTTATCTGACCTTCATTGGGCTCAAGGTCATTCAAATTGTGGTTATTGCATATGATACAAACTTATAACTGATGACATGAACATCTAATTTGTACAGTGTGTTCAGATTTATTGCATTGGACTACTAGTCCATGTCGCTTTCCTCACTTGAGCTGTCACCAATTTGCTCTTGAATCTCATTGTGAATCATATTGGCACAGTCATCCAGTTTACAGGGTTATGTGCACTGCAGCCCATTATCAACACAAGGGCATTAAGATTTCTGGCAAGATCTTGAGCAAGTGCAGGCCATCAATTCTAAGACTACCTCTGGGACTGAAGAACCTCTCATCCAATCAATTGATAGATTTGTGCCTTCCATGATCCAACCATGATCTTGGGGGTTTGGAATTACTGGGAATGGTTCAAGGCTTCTTCTCAAGATTGCTGCTTGATTGTTAGCCCTGAGGCAATGCTTGTACAAACAGTCCTTACATGGTGGCAATTGCCTAGACTCAACATCACCACACTTGACCCTGAACAGCTCATATCTCAACTCATTCACCTTCTGGATCTTCAATCTGGCTGCATACATTTTGCATACAAATTCCTGCAGAAGTGTGAACAAGTCAGGGGACATTGTCCAGTGCTTCACTACAGTTTGACTACAGATTGTTTGATGCATACCAAGGGCTATTACATGAACATCTATGTCTGCAGATGCTATTATAACAGTGTCATAACTGTGCCAAGCATGACTGGCATGCAGAAGCAACCTTGTATCTGCTTCCTCTTGAGAGGACGACAGCTCTCTACAGTTCCATGAATTTAGTCCTATCAACTTCACACACTTTTCATCACATGTCACATACATTACTTTCTGGAGTTTGTTGAGCTTCTTCAGATAAAATTCCTTCTTCCAATCATCAAAGAAGAACTGGATCATAGCTGACTTACTGGCTGAACACTCAGGAGCTTCTTTCCATGGTTGGACCTTCTTGCCTGAAGTGATGTTGTGTAGATGTACCTTAGATGTCACTTTTTTTTCTTCTTTTACAAGCTTGATTCTTGATGGATGTATCCCTATACACATTACATACGGCATCTATTCGTTCACTGTTGGATCCTATTTTGAGCATTGCACTGAATAGAGTATCTGCTGCTTCTCCGAAGGTCTCAGCTGTTCCACTTATTTTACAAACAACACTCATGGCATCTAATAACCTATGATATACATATTGGTTGCACACACTTTATCAAAGAGAAAACAATACTTACACAGTGGAGCTTCATCAATGATCAGATTACTGAAGGTCCTGCCATCTCTTATGGGTTGCTGAGGTCTTGCCACTAGGTGGAACTTCCTGTCTACTGTACTTTAGTACAGTCAACCTCCTCTATGAAGACCATAATATGTCTGGTTCCAACTTGTTCTTTTACTGACCATATATGATCTGGTTAAAGGAAGTTAGGAGTAGAAGCCCTATATATACTTTATATATAGGTCTGTCTTCTGCTGCCCTTGGTAACAATGACCCTGACCCCAACTTACTATTGCAATATATAGATAATGAACATCCTAGTATGCATCTGATAACGAAATATCTAGATATTCCTACCGCACATCAAAATGTCAACAACAGAGATAACATTTTAATGATTTACATTCAGTGTAACCTTCAATGAAGTGACCTTGACCTGGAGGAAGGTCAGGTTGGATAAGATATAGGTTGTTTGGCTTGCCCTGATTATATCTTAGACTTTAACTAAAACAAAAGGGATAAATCAATGAACACTAGAGAATCAATATGTAAATACTTAACATTTAACAGTGACAAGAGGCCTAAACCTACTCTTTACTCTATAACATGGATTTCAAACACATTTTTTCTTAAACTGTATATATTTGATGCTATGCATAGACAGATATTGATGTGGATATAAACATTTTTGTTAACTTTATTACCATCAAAGGTTGATTTTTGTCAAACCTGTGATTTTGCACATATGACCTTGATTTAAGTGACCTTTACCTTTAAAAAATAAAAATTAAAAAGGTCGTTTGGGTTGGCCCCACAACATAGCATATTCTAGGTATTTAACATGAATGAAAAGACAAAGTTATTGCCAGGTTCTGGCCCTTAAAGTGTGTTGTTGTGGACCTGCTATTTTACAGCATCAGTGAGGAATGAGGCCGTGCCTTGCCAAAAGCCATGTGGTATGGAAGTCCACCCCATTTTTCCATGATCCCTAACTATGTAGGTATTCCCTCATGCATTATGGCGAATATCTGGATATTTTTGAGGAATCTATTAGAGTTGAAATGTAACTGTTTTTATAGAAAAGTCACTTTTCTGAGATTGACCTTGAATAAAATGATGTTGACCTTGAGTAAAATTATCTTTTTTGTCTTTTTCATGTTGCCCTGAATGAGTAGTATGCCATAGATATTTCATTTGTTGGGAAATTCAAATTTAAAGTGACTTTTCAGTTGCATATGTGAATCAATAATTTTCAGATTTTTCTAGACTTCTCTGACCTTGAAGCCCTGCCCTGACCTTAAGCTACTCCTGAGGCAAGGCCACCTCATATTTTCTGATACCCTATATATATGCCTATCTAAAAATCATGGTGGCAACCAAACCCTCAATTTGGCAGTCGTGGTCACTCTCAGCCAGATTGGCTTACGCGCTAGTATTAGCGTATGCGATTTGCAACCATAATATGCATGACAATAAGTGACAATACAATCAACGATAAGGTGTGTAGTTTTGGGTTTATTGTACATTCATACATAGACAAAGGTGCACGAGTAGAGTTCCTCACTGAGGGTTATTTCACAAGGCGAAGCCGAGTGAAATAACCCTCAGTGGAGAACTCTTTAAGTGTTCCTTTGTGTTTTATTTCATGTCATCATTAACAAGATTCTTCAGAGTTCTACTTAATTGCTGTGAAAAAGCTAATTCATAGTGGTTAAATCAACAATTGTGATGATTTCACAAGCCGTGAAATACGGGCGAGGGTTATTTTACAGGTGGTGTTAAATACGGCCTTCCTTGCTTAAGTCAATGGGAGTGCTGCATTCACCATGAAATAAAGTGTACATGTTAACACCACTGCAGTACTACCCAGTATAGCTCTCTAACCAGCTCTGGTGTAGGCTGCGGTGCATGCTCCTTTATACCTAAGGGGTAGCAGAGTACCACTGGTGGTGATCGTAGGTATTAGTTAACAAGTCTAGACATGCATAATACTCTATGATAATCGGCGATAACATAGTGTTGTATGTGTTATCCCTGACATGTACATGTATATTAATAGCGGTTAAGTCTCCATAATATCACAGTTTTAGCAGGAAGCTTGTAAATATTTCTCAACAATACATCTTTCAAATAGTGTCTGTTAGATTCCAGCCATATTTGCTTTCTTGTCAGACACATCTCAACAAAGTGCAAATTATCTATCGACAATTTCTTTAAAAGGTCACCATCACCAGTAACCATAAATATAAGTTTTATTGCTATATTCACCATTTCACCCATCAGCTTGATCAGGTTAACAAGTCCATATATTTAATGTGTGACAATTCATACCAAGTCTAATTGAAGACAATTATCAACCCTGAGTAAATTCTCAAACCCCTCATATATGTACAGTATAAGGCAGGGCAACATCTTATTACTTCTGTACTTTGTTTAAGTACAATATCTTAAACTAAAAACGTCCAGCCCCTCCCCTCACCCCCCCCCCCTTGCCCATTCTAGACTAGGTACCAAATAAACATGCGGTTATCTGATGAAATACATAATTCCTTAATTTACACGGGACAATAAGGATTTACATCACATAGTTTAACAGTTATAAAGACAAGAAATGCTGAACTTTGTTTCATCCCTTTAAAGTGGCATCCTCACCGAGCGTTTCCCACTCACAATTCTAGTACTGTTCTAGTCTACTATGTGGTAAGTGTGAATGGTGAGAATGCCCCTTTAAGGAAGGCAGTGCTTTAATGTGTTGTTCCCTTTTATAGTTATGATGCTTGAATGTAGCACTGGCAAGTAACTCGCCAGCGCTGCATTCATGCATCATGACGGCCAATTGATTGATTGATTGATTGATTTGTTTAACGTCCAGATGTACTTTAAGTACCTCACGGGACATATCTCAAGTTGGCAAGGAGTCAGCTTCAAAAAGTGGAAGTCTGCCTCACAGTAATAGGACAGATATTTACATGCTGCTTGCCCAATACAGCAGTGACCACATCTATGGGTGATCGAATCTATGAAATGAATGACCGCATCTATGAGGTGAGGGAGCAAACCGCTACCGGGGCACGTCCCCTACTCTTTTCGAAGGATAGTACGTGTTCTTTTATTTGCCAGGTCCTACATACCTGGGCTAGTACCATGATATGCAGGGCCAGACAAACCATGGCCTGATGACGGCTAAGGGCATGATGCATTAAAGCACTATGCCGCCCTTAAAGAGTTCATGAGTTGCTGCATTCAGCCTTGTTTTGTCCTGAACGTGGCTCCGGCTGCTTTAAGGAGGGCCTCCAGTTTCCCGGCGCTCTTCAGGTTGATCGTCTCCGTGCCACCCCCGATACATTTACCACCAATGAACACACGTGGAACCTACATCATAGAAATACATGAATTAACTTTATTTTACTTGATACATAATATATCAAATTATTTACAGAGTATGTTGTGTTCGATATTATGGTTACAGTATCATGTCTATGTCATTTTGCGTGATTATACCTTTTTAGTTTTTTCCCCACACTATAAAATGTTCTAGACATTGCAGATCAATAAACTCGTAAACTCCCAAGATGTGAAAGGCGTTCACAAAAGTCTTGATTTCCCTATATATTTTAGCCTCCAGGTAAAAAAATAAAAAAATAAATAAACATCCTCATCATGTCTTTTACTGCCGGGTGATGAGAAACAACTCTTTGCTTTAAGCAGCCTTGGATAAGAAATCCAGTGTTGCCGAAAACTTTATAAGTACACAGGCCAATGTAGGCCATTTGCCTTCTACACAGGCCACATCGAGCCGTATATATTCGTGTCATATAGCATATTTCATACAATTTCTATCAATTAATACAAATTGCAAGGCTTTTTTAATAATGATACTAAAATTGCTTAAATTCAGTGAAAAAATACTTGTAACACTTGCATGGACGTAGCTCAGCTTCTAATAAGAATATTTGAACAATCCTTTCACTTTTGGAAAGCTGACAACATGGCCGGCCATTGGGGCTGGTTGTGCAAGAGCCTTACATCAGCCATTAAGATTCCACATCGGCAAAAGCCGATGTGCCGATGTCATTTCGGCAACACTGGAAATCTAACAGAAATCAGAGAGAGACTGTTATTAATGTGAGTGTACTTACCGTGCGAGCCCCAGTGACCTTGAGTAGAACGTCCTGGATGGCGGGACCGTCGTCACGTTTGTCGAGTTCCTCCACCGTGTAGTTTACCTGCACCTCGTCCAATACCTGCAGCAGATGGGGGAAGTGGCGTTAGGGAGAGGCATTTATTACTAATTGGGGAGATGAAAGAGTGAGTCAAAGGTCATGATGCGCACCCTCCAAATTTGATTTGATTTTAATCTCTCACCGGTAAGGGGAACTATGAATTATAGATTAATCACTATTTTGATAACTGCCCTGGAACCTCGCTTACAAGTCAATTTTTATTTGGAATTTATTTTTCCTTTAGGTCGAATTTTTCCCTTTAAAGTCTAATTCGACTTACAGGTGAGGTTTTGAAAAAAAAGTTTTAAATTATTTAGGGACCCACATGTATATCCTGTGTTCTTGGCAATAAGCTAGCAATGGAAATTTTGTTTTGTGATAAGAATTGTTGGGTTCTGTTAGGGATGTCATCGATACCCCCAGAATCAATATACCGACATTTCTAAAATTCTGATTATCGCATAGACAAAACCATTATATCAATATACCTTTTGTATCATAGATAACTTGATAATTTACGTGTCTTAAACTGTAGAAATTGTAAATATTCCATCTAGAACTGACTAAATGGTCAGTTTGAAATTGTGCCGTTTGGGGGGGGGGGCCATGATATTGAAGAAAATTGACCTCAGACTGTGCTCAGTAAGTGCTATGGAGTGTCCATCGTATTATGCCTAAGTATAATTACATAAATTAACTAATGTGTATACCCTTCTTTGGACAGATATTACCTGTTATTCTAATATTGAAATAAATCGATATAATCGAGAAATTGAGACTAAAATAGTGATAATCGAAATCAGAATAAATTGGATGTCAATGACATCTCTAGGTTCTGTGTAAGGCCACACTTATTTTTATTCTTTGGGTTACGGACACCATGAAAAAAGTACGGATGACGAAATTTAAAAAAAATAAAATAAAATTTTGTCTTTCGCGTTTTACCACCTAAAATCTTTAATAATGGTCCGATGTACACGCTGTAAAAACTGACATATAGCTATTTAAATGGAGATTCACAATTTTATTGTTAGTGCGGGTTTCCAGGGTAGTGCGGCGGGCCTGCAACCCAAAGAATAAAAAAAGTGTGGCCTAAGTGGTTGTGGTGTTCTTACCTTCTTGGCCATGTTGCTGAAGGAGCATGTCGTCTTGGAGAACAATACGACCGGATGCTGCCTCACCTCCTGCTGCACAAACTTACCCTCCGCCGTCTTAAGTACCTCCTCCTGGCGGGAGAAATTAGTTCAGTTTTCAATGTTTTTATTTTTCTTTGGCACAAAACAGTCCTCATGTCCCTAAGTCTAAAATTCAAGCCGTGTCGAATTAAGTGGTCATGTACTATGTAGTTTTAATATACAGGTAGATGTGCATGTTGCGGGGGGGGGGGGGGAGGGTGTCACCTGCAGTAGTACATTACAGTATACAGGTGCAGGAGTCCAGTGTAGCAGGTGCCCCTGTGTGACATACAGCTGCTGCCACCTGGTGGCACAGCAGGCTGACTTACACGCATGGCTCACTGCCAGGGGTGGGTGTGTTTATGTAACATGGGGTAAGGGAGTGATCATTTTTTATCAACGGGGGGGGGGGGGGTTGGTTTGGGGGGGGGGCAAAAAAATTTGGACCCCTTGACCGGGGGGGGTGTAAAAAATTTGGACCCCTCTTGGGGGGGGGGCAAAAAAATTTAACCTGTTTTGGGCCAAAAAGCCCGCGCGTTACTATGCTTCTGTAATAAACGATACTTTGTATCTTTATGATATTGGTAGAGTATCAATTAAAGAACAAAGTCGACACAGTTCGGATCAAGTGTTACAGGTTGCAATATCAGGTTTATTCAGAGAACCTAGACAAGCAGTCACTAAGTGTGCGAACTCCCTATAGAGTTCGGAACGGGTCAGTAGGCTAAGCAGCCGATATGATCACAGGGTCTCCTCTGCCAGCGTGGCTCAGAGTAACCGACGAGTACCGTCAGATGCCGGGTATATATAGGCAGCCAGCCTGCGCGCGCACACGCAGACCGGAAGCCTATAGCGACCTCTGTCCATACCCCAAGCCCGGGGTAGGTGTCGCCACCTACCGTCGGACTGAAGGGTCCGGACTGAGCTCGCAACACAGCATCCAACAGCACTCGTCATATAACAACCCCGTATAACCCTAGCCCCTACACTACCCCCTACCAGATAATAACCGGGAGGTAAATAATTAAGGTTATAGTCCGAAAACACTTCGGACTGGCATTATCTTATAAATACCACCTTAGGGGTTTATTAAAGTTATACCTTACAAACAATATGACGTTACTGTTGAACACAAAAAGGTATTAATTACACACATATCTACATATATAGACCGTAATTAAAATTACGCCCCATTCCCTAGGATAGATGGAGTTAATCTATACATATAGTATACACAACACTTGAAAAAGTACAATATCACAGTAAAAAAAATTTCGTCCCTTCAGGACCCCGAGCTAATTATACTCGTAATGAATAATACTTATAAGTGATGAACAGTATCACTTCTTTTAAGGTTTTAGAAACATATTAAAGTATTATTACAAAAAGACATCATACGTGATTTTATAACGAAGATCCGGATCCTCTGTTGATGATGTTGCATTCCGCCCGGCTTTCAGAACCTACTTCATTCAGCTCTTACTCACCGGAACGAGAAAGTTCATAGCTCATGCTCGGGAGCTTATAGTAGTATAAAAAAATATTCCAAGTCCTGCCTCCAGGCGATCTTCGGACTTATAACTAGGAGCACTCGGTCCTGATATATATAGTTTATATAAAAAAACATCTCGTATCGGATCCATGGTGGTAGCGTACTCCTGTCCCGAGCTTCGATCTCTTTCCGGATCTCCTCGTCCTCCTCCGTCCGTTCTGCCTGGCAGACTGCCTCCTTGCGTAGCCAGCCTGCCGCTTCTTTTCGTCCGGATACTTGTACACCCTATATCAGGGTGTTTTTAGCCTGTAGGGGTGGTATCCTTAAAATACCCCCCCTTCTCCTTGATCGGATCCTAAGACAGGATAATCCTATCCGGATTCCGAGTCGTCTTTAGGGCTCGACTTGGCCGCAGCCTCCTCATCCTCAGAGTCTGACTCAGCTTCCGCCAGAGTCAGCTCCTGGAGCCAGAGCTCGATTTGAGCACGAGTCCCATCCCATTCGTGCATCTCGTGCGCGAAACAGTCTCTGAACCTCCGACGTTCGTGGTCCAGTTTTTCCTCGGCGTTCTTGACTGCCAGCTTCTGCTTTTTCCTTTCGGATTTAGCAGCAACTCGCTCAGTCCGAGCATTCTCACGCTCCTCCTGAACCGACTCCAGGGCCGCTGCTTTCTGAGTAGCGACTTCACTCCGGTGGAGATGATGCACCGTGTCCAGGGACAACATCGCCACCTCCTGACTTAAGCCAGTAAGCAATCGGTGGAAGTTATCCTGCCACCGGTCGAAGGCCTCCTGTCCGGCTTCGTAGGACTTGAAGTCAGCGGGAGGAAACGTGGGAGGGCCCCTTAGTCGCAAGACTAAGTGCCCCTCCTCCGGAGTCTCCTGTGGGGGATCCGGAGTCTGTTTTGGTTTCGGCTTTTGCTTCACCGAAGCCTTGTCCTTCCCGGTCTGGGTGAGAGTCTGTGACTCCCCTCCCGGAACCAAATCCAGATTGGGGAATTCGTCAACGAACGATCCCCCCGTACTGGAGTTCGGATCCTCCAGACTAGGTCGAGGTGGCCTGCCCTGGGGACCCGACTTCCAGTCGGTCGTGCGAGAGGTAAATGCCGGTCCTTTGTACCCCGGATCTGCCTTCTCCATAACGGATTGCCTTTCATCCGTTTTCTGTTTCTTCGGGTCGGTGGGCTCCGAGGACCCATCGGATCGTTTCGGAGCTCGCCGCTTCCGTGTACTGGTACGCTGCTGGTACTCTTCGAACTCATCGTAGAGTTCGCCCTCCGGAATATGGAGATACGTGCGATCCGGGTTCACCTTGTAGAAGACCCGCACCTTCCCTTTCTCGTTGGAGCCAAAATCCACCTCGAGATTGTCATTCTTGTCTACTAGGGTCCCAAAATGGGAGTAGACTTCTGCGTGAGCGGTCTGAATACGTTCCGCTGCAGTCTCCAGAGCCAAGCTATGGAACTTGGCAAGGTGTCGAATGATGTCTGCTCTGGTGTAGAACAGACCACCATTCGGACAACCCTTGCTCTGCTTCGAACCCCACACTCAGGCAGTCATATCGCATGTAATGACGTAAATGATGGCGGGTAACATGCCTTGCATACCGAACCTTGGTAGGCCAAGTTCGGGGTTTCTCCAGGGTCTCATCGATGTCTCGACAAGCTTTGAATGGGCACTTACTAAATGAATGCCATCTAGACATTGCCCATGCCAACTTCGTCTTTTGAAGGAGCGAATGGTATTTGGTGCTACCAGTTCGGACCTTCTCCAGCAATTCGTAGTGGTACAGCTGTACCGACTTGTCTAGGGGATCAGGTTTGATCCATTCTTCGTCGTCCGAGAGACCGTCAGGACCCACTTCCTCCGGAACCTTGGATGACCGCTTATCTTTAACACAGTCATTTACACACATGGGTTTAAAGAACTGAAACCCACCAGCGGCATTGGCTCGGAGTGCAGTCCGGACCAATTCCTGCAGTTCGTTATCCGGGATTGTGTTCTTGTCCAATCCCTTCAGAACTTCATCTACCTCCTCAGGGGACTGACCCGCATTCAGAGATGTCAACCGGATAGTCTCCCGTAGGTATTGATGCCTACGACTGGCCTTCTCCATCCGACTAGTGTCAGCAGACCTAGTCGCAGCGGTGCTCTGTTGGACAATCTCTTCCTCCAGAGTATCATTAAGAATAGACTCGTTAGTCTTTTTCTCCATGTTCCGGGCCAGCCTCATGGCGGGCGTCAGCTGTCGCCTTTTCTCCCTTCTATTATGCACGACCTTGAATTCGTCTGCGAGTAGCATTTCGTATTCAAGGGCCGCGATAAGTTCGGGGCGTCCTTCTGACTCAGCAACCAAGCGAGCTGTAGCCGCCGATTCACTGAGGCCTTGCATTGCAGCCGTCACGTAGGCCGGGAACCAGGTCGGAAACCGGTCGGACAGAATGTCCAGGCCCCGGAAGGTTCTCATCTGGACCAAGTCAAACGACCTGACCTCCTCCTTGCTCATCTGTGCGATGATGGCTCCTCGTAGCAGGGATGGGACGTCGGCGTCCTCCTTATCCCATACTTCATGTTGGACTGGGGGGATTATCGGTACCCCCGATCCACCTGAACCACCGCCTGCAGCTTGGTCCAGTTTACCGGCCTCATCCGAAGTATCCATATTGGATGGCTCCAGACGGGGCTCGGCAGGCTGGTGAGGAGTCTCCACTTGGACGGGGCTTGCTCCTGCAGGAGGCCTCTCCACCCGAGCGGGTACTTCTCTTCTTGGCTCCACTGGAGCCGGTAGCTGGAAGGTGATGCCGGACAGCACCTCCTGCACAACTTTGACCGTATGAGCTGCGGATGCCGTATCCATAGTCTCCTCGGTCCTAGTTTCTGTTGGGTGAGTTGTCGTTTTCGGACGAGCTCCCCCGTGCCCGGACGTACCAGCCATGGCTGCGGCCGTAGCGGCCACTGCAGAGCTGTTGTCCAACTCTCGCGAGAAGGACAACACATCCACGGCTGACGTCGGAGCAGCTGACGTTCCAGCTGCTTTACTGGCATCCTTTTCCTTGCTAGGGATCGGGATGTTTGACTTGGTAGGGCCCGGAGTCTTGACAGCCTGAGAGCTGCCGGACGTCTGTCCCTTCTTCTTCTGGTCCTTAGCCGCTGGCTTCGGATCAGTTTTCTTTTGATCCTTTGGCACCTTTGGAGTCGGAGCCTTGGGAGTGACCGTCTTCGGATCCTTGGTTACCGTGGCAGTGGCAACCTTCGGATCCGCTTTCTTAGTACCCTGGGTACTAGGCTTCTTCGGATCGGGCTTTTTAGGCTCGTCCTTTCCCAGAGGCTTCTTTCCAACACCTACGTGTTTAAGAGCCTTGGTACTAACCTTACCATCGGCCGACCGGGACCGATCTCGGGTAGCACCCTTACCACCGCGCGTCCTCGGACGTGAAGTGTCGGAGTCGCTGTCGCCTCCCATAGACAGTTTCCTTGTAACTGTCTTCTTGAGGCTGGGCGAAATGCTCAGACTGCACATCCGAGACAGATGTCCAGTCGACTCGGAGGGGTTCGACTCTACTGCACTGTAGGCGATCCCTCGCAACATTCCGGAGTCCTCGCTGCCATCGGGTGACGGAGACTTCCGAATCGGTGACACGATCGGATCCACACGTAGTTCCGATAGAGTCTGGCTCAGCTCATCACCACTGGGGCTCTGAGCATCCATGTGCTCCTCGGTGGCGGATGCCACCTCGGAGTGACCGGGGAGTTCGGACTGGCGGAGCTGCTGCTCGGCCATCCTCACTTCTTCAAGTGTCTTGCGACGGGAGTTTGACGGGGAAACACTTAGTTCCCCGTCTCCCTCTATTGTCTTAGACGGACCAGCAAAGAGTACTCACAGTTCCTACTCTTTGTATGCCTTTTCTACTCCTCTAGCTGCCCAAAAACACCGACTTCTCCGCTGCCGACACACGCACGATTGATCCGGGAGAGCCCCAAAATCAATATGGCGGTTCCCTCGCTTTTGTTTTTAAAACAAAGCGCATGCGCAGCGTCTCGCGTGATTGGACGCGATCCCGTTACCCGGTGTGACCCAATTATCGCTTAATCAGGTCACGACCTTTCCCGCCCGCAGCTCGGGCTCGGGGGATCACACTGCCACGTAGGCGGCTCGCAAAAGTCAAAATATACTTCGAATAAAGAGTTCATCAGGAGTATTAGTGGATTAATATGGGAAATCGAAGATTACCCCACCGGATTATCCGTCCACCACCCTCGGGAGCACTCCAACATTCTTTTCTATTTGACTCTGAGCGCCCCTGTTGGTAGCACACATATAACATATAAAACAACACAGGACACCACACTCGTTGTGTAAACAAGCTAGGTTACCGCCCCTCTGGCCACCAGCCTTGGGCTTCGTCGAACGGGTTTCCCGTTCACCTCTCGTAACCTGGCCGAAGGACTCTCGTTCTTAACTAAAACTCCAGCCTTGATTTTAGTTTTCCGTGCCCTTCTTCCTTCGCCTGCCGAGACTTTCTTTTTCACGGTCTTCTGGGGCTTCTTTCGTACCACTCTCTTAGGGGTATCCGCTGACACCCCTTCCAACGGTACAAATTTAGCCTCCGAAGTTCCCTTTTCCACCTCCGTTTCCGGGGTGAGCTCCCTTCCAGCCCAAGCACGCAACCGAGCCACATGGCTCGTCCGGATGCGCCCTGCTTCGGACTGAATCAACACAGTCGTCTGACTGATACATTTAACCACGGTGTGTGGTCCATCCCAGTTATTTGCCAGCTTGACGTTGCAGAGCGGTTCGTGCAGGCGGATCACTCTATCCCCTACTACGAAGCGTCGCAACTTCAATCCAGTGTCATAACCTACCTTCTGCCAATTCGCAGCTTTGAGCAAATGCGCCCTAACTGTTTCGTAGGCAAATTTGAACCTCTCTCGTAGAGATTCTACAAATAGCACCGTACATGGTGCTTCCGGACTGATCCCTACCACCCCGAATACTAAATCCGCCGGCATGATCAAGTCCTCTCCGAACACCAAGAGGTTTGGTGTGCAATTTGTCGAAGTGTGGACCGTATTGTTATACGCATGTACCACAAATTCGCACTGATCATCCCAATCATCCATATGGGAGTTCACTAACGGCTTCAAAACCTGGATCAAGGTCCGATTGAACCGTTCCACCTGCCCGTCGGACTGTGGTCGGTACGGATTGGTCCGAGTTTTGCATATAGCCAACTGATGACACATAGCTGCCCAAAGCTTGGACTCAAATTCTCTCCCTTGATCGCTATGTAACATCAAGGGAGCCCCCAGATGGAGGATCCACCCCTTTACTAGTGCTTCCGCACAAGTAGCAGCAGTATGATCCTCTAGTGGGTACACTCGGGTGTATTTCGTATAGTAGTCCGAGACCACCATCATACACGTATTACCCTTAGGAGTGGGTTTCACTCCACTGATAATATCCACGGCTATTCGAGCAAATCTCACCCCGAATAGTTCCTGCTGCAGTGGCAATTTTCCTAATCCAGGACCAGGTTTGCCTAAACAACATGCCGGACATGTCTCGATCCACCTCAAAAGGTCGCCAGACATTCCGGGCCAGTAATACCTCCGACTCAGCCGTTCCAAAGAGCGTTTCTTGCCGAAATGCCCACTAGTGGAATGGCCGTGGCAGTAGTACAGGATGTCTTTCCTCATAGCAGCAGGGATTACCATTTGTAATACCCTCCGCTTTCCTGGACAAGTCTTCCACCTGCACAGCAACGAGTCTCGGACCTCCAGTTCATGGAACTGTGCCAAGAAACGTCGCATTTCACGGTTTTCCAGCGATATTTCGGGTCTCACTGGACAGACCCCAGTAGGGACAAGCTCCCTCAGTCGTGCTATGGTAGGATCGGCCATCTGGTACGTCCTTATAGTGTCGGTGGACCAATCCAACAGGTTTTGCAACAACCCATCATAAGGCAAACGCACACTCGCTACCACAGCATTGTGAGCACCACAATCCCCACATTCCGGACGCACACAACGGCGTACCGGACGTCTACTCAGGCAGTCAGCATTAATATGCTTTGTGCCCGCTCGGTGCTGGATATGAGAGTTCTCCAGTCCGAACTCGCTGAGGTGGTTCAACCATCGACCAATCATTCCCTCCGCATCCTTAAAGTTAAGGAGCCACCTGAGGGCCGAATGATCAGTGCGAAGTGTGAAATTCCCTCCATATAAGAAGTGCCGAAACTTCTTCGTGTATACCACCACTGCGAGCAACTCTCGCTTGGTAGTACAATAATTTCTCTGTGCCTTGTTCATACTGTTACTAGCGAACGCCAACGGGACCTCTACTCCGTCCTGGATTTGGGACAATGCGGCCCCGATGCTCTCATTGCTCGCATCAGTGTCAAGGATGAAATGCCCCTTCTCCGTAGGGTATCTCAGCACTGGGGTGGTCCGGAACAACGCCTTAATCTCTTTGAAGGCTTCATTCTGTTCCATCCCCCATGGGAAGGGTTCCTTTTTCCTCCCCGGAGTCCAATGGCTCAACTGTTGTAGTGGCTGAGACACCCTAGAGAATCCGGGGATGAAGTCCCTGTAATAGGAACAGAACCCCAGAAAGGATCTGATATCCTTTGGTCCTTTTGGAACTTCCCAAGTCTCCACAGTCTCCAGTTTAGTCGGATCAGCCTGCACACCCTCGGTGGAGATGATCCGGCCCAAATAGACCATGGACTTCCGAAAAAGTTCACACTTCTTTGGCTTTAATGTCAAGCCATTGGACCGAATTCGTTCCAACACCTCTCCGAGGTTCAACGCACACTCTTCAAACGTCTTGCCGAAAACAATGACATCATCCAAGTATACCAAGCACTTGCGCCACAGTAGATCACTAGTAGTATAGTATGTATCGGAACGGGACTATAGTTAAGTACTGTTTATTACTCAATCGACATGCAGCCAATCAGAGGCCTCCATTTGGTCACGTGACCCGTTGCCATGGTAACGTGACCTACTTAGGGCTCTCAGCCAATCAGAAGCCAGCATTCTGGGTGACCTACTGACCTACTTAGAAGCTCTCAGCCAATGAGAGGCTGGCATTCTGGTAACTATGGTAACGTGACCTACTTACGTCACGTGACCTACTTAGGCTCAGCCAATCAGAAGCCGGCATTCTGGTAACTAGGGTAACGTGACCTACTTAGGGTTTGTTTGTAAACAACACCACGTGGCTCTCTTGTTTGTAAACAACACCACGTGACACGTGACTGTTTGTAAACAAACAACGTATATATAGAAAAAAACACAACAAGTTCCATCTTATGTTAAAATTATATTTTCGAATAAAAAAGCACATCTGTAACAGCGTCTATGTGTAACTACGCGCGTTCTCATTCAAACACTATAACACTATCATACCGTAGCAGCAGCAGGTAGGACCGGAAGAAAAGCAAGCGCACGAGCAGAAGCGACGACACCATTTGCACCATCCGGCCGTCGCGTTGGTAGCCCTACTACCCGTCGCGCGTTCCACTGGAGCGGCTTTAAGAGTGACAAATGACGATTCTTTGTCGACGCGACTGCTAACATCAGCATCGGCAGCAGCATCGGCAGCATCGGCAGCAGCATCGGCAGCAGCGGCAGCAGCCTCGGCAGCAGCGGTAGCAGCAGTAGCAGCAGCGGCAGCAGCAGTAGCGTGAGCATTAGCAACAACAGCAGCAGCGACAGTAGCAAGGGCGGCAGAGCGGGCACTAGTAGCGTTATCAGCGGCGTCATCGGCAGCCGCAACAGCATCAGCAGCAGCAGCGTCGGCATCGGTGGCATGAGTAGCTGCATCGGCGGCAGCAACAGCAGCAGTCACAGCCGCAGCGGCAACAACAACAACGTCATCACGACCCGCGTCACTAACAGCCGCAGTAAATGCAGCAGTAGCACGCTGAGCAGCACTAGCAGCAGCAGTAGCAGAGGCTACAGCATCAGCTTCACATTCGCGCGCCGCTTCGTCATTCCGCTTCATGTCACGGTAGCAACTTTCCATCACGAGGATCTGCAAATTGAGGCGCGGTGCTGGTGGTGGTAGTAGTAGTAGTAGTAGTAGTAGTAGTAGCGTGAACGATGATGACGATGCTGAATGTGGTTTCACTCCCCTTATATACCCTTACGCCCCGCCTTTTTTCAAGCCACCGGCCAGCTGCCCCTTCACGGCAGGTCTTTAGATCAGCCTTAAGTCGCTTACTACGTGGCTCATCATCCCTCTAATCGCATTTTCCAGCCGCCGGCCGGCTGTCTGCTGATGACAGGCGAGGGTGAATTGTTTTTTTCTTTAGATATAAGCCGCTTACCACACGCGCACCCTCTAGTCACAGACAGAGTGACAGAAAGGGAGGGGGTCGCTTTGTTCACGCTACCTGTAGTTGTTTTTCTATACACACGCTGAGCCCATGACCCGTTAATCCTTTATACAGGTAACACGCGTTCAACTAATTACCCTATTGTATGACAGTCGGTACACGGATTTAATTTTAAACCGCCTTCCCATCTGGGATCCATGTCTGGCGGGGTGGAAGGATCCAGCTGAAAAGTGTGATTAGGGCTTTTGTTTCTCTTATGATAGCAGCAGGTCAGCATGCGACAGCTGAAAATGTCAGACTCGCCGCTCCTATAAAAGACTGAGATGCGTCTCTCTTTCCACACACCCTTCTACCATCGCCGCCGACACCGCCACCGCCGGCCAGCCGACCGCCGCCACCGCCTGCAGTCACCGCCATCACGCCAGCAGGGAATTTCGAGCTGAGTCTGCTTATTGCTTATTTTTTTTCTTTGAGCTTTTTGTTTTCTTAAATTTTTATTTTCACTCAGTCTTTTTTGTTTCGGAGGAAAGAAATATGGCGCTGCAGAGGGCGCGAGTTTCTAAAAGACGGTCGCGCGAACAAAGCGCTCTCCTCAACTGCCCGGCTATTTTTTTATCTCAAAGGAGAGAGCGTCACGTAGTTGAGGTTCACGCTTCTCTTGAGGCGTACCGAATTCTCGAGAAATGCAAAGCTGAGCGCCATCGTCGTTATACAAGAGCGGAAAAGGAAAACGTAGCGACATGGCCGAGAGCCGTCTTCTCAGAACAGCATTTACTCTACTATTGCATAACAGCTGCTCTCAGCGCCCCCACTCGTTGGGCGTTTCATGAAAAGAAAGAGCGCCGCTACTCTCCTCACCCTGCCTCCTCTTATAAAGTGAGAATAAGTGCTATGAAACGATTCGACAAGCCGATCGGTTTCTTGGGAGCGACTGCAGCTCCCACTCGGTGGGCGCGCGTTGTGGCCGACGTGAACACGGTCTCTAAACGTTTCGACGTCGTCACTTGTTATCCCGCATATTGCAACGCAGCCGAATTGAAGAAGATAGGGACGCACTATTTTAAACCATACGCTCCAATATGTATTTGTCACCGCCGCGCTCACACGCCTTATTGCTTTTTCGAGACGATCGTGTCACAACACAGAAATAGAAAAAAAAACGGCAAAGCGACGAGCTTTGCCTAAATGATCAAAAAAAAAAAAAAAAAAAAAAAAAAAAAAAAATTAATCTCCTCCTCCTCCTCCTCCTCCTCCTCCTCCTCCTCCTCCTCCTCCTCAATTTTTCAATTTTTCAATTTCAATAGAATTTATTTGTCTCAAGTTCAAATATTCAATACATTTGTATGTAATCCATGTGTAGAAAATAATATACATTTGTCGAATTTACACTTTACACAGTATTCTGATCCTTAATGAACTTTTACAAAAAGGCTGCTCCTTGGCGAAAACACCAGTTTAATTAAGCCACCTATATTTACTGTAATGATTATCATGTTTATATGTATATGATTATATGATGAAATGTAATAATATTGTTGATACATTTCAATATTTACAGTGTCCAATACTATAATATAATATATTATTGGATTTTTAAAGGTTTGTCCAGTTACCGCTATAATTAACAGTAGGACATTATTCTCAAATTCAACCATGTGATTGATAACAAACCCATTAATTTTCACAATTTGTCTCAATACGTCGCAATATTACAATTTTTCCGTATAATTGGATATTATGGTATTGTAAATAACAGGATTACAGGACAGTACAATTAATACTCATTATATTTACATCTCGACAAGGTAATACACTTTTTCTCAGACAGAGACCTCTAAAATATTTTTAAATTCATATGTATAAGCAATTAGCAAATAGACAGTAAAGTAAGTTGTTGATTAACAGTAAGTCAATATATTACACACAAATTGACATTTGTACACCCTTATTTATATTTCCGTGATGAAGTTACACATTAAGGGATTTGACTTTCAAGATCCTCTTTCAATTTTGTCTTGAAAGAGATAATATTTGGGATATTTCTTAGGTCATAATGTAAAGAGTTCCATAAAGACGATATATTGTATTCTACACTTTTCCTATACGCTTCACAATGAGGTAAATAATTTTTCAAAACAGGACCACAATTCAGACGTGTATTGACACCTGTGTTCTTTGTAAACCTTCTTTTTCTAGACCTTTTGTATCCTTCTACATAAGCATGTGCTAATCTTCTATGTACTAACAAGTTTATTTTTGTATCATGATGTATATCAATGGTTGGAGTAAGCCTAGGTTTTTTAATACATATTTTAATAGCTCTATTCTGAGAAATTTGTAGGTTATTTAATTTTGACTGAGCAGAATTCATGAATAAGATGTCACCATATTCTAGAATTGGAAGAATGTAAGCTTTATATATTCTTAATAAAGTTTCTTTTGATAGAAATCTTGTGACCTTAGTCAGTTGATAAGTTCTATATGCAACTGTTTTTAATTGGTTCCTCATGAAGGAGTCATATGTCAATTTTGCATCAAGAATTATTCCCAGGTACTTGTAGGTTGGTACCCTCATCAATGGTGCATCATCTATAGTCAATACAGCGTCTTTAAAGCATTTTGTTGCTCCGAAGCCCATGAATTTTGTTTTTGCAATATTAACAGTTAGCTTATTCTTCTTACACCAAGACACAAACCTATTTATATCTTCCTGCATTTCTAACATATTGTCCTTATCATTAACATTTGTATCCTCCTCTTCTTCTTTTTTTAAAAAAAAAAAAATATTTGTATCAGACTCCTCTGGAGTCTGATACAAACATTTATGACTATTGAGTGAAAATAGAATTTTATCGCAAAAAAAAGTCACTTCTGCCGCCGCTACTGTGACACCGGCCGGTATCAATAAAAAGGTCGGCTGACTTTTCTCCACAACCATTCACTACCGACCGTTCGAGTGAGAAACACAGCAGACAGTCAGACACACAACCGCTCTCTGACGCGTCCTGAAAAAAAAACAAAAAAAAATGTCCAGTAGTAAAAGCAAACTCTTCACAGAAATTCATTTCGACGCTCGACTACAAGGACCCTTTAGTTGTATCATTAGCGGTCCGTCGGGTTGTGGAAAATCGCGCTTGGTGGATCAATTTCTGAGCGACGTGAACAATTTGGTCACGCCGCCGGTGGAAAAGACTTTTTACCATTACGGCGAGTGGCAACCTCTGTTTGAAAAAATGCAAAATCAGTACGGTGTGGAATTCAGAGAAGGTCTTCCTAGCAAAGAGTCTATAGCGGGAGACGTGGAAGTAGCAGAAGACGCTTTACGACCCCACACTCTACTGATATTGGACGATCTGATGAGCAGTTCCAATCAGCAAGTGGTAGCCGACATCTTTACTAAATACTCGCATCACTGGAACGTGAGCGTCATATACATCACTCAGAACCTATTCCAGAAATCACCCGACTTTCGAACTATGAGTCTGAACGCTCACTACATGATCGTTTTCAAGAACCCGCGCGACATGGGGCAAATAGCTAGTCTGTCTCGCCAGGTGTTTCCGTCCAACGCGGCGGCCCTCTCTAGTATATTTACCCATGAACTCAAGCGACCTCACTCATACCTCCTTCTGGACTTCAAGCAGTCAACACCTGACGATCTGAGAATACGCTCCTCTTTGACGTCCATACACTCTCAGCTAGTGTTCGTACCGCTAGACAAAAAAAAGAACAAGAGAAAGCAGTAGCAAAAAAAATGTCTTCTCATCTACTCGAAAGACACTTTGGTACTCTCAAGCACTTAGCTAAGTGCTCGCCAAAGGACTGCTCGCATCTAATAGACTCTGGAAGCGACGATCTGATCGCAGCGTTAAGTGAGATCTGTCACAATTTACTGGTAGGGAACATCCCGCTCAGCGACAAACAACTGGACAAGCTTCGAGAATCGGCTGACGTGTTGAGGGAGGTCGGCAAAAAATCTACGCCCATCAAAAAAAAGAGACGCGTCTTGGTACAAGAGGGAGGTTTCCTCATTCCGGCTCTCATAGGGATGGCCTTACCGCTTATAAAGAGCATTCTCCGTATATGAGACACCTCATTCGACACCTACTCGCCGACAGCACCACCACCACCACCACCACCACCACTACCGCCACCACCAGCGTCATTGCCACCGTCGTCCCCATGACGGACCCAGAGCAGCAACAACACTACAAACGTTTAGCGCTCGTGGATCCTGAGACGCTCTACAAATCATCACGAGCAGGTCTACTTCATCATGTGCCCGCTGCTGCTGCTACTACTAGCGCTGCTACTACTGCAGTCGCTGCTGCTAGTACTTCTACTGCTCCAAACCTTCCTCCTCTTCCTGATGAGCGCACTGAAAAGAACGAGAGTTCCGCTCCTGCCACCGCCGCCCGCCTACCTGCCGACATGGCCTATTACCACAAGCAGGCAGAACAGTCCCTTCATCCCGACGCGGCCTTGCACCAGGTGCTACAGTTTATCTACAGGGACTTGGATTTAGTGTTGAACGACCCCACTTTGGAATCGCGCGAGAAAATGTTGAAATACCGAAGGTTGTTGAATAGATTGCAATTTTTTCTCGCGAATCCCCACAACAGCAACATCTCTTCGTCCTACTCTTCTTCGCCCCCGGCTCACCTCCGTCAGTCTGCTGAAGAGGCCAGCGCGTCCCTACTCGAGCGGTTGGTGAACCAAGTTCCCAAGAGGAATCGCACTCGGACCGTGGCGCTGTACAAACAATTGGAGAAATCCGGTGTGATCAAGTGGAACGAGGACGGTGCGGTGCGCGAGATGTCGGGTCGGAGAATACCACCTGAGCGTCGCATCAACATAGTGGACTTACTGAACGACGCCGCCAGGTTCAGGAAGACGGCGCCCAGACCGGCGGGCTACTCGCCGTTCACGAAAGCGCTGCGCGAAGCAGTTCCCACAGACTCCTTGATCGGAAACCATCTGTATAAAGCGAGCGGACCTGGCCAAAGTTTGGACACACGGCTTGCTGACAGAGGTCGGAAACGACCGAGCTTCGACTCGGAAGAAGGAGAAGCAGCAGCAGCAGCAGCAGCAGTAGCAGCAGCAGACTCTTCTCTCCAGGTGGTGGACGATCAATCCTCTGAAGACGAGGAGGACGACCGTGAACTTTTCCAAACTCCGACTTCCTATAGGAGCGTGCCGCGTAAGAAAAGGAAAGGGCGCAACCGCCTAGCGGCGAGCTCGTCGTTCACGCCCTCAACAAGCCCACCATGGGCAAACCAGTGAAGAGACTGACCAAGAAGGAAAAAGAAAAGAAGCGCGTAGTAGCTAGATATACCGACGTCAAAGCGCCCTCCAGTTTCACTAGCGTGACTAAACTCCAGAAACATCATTTTCGCCACCTGAACCCAGCCGTCATCCGAGATGCTTTAGTGTCGCTGGACGCCTACACTAAACATAAACCCATTCGGAGAAAATTCGCAAGGAACAAGACTATAACCGGCGCAATCGATCAGCAGTGGCAGATAGATCTGATGGACATGCAAGCTTTGGCGTCTCACAACGACCGCTTCCGGTACGTGGTGACGGCGATCGACGTTTTCTCTAGGTACGCGTGGGCCGTTCCCATTAAATCCAAGAGCGGCGCTGATGTCACCGAGGCCTTCCGAGAGATGACAGGCACTGGCGAGAGACGACCGCGCACTGTTCAGACAGACAAGGGGAAAGAGTTTTTGAACAAGATCTTTCAAGATCACTTGAAGAGCGAGGGCATAGAGTTCTTCACTGGCGAGAACGACGACATCAAAGCTAGTCTAGTGGAGCGCTTGAACCGCAGTCTGAAGGAGAAGCTGTGGCGTTATTTCACACACAAGCGCACGTATCGCTACGTAGACTTACTGCACCATGTAGTGTCTTCTTACAATCGCACTCACCACAAGACGTTGAAAATGGCGCCGGCTCAAGTCAGCTCGGAAAACAGCGAAACAGTTTTCTACCGACAAGATCTCCCAACTAACAAACAAATCGACGAAATATGGAAAAAGAAGAAAAAAACAAAGACGTCCGCCGTCGACGTCATCGCTCCGGGTGACAGAGTGAGGATGTTGAGAACTAAAGGCGCCTTCGACAAAGGGTACGAGGGAAACTGGCGCGAGGAAGTGGTCGACGTTGCTAAGACGTTGGGAAGCAGAGGGTTCGAGCTGAAAGACGACAAGGGCGAGGAGATAAAAGGCGTCTTCTACCCGGAAGAGGTTCAGAAGGTGTACAAGAGTCGTTACGACAACAACTACCTGATAGACGAGGTGTTGCGCCGCAAGACCGTCGACGGTAAAGAGTTAGCTTTCGTACGTTGGTTAGGTTACGACGACAAGTTCAACGAGTGGATCCCCGTCAAAAAAAATAACGTAGAAAAAAAAAAAAAAAAAAAAATGAACATCACTCTACCTAGCAACAGCTCTATGGAGTATTATCCTGACAACAGCTTGACGTCTTTCCGAACTCACTTCGACTCGCCGCTCCTTCTGCCCGAAGCGTACGAAGCGGCTCTGACTGAGATCATCCTCCCTACAGAATGGACTAACGTGCACGACGACGACTTGATCATCGTTGTTCCTCTGCGCACCAAAGGTTCGCTAGAGGAGGCGATCCAGGTTTTAAAAGAAACTAAATTCTCCGAAGGAAAAAAACCACAGGTAGACTGGAAGAGAATGAAAAACGCGAACGGTCTGAGCAAGCTAACGTTCAGCTCAAAATTCCCGCTGAACTGGAAGGAAGCGAGCTATGTAACGGTGGAAGAGATATCAGACACGTCGGAAGAGCAGCAATTGAAACCGGAAACAAAAAGGTTCAAGAGAGAGGTCGACTTGAGACAGACGAATGCCGTATACAAGCAGTTCTTGTCCCCGGCGGTGAAGAAGAAGACGATCAGCCATCAAGCAAGACAGATGATCGAAAAGATGGAGAAGGACATGGGAGTGCGCAGTTTCATGCCAAACATATTCGAGATACCTCCTATTTTCACCGGAAGCAACCACACCCTAATCGAGCGCTTGAGTGAGACGTTGCGAGATGACAGACTAGAGGGCGACAGCTTCTTGCTCAAACCGATGCGGATCTTATCGTACGACGCCAAGACGAAACGCGTCACCATCAAACCGCCGAGACACTGTGCTGTCCTGCTGAGTCAGCATCTCGCATGCGTTCTAGGCTTCGGAGAGAAGACGTGTTTCGCGTCGCCGACTACCGGCGCCTACTCGATGGATGTTTACGGGGACGTGCACTCTGTGTACATATACACCGACATGATCCAGGAGAGACGTGTGGGCGACATGCAAGTGCCGCTGTTGCGCTGCGTGGCGGTGGACAGAGGCGGAAAGCGTCGAGGTGGCGTGCAAGCTATCAGTTTTCCCCATTTGGATTATTTCCCCTTGAAATCCAAGAGGTTTACCGAGGTCGGCATCTATTTAAGAGACCGATCCGGTCATTCCATCCCATTCGGTAGAGGCGAGGTGACCGTGACACTTCATCTGAGACCTATTGAGCGCTGAAAGAGAGAAAAATGATGCGTCAACGCGTTCCGTACTTTCCACCCAGGCGCACCGTCGGCAGAGGGTACAGCGATTACTACAACGCGCAGCTGGGCAACGGCGTCAACGTGTACAGCGGGCGCTCTTTCCAGAGCGGGCACGGTTTAGGCGGCGCTCTGTTAGGTCTGATGCGCTCGGCTACCCCGCTATTGAAGTCGGTGGGAAAAACGCTGCTCCGCGCCGGTGTGGGCGTAGCTAAAGATGTGCAGGCGGGTCGGACTTTAAAGAGCAGCGTGAAAGACCGAGGCGCAGGCGCTCTGAAGAGACTGGCGAGTACGGCGTTCTCGGGAGGAAAGACGCCTGTCGCGTCTAAGAAAGGGTCGAAACGTCGCCGGCATTCTCCTCAGACGGGCGGTGGCTCTTGCAAGAGACGTAGAGGGGATGTATTCGACCGGTAAGCGCCTAGGCGTTCAGGTATAAATAAAAAGACTGGAGGCGGCCGGCGTCAGTCTGTCGGCCGCATGAAGAGAGAACACAATGGCTTACGTACACGAGAGCAGTAACGAGTGCGCGCTCTCTGAGCTCGACCTGCACACCGTAGCGCCGACTCAGACTACTATCTTAAAGTCGTCTTTCCTGGGGATAGAAACAAAAAACTCTTTAGAGGATGGAGGTAACATAAATTTCACCATCAACAAGTCGCAAGAGTACACAGACCTGAACGAGAATTACCTTCATCTGGAATGTCAAGTGCTAAAGGACGGAGCGGCGATCGAGGACACCGACGCGGTAGCTCCGGTGAACAACTTGGCTCACTCGCTCTTCAAAGACGTCCAAGTCTCCATCGGCGGTTTCAAAGTGTCTGGCAACACCGAGACCTACCCTTACCGAGCTTACTTGGAAGGGTTACTCAACTACAACAAAGACGTGAAGGACGGCGTCATGAGCGCCCAGGGGTGGCATGAAGATACGCCCGGTCAGTTTGACACGTTGACTGACGCGAATGCGGGGTACAAAGCGCGCAAGAAGCTAATCTCCAACAAGCGCTTTTCGCTGATGGCGCGACTGCACTTTGACCTGGCTCATCAACCGAAGCTCATCGTTGGAGAGACAGAAATCAATCTCACTCTGAAACAAGCGGCGCCCTCTTTCTATCTGATGTGCGCCGCTGACGGAGGCTACAGCTTGAAGATCTACAAAGCAAAGCTCTACGTGCGACGCGTGCTGGTGGCGGACGCTGTAGCGGAAACGCACGAGAGAGCGGTGATAGAACACGGGCCCTTCGACTACCCGGTGAACAGAGTGGAGGTGACGACCTACGCCATCCCTCAAGGTAACAGAGATCACAGCTACACGCACTCCAACACAGGCCAGCTTCCCAAGTCGATGATGATTTGCTTCCTTGACCACGACGCCTTCAACGGTAGCTACACCAAGAACCCGTTCGAGATGAAGCATTACGACATCAGCTCGCTTCAAGTGATAGTGAACGATCAGAAAGTGCCGAACGACGCCTACGTGCCCGACTTTAAGACCAAAGCGGCCGTGAGAGAGTACTTGGCGCTACACACGGAAACGGGGATGTACGAGGGCGCGCGCTCCTGCGGTATTTCATACGAACAATTCCTGAACGGTTACACGGTGTTCCCCCTCGACTTAACCCCAGACAGATCGCACGACGGGTGTCGCGTGAACCTTATAAGAGCGGGTCAGCTGAGGGTGGAAGTCAGTTTCCGCTCGGCGCTACAAGCGACAACAACGGTGCTACTCTACTTGGTGTACGACAACGTCGTCGAGCTGACCCGAGATCGACACCCCGTCACCGACTACCACATGAACTGAAGACAAGACGGCGGTACTTGGCGTATCGTATGAACACGCTTGAAATAAGCAGAGTGTTGAAGGAAAACGTTCACACAAAACATCGTTTCCTGGGCGTTTTCTCTTGTGACACTATTCCGAAGCACCCTATCAAAGACACTTGTTTCGTGAGCAACACAGATCCGCAACATTTACCAGGTCAGCATTGGGTGGCGTTTTACGTGTCGAGCACGGGTGAAGTGTACTACTTTGATTCCTTCGGCTTACCGCCGCTGAGTGCGGAGTTCTTGTCTTTCGTGGAACGCTCTGCTCCGTTCAAGTGGCAAAGAAACCGCATTCAACTACAAGACACTTCTGCTGACACCTGTGGACCTCATTGCGTTCATTTCCTAATTGAAGCATGTCGAACAAGAAACCCCAAGAAGTGCGTCATGCGCATGAGCAAAATCCCAAAGCTGAGCGACCGGGTCGTGAGTCAGAAGCTATCGATGATGCTGTTGTGACGGGTTGTTGCGATGGCGGCCGTTTCATGGAGGCAAAGATTCTCTGCCTTGCCGAAATGGTGTTGGATTTATCCAAAGTCGTGCAATGTCTATTGGAGAAAAGTCGTCCGGGGTGTGGTGGTGCGAGTGACGGCGGCGTGAGACTTTGCGGCCTGTTGAGTTGCTGCAAATCGAAGAAGCAAGCTAAAAAAGCATAAACTTGTGTGTTTTTTCTGATTGAAAATGAAAAAATAAAGAATAAAATGAAAAGAAAAGAAATTATCTTGTTGTGTTTTTATTTCTATATATAAGTTACATAACTTTTTTTTGTTTGTTTGTTTACAAACAGTCACGTGTCACGTGGTGTTGTTTACAAACAAGAAAGCCACGTGGTGTTGTTTACAAACAAACCCTAAGTAGGTCACGTTACCCTAGTTACCAGAATGCCGGCTTCTGATTGGCTGAGCCTAAGTAGGTCACGTGACGTAAGTAGGTCACGTTACCATGGTTACCAGAATGCCGGCCTCTGATTGGCTGAGAGCTTCTAAGTAGGTCAGTAGGTCACCCAGAATGCTGGCTTCTGATTGGCTGAGAGCCCTAAGTAGGTCACGTTACCATGGCAACGGGTCACGTGACCAAATGGAGGCCTCTGATTGGCTGCATGTCGATTGAGTAATAAACAGTACTTAACTATAGTCCCGTTCCGATACATACTATACTACTATCACTCAACAGAGTTTCCATCATAGCTTCAAATGTGGCCGGGGCGTTGCATAACCCGAAAGGCATCAGTTCAAACTGATACAGTCCAATGTGACTCGTAAAAGCCGTTTTCTCTTTATCCTCCTCCTTCATCCCGATCTGCCAATACCCGGACTGCAGATCAAGGGTGCAGAACCATTGGTTCCCACCCAACGAGTCCAGAGTCTCATCAATTTGGGGGAGAGGATATGCATTCTTCTTGGTTACCCCATTCAGGCGCCTATAATCGATACAAAATCGGATAGACCCATCCTTCTTAGTAACCATCTGAACCGGACTGGACCAGGGACTAGTGCTAGGCACTATCACCTTCTGTTCCAGCATGGTTTTCACTTGTTCTTCAACAACAGCTTTCTTACCCAACGGCAAACGTCGGTAAGGCATTTTGAAAGGCTGTGCATCTCCAGTATTGATAGAATGCAACACTTTGTCGGTTCGGCCTAACGGCTCCCCCTCCACTTGCCATGCATCCTGATACTTCACTACCAGCCTCCTTAGAGAATCGAGATCCATCCGATCCGTCAGATCCGTTTCGGATATCATTTTCTCGAGTCCCTCACTCAACGGGGTCGGAGAAGGGTCACCCTTCATGCTCACCTGTCCAGCGGACACTATGGCCTCACTGGTGAACACCTTCCCCAACACTGTATCTTTCTTAAGATACTGTGGTTCCAACCCGGGGTTGGAAACCGGCACTACGGTCCAAGCACCATCCCCCACCAGGGTATCCATGCCCGTCAGACCGATGCTTCCCAACATGGCCACATCCGGTTCCACAACTGCTTCTTCCTCTCTCCTAAGCCCCTTGCTTCGGACCAGCACGTCACACGTCTGTCCGGGAGGAATCTTAACAGTTTGGACCACCGTTGCCACTGTCGATACTTGTCGGAGCACACATTGCTCCACCGCACGGTACGGGTGCTCTATTCGGAGTACCCCTGTACCAGGATTCAGGACCGCGTCATACAACGCCGAAAAATCCAACCCCAGTATACCGTCGTCTGCAATATCCGCAATTGTGGGAGAAGCCACATACTCCTTCCCTCCAATCCGGACCGGTATGAACGCGCGCCCATACGTCTGCATACTTGACCCATCGGCCGAACAGGCGTTTACCCTCGTTTTGAAGTTATCACGACTGTCCGGCATAAGAGCATAGAATTTGGAGGAGATAAAGGAGTGGCTGGCTCCCGTATCTACTAAAAATTCGCCCGCCCTACCGGCCACAGTAACAGACACATACCACCGCCTCCCCCCCAGCGGAGACGGGTTTACAGTGAAGCGTTTGAAATCCTTCGGAGCAGCCAGATCAAGGCCATGTTTCTTCAAATGGTCGAAACATGGATGATCCGGGGAAAGCTGGGTACTCCCTACCCACACGGTGTCTGTGACAGCCGCAACTTCCTCGTTCCTATCCGTAATGGGCCTCCCTGCCTCATTGCCGGGCAACTGATGGACTGGAATGTTAATCAGGCCGGCATCCGAGCCCCTCAGACTCGAAGCCACCCCTGATTCCCTTCCTGTCTTCTGAATTTCACTAGGCTCTACCTCTCTGGTATGTTGGCGTACTTCATCTCCCGGGGTTGTCCGCTCGCCTTCTCGGACTACCCCCTCTAGTTTCCCTCCTTTCCGGGAACTTTCGGACTCGGAGCCGTACACTCCGCGGCAAAGTGACCGATCTCTAAGCACCTATAGCACTTAGCGGTTCTCCGATTGATCTTCCTTCTGTTAGGCTGTGTAGCCCCCTGAATGGAAGTCGTCATCTTCTCAAACAGCGCTGTGAAAAACGCTGCGTCCATCACCGGAGCCTTCGGCTCTGGTGACTCCCTTTTTGGAGGGGGGTTTCCACCCCCTTCCGGCTTCTTACTCTTCCACGGCGGTTTAGAGGAATTTCCATTCCTCTTGAACTGAGCCGCTGAAGCTATCGCCCCCTCCTCATCACTGCCCGAACCATCAGACTGTTCCGGAGAACATTCTATAATGGCCGAGGCCCGGGTAGGCATCCGGTCCCCTAACAGTGACTTTTTGAGAGCATGTATGTCGATGGCCTTAAAAAGGTCATCTAGTGACGTATCTGCTCTCCACGTGTCATACACCGTTTGTTGTATGTCTGGGTCTCTCAGTCCGGCAACGAACTGAGAGAACAATTCCTTAGAAAATAAGGCATCATGGATTCCTGAAGCAGGGTGTACCTTCTTCAGGAGTCTCATCAATGCAAGTCCGAAAACCCTTGGAGCTTCGTTCTTGCCTTGCACACGCTTCTTAAAAGCGACCATCGGATCGATCCGTGCGGAATCTCCGTACAGGATGGTTCCGATTTCAACGAGCTGTTTGAAAGTTCCGCGGGGTCCGCATTCCTCTTTCCACTGCTCAACTGCCATGAGACCATCTCCCATGCGTAATCCCTTACAAACGTACGGGATTGCATCCTGTTGGTCCCACCCGCTGAGGTTTATATCCTCAACGGTGGCTCCCAACCAATCTTCCCAAGAATTCTTCTGCCAGTAGGGAAATGGCTCGCTAGCTATGCGTCTAGCAGCATTGGACGAACCTCTAATTTTAGAGGTTATCGCCAGACATTTAGAAATGGATGCTGATGCGTCCTTTTCCGCACCTACATTGTGCAATCCGATCCCCGCTATTGCGGGATTCGTATCGTACAATTCTTGCAATTCTGTACTCAGCATTGTTCTCCTGGGAGCCTTCCTCGGACTCTTCGTACCAGGAGTCGCCCCCGGAGTAGCACCCGTGGTTGGCACACTATTCTGTCTGTCCAGAAAAGCCTGGTAGGTCCCATACGACACTATGTCCGTAGTGGGGTCCACGCCCTGTCCGAACCACCAGTTCTTCTCCTGATCAGTCATATACTGACACTGCTGGGCCAGAGCAAGCAATCGTTGATGTTCTGACTTCTCTTTCTCCAACTCCTTGGCCTGCTTCTCAGCCTCCTCCTCCTGCTGAGCTTTTTCCAGTTTAGCTTTAGCAGCCTCTCCGGCAGCTCGGAGCCCTTCCTTTCGAGCCCTCAGAACCGCCGCTTCCTGCTCCGCTAACTCCTCTGCGAGAGCAGCGTTTTCCTTCATTCGTTTCTGTTGCTGCTCTAAAGCAGCCTGCTGTTTGCGATACACGTCTCGCCTTTCTATTTCCAAGTTTTTCTGCTCCTGGAACAATATGTTTGCTTGGCATTCTCGCCATTGCAACAAACTCGAAGGAGTCAGGTCGGTTTTCGCCGCCTTATCCTGTTCGGCCGCTTTTTTTAAGCGTACCGCGTCTAGTTCTTGCTCGTCCACTCTCAACTGCGATCGTGGACTCCGAACCAACTCCGACAATGGTCTTCCCCTGCCTACTGAGGCTAGACCGGTCGGGGCTGTAAATACCTGTTTTGGTATCGGACGGATACCACTGATCCCTACCCTCGGTGAGGAATCACCCCCCCTGCCTCTGCCCCTGGATCGTCCCACTCGGAGTGGTCGTCCCGGTGTCGAGGTTGACAAGGCAGGTTCAATGGTTACTCCACGTCCCATAGGCTGATTGGGAGTGTCTGTAAAGCTCATGTAATGGAGGCCTTCCGGACTACCATTGTCTGCAGATGCGAATGAGGTACTGCTGTCGTGCATACTTTCTCGCGTCTCCGATAAAAACTGTTGTAAAGCAGCTCTTTTTGCTTTCAGAATGTCGCACTCCGTCACTAGACTTCGGCGGACCTCCTGTAAGTCCTCTGTGTCCTGAACAATAGCTGTTCGGGCCCCTTCTGCTTCATGCATTACAGCGTCTCGAGCTGCGCAAATATGGTTCAGCTCCGTGTTTGCCTCGACAAACTCGGACCGGATCCCTCGTAGGTCCGCTTCTTTCTGATCGTATTCCGCTCGGACTCTGCTGAGGGATTGTACCAGCTTTTCATTCTCCTCCAACAAGGTAGACAGCCTTGCGTCCTTTTCCTTGATCTTGGAAGCTCTGTGTGTGACTGCACCTTCCAATGCAATCAGACTGCTTTTCCATTCATTGGATTGCTTCTGAATGGTCAACAATTCCATTTGAGCCATCTGTACACGTTCCTGCACTCGGGCTTCTCTCATGTCGTCAAAGCGACGCTCCTCCAACAGGGCAAACCTCCTCGGAGTCGGCGCGGCTGACCTTGACCCACCAACGTTGAACAAGGACAAGTTCATTTCTTCCAATGAGCGGCTCATTATGGTAGGACCCCTGGGTCCTCGTGCTGCGTCTGTTCCGGATGGAACATTCGCCCTACTGTGGGTATCTGCCTCATAACTGGCATCTAGCCCCTCCGGTGACAAGGCTGCTGCCTCATCAGGAGACCTCGCTGCTCTGTCCAGAGCCCGAGGTCTGTGCTACTGCACAGGCTAACCTGCGTTTCACTCAGAACTGGTCACGGCACCAGTGTAATAAACGATACTTTGTATCTTTATGATATTGGTAGAGTATCAATTAAAGAACAAAGTCGACACAGTTCGGATCAAGTGTTACAGGTTGCAATATCAGGTTTATTCAGAGAACCTAGACAAGCAGTCACTAAGTGTGCGAACTCCCTATAGAGTTCGGAACGGGTCAGTAGGCTAAGCAGCCGATATGATCACAGGGTCTCCTCTGCCAGCGTGGCTCAGAGTAACCGACGAGTACCGTCAGATGCCGGGTATATATAGGCAGCCAGCCTGCGCGCGCACACGCAGACCGGAAGCCTATAGCGACCTCTGTCCATACCCCAAGCCCGGGGTAGGTGTCGCCACCTACCGTCGGACTGAAGGGTCCGGACTGAGCTCGCAACACAGCATCCAACAGCACTCGTCATATAACAACCCCGTATAACCCTAGCCCCTACACTTCAAAGGGCCCGCGCGCGCGCCGATTTCCGACCCTAAGGGGGGGGGGTAAAAAATTTCGACCCGTTGACCGGGGGGGGGGTGAAAAAAATTTCGCGCCCTCCGCGCGGAAAACCACCCCCCCCCCCTGTTGTTAAAAAATGATCACTCCCTAAATGCAGCTGGTGCATCTAGTTAGCAACTCAGTCTCAGAGGAGTTAACCCTTTAAGGTGGGTCAATATGATGCCATTTCCGTTCACTGCGCAGTTTCCTGCGCATGTACATTCTCTAGTTTGACCATAGATCACCAGGGGACCTTTGTATAATATTGGAACAAGTTATATCAAATTGTCCTAAAATGAACAAAGGTGTTGCCTGACCGGGGCGAGAACCATCAACCTTTGGATATGAAGGCATGCATTCTGCCACTGTGCTATGGAGTCTGTGGTGGTGGCTCTCATTCAGAAGTCATACATAACTAGCCTTTAGTATATTTCTATTTCTTTTTAGCTTTTTTTTTTTATGTACAAAAACTTTAGAAATATGCCCGGGACCATATGTTCAAAAGCAATTCTCTAGAGAGAGAACATTAAAACCTATATCCTGAGAGAGTTATATAGATATTTAGCTACTTTTCAATACTATTTTATGCACATATGTGGCAAAACACTATATACTCCTATTATATGGAACATTGACTTATTAAAGCCAGTTAAGGCTTGAATATCTCAGAAAACAGCCACGGACCCTCCTATTTTCTCAGCTTTGTTGGAAAGTGTATGCTATTATGGTCTTATGGCAAAAACGTGATGAAAATCTAGCTACTTTTACACCAAGGGATTGACTCACCTTATTAAACCCTTTTAGACTAAGTTTTCACAAAATGAAAGGGTGACATATTTTTTGGTCCTACAGTACAATCTCATTACAAACATACCGGTGATGAGATTGTACTGTAGGGTCAATTAAAAGGATTCACAACTTGATAGGTTTCCCCTGTTTTTGATGTAACCTATTTCATCACCAATAAAATTGGTAACTTCTCATAGCTGAAGTCTGACACCTATGAGATGTACGGCTGGATAGGCCTTTCTCTTGACTGATAATAAATCTGGGTGATAACCAATAAACAGTAATAGTTGAAATGTCACTCTCTAAGAGGGGAGTTTCATATTAACAGTATCTGTGAGGCACAGCTTCACCAAAATGATGGCCTGGGTTATCGTGACATCAAAGAGTAGTATATCCCTTATGGTGACATATGTGTACCATATTGTAAATATTACAGTGAGGCGTGACACGTAGAATTATGAAGCCACATGTAGGCCTAATTGTGATTATTCTAGAACTCACCGTGAAATATGCCACTCCCTCTGCGCCATCAGCTGTGCCCACTACCTTCTTTTTCGCCCAGGCGGGCAGGAATCGCTCAATGTAGGGGTACATAAACTTGTGAAACACCCACATTAGGACTGGGATCAAGAAGCACGGACAACACACCATCCTGACCGAGTCCAGGGCCGAATTTAATGTACACAGGGTGAGATGGAGCCTGTTTATATGAAAGCTGCCACCCCAAACACCCAGATGGCGGTCTGCGCGCCGACCACGCCCCCTTCTGGCGGCCGGCCGCAGCAACAGGAAGTGGGCCTCTGCACAGGCGCAGCGCGCACCTACAGCAACTTCCGGGCACTGCGGCAGTGTGTTGATCTGGCAACTCAGGATAGTACGATTTGTGACACAGGATCCCTTCCTAAGTTGTAAGTTGGCGATATGTTGTTCCTGTAGGTGTTTTTGTCACGTAGAACCAGCCCAGAGTGCACAGGGCGTGCTGTGTATCGGGGTGTGGAGGTGGGGGAGGGGGGAGGGGCGACGCAGGGGCTGACAATCTGTCACCGCTGCCACACTCCACACTGCCCAATCCACCACCACCATGTCAACAATACCAGACCGGGGTAGACTATTGTTGACTGACCTAGATGCAGCTCTAGATGTCAGTTTGGTGCAGCCCCTATCGTGTAGTAAAATGGCAGTGTCATATCAGCAGACTGCAGTGGTAAGCCAAGCCCAATGATGTACAATGATCAAACCTCAGTCTAACTTGACAAAATTCAATCAATGTGAATAATTCAATTGTGATTGTGAATTACTGTGATGCCACGCCCACACTGCCGCTGGACACAGGCACATATGCATTTGAACAAGTTCACGATTCGATGGCTCTATTTACAAGTGAGATATGCCTGTCTAGACTCTAGTGCTGATCAGTCTCAGAGGTTCTACTTCTAAACCTACACAGTAGTTAGGACTGCAGGTTTAAATGCATCTGGCATCTGCCCTTGGCCTTTGTGTTTGTCATCATGATGCATAAATGCAGGCACGATTAGTTGTGTAGTTTTGGGTTTATTGTACATACATACATAGACATAATCTTGCATCATTCATGTCGATCCTTTGGGAATGTAAAAACCAAGCGAGCCTACTGATAGGAGGTGTGTGTGTGGGGGGGGGGGGTGCTTCGATTGTAGTTTAAGTCACCATATCGATTTTAAGAAATGACCCATGCTCCTCCTATGTCACCATGACACCATCTATTTTGTCTGCCATGTCACTATTCCCCTATAAAAAGGTCCATGTCCCCATGTCGGATTTAGGGGTCTAGAGCCATCCAAGTAGCCTCCTAAGCCTAAGGTCAGCATAATGCATGAATGCAAGAAAGGAAAAATTCACATACATATATTCTTTAATGTATACCTGGTGTTTGAGTTTGGGTTTAAGATTGCTGTAGATATCTAAACACTACCGGTATATGCAGTATATGGAGCTTAAATCCCAGCTGAAATGATAAACAGAAATGCTTCTACCATAGCCTAGGACTATACGTATACGAATGTCACCTCTAGAGATCTTCAGCTTGTCGCCCTTAACCCTTTAATAATAGACTTTAAAGGATGACATAATGCATCATGCCCTTGGTTGTGACATACATGAATGCAGCCCTGGTGTGTACCTCGCCAGGGCTGCATTCAACTCAAGCATCATGCTGACCCTACGGGTTTGAAAAACTCCCGAGGGATCTGCATGATACAACAATGCAGCATCGGTGAATTACTCGCTTGGGTCGTATTGGTGCATCATGAGGACAAATTAGGGGTGACACTTGACAGGCCAATCACAGTTGTCGCGCATTATTGATCAGTTTCCCTTAGGGGTAAAACTGATCCGACAATTGTAGTGATACGTCCCATTGGGTTTTTGACTCAGCCGTACCCTCCGGCTCCATAGAATTTGCATTTGGGGACAGCCAAGTCTGCATGAACCATAGCTACAACCAGTTAAATTGATACACACATAGGAATAATTATGAAAATAGTTATATCTCTCTAAATGAGATCAACAGTGTCTTATACAAGTACCATGGTCTGATGTATCATCATAGTGAAGACTGAAAATCGTTAGCGCCCAATTAGAATACGGTATATGCATAGAAGTTAGATCTTAATTTCTTAACCATAGATGCTATAACCTGTTTAAGGGCCCGCATACCATAAAGCTTCTCATCAAAACTGCACACCACGTCTAACCTGCACCTAGACTTTGAGGAAAGTCTGTAAGGGAGTGCTCATTTTTTAACAACAGGGGGGGGGGGGTGAGATTTCGCGAGGAGCGCGCGAAACTTTTTAACCCCCCCCCCCAAGAAGGGTCGAAATTTTTAACCCCCCCCCCCCCCCCGGCAGGCCGAAAATCGCGCGCGTTCGCGCCCCTTTGTAGCATAGTAATGCGCGGGCTTTTTCCCTCAAAACAGGTTGAATTTTTTTGACCCCCCCCCAAGAGGGGTCTAAATTTTTTACCCCCCACCCCAAATCCACCACCCCCTCCTGTTGTTAAAAAATGAGCACTCCCTAACTCACACCTTTGGTCTGATTTTGCTCTGAATTTAGTACTGTAGTAAACTTCTCAGGTTCATCATATAACCCGCACTCCGAACTTTGCAATTTTGTATAATCCGCATCTACATAAATTTGTTGTGATGAAACATGATTTAAGCTTTCAAAAAATTCATATATTGGTCATGCTTGACCATTAGAGTTGGAAAACAGAACGTTCATTAATTTACCGATTTCTTTTTTAATTTCAGGAAATCTTACAAGTAGAGACAAGTACACTACCATGGCTTCCCTCTAAGTAGCCAGAGCTGCATTAGTATGGCGTGAGAGGGGACCTCAGTGCCTGAGGAGACCACACCACAATGTGTCAGACTGACACCCACACCAGTACATCGTGTTGATACCAGGGGGTGTTACAGGCCTGTTGGGGGCTGCAGTAGGGAGGGTGTGTAGGGGATGCACCAGCACCCGTGTAGTTTGCTGCACCATACGTAGAGCTAATTCTGTCGTCGTGAAAGACGCGGGGACGACGCGATCATGTTTTTCCGTAAGCTGCTGGGTAGCAGCGATGCGAAGGGGGAGGAGAAGAAGGGGGTGACGCCGCCCGGCATGCAGACCATGGGCGCCAACCTGCAGCGCAAGTTCGCCAAGGGAGTGCAGTATAACAGTAAGTACTGCAAGAAAAAATTATTGTAATTTAAAAAAATATATAAGCCAGATTTTCTCCTATTAGATTTTTGTTTGTTCTCTGGGATTCAGGGGTGAAAGTCTTATTAAAGCTATTCCCTCATATCAAGGTTTTCTTTATGTTGCGAAGAAATTCACTGATGGAAGTCTTTAAGTTTTTCCCTGATTTCAAGTCTTTCTTTTTTTTGATTTGTGAAGACCTGTACTTTAATAGCTATAGAGGACCTTTATTCCGAGGCCTCAATTTGAATATTTCAAGATTTTTTTAGACTAGTACCTTTCATCCCTCGAGTAATTCCAAGCCTGATATAAAAATATGGCAACTCCATACAAATACAGAAAAAAAGTTAATCATAAGCTTAGACAAAATTCTTAGATTTGAATTACTTAATAGGTGTATACTTTTGACTTTGTATATGAGTTAGTTTTGTTGACTTGAATCATAAACCATGAACTTGTCTCACTATTTTTAAAGATACACAACCACCTCAATCGACCCAAAATCAAGTTATGAAATAAACCCAATGTAGACTTCCATTAGTCATTTCCTTATGAATTGACAGGCCCTTTAGGCTTTATCATATGATATTCATTTGTTATTAAACATAAATGAAATACTGAGGGCTCTCTGGTAGACATGAATTCACTGTAAGAGCATATGTGTTTTGATTGTTCATAATGCACCCCTTGCTGGTTTCCATTTCTGGTGGCACGCAGTTATATTTTTTGCATGCTATTATGGTCATATTTACAGATTAAAAGAGAAATAACAGACTCCAAATTTCTGATATAGACTTACAGGCACTTGGTATATGGAAACAAGATGAAAATGAAAAATCACCCAAAATTAGCTTGTAATGTATTTTTAACGTACTTGATAAACTATGGAGTAGATTTCTCACTGAATGGAATACAAGCGCGAAAATTAACGGGGTAGATCTTTAATGTATTGCTTGCCGCTTGTAATGAAGAACGGTTAAAGATGGGTTCGGGGCTAATGCAAGGTTGATTTTCTGTTTTCCATTTCTTTGTGTCCGTGATGCATATATAAACATGTGTGTAACTTTTTAAATCATTTTGATACTTGTAAATGCATCAAATACAGAGAAAACCATGGTATAAGGAACTCATGCGACCCGACAGTATTCCCCCTGCAGCCCAGGTGGGGATACGCAATGTTAAAGCATATGGAGATTATTGATAGCAGCTCGGTCATGCCAACTGTGGCAACCATTGAAACTATCCTATATATCCCTATTTTTAGCCTTTTAGATGGTTCACATAATATAGAAATGTACATCATGTACAGTCAACTCCCTCCTTACGGCCATCCCTCCAGTGCGGCCACCCCGCCATTAAGGCCATTTTTGGAAAGTACCAACAGTTTTTCTCTTTATTTTAATGTAAAAAGCCACATGTATATGGACAATCGTTTAATGTATTATTACGTTTGAATATGCTGTTTGTGAGGATAGTTATGCCCCAAAGCAGTAACTCCTAACCCATCTTTAAATATGAATTAAAAATGAATTAATAACCCCCCCCCCCCCCCCCCCTGTTGTCGTGCAGTGAAGCTGATCCTGAAGGGTGACCGTAACGTGGGTAAGACGTGCGTGTACCTGCGGCTACAGGGACAGAAGTTTAAGGAGGAGTACATCCCGACCGAGGAGATCCAGGTCAGTGGTGAACCAGCTTTAGTTTGATACCAAACATATAGGGTGCCCCGTGCATGAATAGAGAAGGTGGGGAAGGGTATAGTGCCATCTATTGACCTCTTATGAAACGGGTAGGATTTGGAGAAACCACGGGGGAAAAAACAAATACAAAAAGCCTGTATTGTTCCCAGGGGAGTTATGCGATATACATATATGGCTAGATTAGATATCAGGTGCATATGTTACCGTAATGGCTCGTTTAAGCGCAGGGGTCTCAATTAAGCGCAGGTCTCGTTTAAGTGTAGGTCTAGGACCCCTCTGAAACCCAAAATCTCTCTCATAAGCGCAGGTCCCTGTATAAGCGCAGGGGGTAACTACCCAGGGGGCCAAAAGCCCATATTGGAGGTTTAGGGTGTTGGCTCTGCTGTAAAAGGTTGGTGCATTTTTTCAATGACTTGGACCCATGGGGAGTTGATTCCACCTGGCCAACCTTTTTGGAAATCCACACAGGGCATACGGCAGCCATTTTGAATATTCGGGATGGTGAGAATATAGATAATCTATAAAGACGGATATCTCTGCTTCTAACTAACATAGAAATACAAATTTTGATTCAAAATATGCATTTTTGAGGTCAGGAAATGCGATGGAGAAGTTTCCAAGTAGGTCAGTGGCGGCCATTTTGAATTATTAAGGATATTTACAATAAAACATGCCTGAAATCTGTAAATATCTGCATCTAATTATCATAGAGACTCAAACTTAAGTTAAAAATGTATATTTGTGAGGCCAAGGAATGCAATGGAGTACTTGTCAAGTAGCTCAGTGGTGCCCATTTTGAATTATTAATGAGGTTTTCATTAAAATGTGTCTCAATTATCAATAATCAGATAATCTTGCACATAATATGTCGAAATTGATCATCTTAGAGATACATCCTGAAGCTAAAACTATACATTCATGGGTCAATGGATTCATTGGTGTCATTGTTTAGAAAATAGTAAGCAGCCTTTTTGGATTCATAAGAGGTGAGTGATGAAACAGTGCCCAGTATTTTGTTGTGCATGGGAATCAGGGGTAGTGGTTCCACCCTAATAGCCACACTCTGTGATTTTAGTTAACATTAAGAAACACACTTAGATCAAAAATAAATGTTTTTGATATCAAGGCATCCAATGATTCCATTTCCCAGTATACTAGGGACAAATGTGACTATTATCAATAACTCCCAACATCCTCTGTTAATGGTATGATTGGAGCATCAATATAGTTCTCGCATACACAATGTCAGAGAGATTGGCTGGATATCAGAAGCAGACAATATGGTGCCATATATTATCACAAGACGGGACCACAAATATGGACTCTTCCTACCCTGGTGACAATAAATACATTACCATTTTTACCACACCTTTTGAAAGATTTGTTCAATATAGACTTCACTGTCAGGGGCACTCACAGAAAGCACAATGGCCTGTCACATGATATGCTGTTAGAAGCTTTATGTGTACAAGACAAATCCTCTGGCTTGAGTGGCCAGCACCAAGTAGTTATAAACATGGCAGGATTAAGGACATTTAGGATGCAACTTCAGCAGTAGAGCAGTACTAGATCAACCTTTCATTGATAAAGCATGATCAGTGGTCAAAAATCACATGAGTGATCCTTTCAGATAAAGGTCTCTGATCTTCTAAACATTGATTCTGCTAAAAGAATTACCTTAGAAATGTCTGCATGCCTGACATAGGTTAAATAACTTTAAACAGGACTGAAGAATTGTTCCTGAAATGGGTGGAACTATCCTGACTTCCTCAGCTATCCATTTATGATACATATGCAGAGGTCCAATCTTACCTGGGGCTTGCAAGTCAGCTACCTGCCAAAATGTACCATGTTCCCAAGAGGTTCTCCTCTAGGTGGCACCCCATTTCACTTATATTTAATGATGAGGGACCTATTGGCTCTGGGCAGTCCTACTCCAAAGACTATAGAGTGAGAACATATGGCTCTTCCTATTGGGTACTTAGATCATTTCCCAATAACCTATTATACTTTGAATGAACTAAATACTAGTGGTGAAGTACCACAATTGTCTATGATAGTTGTTCTTTCAGGCTGTAATCAGTCTCAGATATAGCCATAAAGCCATACTCAATGCAGCGATAAGGACCGAATGCAAAATAAAATTTGGTCCAGATACAATCAGATAATATCAGACTAACTGCTATGATATTCAAATGATATGAAGATGTTTAAACCCTTGATGTACACTGTAAAAATATTCCGTTGAATATACGGAGAATCAGTGTAAAATTGTACGGTGATTCATCATAACATATGATTACGGTGAGGCAATGTAAAATCAATCAATTTTACTTTGAATATCCGTAATCCAGTACAGTGAAACACCGTTTATTTTTACAGTGAAACACAGTTTATTTTACGGTGAAGCTACATTTAATTGATTTCAGTTTTATCACACCAGGTGGCAGTTTGGTTCATGAAGAGATTTTCCTAGATGCTAGGAACACCATTTTTGTGGTGATAAAAAAAATATATACAGATACAGCTGTAAAGTTTGCTCTGTAGCCATCCTAGAGTGACTTCTGCTCATGGACTGGTATTACAAAGTGTCATGAAGCATTCTATAAGGCTTTTATAGACTAATTCCTAATGATTAGGTCTGAAGTCCTGACACTAAGATGATATTGCTGATTGGCACCAAATTGGGTTTGGAACCATATTGAGCATCGAGTTAGGTAAATGAACTGAATAACACTGGGACAAATCAGTTAAATTACACAAAATACCATTACAATAATTGTTTAGGCACTGAATCAGAATACAGTGATGTTTTGTTTTCTGTTAAAATAACGGTGATTCACAGTTCCGTAGAAATAACGGTGACTTTGGGAAAAACGGTGACCGTGAAAATAACGGTGAAAATCCGGCACCCAGTGGTGCCAGTGAATCTCCGTTATTTTAACGGTACTGAGATTCACTGTTAAAAAAATTTATAACGGAGATTTCTTGTTCAAAAATAGCGGTGACAGTTCCGTAAAAATAACGGTGACTTAGGAAAAAACGGTGACCGTAAAAATAACAGTGAAAGTCCGGCACCCAGTGGTGCCAGTGAATCTCCATTATTTTAACGGAATTTTTTTTACAGTGTAACAGGTCAATTATATTCTGTATTCAAGATATCAATAGTACATCATACAAAGTCCACCTATCACAGGTAGTAACCTGGTCAGCTATTGCTACCTATGCCTGAACAGGGCAACATCCTACTTAGCCTTGACCAGTAAACCCCCAAGGAGGATCCTGTCTTTAAAGATTGGTTAGGAGCAGACTCAGTGTCAATTTTCTATTTTCCAGTTATTTGTGTCCATAATGCCTATACAAATGCACACATCACTTTTTAAAGCATTCTGATAATTATGAATGCATCAAATTAAGAGAAAACCATGGTCTGAGGATCTCAGGGGACCCATTACTAATCCCTCTGCAGCCCAGATTGTGTTATACAATGGTATAGCCTATGGAGATTTCTGATAGTGGCTCCCCAGCTAACAAGAAACGTTTTCCAAACGTTTGCAAACGTTTCTATCTGGTTTGGAAGAAAACGTCTGGAAAGAGTTACACCAAAACGTTTTTGTAGAACGTTTTTTAAACGTCTTGAAAAGGTTTGCAGAAGGTTTGCAAAAGGTTTGCAGAAGGTTTGGTTTGGTTCATTGTTACATGTACACTAAAAGTCAGCCAGAGGATCGAACTCAGGACCTTTAGATTGGCAGTCCCAGGCTCTCCTGCTTGGGCTAACAATGCCTTTAGTATAGCCAGGCTCAAAAAAGACATAGCAGTGATAAAAGTATAGCCTTTGTCTGGGTCAAATAGGGTACATTGGATTTCCTAAAGGGTTAAGGGGAAGGGGGATTCCTTTGCATTGTTAGGTCCCTGCTTTACAAGGTGAGATACTACAGGAGGAGAGTGATGGGTGTATACATTTCTGGGGTATGCATTAAAAGTAATGGGCTGAAAAGATGGGAACATAAAAATCTCATCTGATCAATTCAAGAATGTTATCATTATCAGTGTACTTATAAGTACTATAAATTTTGGCATTTAGACCTAAACACATTTGGCTAATTGGTGGCATATTTGGCTTATAAAATCTATGCAAATTCACCATATTGGCTAACAGAAAATATGTGCAAGCATTATCCCAGTCTATAGTCTGCCCTTAGTGTGGAATCTATATTCAAGAGGCTATGTAGGCTTATACTAGGGACCTTTAGCAAACCCTTCCTAGCTCATAAAACGCAGAAGCCATATGGTACATTTGCAATGAGCTACCTCGGGTTTGCTAAAGGTCCCTCATATATTGCTCACCCTGTACACTCTCACATTCCATTCGAAAATAAAATATATAACTGCTATTGTAGAGAAAGGCTGTGTCTATTTATTAAAAAAGTATGTATAATATCTGAATGCCAAAGAAATGTGTACAAATATTATAACCTTATAAATGTTCTACAAGGCTTAACCGAGTCTAGAACCCTAGGGTCTACACATGCTCTATTGAAGAGGTGGTAGTGGGCCTACCAGTACTGAGAGCTATACTTGTACCACATTGAGACTAAAGGTCCCTAATATAACCACAACAGCTTGGCTAAGGCCATCATAGGTGCGAAGCACATGGGCACATAAGGGACCTTTAGCAAACCCTACTTATCTCATTAAAAGCAGAAGCCACATGGTAATATGCATTCATAAGCTACCTCAGGTTTTGCTCACCCTGCACCCTCTAACACCTGTTAACATATATATGTCAAGTATAGATTCAACAGGGACTCGACCTTTCAGTAGAACTACTACCACCTCCTCAATAGAGCAGGGGTAGAGTGTGAGACTTACATGCAATAGATCCTGGGTTCTAGGCTCGATTAAGCCCTGTATAACATTTTTTTATCCTAGGTTTAGCATAGTGAGAACCATAAAACTATACACTATTTGGTCAGATTTTACACTAGACTTGCTACTTATTCATACCTATACAGTTTGGTTATTTTCTATGGAAAAAAACCGTTAAACAAACGTTCATATAACGTTACAGACAAACGTTTGGCTATAACGTTATAAAAACGTTATTTAGTGTCAACGTTTTTACGTTAAAAAAACGTTCTATATACGTTTTTGCAAACGTTTGCAAACCTTCTACAAACGTTAAATCCTGGTAATATAAACGTTTTTTTGTTAGCTGGGTCTGTCATGCCACCAATGGCAACAATAGGAACTCTCTTATGTATCATTATTTTATGCTTTTCTGTGTGTATTTATGTTATGGAAAATTGTAAAATACATAAGGGATGATTTTTGAATGTGCTATAAGTAGTTATAGACCATTTAGAGTGAGACACCCAGGCCCATTGAAGGAGAAGGCTTGGGGTGGTTGGAAAGTCAGGGTCAGGTCACAAAGTCACTTTTTGGGCCCTTTATCCTACTCTCAATTTTCTCCACAACCAGGTCCCTTAAATTTTGCCCCAGAATGAAAGTTGTCTTATAAACAGCTAATGTTGCAAGGTCGCTTTTAATCAATCTCCATGCACAAGAAGTGCCAGCTCTTCCACCACTATGCAGTTTTCCATCTTCAAGTTCTCTAGTAGGCTACAGAGACCAAAATCTTTGAGTAATCCTCCTCAAATTGAAGATGCTTTTGAGCATAACTGAAAAGGTTGTGATTAGCAGTCATTATTTTTCCAATTAAAGCACCTGTAATCCAATGTCTATCACCTTTCAGATGGTGACTGTAAATGAACAAAGATATGATCAAGGAATTGTTCCTGTCATAAAAAGGCGACCCATTCTCCATTGCTTCTCACTGTCTCAAAATGATGGAGACATCAAGTGGATTAGTTGTTTATTGATGGAAGTAGATCGTCACCAGAATTATTGAATATTGTCAGCAGCATTTATCAGGAACAACTTCAATCAGTCTTCTTTTATTTCAAGATGTGCTTGGATATGTGAAATAGTTTTAAAGATATCTTTATGCACATGGTCAAATAAGTATTTAAGCTCGGCTATGTTTAAGTTATTTTATATAGTATCCGCTGCTGAGGAAAAGAGCAGATACATTATACCAAAATTAGTTGGTGGGCTTGGCCCATCTGGACTGGTAGCCCTGGACAATAATGACTCTTTCCCAGATATGGACAAGCCTAGCTTGCCCAAGTAAAATACAATAATATGTGCCCCATTAACCAATATTGACTAGAACATTAGCTACTTATTTCTTAATAGTCTCACTGAAGTGATTAATCGCTATGGATTGACCTAACATAGCTAAAACCTATAACTGTGTCATGATGATGATTGATAATTGATACACATGTCAATGAAAACCTCATTAATAATTCAAAATTGGCACCGCTGAGCTCCTTGACAAGTACTCCATTGCGATCCTTGGTCTCACCAATGTATATTTTAAACTTAAGTTTGAGTCTCTATGTTAATTAGATGCAGAGATAGCCATATTTATAGATTTCAGGCTATTTTTTTATCATAAATATTATTAATAATTCAAAATGGCCACCACTGACCTATTTGGAAACTACTGCATTGCATTCCTTGGCCTCACAAATGTATATTTTAAACTTAAGTTTGAATCCCTATGCTAGTTAGATGCAAAGATAGCCATATTTTCAGATTTCAGGCATGTTTAATCGTAAATATCCTCAATAATTCAAAATGGCCGCCACTGACCTACTTGGAAACTTCTCCATTGCATTCCCTAACCTCAAAAATGTATATTTTGAATCAAAATTTGTATTTCTATGTTAGTTAGAAGCAGAGATATCCTTATTTATAGATTATCTATATTCTCACCATCCCAAATATTCAAAATGGCCGCCGTATGCCCTGTGTGGATTTCCAAAAAGGTTGGCCAGGTGGAATCAACTCTCCATGGGTCCCAGTTATTGAAAAAATACACCAACCTTTTACAGCAGAGCCAACACCCTAAACCTCCTCTGGCCCCCTGGGTAAACAGGGTGTTGACATTTATAAGCGCAGGGGCGCTTAAACGGGCCACTACGGTATGCAGGTTCTTTATAATTGTGCTGTATAATCATCATGTATGGAGGTTCATTGTTATTGATGTATAAATGATACATGATGTATTAACCATAATAATTATAAGCGATACCAAAGCTAACATAACACATGCACTTTTGGAACAGTCTATAAATGGCATTGTATGCCTGTCCCAATCGCTCCGTCACATGGAAGCATAGAGAAATGTACATCGCTTTTTACTCTGAAATAAATGCAATTGACTTTCGATATTAAGTAAGTGTAATGCAATTTCACAGGTGGCCAGTATTCAGTGGAATTACAAGGCGACCGATGATATCGTTAAAGTGGAAGTGTGGGATGTGGTGGATAAAGGCAAGAAGAAGAAGAAGATTGACGGACTTAAACTCGACAACGGACAGGGGGTAAGTCCCGCATGACGCATCGTCCGCTACTTTACATCGATAGTGTTCAGGCATTATGTTACTTTGATACGTTGGCATGGATCATGATTTGATGTTTAATCAATTGCATGTTTGTTTAAGTTTATTATATATTCTGTTAATGTTGTAATAGGAGAATGGGTCATATTGGCATGCTAAATATAAGCATGTGCAATGTCATATGCTAGTATAATGTTTAGTATTATAATTATTTCATTGTTTAAAAAATTAAGATAATTAGTTTGGCATGATTTGGTTCTCTACATCGTGCACAGTCCATGTCAAATTGACAAATTTATTTTATCCAATTCACTGTCACTCCCCAGGTCCTACTTTGAGAAAAAAAATGAATAGGGGTCTACTCTTTTTTTGGCACAATCTCCCCCCTCCCCTCGCCTCCTAAGCGGGGGCTATATTTTTGCCCCCCCCCCCCCTCCCGACAAAAAAAAACACAGAAAAAACGCCACCCCTACCACTGCTGTTATAACACTACCACTCCTTCATTCCAATATACCGTTTTAGTTATTGTTCATTATTTATAAGTTGTTTATGTTTGGTATTGCCATATTCGACGTTATAAGTGCCCCTAGGCCACACCAAAAAAAAAAGTTGGTCAATGGATTTCACTTTTCAAAAAATGGTGCGGGCGAGCTTATATATAGTTTTTTTAAGATTTTTTTTTTTGTGAATGGATTTTGTCAGTGGAAAACTGGAGCGAGCGACAATTCTTTTCTTAACCAGCCTCCGACAAAAGTGATTAGTGGACCCCTAACATAAAAATTTATTGGTTGATCTGGGGGAATTACTGGAAGAAAATTCAAAAAAAAAAAAATTCTCAATTTTGAAAAAAATGAGGCGAGCGAAATCCATTGACAATTTTTTTTCAAAAAAAAAAGAAATTTCCTTTTCCGAAAATAAGGTGCGCGAAATCAGTTGAACAACTTTTTTTTTGGTATGGCCTTATGTCATGACATTTTAGTCCACAATAATTTAACTGTCTCCAAAATCATCAAAATTAAGTCTTTCTTCTGATTAAAAAAATTTCAAAAGGGGGCTGGGTGCTCGTTACGTCGACTACGGTATGGCAGTTTGTTGTTGTTGTTGTTGTAGATTATTGTTGTTGTTGCTCCCTATTAAGGCGTCCGCTAAGGGCGGTAAGGGTCAGCAGCACGGTCAAGGTGGTGACGAGGCTGGTGACGACACGGTATGCATCCACACCACATACTAGGGATGTCATTGCTATCCAATTGTATAGGTTATCAGATAGTCACTGTTTTGTTGTGATATATCGGTTATCTGATATATGAGAATGAGGGGTAAATTAAACTTTAGAAACAACACATTTTGGTGTTCAAAAACGCCTTGAATAAATAATGGTTCGCGCTTGCAATGCCGGCCGCTTGAACAGACAATTTCCCTCTCACAAAAGCCATACAAATCGACAATGACATATTTTGATAAAACAATTCAAATACAGGCCTATTTAAAATCTCTAAATTTGTTTGTGATATGGACTTACCTCTGCTTCTAATAGGAATATTTGACAAATTCTTTCACTGTTGGAAAGCTTTGATATGTCAGGGGGTATCGATACTTAGCATTGTCGATACCTATCATCAGGTACCTAAGAAATAGTGATATATCGATACCTATGATATCAATGACATCCCTACCACATACACCTGCTCTTTACTTTCTTCTCTATAAGGCCGTTTTATTCTAATAATTTGGATTACAGATTTTTTTTCACCTCTCCCTGCTGTCTTTTTTTTTTGAAAATTTTATGAAAAAAAAATAAATTTTGATTAAAAAAAAAAGGGGGAAAAAAGTATATTGTTGACCTGCAAAAAGTCAACATGAGGCTTTTCAGATTGGAGATATTCTCAATGTAGCTTCATTTGATTACCCAAAGTGGGGTTTTTCATGTTGCTTTTCCGCTGGGAAATTTTGGTGCCCAGGGGTTTGTGTATAACAGCTCTTTTCTTTTTTTTCCTGTGCCCATCCAAAGTTTTTCCTGTAAATTCCTGTAATCCAATTTATCAAAATAAGGTGGCCTAAAGCCACACCAAAACAAAGATTTGGTCTAGGATTTCTCTTTCCAAAATTTAATACTGGTAGCTTTTTTTAAAGATTTATTTTTGTCCAATAGATTTTCTTTTGCTTGGAAAAGTATGTTTGAACAATCATATTAGTCAATTTGCCAGACATTTCAAAGAGCAAGCTGTCTGAAAGTATTTTGCTTGCCTAGAAGTAAAGACAGAATAATTTGTGTTATGGTATAGAGTATCCATAGACAGACTTTTTCTTGTGGATGGCTTGATATAATTGATTTTGTCCTCTTTCTTCTCCGATACTGTCATTTCTATCACCATGAAGATACCACTAGCTATCGTCTGTATGGAAAGATGTATTTGTGATTAGATTTTACAGACATGATGTACTCAAGGTATACATATATGCACGAAGCTTATCATTTAAGGTTTAAAGTTCTGGCTACACACAATTTCTATATAAGTACATGCATAGTTTTAAGACGTTAGACTGGGTGCAACTTTCCAGTGGGAAAATTAAATAAAAGCTTAATCAAATTAATAATTAATAAAATTGATAAAACATGAAATTCTTTATTCAGTGTAAACCGTAAAACCTCGCATATAACCTAATTGATGTATTAGTCACACCCCCAAATTTGTCAAATCCTATAAGCCTCAGAGACTCTGAAAATTGCTAATTTGGTACTCTTTAGTTTGTATAAGCCGTACCTTGACTTTGTCCTGATTCTATGAGTCGCACTGGCAGTCTGACTTGGGTACTATCTGCGGCTTATATGTGAGGTTTTACGCTATGTTAAAAAATGAAATAAAAGCTTAATCAAGTTGGAGTAAATATTACCTGGTAGTGTAATAAAATATTTGTAATAGATAGACTATGGTTATGAAAAGGTATGTAGAATTAACCGCAGCTTGCTGGTAGGGCCAGACGAGGGCGAAGCTCAAGTCGCCCTACCAGCAAGCTGGGGTTAATTCTAATAACCTTTTCATAACCATCATCTATCTGACTTAACCTTCGGTTATGTGAAAATAACCAAGGTGTGAAATGCTTTGTCTTAGCCCTCCACCGTGGGTTAAGTATAAAAAACATGTAATTTCACCCATAATATACATGTATACGTTAAGGCACAGTACTGATTAAGTTCCACCCCTGTGTGCTGCAGTTGGCGGGCGACGCGTGTCTGGATGCCGAGTTTATAGACGTCTACAAAGGTACACATGGAGTCATCATGATGATGGATATCACCAAACAGTGGTGAGTAACTCACCTATACACACCATGGTAACCAAACAGTGGTGAGTAACTCACCTATACACACCATGCTAGAGGTTTAGCACTGCCTGATGTATTAAAGGCCACTTCAAAACATCCCCTTGAAAGGCGATGAAATTTAAAAAAAATAATAAAAAAATTCTCATCAACAAGCAGGGAAAAATATGACGAGGGCGTTTTTTTTTGTTTGTTTTTTTCTCCTTGTTTTTTTTTACTTGGCTCATGAATACATAGGTATTCACATTTTAATAATTGACTCAGGGTTACCACCCAGAGTCTTATGTGACGCCTTCTGAGGCGTCACATCAAGATAGTTGAAGTTTTAACTTGGCATGTCAATTTAAACATGAAAGAATAATGCAATTTATGAAAAAAAACAAAAAACTGAAAGATTGGACACTCAGTTACATGTTACATGCATCAATATTATCAATATTCCGTTGGAACACACTGAAATATTTAAATGAAAAATTGTAACAAAAAAACAAAAGAATTCTGTGTCGAAAAATTAAACTCTTAAGTACTAGAAGGGATTTTTGTCTCCATTACGGTCCACACAATTCTAGTGCTAAGTCAATGGGAACTATCTTGCAACTCAAGGTGAGACACTTTTCGTAAGACCTTTTTTGCAACCACCTCTATTATTTTCTTGAATTATCTTGAAATATGCAAATCTGTGGACAAATTGAAAATAAAGGAAGAGATGAAAACACAGCGCGGGAAAAAATATTATTCTCGACTGGACAACGCGCGTCTAGAGTTAAGTAGGTGGCAGCGGCGCATGTGCATCAGTTCTGCTTCCATCCTCTTGGGAACCAATGATAGCCCCCAAACTAGAGGGCCATCGGAACGCTGTTCCAGTACAGGACAGTAGTGATGGTGATGGCATAACGTAGCTGAGATGAAAATCTTCATTTTGATGAGAACACTTTTTGAAAAAAAACTATTAACAGAGTTACATCCACTTTGGGTAATTTATCTGCATGGGGTGTCCACATGGGATATCCACATGGGAAAGATATCTGCATGGGCCAAATTGGGCTCTCACTCTTTCTGAGCTCGATCACATGGCGGCGTTTGTGTGGGTGGTGAGAGAAACTCCGACAGCTGTTTATGCATGAATTGACTCGATTTCCGACGGCTCGGGCAATCTGGATGAGAACCAGAGGGCGCTTGTGGCGTAGTGATCTCGCCCACACGCACCTCCTTGCCCACACCCACATGCTTGCCCACCCACGTACTTGCCCACACCTATTTCCTTGCCCATACCGACCTGTTTGGCTGAAATATGATAACATACTATAGTGTGACACATGATTTGAGGGTAGTTTTGACCTAGGAATACGTTTCTGCTCTCAGAATTGACAAATAAGTCACTGTTCCTGAAATAATTTACAGATTTAATTTTTCAAGCAAACAATTCTATCACTTAATCACCCTGACCCTGAGTCATTTGTGATGTCAATCACACGTTCAATCTTTTAAAGATTATTGATCAGGAAAAGTTGTTAGAATGCAAATCATTTCTAGCTGACTGCATTAATGAAAGCATAAGCTCTAATTTGATACCGAATTTGCCAATATTCTTCTGATTCTATGTTTTGTAATAGATAACTAATGGTGCTGTGTTTTGTAATAGATAACTAATGGTGCTGTGTTTTGTAATAGATAACTAAGTACTGTGTTTTCCCCGTAGGACGTTTGACTACGTGCAGCGGGAGCTCCCTAAGGTGCCTAACCACATCCCGGTGTTGGTCCTGGCTAACCACCGCGACATGGGGCACCACCGCACCGTCACCGAGGACACCGTCAGGTACTTCCTAGAGGACCTCAACCGGTAAGTTTACCGCAGTTTTAAAAAAAAATTTAGTTTAAAAAAATATTTGATAATATTAAATATCGTGTGCCTGTCACCTGCTATGCCAGGGGCTTTAAAACGAACCATCATATGAATTATAACAATGTTGGAAGTTTATAGCTGGTTGCCAGCGGTCGAAATAGTATCAACAGAGATGCGCGTCATATTTTTGGGTACTGGTGATAGGAAAACCCCCTTTTAATAGGTTAATTTTTACTCTTTTGGGAAATCTATGTGGTGGCCGTATAATTGTAAGTTAATGAGAATATCTCATAACAGTCGTCTCCAGGGGGTGGTAGAAATACAAGGTTCCCCATGGGTCAGGAAGAGTCATGGAATAAGTACTGATCAGGGAAAGTCTTGGAAGTTCAGGGAATTTTGTGAAATTTTTCTGCCAGTCAGGGAAAGTCAGGGAAATTTGAAAAAGAAAATTGATACAATAATATCCGCTAGAAGTGTGGGGTTAAAGCTACGTTAAAGAGTTGCCAATGCTATATTGCTGCATACAGTCAATATGGTCATTTTTGGTCAGGGAAAGTCAGGTAATTTCAATTGCCATGTAAACCATACCTTTAGATTTAATGGGAAGGGTGGTATCACAAAGTCATTTCATCATGTTTGCGTCCCATGTGTGCTAGATAGTTTGAAAGGGCCAGTGTGGTTTTGCTAAAACTTGAGTGAGACCTACTAAAATGGATCTTTTATTCTTCTACAACAATTTTCTGTGTGTGTTATAATAGTGAGAAAATAATATATATTAGATGGTATTCCATATATTCATAGCCACTAATGTTGTAGATACGATGGGCTCCGCACGTATATTAATCAATTGTGAGAAACCATACCTTTATATTTGGGACATTGAAATTTAATAGAAATTACTATTTTTATCACCTATTATATTATTAGAAAAAAATCCAAATAGAAATAATAATATAATCAAATACTATTATAGTATGCTACTTAAGTTCTAAAAGTCTTTCTCTTCTCCACAGATAATATTATAGAAACACCTAGTAAAACTATAAATACTCTTTTATAATATTTCCTAATGGACTTGACCATATAGCGACTACCAAAGGTAACAGTGCCACTACTACAGAGTACAGCTTTACGCACCTCTTTACGCACCACTGGTATTAACTAACTAAGCTGAACCTCACAGAGTGCCTGGCACTACATCCCTCATGCCATCAGTGGCAACCCTGTAAGGGCCGCATAGTGCTTAACCCTTTGAGGACAGCATGTCGTTAAAAGATGGCATTCGTTGTCATGATGTACCAATGCATCCCTGGTGAGTGATTCACCGGGGCCGACCCTTCGGGAGTGTCTCAACTTCGTAGGGTGGGCATGAATGTAACACTGGTGAGTTACTCGCTAGGACTGCATCATGACAACCAAGGGCATGATGCATTAATGCACTAACGCACTATGCTGTCCTTAAAAGGTTAATGGGATGGGTCTTTTGTCGTCATGATGCATATATGCAGCGCTAGTGAGTTACTCGCCAGGGCTGCATCCATGCATCATACCAACCCTGTAGGGTAGGCATGATGCATTCATGCAGCACTCGCCAGGGCTGCATTCATGCATCATGCTGACCCTCCAGGGCTGATACAAACCACGCAGGGTTAGCTTGATGCACTGATGAAGTACCGCCAGATCATCTGTGGGCACTGCTTTGGTGCATCATGACGACAAGGGTTGCTTTAAAACTGTCCCTAGAGGGCTTTACAGACTAAGATCTACACACTCACAACTCTTTTTTTTTCTCCCTTTCTGTATTTGGATAAACCAGACAATTGTTATCTGTTCTCAGTCTTACAAGAAACCCCTAACTAGTTACTCAAGAAATCTTACAAGTTTTTGTCTGCTTATGGAAAACTCCCCAGACTTATATCCACCTGGTACTTCTATCTCTAAGAATAACGAGTTAAGGTTCCCTGCTCTCTGGGACTGGGTATAAGGTTCTGATCCATCTGTACATACTGTCTCCTACGCCGACTACCACAGCATACTGTGCCTTAACCATCTAAGGTTGACTTAAGAATCTTGACAAGTTGTACACTTCTCAATGACTAGTGTAAGAGTTCACAGTTATGAGGTTTTCCCTGTTCATGTATATATGTATGGCAATACTGCCAAGTGAACTGATTTATCTAAAACCATGGGGATATGTACTTTATATCCCTGCTAAAACCAAGTATGAAAGGCTTACCTATAGAGGACCTTTATCCAGGGTCCTCAATTTGAACATTTCAAATGTGTGGCCGGAACATGTAGTTTAGGTTTTCTATCTGGAATCTTCACTTCAGAATATCCACTGCATTATCTAATCTTTGTGTTCAGCAATTGTACCGTCTGCAATTCTCATGTGTTCACCTAAAACCTTCTGAACACTTGAGTCTCGTATACTCGTATCGTTGCATATTGGTGCCTGGGCAGCTGTTCATTTGGACACCCCTATACACTGGGCCCCTAATCAAAGCAGGCAGCTATTCAAGGCCCGGCAGCTATTGTTTAGGGTCATTCACCCCCCCCCCCCCTCCCCAGGGTAATTTTAAAGCAAACACCACCTACACTCCAATGTATACGACACAACAAGCTGTGAGAAAGCTGGGAAATACATAAATGTACCGCTATATTAAATATCTTATACATCCCACTTACCGTAAATTCCCGCGTATAACCCGCGGGTTATACGCGAACCAAACCCTCAGTGCGGGTACTACAAAATTCCCAAATTCTAGGTGCGGGTAATACGAGGGTTTTTGGTAGTATAGTACAGTACTAAAATCGCAATTTTCAGACCTCTGGTGCGGGTTATAGGGTTCTCTCAAAGTCGGGGTGCGGGTTATACGCGAGATGCGGGTTATACGCGGGAATTTACGGTAATTGCATTGCATTCTGAATTGAGACCCCTGGCACTTATTCAAGGCCAGGCACCTATTGATTTCAAAGCCCTATTACCCCGGCCCCCTATTCAAAACAGGTACCTATTCAAAACCCGGCACATATATGCGATGATATGGTATTTATACCAGATTAAACCACAGCGGAGGGCTAAGACAAAGAAGTTCACACCTTGGTTATTTCTGTGTAGACTCACATAACCTTACAGCTGTGGTTTAAAACAGATAGACAATGATTATGGGAGGCTAACTCAAAATAACCACAGTAAACTGGCTGGCACCCTTATAGGGTGCCTGCCAGTCTACAGTAGTCATATTTCTCTCATAACCATAGTCTATCTATTACATGACCACATGTTATCAATACCTCCCATACTGCTGGCTGTGAACCGGCACACTTTCTAAGCCCCCTGGTGAGATCTGAGTGAACTACCATAGGGTCCACACCACCTTCTCACATACCAGACCACGTGTTATCAAGTTATATTCTTTAAAATTATTTTTATAAATTGGATTTCACTACAGCTCATATGAATAAGGATATTCTCACTACTAGGTTTATCTAGTACATATCCACACATACCAACACGATACTTTAGCTGGCACACGAGTCAACAATAGTTTTAAACAAAACATGCTCCATGGAGAGATAACAGTACATAATACTTTAGCTGTTTTAACATGAACACAGACCTGTACTGACATGCATGATGTAGTAAATCCATATTGACGCCAAGGTTATTCATACACCGTCATCATTCAGACATACTCATGTCATGGACGACTTGCTGTAACGTGTCTCCTAAACATGACATGTTCACATTTAGCTGTATAGACAACTTATACAACCACGGTAGATTCATGAAATAGGAATTTTCGTATATACCGGTATAGATAAATAGTTAACCCTGCAAAGGCCGCATAGTGTTCTAAGGTGCCACGCACTTTTGTTGTCATGATGCATAAATGCAGTCCTGACAAGTATGTTGGCAGGGCTGCATTCATGCATCATGTCAACCAAACGGGAATGAAACCAAAGGGTCATCATGATGCACCAGCACAGTGATGGCATGTTGTATCCGGCACTGTGCATCACAACGACAAGTAAAGGCAACCATGAGGCATCCTGCGGTCCTTTACCCTTTAAGGACGGATGTCGCTAAAAGATGACATTTGTTGTCGTGATGCACCAATGCAGCCCCGGCAAGTAACTCACCTGTGCTACATTGGTGCATCATGACGACCCTTTTGGAGTGTCTCAAGCCCGTATTAAAGGTCAGCATGATGCTTGAATGCAGCCCTGGCGAGGTACTCGCCACGGCTGCTTTCATGCAATATGACGACCAAGGGATGATGCCGCCCTTAACGGGTTGAATATATCTATATCATGACATACCACTAGCATCGCTCTGACTGACATTGTTGAGACTATACACTGTGATACATGGTATCCCCATGTATGAGACCCTGCTCCCCGGTATGTGTAGTGGCATTACCTTGTTGAGACTATAGTGCCTCTACATGGGTCCCCTCAGTTTTGACCATGTCGCCGGGTCGAATTTAAGCAAAAGGGTCGTGTCACTGTGCCGATTTTTATCCCCATACATAACTATACCTTCTATTCAATGTGTTCATGTCCGTCGATTTTTAAAAGGGCCGTGTCGCCCGTGTCGATTTTTAAAAGGGCCGTGTCGCCGTGTCGCCCGTGTCGAATTTTACCCCATGTAGAGGCACACTATACACTGTGGTACATGGTATCCCCATGTATGAGACCCTGCTCCCCGGTATGTGTAGTGGCATTACCTTGTTGAGACTATACACTGTGGTACATGGTATCCCCATGTATGAGACCCTGCTCCCCGGTATTTGTAATGCCATTACCTTGGTGAGGTGCTAACTTTGGTGTTGTATGTTTACTAGGGGAGAGAATGGCGGAGAGGTGCGGTATGCAGAGGCATCCATGCGGAACGGCTTCGGCCTCAAATACATCCACAAGTTCTTCAACCTACCCTTCCTACAACTACAGGTAAATCAGCATTTTTAGACTAGTGTACCAGCCTAAATTCTCGCGTATACGTCTAGGGCTGTGTCTCACGAAATCGGCCAAGTTGATAGTCTATGACCGGGTGCAATTTATGACCGGGTGCAATCTATGATCGGGTGCAATATATGACCGGCTTGGAAAAAAAACGCTTTATTTAGGGCAGATGAATATATAAATGGTGGAAGATGTTAATGGGTGTTTTAAGACTTTATATCACTCATTTTATTTCAATTTCTACCTACATCTGCCCTAAGTAAATCATTTTCTTTCAAGCCCGTCATAGATTGCACCCGGTCATAGATTGCACCCGTTCATAGATTGCACCCGGTCATAGAATGCACCAGGTCATAGACTTTCAACGTGGCCCAATTTCGTGAGACACAGCCATAGGCCACGTATTAGCCGCACCTCCAATTTTGACAAATCTTATAAGCGGGACATGGGGTCTGATTTTGATGAAGATAGTACATGTACTATAGTTTCTCTATAACCTCTTATTTAAGTTGCACCCTATATATAGGTATGTTTGGTCCTTGTATCAACTTGGATTTGATTTGCATATAAGCTGCGTAAAACTTACAGTACATCAGGGGAATGATCATGTTTTAAGAACTGATTAGGGAATGGGTGAATTTTCGGCCACAGGCAAGGTCAATCTTATCCCCCCCTCTTTAAGTAACCATAGGTGTCTCACCTCCTCTTGTTTTAGCCCGTCGAAAAAGTGAACTCTCCCCTCAAGATCTAAATTTGCTGTTTAAGAACTTTTCTTCATAATTCTTGAATATAACTTGCAGCACAAATATATTTAGTAAAGCAATCAATAAATCAAAATGAATATTTCTGATAATTGTTCCCTTTTTCAGCGGGAAACATTGTTACAACAATTGGAAACGAATAGGAAAGAGATGCGGACGGTCGTTGATGAACTCGATGTGCACGAAGAGTCTGAAGAACAAAATTATGACCTGTGAGTCGATTATTACCATCAAAAATATTTTTCTTATTTTTTATTTGTCTTGTCTGTTTCAAGAAAATTTACATCAGAAGATATTGCGCGATAGAGATACTGATTTGACGAGGATATAGATTTACTTGTTTAACTAAACCATGCTATAATCGTCCCACCCCTTTACATGAACTTGTAGCTTTAACAAAACAAGTTTAGGAGATTGATACAAAGCGTGTCTCTATAATAGTAGAGAGATTTTGCAATCCCCTAATGCTATTGGTACGGGTCTTTATTTCAACAAAATATATTTTTGTCACAGTTTCCTTGAGAGCCTAATAGAGAAGCGACGTCAAGCGCAAGAAAAGTTGGCGGAGAACGCGATTAGCGATGCTAAGACAAAGGAGACGGAGGCGGCTCAGGCGGCTGCTGCGGCGGCGGCACACAACGGTCCGACCTCTGTGTCTGCCCCCTCCACCCCCGCCACCACCACGCCCGGACCCCTCAGGGAAGGTGAGGCACCTTTATAGTAGTCAACTCCTTTTTAGGTATGCATTTTACATGTATGCAGTATGCCCTTGGTAGTCATGATACATGAATGCAGCCCTGGTGAGTATCTCACAAGGGCTGCATGAATGAATTTCACCAATGGGGTGGATACTCTCCTTGAGTCCTTGCTTAGAATTAAAAGGAATGGAGTAGTTTTTTTCTCTCCTCTTGTGGTTATTACTAAAGGTTGATATTTTTCGTCAATGAAAAGATAAAATTTCAATTTTACTTTTACTTTTTCAAAATATATTTCCCAAACTTACAAAGTGCGAGAAAAAAATAGCTAAAAAGAAAAGTTAAAAGGAATGGACCAATTGAACTTCAACCAAACCTATAAAATTCTCCCCCCACCTGTTGCGCCCTCAGCCCCCCCTGCACGGCCGATCCCCGGCCTGGAGAAGGCTCTGTCAGCCCCGTCACCCACCACACGTAGTATGACGTCATCAGCCTCCGCTCCCAACGTCACCGTGCCCAGCCCGGGTAAGACGCCCGCCGTCACGCCCACTGTCACACCCGCTGTCACGCCCGCCGTCACGCCAGCTGTCACACCCGCCGTCACACCCGCCGTCACACCGTCAGCGGAGAAGGCCGGCTTTATGTCACGGTGGTTCGGGAAGAAGGACAAGGATAAGGACAGGGCAGATGAAATGGCGGAAGGTAGGAAACACTTATTTTTTGGAATGTGGCAGCCTCATTGATTTAACGGAAGAAAGCTGTATTTCACTCCCCTGTGAAATAACCCATGGCCATATTTCACGGCCCTGTTATATCATCAAAATGGCAGTCTGTTTACATTTAAACAGTTTAGAAAAGGCTATTAAAGCTATTAAATGCAAATAGGGGACTTAGTTTTTTAATTGAATATAAAAAAGGTGAAAAATAAACACAAATGTACTCTTGTTTGCGTCTGTTGGTTATCAACAGACCAAAACTAGTGAACCTTTGTCTATTTATCACATCCTGAATCCACCACCAATGTAGCAGTATATATAGACAAAGGTTCACGAGTATAGTTGACCACTTAGGGTTATTTCACGAGAAATAACCCTCAGTATGGAACTATACGAGTTTTCAGCTCATACACATACGAGTGCTCTTTTGTGTTTATTTCATGTCATAATTAACTATATATTTCAAAATTCCACTTAATTGGTCTGAAAAAGCAATTTTATAGTGTTTAAATCATCAATTTTAATGATTTAAAGGCCGTGAAATACGGGCGAGGGTTATTTCACGGGGGGTGTTAAATACGGCCTTCCTTGGTTAAGTCAATGGGAGTGCCGTATTCACCATGAAATAAAATGAAGTATCCTATAAGCACCGCATACAGTTTAAATGTGTTGTGGCCTTTGTCATGGTGATACATGAAGGCAGCCCGGGAGAGTCTACTTGGCAGAGCTGCAGTTATTACATCATGTCATGACAATATATAGACAGAGGTTCACGATAATCTGTCTGAATGACAGGTTTCTCCACAAGTGGTGTATTGGATTGTATCATACAAGGTGAAGCCAAGTGTGATGCGATCCAACACACCGCGAGTGGAGAAATCAGGAGTTCGGACTGATTAGGGTGGATTTCTATATTTATCAGATGTAATTCTTGATTAATTTCATCAAAATACCAATTAAAGATTGGTTTCATAACTATTTTGGTGACATCATGGTGGAGAAAAAGCCCGTGGAGAACGGCCATTTCAGTACTTTAATATACATAGTAACTTTGTTTCTCCACATGAAATAATGTTTTTTTACGTTGCTAGCTCTGGCGGCATCAGTGGGTCAGCCGGTTGGTAGTATAGAAGACTTTGCTCCTGAGGAAGGACTTGACGCCAGCTTCCTGGAAGATACCAAAGACGTGAAAGGCTTCGGGTCCCCAGTACCTCCTATTGGCGAGACGAGTGACAGGTATTTGAGAACGCCATTTATTTCTCTATAGACAACTACCGTAAATTCCCGCGTATAACCCGCACCTCGCGTATAACTTTGAGAGAATCATATAACCCGCATTTGTGGTCTGAAAATCACCGTTTAAGTACTGTTCTATACTTATAAAAACCCTCGTATTACCCGCACCTAGACTTTGAGAATATTGTATAACCCGCACTGGAGGTTTGGTTCGCGTATAACCTGTGGGTTATACGCAGGAATTTACGGTATATGTATTGCTGTAATAACTTGACTTTTATTGAAGCATTGAAGCATCTTTATTTGTGAATAATAGTAAAATTTTAGTAATTTTTTTTCAATAAAGAGTCATTAGACATCTTATCATACATAAATAACTAACAATTGTAGGGTCTGTCTCCGGGCATATAACTGACTCATGGTGAATCTGCCCTCTGCATGTTTGATATCAAATCAAACTTGGTTCTGACTTGCGTACAAGCCTCAGCTTCTATGCTAGAATTCATTATATACATTTGACCAATTACCATCTAATTTTAAATATGGCACAATGTTAAGACTAACGAAGTGTTCTGTGTCCCACAGTGAGGGAGAGGGAGGTAACCTACTGTCGTCATGATGTACCAATGCAGCCCTGGCGAGTTACTCGCCGGTGCTGCATTGGTGCATCATAACGACGCTGTTGGAGTGTCTCAACTCCATAGGGTCGGCATGTTCCTTGAATACAGTACTAGCAAATTACTCGCTAGGGCTGCATTCATGCATCAGGACGACCAGGGGCATGATGCATTAAGCATTAATGCATCATGCCATCTTCAAAGAGTTAAACCTGGCACAGTGTTAAGGCATGTGTTGCTTGTTCCTGCAGTGAGGGGGAGGGCGGTAACCCGCTGGTGGCTGGTTTCCAGGACGAGCTTGACTCGGAGGACGAGGCCGTGCTCGCCAACACCAACCCGGCCACTGTCATGGCCGACCTGTCCAGTGACGACGACGACACACCCGCACCTGTGATACTCCCCGACACACACCCCGACCCGCACCAGGAGGACTCAGACCTAGAACTAGAACCTGCCTACCACCCCCCCGCCACACGGTACCGCCCCATGGACCTCCCCACCTCCACCACACGCTCACACTCCCGCTCCCCCGTCCCCACCGCTGTCACCACCACAACGCCACAGACGGCAGCCAAGGTGGACGATACCGATGACAGCGATGATGCTGATATCGATGTACAGAACTCTAATGTAGTGCTACAAACTGTGGTTAATGACAATGAGGAGGAGGAGGAGGAGGAGGACAATGGTAACGCTGTGGCTGTACTAGCAGATGAGGATATCAGTGATGGGGAGGACCAGTCAGCCGGCAGCAGTCGACCCACCGACAGCGGCCTCGCTACCGACACTACACAGGTGGGTGCTGAATTACCGTGAATCCTTGTGTACAAGCCGAACTCGCGTTTAACCTGCATCTAGAGTTTTAGGTTTGTTTATGGGTACTTTAGTACTGTAATATACTTTATTTCTAAACAACTTCCAATGGTGTATAACATACACCTGGGGTTGGTTTGAGTATCTATATATATCTGAAACTGAGGCATTCTCATTGGCCAAATAAAAAACATGAGTTGAGGTGCGTGAAAGTTTTGATCGATGAGCGATACATGAATATCCGGCCATCCATTTGACGGCAGTGGAATACCCCCTAAACATAAACTGATATATGCGAGATGTTTGATACCTTGTTTATCTCATTCACATGCTTACTCAATACCAGAATGCCCTATGTGTTCTAGCACTATGACGGCAGTCAGGGTTCTGCTGTAAAACCCCTGCTATTGGACAACGACACATATAAGCCAAACCCTCATCTTGAAAAAAATTTCGGCCTTTATAAAAAGCATTCAAAAATAGTTTTCTCTTTAATCTAATGTAATCAAACCCCACCTTTGTGCAGAACCCCTAATTTGTGGGAAAAAATTGGCTTATAGAATTATTTTTTTTAATTGTCTTATAGGCGACATTTTACGGTAGATGTTACATTTACTCAGTACAATGCCTTATTTCCCGCTGTATTTATTCAGGATAATGACGGCAGTCAGGGTTCTACATGTTACATACACTCAGTACAATGCCTTATTTCCCGCTGTATTTATTCAGGATAATGACGGCAGTCAGGGTTCTACATGTTACATACACTCAGTACAATGCCTTATTTCCCGCTGTATTTATTCAGGATAATGACGGCAGTCAGGGTTCTACATGTTACATACACTCAGTACAATGCCTTATTTCCCGCTGTATTTATTGAGGATAATGACGGCAGTCAGGGTTCTACATGTTACATACACTCAGTACAATGCCTTATTTCACGCTGTATTTATTCAGGATAATGACGGCAGTCAGGGTTCGTCTGACACCAAGCCCTCCATACAAGGTCTGGAGTTCGAGGACCTCAGTATTCTGGAGGCTGGCATCGACGCCGCCGGACAACCACGTACGTTACACATCTATTATATTAGGCAAAAAAAGGAGATTTAATTTGTTTCACGTAACATGGGTAGAAAGTCTAGGGTTGGTAGGTTGACTTTGATTTTTTTCTTAATTGTTTTTTTTACATGAAAGTTCTAGCCATCCTCTCTGCATATCCATAAATTGACCAAAAAAGTATAGAATGTGAAAATGTATTCAAAATTGCCTAAAAATCCATGTTACATGCTGCCTCTCTATTTCATATTATTTTATATAAGAAAAAAATGAAAAAGGACAAGGTAAGTCTAATTCTTCAAAATTGCTTAAAAAAACGTAGGGTCGGCCCTGTTTTGATAGGGTTGGTCGGGTGACCTGAAACAAACCCTTTTTTTTTTGCCTTACTGTAGATTCACCTGTATAAGTTGCAACCCGCTTCTCACATATAACCCACTGTAAACCTGTAAAAACCCTACCTACATTTCGTCTACTGTGCATTCCTGGGTAAAGTAGATGGGAGCTCTCGTTTTGGTCCATGTGAGACATTTTTTGTCAGACCCAATTGCCAACATTGACAGTTTGAAGCCAATCTTTGGATGAAAGTGGCGGGTAAACTTTCAGTCCATTGACAAACTTTTCTCGGACAAAGTTGTTTGGGTTGTTTCTTCTTTTTCCTCTACAGTAGATCCAAGGTAGTGTCCCGGTATAGAAGTGTTCAAACAGTCGTGACTTTGGGTTGTTTCTTCAAAAAACATTTCAATAGATCAGTTCAATCACCTATGCACCCTGACCCTGAGTCAACTGTGATGCTAATCACATGTTGAATCTTGTTTGTACACAGGACGAGGGGGGTCGTCCCCCATGGGCAGCGACCTCACCCTCAGCTCCGGCCGACCTGACACGGACACAGACCTGGACAGTATAACCTCCAGTAAGAAGAAGAAGAAGCACAAGTCTAAGGAGAAGGAGAGAGAAAAGGACAAGGTATTAAAGTCTATTGTTTAATCAGGCCCCCACCCGTCAGTTAAAAGTCAGTCTTTTGTTTTCTTTGCTTTAACAGTCAGTTAGATGTCAGTTAAGATAAACTTGTCAGATTTTGTCAGTTATTTTCTACATTTTGAGAAAATGTCAGTTGAGGACATATTTTAAGCAGAATTCGGACCATGCACAAAATGCAGGTTATAAACACGGGAATCTAAGTACTTATAATTGTCAGTTGACAAATAAGTTACCAGTTCAAGGTCAGGTAAGTGTCAGTTAAAACTGAGACTAAAAAATAGTGGGAACCCTGGTTTGATGTCTGAACAAACGAGCATTAAAATTAGCAAATTCTCTATTTATTGTCTAATATCTTAGTTTTTATGACTTGGTGCAGATGATTTATAAATTCATATATTTTTCTTAAAAATAAAATTGCTAGAATGCCAATAAAATGATACACGGGTATGATTTTTCCAAGAGATTCTACTTTTTGGCTTTCTTCTATCAAATTGTCATCATGCTTAGAGAAAATGGTCTAAAATGTTTTCCTATTTTTGTAAACCAGGTAGTTGTTTCCACAGAATCGGTAGATAATTTTGCAGAAATGAAATTTCCTCTGAAAATAACAAAGTCAAAGCTGTGTCATATCATCGATGAATAATTAAAACTCACAACTTTCCCAACTCAGGACGGTGAGAAGTCGAGCAGCAAGCGAAGTAAACACAAGAAAAATGCCGAGAAGGAGAAAAACAAGGAAGAGGAGACGAACGGCAAAGACAAAAAGAAGAAGAAAAGCAAGAAAAAGACGATGGTATCCGGCGGTGGTGCTGCGGGGGAGCCGACACGGCAGGAGATGGACGATCTTGAAGCATTCCTTGGCGGTGGCAGCGATCTCACGTCACCCGCGGGAGGCGACTACGAAACGCTATGACACCCCGGAAACCTGTCACTGTGTCTGTTTGGGAGCTAGGGCAGTCTAGGGTGGAGAGGCTGTAGGTGTGAATGGTGCGATATGACATACATGGACTATATGACAGTTGGGGGTTTATCACCAAAGAATGAACTCTCTCCTAAAGGGCAGACTGTCTACAATATATAATAGCTCAAATATGGGCCAAAAGAGTGAGGGCCATTTATATTATATATATATACCCTAAGCTATGAGGTGCCCCCTTCATAGATATGTGTATACATACAAATTTTCCAGAATTAGATACAGTTTTTCCTTTTAATAAGATTATATATTTTTTGTTTATTTATTTATTTTCATTAAATATAGAGGTATGAATGATACCACTTTGTGAAACATATATGTGCATGGGCTGGTAATACATGTGTTTTATACAAATAATTCAGAGATCTGTAAAATCACAGTTTTTATGGTCTAGAACAGCTGCTTCGATATAAACAAGACTGTGAGTATGCCAACATAGCCAAGAGACTAGTATTTGAGGTAGGGTAAAGATTAGGGTGGGTTAGATTGGAGGATCTAGTTTACATATGGTATAGACATCTGCTTGTTTGGTGAGGGAAGGGGTAATTATATTTTCCGTGCTAAGTCTCACAAGTTGCAAAAATAAAAGTATTACCAATAAAGCACGTTCGGCTCGCTGGTATAGGGTTAGGAGAAAAGCCCGGTTTATCCTTTAAGGACAGAAAAGTGCTTTAATGTACTATGTCCTTTTGTTGTCATGATGGATAAACTACTCGTCAGGGCCACTTTCATGCATCATGCCAACCCTGCATGGCTGAACCACTGCCAAAGGATCGGAGTAAGGCCAAAAAAGGTTTGTTTCAGGTAACATGGCATGAAAATGTAGGGTCGGTAGGTCGGATTTTTATTTTTTTTAAACTTTTTTTTAAACATAAAAGTACTACCCGGCGTCTCCAAAGACCCAAAAATTGACTCAAAAAGGCTAAAAAGTTCTTCAAAATTGCATAAAAAAACGTAGGGTCGGCCCTCTTTTGATAGGGTCGGTCGGGTGACCTGAAACAAACCTTTTTTTTTTGGCCTAATAGAACTTGCTGGCGCTGCATCAGGACAACAAATGTCATCTTTTAGCGACATGCCGTCCTTAAAGGGTTACCAGTGCCTTCGGCAGCTGGTGACTTATAAAATAGGCTACAGTCTGTGCATGGTCCGTGATAGTTGCCTACCCTCACCCCCCCCCCCCCCCCCCCCCCCCGCCGGCACATCCACAGAATGGCGCATGGGAAGAGACTGCCACTGAGCGCGGGAATATCAACAGGACAGGCAGCGTCCGGTCGGCCTAATTACCCCTTGGTTACATCACCATGGCATTGCGTCCCTCCCTACCGAGGAGCACTCTCCAAGCACATTCTCTCGGAGGAGCCTGATTCGGAACTTTAAGCACTTATATCTAATTAATTAGAGCTTGTCTTAATATTATATTTAACGGTGGGGATTATGCAGGTATGTACTGTGCAATTCAACTGTATTTGATCCCCGTTTTTCTATAATTGTCTTATATAAGTGTCACTTTTAAGGCCAAAACAATGGCGGATTTTGGGCGGATTTTCTCTTTGCTGTTGCTAGATCCAATGTGCGAGAGTATTTACATTATATATCATTCTTTTCTGCAAAATACAATGGATTTCTCAGAATCATTCTCATCAGGAGAAGGGATATCACAAATAAAGAACTTATAATATTGTTTGAACTTAAATTGGAAAAAAAATCGAGTTAGCTTTGAGAAAAAAACATATTTTCATCTAGCCTCTTTTGGTTTATCTGTTCCTGGCAAGCACTCAAGCCTATTTCAATGGGGTGTTTCGCTGGTGCCAACTAATGCCGTTTTATATATAGGGGAAAAACACTCTGCTGCCCTTAAAGGGTTAACACCATCTTATATCATAGAACAATGTCTTGCTACCAGAGAGGCGTGCACGCTGATACTACACTTTGAATGTGTTCCATACTTGTGATCTTGTATATTTATTGATGGGAATTAGTTTTGTCATTCATGTTGTGTACATAGTAGTAAATTAAAACTTTTGGAGGAGGAATTCCCCCTGAATGTCAAGTTCCATCCCCATCTCCCCATGAGGAGTTTATGACTGAAGCCGGTTTGTTTCGTCAACAAATATGTTAAAAAGGTATATTGTTGTAAAACTATCAACCTTTGTACATAGGTGTATGATAATGAGAATATATACCGAGTTACACTAGGTTATACATACAAGCTATGATAGAGTGGGAGTGATGAACTGAAGAGTATCCTCATATTGAAAAACTGGACAAGTCATTTAATACAATAAATGGCCTTATTTACCACTCAATAGAATAGAAATGTATTATGTCTATGCTTGAAGCTAACTTCTCTGTTCGCTTCACTTGGTTAAACTCTCCAAGCAGATACAGTAGTAGCTGACTTATGGTACCCTATGATGAAATGGAAATGGTTGTTACGTGAGACTTGTATGAGACGCGATGTATATAGAGTTAATGGTTTATGATTCTGTGTGCCTTTGGAGGTGGCCAGGTACAGATCTCAGATGGTTGTGTGACTTTGTTAGGGTTCCCACGTGTCATGGAATGTCATGGAATTTGAATGCTGTCTGGAATTTCATGTAATTTTGTAAAAATTTGTCATGCGTCATAAAATGTCATGGAAAATGAAAATAATGGAATTAATTTTACCAAATCTCCTATAATATACCATATTAAAAAAAAAGAGTCTCAGGGGCCAAGCCCCCTGACCCCCACAAGAATGTCAGGGAAAGTGAGATTTTTGTCATGAAATATCATGGAATTTCAATCTGAAATTTGTGGGAACCCTTCTTTGTGTATATGGTGTCATGTCATCCCACTCAGATACCAAGACCCAGGAGTGTTTCCTCCATCCACAAACTTATCAGGTGACAGCGGGAAATGGCATCAACTATATCCCCTTCCCATGAAAATTTACTTTAAAGAATATTCAATTTTAGGAGAATTAGAAGCAATGTAAATGCCCGCATATAACCCGTGGGTACACAGGAACCGAACCCCCTGGTGTGGGTCATAGGAGAATGCAAAGTTGGGGATGCGGGTTATATAAAGGTTAGTAAAGACTACTGGGTGGTACAGTACCGTTTAAAATATTTTACAGAAACCCTGATATTTTACAGATTCTGGTTGCAAGATAGTGGTTATATGACAGAATTTTCTGTAATAGCACTAGGAAATTGTCTTTTTTAAAGTGAAATCAAATTGTGCTGTTTCTATTTGTTTTGTACCATGTGGTTACTAAGTAATGAGGTTAGGGTGAGTGTCATTCTAGACGGTCAGTGTAGATTTTGTGATGTATCTTCTTATTCGTCTACAACATTTCAGGGATGACTTGCACATTTGTTTCTAACCGACCTCCATATCCATGTCTCCTTGTACAACGAACAGGGCTATCCTGCAGTATATTCACACTAACCCTACTTAGAATCATATTCTAACTAATTTAGTCAAAACATGATTTGGCTTTAAGGAAAACTTAAAACCATAGAAGTCTGCTCCATTAATGTAGTAAATGAAAGCTCACTTCTTAACAAGGGGTAGGTGCGGAGTTTTCGCACAGGTCGGGAAATATCATGGAGCAAAAATCTTGAAGCATAGTACAGTGCAACCCTTGCACTCAAAACAGGTGAAATTCTTTTGACCAACCCCCCTTTCCCAAGAGAGATCAGGATTTGTTACACGGTCACCCCCCCCCCCCCCCCCGGGTTGTTAAAAAGTGAGCACTCCTTATATAGGAACTTTGCTGCTTAAATAGATACGACATACTCAGATGCCAAGGTATTCACAACCTTAACCCTTTAAGGATGGCATCATGCATCATGCCATTCGTTGCCATGATGCATAAATGCAGCCCTCGTGAGTAACTCGTTATTGCTGCAGTCGGGCTTTACACCAACCGTATGGGCGAGTTACTCGCTGGGCCTGCATTGGTGCATCATGCCGACAAATGCCATCTTTAGGGACATGCATCATTAGAGTGTTTAAGGGTTAACCAGTGTACATAGTCTTACCACAAGCCTGCAGGAGCAGGGTACATCCATATCCAAAACACATTTAGTCTGCTTTGATTCTGCATCAATAGAACTAGAAACATAATGCTCAATATGATCAGATTTCTATTAATTGACCCATCCATCAACATTACCATTTGTAACATATATGGATATGAAGTTCATGAATGTAGATGAAAAGGTACCTTACCCTGAACCACATGTAAGTATAACCAAACATACTGAACCATAAGGTGTATACGACTATGGACCCACAAGTAGGGCACAAATAAAAATATGTACAGAATGGCTTTGTCTCTTGTTAAACAACTATGGGAAAATCGGGATCCTACCCAACGATGCAATGCGTCGCTCACTCCCCGTCACACTCTCTACCTGCTACTGTAGGAAAGAAGCGACCAAACATCTGCTTGGAGAATGATTTTTCACGACACTACCGACCCTATTTGCGATAGGCTAAGGCATTCCCACAGTGCAGTGTACTAGGTCAGACGAACGCTGTCTGCACGAATTTCCCGCCCCACATCTCCGGCAGCGGAGCTGCTGGTTTAAATGTAAAACATTTTGCATTCAGGTTTGTGATTTTCTGGTATTTCAATCAGATTGAATAGGAGCCAGGAATTAAAGGGGTTTGAAATCAATAGGTGCCAATCCTTGAATAGGGACCAGTTGGATAGGCTATAGGAAAAGTTGGCAGCTAAGCCAATGGCAATGGGAGATTTAATCATGAGTGTATTTGCCATTTGCCAATAATCATACCATCAACAATATCTATGGGTCAGGGGCATGTGTGGGAGTTGTGATAACTACAGCAATAACACTAAAGCAGCAAACCCTTTAAATGGATGGTCAACCACAAAAATTGGTGCTGTCAACTGTCAACTTTATTAAAAACATAGCTGTCAACAGCAACAGTTGACACTGACAGCACCGATTTCTAATGTTGACAATAACAAAAAATTCATTTTTAGAAATTTGATTTAAGAAAATATATGTTTTTTAGTCCTTGAAGTGTTTTTTTTTAGGGTGACCCTTGTCGGCTTCCGTAGTTATGTGACAGTTTATGGGAAAGAAACAAAGACACTTACCAAGTTAGCTTATAGTACATTTTTATTTTCATACTAAAATTACAAAGGTCAAGTATTGTGACTTGTAATACGTTAATATACATTATTTATAATATTGACTTTCAAGTAGAGTGAATTAGCGTTCAAGCGACTGTCGTAGAGTGGGGTCCCATGTGAGGTGGAGCCGGGGAATCATGTGGCACCTCAGCATGGTCTAATGCTCGGTGCTTTCACTAGCAATCCCCCGAACTACTTCTAGAGAATTATACACAAACAGAACTAACTAACCTTCAACAGTTACAAGGGGTGGACCTACTTATTGCCAAATGTTACCAAATAAATGAGGTTCAATAGTTGCCCCATGCACAAGTATAGGAGCCTATACTTAAGGAAACACATCATTTTTGGCTCTGTCAAAATGAGGGTATCCCCACATCTATGCTAGTTATTGGTGGACCTGGCCCTAATATCGGGGAGTGTATGTTGACTTTAAAGATTATAGACTTGCTTTCTTGCTGTTTATGGATATTCAGGGTTTTGGAGGTGTGTTTTATCAAAATTGAAGACATCAACACATAAATACCTAATATTCAACTATTGCGCTTCTATCAAATGCATCAGTGATTATTGATGAAAGACAGTGTCAAGGGTCAGCTACTGCCCCGACCCGACCCGACCCACGGAAGACTGTGTTTTATAGGCCCACAGTAGTATTGTATGCATACTATACTACTGCCCACCCTTATATTCAGGGGCATACGACACAAGTCCGTCATTCACCAAACCGTACCTGGTTTAATTCATTAAGATATGATTGACAAAAACATTTGACAAAATGTGTTATTTCAAAAGTATGTTGTATTGTCATCACCAGTAATTCATATTTCACCCATTTGATATTTATACCACTAGAATAGATTATGTCTGTATAGACTGGCCAAGGAGTCAACTGCAGTCTATTTCTTCTCATGTTCAACTTTCTGTGCACATCCGTCCATAACACGATACTTCAATCGTCATGACCCTTTCACGGATCACAATGGCAGGACAGATAGGTAGAGAATCGGAACGGTAAGAATTTAAAGCACATTTCTGCATATATATAGTGATATAAAAGTAGACATTTAATTCAGTTTTGATAGATTTGATTGACATTAATTTTCTTTACACAAATCCATCTCATAAAGGCACACCGATTACACCAAATGTTAGCCCGCACAGCAAGACGTGATTTCCATTTTTATATAAACATGCAATTTAAATACTCTCTCTAGGGCTTCATCATACATGTCAAATGCTCATTTTACTGTCAGGGAAATGGGTATCAGGAGCGTTTAAGTGGAATGGTCCGATTTTTTTCCAAATTTTAAATCCTACTTTATAAATGTGCTCGAAATGCTATTTCAGTATCATATTTGAAGGATGAGGCACAAAAAAAACATCCTTGATTAGCAACAAGATCAAAATTGAAGGGTCCCATGAGCCCAAGTTTAGTCTTTCTCAGTGTATTTTCAATGGGTGGAGTTATAGAGTACACTCCAAAAGTCTTAAATTGAGCATAAAACTGATAATTCACTGAATTCTTTGCTGAATTCAGGTGAATTATGTTAATTAAAAGTAGGTAGGACATGAAGTATATCAATATTGTTCAGTTTTAACAAAATTGATTTTCTAGCCCTAATCATCGGTCCATGCCACTTGTTCAGATAATGGTTTGGAAAAAATTGGACCATCCCACTTTCCCTGCTCTTATCATACAGAATGGTCACCAGCCCATTGTCAATCTCTCTACATGATCTACACTGTACAGGAATTCACCGCCACTCATCTGTTTTTAACCCTCTGAGGACGGCACGACGCGTTAATGTATCATGCCCCTGGGCAAGTAACTTGTTGGTGTTGCTTTGGTGCATCATGCCAGACATTTGGGATTACATCAATCCTGTAGGTTCGGCATGATGCATGAATGCAGCACCGACGACTTACTCCCCAGCGCTGCTTGTATGCATCATGCCGCCAATAGGCCATAGTGCATTAAAGCACAATGCTGCCCTCAAAGGGTTAATATTTTCTCCTATAAACCCGCGTTAGCTGTGTATACTACATTTATATCATAACATATTCTGCATTTAATAGCTTAATAATATAAACTGGAACTATGTGCCAATATACACAAAACTAACCAGAAAGTAGGACTTTTTGACAATGCCCATTCTTGTCTAGTTAACTTATACAATATGTTATATGTAAGATGACTTCTTTAGAAGTGAAATGATGACGATATAATATCATGTTTATATTATAATTATTACAGGCAGCTCTAGAAAGGTACAAGATACGCACCTCATATCTACAAAGCACCTTCTCTTACGTTGCAAAGTATAAATTTGCCTTTTGACAAGGACAATTATAACCCTTTAAGGGCAGCCTAGTGCTTTAATATCGACCTGATGTGTCAATACAGCCCTGGTGAGTAACTCGCCAGTGCTGCATTCATGCATCATACCGACCCTATGGGGTTGATACACTCCCTAAGGTTTGCCCTGTTGCACCCGTGCAGGGCTGCATTGGTGTATCATGACGACAAAAGAGCATACATCATTACGGCATCATGCTGCCCTTAAAGGGTTAAAGCTCCACTATACACAACTTGGTCTGTAATCACAGTAGGTGGTCACGTGACTCAGCTCAACCAATCATCGTCCTCCTCCTCCTCTCCGAACAGGGGCGGTGGGGGTGGTTTTCTCAGGTCCTGAAAAAAACGCACAAAATTGAAAATAAGTTAAACATTATTTAGCTGTTAATCCAAGGTATGTCTTAATAGGCCTAGCACTGAAATAATTTTGAAAGAGATAATCTATTTTCTTCTATCTGAACTTGTTCTTTTGTTATCCGATTCATTTCAAAATATCTAAGTGTGTCCCCTTTACTGTGTGACTAATTTGGTTACCAATTAATGCTGCCCGCCAACTTAACTGCAATCACCCTTCAAACCACTACATTACTGTGTCTGAAACCCCCTATGCTGCCAGTGCTTACATTGTTTAACGTGTGCACATTCGTTTTCTTTAACAATGAAGCAATCTTTTTAGATGATTATTTAGTCAGCCGTTTCTAGATGTCCTTGCTTTGGTAAAACCACCCCAGTCATTACGTGTCCAACTTATAACAAAAAAGGTGTGAACGATTCTTTAACTCTGGCCTTGTGTTAGTGCATTATCTTGATGTGCCAAGTAACAATATACATATTACAAAGTGGCTTTGTTACTATTAGTCCACACCTTTACCATGGTACAGTAGCCATGACATGTCTGGTCTACCCTTGTCTTAACCTAAACTATCTAAGTTAGGAAAACACACATGTATGATTAACAAGTATTGATACAATGATGGGCTTTTTAAACACGATGACTCACTCCCTTTTATTTCATATAGCTATCTGATTGTTACGATCATTAATTTGTCATTTCACGACTCTTTCGTCCAGAAGTTCTTATATAGTGCACACCACCCAACTCATAACAGTATCAAAATCACCACTTACAGGCAAAGGGCATTCCCTCCTAACCCTTTAAAGGCCACATAGTGATTTAATGCATCATACCCTTTGTTGTCATGATGCATAAATGCAGCCCTAGTGTTCATGCATCATGCAGCGCCCATCATGCCGACCCAACAGGGGTAAGACTCTCCCAAACAATGGGCATGATACACTAGCGACTGAAGCGCTACATTCATGTATCATGACAACAAAGGGCATGGTGCATTAAAGCAATATGTAGCCCTTAAAGTGCCAGCTAAAGTCACAAAGTCACCTTATAAGAAAACCGTATTTGCTAACACATTATTCACATAACAATCAAGAATCAAGGATCTAGCTAGTCATACGTCTTACTAGAACAACTGACCAGGAAGGAATCATTACGACTCAATTATCATGCATCAACAAAAGGGAATAAATTATTTCCTCGCATCTCAGTATGCTATTTAAGAGAGTGGTATTTTCTTTTTTAACATCACAAGTGTTTCCGTGCGAGCATGCGAACGCTTTTAGCCCCTCCTCCCACCCCCTTGAGAGGGGTCGAAATTGTATACAGCCCTCTTTAAACTTTAGTAACATGCAAGTTTCTCTGCTCAAAAGGGATGAATCGTTCTATCCCTGTAGGGGATGTACATTTTTGAACCCCTCCCCCCTATATACCACTCACCGGTTGTTAAGTAATGACCAATCCCTAATTTCTTAATTCAATTTTCAGTGCTAATGCCATTGCTTGAGAAGGTATATTCATAGGATATAAGTTTAGATTTGTTCTTGAGGATTTCCGAGTTTAATATAGGTAAGGATAGGTTAAATTAATATTTGAATAGATTAAATCCGATGGTGATGAGAGGAGCATGTATGAGCCAGGTTAATGTGTAAGAGTGGTTAGATGTGAGAAACAAACAGATTATGCGCAAGCTTATCACACTAGGCAAATATCCCAAAACTTTCTGAATCTCAATTAATTTTTGTTTCTATAATTTTTGTTCCACAAGATTTCCATCCTGTTTTTGTGTTTGTTTTTAAGTATTTGTTTACAAAACATGTATTGATGGTATATTTTACAATTATGCACCAAAAGATTCTGTATTGCCAATACTATTGAAAGTTGTTAAAGTGAAAGAACTTGCAAAAACTTATAAAGCAATTGTTATAACCAACCACCAAAAAGACAAGCTTTCTTTTTGTTTTTTAACCTTTTGTTTCTTCACTCATTTTTTTTCTAGCTTGACAATGACGAATTTGAACTTCCTCCAAATTCAAAATGCAGTCAAAAAAAGTGTTGTGAATTCATTCGCCAAGAACAAAATTCTTTCAGGACCCCAAAAAGCTAGGTTAAAGCGTTTACCCAAGAGTGAAAATATCTTTAATTTGTGATAATTAATCACTAGTCTTGGATTGCAGTTACTTGATTTTGTTCTGTCATTCTGAACAATCAAACACAGAAAGCCAATAGGAACAGTCTCACCACCTAAAGCTGGATAGACCTAACAGACAAGCCTGCTTTAACCCTTTAAGGACAGAATAATGCTTTCATGCATCATGTCCTTTTGTCGGCATGGCGCATACTCGCCGGTCCTGCATTCATACATCATGACTACCCTCCGGGGTTGATACACTCTGAGAGCTCAGTATGATACAGCAATACCATGCTGGTGAGCTTTTTGCCAGCGTTTGGCGCATCATGACTACAAATGGGCATAACCCCTTGAGGCATCATGCCGTCCTTAAAGGGTCAAGAGTAACTCTAAAATGTAAATTACCCGCGTATGAGATGAGGAATTCACTTTTTCTTTTTCACCTGATCAAAATATGAGAAAAAAAAACTATAATCAAATACATGAATAGAAAATAATATAGATTACACAAAAATACATGAATGAATTGAAGGCTAAATATGTGTTTCATCTACTGAAATGAAAATCTATACAAATAAAATATTAACTATTCTCCTACAATTCCATCATTCTCCATTCTTTTACCTTTCCGGCGTCCATCTTAAGTATTAAAAAGACACATGTTATGAATTTGAACTCTTAAAAGATGACATATTGCTTTGGATGTGATATGGGCCTTGTAATAACGATGTTTGAATGCAGCACTAGCGAGTAACTCGCCACTGCTGCATTCACGCATCATGCTGATCTACAGGAAAGGCACATTCCTTAAGGGTTGGCATGATGCAATAACCCAGTGTCAGCACATTGCTCGGCAGTACTGCGTCAATGCATCATGACGACAGATGTTGCCTTATGGCATCATGCCTTCCTTCAAGGGTTAATCTGTCTAAGATCTTTCAAATTCTGAATTTTTCATTTATGTTTTTCTCTCCAAAGGTTCTAGAAAAAAAAACTATTCAGAAAGATTTTCTGCAGCAAAAGTTATTTATATATCAGCTTAAAACTGTTTGCGTCTTGTTCCCCATCCCATTCATATGAAATGAAAAAAGCTCTAGTAAGTAAAACAAGTACAGGCCTTTGCACTACAGTATTAGTACCGTCTTAGATGGCACTGCAACTCAGCTTCAAATAATAACCCTCTAAGGACGGCATGATGCCTCAAGGCTTCTTACATTTGTCATCATGATGCACCAACACAATGCCGGACACTAACTCACAGCACTGTTATAGTGCATCATGTTGACCTTTTGGCAGCGTATTTCAAGCCCGTAGGGTCGGCATGATTGCAGCCCTGGTGAGTTACTCGCCAGCCCTGGCGAGTTACTTGCCAGGGCTGCACTCATGTGTATGACGACAAAAGGGCAGGGTGCATTAAAGCACTATGCTGTCCTTAAAGGGTCCGTCTTAGACAAAGCACTGTAATCTGTGTTATCTCCACTGAAAGCACGAGAGGCTGATCACAACAAAGCTGTCAAAACGTAAATATAGTTCCTGAAAGGGCCGCAAAGAGCTTTAATTCATTAATTCATGAATGCAGCCCTTAGAATCTACTTGCCAGGGCTGCATAAATGTATCATGCAGACCATGCGGGGCTGATACACTCCCAAAGGGTCGTCATGATGCATTCATGCAGCTCCGGTGTGTTAATCACAAAGGCTGCATTCATGCCTCATGACGACAAAGGGGTATCACTCTGCGGCCCTTAGAGGGTTACAGCGTATCATTAGATATCTCAGCCCCGCTGCGTGGATCAGTTTACTTCATCGTTACTCCCTACTGTACACTTACATCTTCTGAGTCGCTGCCCTTCTTGGCGCCCTTGGCCGGGGCGGCTTTCTTGTCGTCTGTCTTCTTGGCGTCTGTCTTCGCAGCAGCCGGAGCCTTCTGGTCCTTCTTGGCAGGTTTTGCGGCAAACATGTCGTCGTCATCATCGTCATCGTCAAACAAGGAGCCCCTGGGAGGAGAACAAAGGCAGCCATTAATGACAATTACTGTGAGTTAATCTGGGTATACAAACTGGTTAATTAACCGGCATGTCCCTAAAAGATTAATCGTCATGATGCACCAATGCATACCTCGCCGGGGCTGCATTGGTGCATCATGCGGGCCTTTCGGGAGTGTCTCAACCTCATAGGGTCGGCATGATGCTTGAATGCAGCCCTGGTGAGTCACTCGCCAGGGCTGCATTCATGCATCATGAAGACCAAGGGCATGATACATTGATGCACTATCCCATCCTTTCAGGGTTAATAGGTTCAGGGTATGAGATTACAGGTTGCCAACGCTTGGTGCAGGTTATTTAAGAGTCCTTAAAAATATAGGACAGTATTAAAGTGCTTTAAATAAGGCCCTAGGCGCGGATTTTAAAACTTTCCTATATTTAGTCTACGTGCGGCTCATAATTATGGTCGTACCGTATATAACCCCCAGGTTGTACGTGACCCAAACCTCCAGTGCGGGTTATACAATATTCTCAAAGTCAGGGTGCGGGTAATAGAAGGGGTTTTGGGACTATAGTAAGGTACTAAGATAGTCACTGGTGCGGGTTACAGGGTTCTCCCAAAGCCTGGGGGCAGTTTATACGTGAGATGATGCTTATACATAGGAATTTACAGCATTAATTCCCCCCCTTTAGGCCACATCAGAAAAAAAGAGTTTGTCAATGGATTTCACTTTTCAAACAATGGTGTGAGCGAGCGAAATTTTTCTTACTTTTTAATAATTCTTTTTGTCAATGGGTTTTGAAGGTGGGAAAGTGGACTGAGTCACAGTTCTTTTTTCTTTAACCCAGCCTCTGACAAAAGTTCTTAGTGGACCCCTAACATGAAAATTTATTGTTTGATCTGCAGGAATTACTAGAAAAAATATTTTAGAAAAAACATCGCAGGGTTTCTACTTCAAAGAGATTATACTGATTAAAGTTTCTTGCTAGAATTTTTCATCATGGTGCAATAATGCAGCCGGTGAGTAACTCGCCATGGCTGTAGAAACATGGGGCCTTGGCATGATGGTGTCAGTAAAGTGCTGTGGAGGGTTGTTTGGGTATTACCGTAAATTCCCGTGTATTACCCGCATCTCGCGTATAACCAACACCACAACTCAGGAGAATCCTTTAAGTTATTTCTGGATCTGAATTTATATTTTAGTAATGTCTATAGTAATAAAACCCTTGTATAACCTGCATCCTATATAGGCATGTTTGGTATAAATTACCGCTGAGTTTGTTTCGTGTACAACCCCTGGGTAGTACACGTGAATTTATGGTAGGTTCCCCAGACACTCGGACCACGCCCCCGTTTGAGGGTTAGTCCACAGGCTCAACTTACCCACTGACTGCCAACAAGGTATCATCTGATGAAGATCAACTCTTATCGAAACATTGTAATTTCAACCCTGTCCTACTTTTAAAATTATAAAATGTTTTCTTGGAAATATTTCTGATGTGTTTACAGTATTTGTATTATTTAGGATTTATTTGATTTATTACATATACGGTATATATATATATATAAGTTTTAAACTTTATTTGTCTTGTCAATTTCGGCAAAAGTTTTACAATGTATGACGTACATGTGCACATCCAACGACGATATTTATGATTCAATAAAAGATGTTGAGATAACCCTATTCATGATAACCCAACCAGCGATATTAGACAAGACTGCATCTGTAATTTTTACACAATTCTTTGTTAAACAATGAAATACACGGATTTAATCTCCCTTTTGATTTGTTTTTAAAAAGAGAAGGCAACCATACAATACATTCCTTTTCATTGGGATAGTTGCTAACATGTTTTTTTTAGTCAAATTTTAAAACCAAAAACAAGCCTCAATACTTCTGACATCTGGAGATGAAGTTTGCCATATCTGTCAGCACACAACCTGCCTACTCTTTCTCTATACGAGGCTGCATATATGATATGACAATAGAGAACGTGTGCTTGATTTGACCTCGTTTCCCTGCCCCTGAATGTAAAGTATATATCTCCTGAGTATGCCCTTTATTTTTTTATTTTTTTATTTTTAGTAATGTCTATAACCATTTATGTCAATAGTTTCCATCTCTGTTTTGTTATATATTCATTGCAGTGTTTATTGCCGTGATTTCCAATACAGAACGTTTTGGGTTCGCCTTTCAAGACAATTTTAAAAGTGTACTATTATGATGCTTTGAAATTTGTACCAAGAGGCAGAAGAATTGTATGGCATATGGATAACATAGCGCTTAGTATATTAGATGACTTATGTGCATAACACTTAAAATGAAATTCACGTCTAACATCCAACAAAGGTAATTTTGCAAATTCAAATTCAAAGACAGACATGTTTTTAAACATTTGTTTTGTGCCTTCTGTAGGGCTTCAAGCAAATTCACATTTGTGTTTATGCGAGGTACGTCAGCATAATCAACGATGGGTAGCATTAGGATTTGTACACATGAAGTAAAGCCCTACTAGACATCATCTCTTTCAGATTATATGGTAAAAAGTGTTAAAATACAAGTTTTTAAAAAACATTTCTTAAACATGAATATCAAAATATAATTTTTGATCTACCGTTATTCCTAGGTAGGCCTACTTATAGGAAATAACTTTATGTAACAGTGTTTTTCAACTTCCAACAGCTTTCTTTTAATTCTCGATGAAAAAACGTCTGAAATTACCATATTGACCCATTAGTGTATAACCGCTACCCTGTGAAATCTTTAAATGACTGCAATATCCTAATATTTAAACATAAATAATATTCCGTCCCCCTTTTGGGGACGCTACCCCTCTGCTTGATAATAGCAACATTTATTAGCAAAAGAATCATGTGAAATTAGAAATAAAAATCTTGACTTAGACTTAGAGACATCCACATGTTTATCATATATGAATGTTTTACACATTTTATAATCTCTTCATCTTCATCAGAGACCGTGATATCCGGCAAGTTGGTTTCTCATCTCAATCCTTGAAAATACAAATGGTCCGTGCGGGCTTCCACTAACTTAATCTTAAAAAGGGATATAAGGGAGCGGCCTTTTTTTTTACAAGGGGGGGGGGGGTTACCCCTTGACCAAAGGGGGGGGGGGAATTCATCCGTTTTGAGCGAAAAATCCGGCTTGTTACTATGCTTAAACTTAAACGGAGCGTGTGCGCCTCGATTTTTGACTGGGGGGTGGGGGGATGAAAAAATATTGGGCGGCTGCACGAAATCTCACCCCTTCGTTTTGACCCCCTGTAGTTAAAAAATGAGCATTCCCTAAAACTTAAAGCGGACACTACAGTACTAAAACCGGGTTACATTGTGTACATACTTCTTGTCTGATGCCTTCTTCTTGTCTGCCGCTCCTCCCTTTGGCTTCTCCTCCTTCTTCTCCTTCTGGTTCTTGTTGTCCGAGTCTTTCTCCTTCTTGGTGACGGCATCGTCCAGTTTCTGAGCCATCCCGGTGAAGGCGAGCACCGAGGCCTCGATACCCGCGATCACTTCCTGCTCCGTCCGCTTCGGGCCGTCCCCGTGTTTGTGTTCAACTGGAAACCAAACAAGAGTTTATCTTTTTGAGACATGAATATAATTCTTGTACTGTATATAACAGCTGCAATTTGGCATACACTCGTGAAAACTGAAAAAAAAATTTGGTCCAAAGCAATCTTTGTAGATTTTGGAAAAGCTCATTTGTTGAATTGCAAATATTTCTCCATTTATGAACCACATAGTTTTATATTACGTTATGCCCCTTGTTACAGTTCATTAAAATACTACCCTTAACCCTTTATGAAAGGACCGAATAGTGCTCTGACGCATCATGCCCTTGGTCATCATGACGCAAAAATGGAGCCCGGGCAAGTAATTCGCAAGGGCTGCATTCATGTATCATGACGACCCTACTGGGGTCGAGATTTCCCAAAGTTTCTGAATGATACATGAAAACAGTCCTAGTGAGTCACTCACTAGCACTCACTAGAGCCGCATTTGTATCATAGTGATAAATCAGCTTTTGAGGAAAACTTTTTTCTTTTTTTTTGCTTATTTTTGATGAAAAATATGATAAAAACAGACAAATATTGGGATATTTTGTATCAAATTAAAGCTAATACTGCCAGTAAAGCAGTACGATAGAAATAACTTATATTTTCCCTACTTTTAAAGATCCATGAATTCTTAATACTAAAATGTGAATTTTGGTCATGAAAAACGTTAATGATCCCATACATTTTAGCCCGCGAGTAAAAAAAAAAAAGCAAAAAAAAAGCCTCCCTCGTCACATTTTTCAGACTTTGGTGATGAGAAACCACTTTTTTTTTTTTGAGTGACCTAAGTAACTCACGGGTCTTCCCCTCCAGTTCGGCTGCGTAGTAAGGGTTCCCCTTGTCCCCCGTCACCCCAGCCTTCTCCGCCTTCTCCTTAGCTGCCTTATCTTTGGCCGCCTCTGAAAAAGTCAAATTTATAGGATTTAATGAATAACACTTTGGATACTAATCAAAAACATTGCTCGTGGGTAATATGTCGACGTACATCAGAAAGTTGATTAATAAAAAGCCCAATGGACTCCAGAAAATTATATCCGGTACACATCCCGTATATATGGAGAAGCAAAATGTGTGTACCGTAAAACTTCGCGTATTAGGCCAAAAAAAAAAAAGGTGTGTTTCAGGTTACCCGACCCTACCTAGCAAAATAGAGCCGACCCTAGAAATTTTTGTGCAATTTTGAAAAAATATTTATATTTTGGGTCATTTTGGGGCTATTTAAGGGTGGGTCTGATAGTTCACGAGTCGAGGCGGTCGTCGGCGAGTCAGCATTGTAGTTCGTGAGTCGATTTCTGGGTACATTTCATGCTTAAGTAAAATAAAAAGAATAAAAAAATAAAAAATCCGACCTACCTACCCTAGATTTTCAGACCATGCAACCTGAAACACACCTTCTTTTTTTTTGGCCTTAGCCGCGCTGCTAATTTTGGAGAATCCTATAAGCCTCGCAGGGCATCTGATTATGGCCCCTTTAGTACTGTAGTATACATAAAAAAACGTGTGTGTAAGCTGCACCCTGACTCTAGGGTCAATCCTATAAGGCACATTGACAATCTAACTTCCGTACTAGCTGCGACTTTTTCGCAAGTCTTGTGTGTGTGTTTTGTATACTATGGACCATTGTAGCACAATTGAGTCTGAAAAATTAAAATTAAATTAAAATAAAAGTGAGTAGCTATCCTACCTGCGGCTTGTCGTAGTTCCTCGGCGTAGTGAGGGTTCCCCTTGTCCCCGCACACCCCGGCCGTCACCGGGTGAGTCTTGTGGTCGCATGCCTCCTTCACGGGGGACGGAGCGGCCGCAGTCGTCTGGACGCTCACCGGCTTCACTAACGCGTCCTTCCCGCCCTTCTGGGGAGGCGCCGACGCTGTGGTCGTCACTTGTGCAGGTTTCAGGACTTCATCTTTGGCGCCTTTTTTCTCTGGGGAGCCCTTGGACGCTGTATGACGATGGATGTAGTCATTGATTAATAACAGTGAATAAGGGATTGATAGGTTTGGTAATTTTCTCATAGTTAGAAAAAAAAGCGTTTTGATGTATACAATTAGGCGAAAAAAACGTAGATCTATGTTTCTGGTAATAATATCTAAAGTATGGTCGGACTGATCTTTTTACTTCATTTTCGCTATAAATACATTTTAAAAAATCCGAAAATGTCAAATTAATATTAGTTGATCGGCATTAGGGTCGGCCCTAATATGCAAGGTAGGGTCGGGTGTTTCTTTTTAGCGCCTTCTAGTTCGTCAATTAATACAGAACCAGATGATAGACATACCTTTAGCGGCCTCTGCAGCCTTTCTCAACTCCTCAGCATAGAAGGGGTTGCCCTTGTCTCCTGTGATCGGGGCCACTACCGGCTCAACTGGAAACATCATCAAACCATACTCAAATACAACTTTACAGTCAGATAAATTATTCTCAGAAGCAGTACTCTAGATATCTCAAAGGATCCACATCTTTAGGCAACGTACTATAAAAGGTTTTAATCTATTTTAACTCTACAAGTTAAAGGGCCCCAGACGGGTAAAATCGACAAATCGACATGAGCCTAGTGACAAGGGACAAGACCTATTTCTTAGATTCGACAAATGACATAGGCATTCCATAAAATCGACAAGTGACATGAGACCTAGTGACAATTTGACAGTGTCAGTGACAAGTGACAAGACCCTTTTCTTAAAATCGACAAGGGACATTGGCATTTCTTAAAATCGACAAGTGACACAGCAACCCCCCGTCTGGGGCCCTTGTTAAGGTACAACAACATCACATGTCTGAAGCATATTTTGAATATCTTTTTGATTCAGTGTAGCTTTTTGTGGTAGGTAAACTACTCCCTCAGCTTTACTCTAATATTAAACATGCATATATAGGGTGTGGGTTACACGAGGATATTTGTTACATTTAAAAGAACAGTACTAAAAGACCCAATAATAGTACGTGCGGGTTACAAACATTTTACTGAGTAGAGGGTGCGATTTAACCTTTACCCTTGGCTAGAGGGATTTGCTCAACATGTGTCTATCTGTATCAATATGTTTTAAAAATATCTAACCGAAACGTGTGCCTTGCTTAGAGGAATTTTGGTCAATTTTAATCGTGCCTATTTTCGCCCATACCTTTGCTCTCCTTGACCTTGCCGGCCCCTGTTACGACCTTGGCCTGTTCGGCCTTGGCTGCCTCGGCCGCCTTACGCAGCTCCTCGGCGTAGTACGGGTTACCCTTGTCTCCCGTCACCATGGCAACCACCGGCACCGTCTCCGAGTCGGGCTTGGACTTCTTGGCTGCTGGGGACTTAGCTGTAATATGGAGCAGAGTTGATTATAAATGTATGTACCAGTATGTTAAATGAATGAGTACATTGATTTTATTGGAAATCAAAAATTGTATTGCAAAAATAATTTCGGAAGGTTACAGAAAAGTTGTCATTGGATCTACCTGGAATCGAACCTGTGTCTCTTGTACCATGGACGAGCATGCTAACCCGTATACCACACACCCCTGCCTGACTACTAACAGTTTTTCTTTGTTAAAGGGGCATTCTCACCACTCACACGTAACCACATAGTAGACTAGAACAGCACTAGAATTGTGAGTGGGATACCCTCGGTGGTTATGCCACTTTAAAGGATTGCCTTCACCCACTAATACGGGATGAGGTACTACACCAGTACCCCCCTGTAAGCCTCCCACCACGGTACCAAACCTCATCCCATAACAATCTATACACTTTATCCCAGTCGTCATATTGTCTGTACTATATCATAGTATCCTGCTATTCTTCAATATACCTAGGAGTCCTATTATGACTACCGTAAAACCTTTATAAACCAACCTCCCTAGTGTTAGAATTACAAACTTATTTATATATTTTAGAACCACCGCTCATGCCTTTGTGCTCTTATCCTGTTCCCTTATACTTTAATAGATACTCAGTATATTACAAGTTTATATGTACACTCTCATTATTTCCCAACAATCCAGGCAACCAAATTAAGAGAAACGGTATAGCTAGTGGGTAAATCATATTGAATATGTATTACATACATTACTTTTGTGCACATTTTAGGCCTACTTTATTACAATAATGGTAATGATCTCTTACACCCATCGTCCCTTGTGAATTGAGTCGACACTGTTAGAAAGGGCATTTGGATAAGCATGAGATATAAATATACAGCAGTCCGACATTATAGCACTTCAATGCACTATATGGGTATATATCTAAAACTGGACATCGACATCCATGTATCAGAGTCCTTGTAACAGAAAGCTATATTCAGTCTCATCAAAGTAGAAATACATAGGTTGCTATATGAAGGAGAAGGCCATGTTCATGCCTATGAGTGTGTCTGTGTGGGTGTACATGAGTCTGTGTCCATGAATGTCTGCATTTATGCTATAGTCATAGGGTGTTTTTAGGCAAATTTCACTTTTTTGAAATTTTGAACTTTTTTTCTCGCCAAATAGGGGGTTTTCAGGCAAATTTCCCTTTTTTGCAATTTTGAACTTTTTTCTCGCCAAATAGGGTGTTTTTAGGCAAATTTCACTTTTTAGAGATTTGGAACTTTTTTCTCAACAAATCAGGTGTTTTTAGGCAAATTTCACTTTTTTGCGATTTTGAACTTTTTTCTCGCCAAATAGGGGGATTTTAGGCAAATTTCACTTTTTTGCGATTATGAACTTTTTTCTCGCCAAATAGGGGGTTTTTAGGCAAATTTCACTTTTTTGCGATTTTGAACCTTTTTCTCGCCAAATAGGGGGATTTTAGGCAAATTTCACTTTTTTGCGATTATGAACTTTTTTCTCGCCAAATAGGGGTTTTTTATGCAAATTTCACTTTTTTGCGATTTTGAACTTTTTTCTCGCCAAATCAGGTGTTTTTAGGCAGATTTCACTTTTCTGCGATTTTGAACTTTTTTCTCGCCAAATAAGGGGTTTTTAGGCGAATTTCACTTCTGTGCGATTTTGAACTTTTTTTCTCGCCAAATAGGGGGTTTTCAGGCAAATTTCCCTTTTTTGCAATTTTGAACTTTTTTCTCGCCAAATAGGGGGATTTTAGGCAAATTTCACTTTTTAGAGATTTGGAACTTTTTTTCTCAACAAATCAGGTGTTTTTAGGCAAATTTCACTTTTTTGCGATTTTGAACTTTTTTCTCGCCAAATAGGGGGATTTTAGGCAAATTTCACTTTTTTGCGATTATGAACTTTTTTCTCGCCAAATAGGGGTTTTTTATGCAAATTTCACTTTTTTGCGATTTTGAACTTTTTTCTCGCCAAATCAGGTGTTTTTAGGCAAATTTCACTTTTTTGCGATTTTGAACTTTTTTCTCGCCAAATAAGGGGTTTTTAGGCGAATTTCACTTCTGTGCGATTTTGAACTTTTTTCTCGCCAAAGCTGCGGAATCTGCCTCCATGCGTGATCCCATTGATGGACTCTGGATAGACCCATGCATAGTGAAGACCTACATAGTGGACATGAGGTCAAGTTAGAAAGTGCAAGTCACTTGTTTTGCAACTTGCACTGAACTGAACCTAATAGCCCTTGACTGGATTGTCAACAATCAATTAAACTATGACCAAACTCCCTCTATTTCGGAGACCAAATACACTATCAAATGATTTATATTTTTTCAAAATAACACCCTGTGTAGAATGGCTCGGTATTCGGGAATCCTACTGCGAATAAAAAAATGTCAAATTCTAATTCTAAATACCTGAAAATTGAGAAATGCTGACGTTCACGGGTTATGTAGGAAATGTACTAAAAACAGCAAAAAAAGGCAACAAAACCCTAATTTTCTCAAAAACTGTTCAGTAGGATTTTTTCTAACTGAGGTTCCACTGTTTTCTACCCTCATATTACACATTGGCATAGAGAATATATTGACACCTAGTCAGGATTTTGCGCTAGGAGCAATCTGTGAGGCGAAAAACAGCCAAAATGAGCCACTGGTCTGAAGAATAAAACTGGGCATCGATCACTATATAGCTACAAAGAGACAGAGAATCGATGTCCAGTAATTATCGTAGGAGTAATACCAGTAGGTTGAAAATCACGAGCTGTCATTTCACTTTATCAGGAACAAATCTGCAGGATGGTACATAACAAAATCAGAATTTGGATTGCCATCTTGTGCTATGTCATTTTTACCCTTGTCACAAATATTCCTTAAAATCAGCTTTACCAATTATAACTGTTTCTCACCATGTTTGCTCTTGTCGTCGGTCGTGTCTCCGGTTATGATGTTAGATTCAAGATCAGCCAACGAAAAGCCTCCTGCAACAGATGAGCGGAAAAACAAACAATTTAATTCAAATGTCACCTCCCTTACATCTAATAAAGTAATAGAAACAGACTATATTGTTTTTCAGATGAGATGCATAATGCACCCAGCCCCCATGAGTGAAATACATCAGAGCAGTATCAATGTAGTGGGCATTTGTCTATTTATTTTTTCTATGAAGAAAGAAAAGCTTATCTTAGCCCATTGGATATGGCCACATTGTATACAATGGGGTGGGCGGGGTGCATTGAATACGGCCATTCCAGTACTTAAGCATAGTAGATCTGGCATTTGTAGTTGGCATTTGTCTATTTATTTTTTCTATGAAGAAAGAAAAGCTTATCTTAGCCCATTGGATATGGCCACATTGTATACAATGGGGTGGGCGGGGTGCATTGAATACGGCCATTCCAGTACTTAAGCATAGTAGATCTGGCATTTGTAGTTGGCATTTGTCTATTTATTTTTTCTATGAAGAAAGAAAAGCTTATCTTAGCCCATTGGATATGGCCACATTGTATACAATGGGGTGGGCGGGGTGCATTGAATACGGCCCTTCCAGTACTTAGGCATAGTAGATCTGGTATTTCAAATAATTAAATAGACAAATGCCAACGCCTATTGATACCGTCTCTGTTGTTTTTCACAAGTGGGGGCTGGGGCAGTATTCCACGAAGCCGCAGGTTGAGTGGGATGCGCCCCAGCCCCTACAAGTGAAATACATTAGAGCGGTATCAATGTAGTTGGCATTTGTGTTTATTTATTTTATTTGAAGCCATTTAATAAAGGAAAAACAACTTTTTCTTGGCCCATTGAACACGGCCACATTGTATTCAATGGGGGCATTGAATACAGCCATCCATTGCTTAACCATAGTAAATCTGGTATCCCATGGCCAGAGGATATTTTGGTATCGTTCCCCCCGAGGTGGGGCTGGGGCAGTATCCCACGAAGCCGCAGGCTAAGTGGGATGCGCCCCAGCCCCACCGAGGGGGGAATGATACCAAAAATTCTCTGACCATGGGCCTTTGCCTTTATTTCATGGTTTTTAACCTTAAAAATATGTTAAATTGCATATAAATGGCCATAAGAATTTGAACAAATGATGATGTCATAGGCCATGTGATACAGGAACATTGTATCCCATGGGGGGCATGGGATACGGGATTTCTAGTACTTAAGCATAGTGATCATTGTATCCGCCATGAAATAAAGCCGATTCCCACCTGAGGCTGCAGGCTTGGCGTCCTTCTTAGCGTCCTTCTTGCCGCCAGGGACTGGGGCCGACACTTTGCCTGCCACGGCCGCCACCTCCATGTCCTCCTCCACGCCACCTACAGGCAACAACAGGAACTATTAACATGCCACACTGGGAATTTAAATTATGGCCCTAGACCCCTAAATTCGACATGGCGACATGGGCATTTCTTAAATTCGACATGCGACATGAGGCCTAGTGACATGCGACATGAGGCTTAAAAAGATAGTGACATGGGACATGGACAGTTCTTAAAATCGACATGGGACATGAGCATTTTTAAGCGACATAGACATGCGACATGGCCATTTCTTAAAACCGACATGCGACATGGGGACCCCCCCATCAAGGGCCCCTAAATTGATGGTCAATATTAGACCACATTGGTCAATTAAAAAAATAAAATGCCCGTTTCATATTACCGGCAATGTGAATGTGTATAAGTGCTTGTTAACATTGATAAGCGCTCGACGCTTACAAAAGAGGTAGTTTACACCAAACCAATATGACCAATATGGCTACCAAGAAATTGATTCATTCAGAATTCAACATGCAAGATGTGGCATATAATCACTATGCTTTAATGCACCACGTCCCTTTCTCATCATGATGCTTAAATGCAGCACTAGCGAGTAATTTGCCATAGCTGCATTCATGCATCATGCTGACTATACTGGGTCGGTACACACCCGAAATGTACGTGAGGCCTTAAGGTATCACGGCATCCTTTACAGAGTCATTCCTCATGCAATAATTCATCCTTTGACTGAGAGTACATGCAGATCATTTGTCACTTGCTTCAAATACTTTAAAAAATGAATGTACACTTTCACTCCTCTTTCCTGCATTATAGCGTCCTTGGGCACTCCATGATGGTACCCTTAACCCTTTAAGGGCAGCATATGCTTTAATGTCGTCATGGGCTATGCCCTTTTATCGTCATGATGCATGAATGCAGACCCTATGGTGTTGATACACTCCCATTGGGTCTGCATGATGCATGAGGGTAACTCTTACTCTATGTGACTTACGCACGCACGGGTTAGCTCTCCCACGTGAGAGGACAGACGTTTAGAGCGTTAACTTAATAAGACAATTAAGACAGTCTTAATAGTCTTAACGTTGGGTTAGCGAACCCTTTTTCCTACCCTAACGTCACCCTAATCTATTATAGCTACAAAAAAACTCCGGTTATGGTTGGCTAACCCATTTACCTACCCTAATGTCACCCTAATATATTATAACTCAAAAAAAAAATTGAAATGGTTTATTTTTAATGATGGAAGCAGCCCTGCGTAAGACACTGAATTTAAGACTTTAAGACTTAAGATTAAGATAACGCTCTAAACGTCTGTCTTCTCACCTGAGAGAGCTATCCAGTATTTGCGTGACTTACCACCCTGCTCGTCCTGCCCTGCTTTATCCACCACAGGCGGGGTACTTTGTACCACAGCTGCCTCTACAGCCACTATATCACACACTACTCCTGCAGGTAAGTCCTGTGCTACCAGAATCTGAGATTCCAGTGACCCTGCAGGCACGTCCACCTCATCCTCCAATGACTGCGTCTGGTTTACCACAGTTTCTGTAGGTTTCTGGGAACTCTGGTTTTGTGCCGTAATGGCTGATATGATGTCTTCAGGTTTTGAGGTTTTATTTTGCTCTTCCTTTACAACCGGAGGATTGGTTATTTGTTGGCTACTTTTTTCTTCTTTAATTATCTCAGAGTCTTTGTGTTGTTGTGAGGGTGTGAGGTTTGTGACTTGTATGGTTTCTTCCTCTTCTGACTCGAGTTCCTCTGATTCTACCTCCTCCTCTGACTCCTCCTCTTCCTCTTCTTCATTAAGAGAACAGTTGGAGAAACATAGAAAGCCATCACCAAAGCAAAGTGTCATGCAGCAACAGTATACCATGCCATCATGTTACAACTTCCAGCCATCTAGCCACTACATGTCATCACTAATGATTTGGCCACACACAATTAAAGGTTGGGCTATGGTTTCCCCTTCCAAAATAAGGTGAAGCAGCACTTAATATAATGTCTTATTACATATTTTTTGTCCCATACTTTAATTTTGCTGGATGTTGCGACATGATGTTGACATATATCAAGCAGATGATAGAAGTGTATTATCAGACTGAGAAACCACAGTTAAATGTGCCATACCAAACCGTCCTTTTCTATTGATTATTTTGAAATTTGAACCAATGGTTCTAGTTTTGTATGTGAGACACTGATTCGATGCGAAGGTGGTAGGGCACATTTTCTATGATAGAAGTATTAAAGAGAGCTACCGTATATTAGATATTCTACTTTTTCTATAAATTATTTACTGCTCATGCACATTAGCCATGCTCTGTGACACAAGCATAATCACCATGTGTGGGAAAAGTGTACTTCACGAGACAAAATAAATTCAAATAAATTCTATAGACCTAAATAATTATATTGCACACAAATGCAGCCCACCCTAGGGCCTATATTAAACTACAGCGGATTAACAGAGATTAATAAGTTAATAAGAGATTTGAGAAAGAAGCGGCAATGATCCGTCTGCGGGCCGATCGGAACCGGCATCCATGCGGCATCCATGTTCCGTATTGTCCTGCCGGGTAGGATATGATCATTCCTTTCTGCTAATCCCGGGAGGATCCACCTTTGGCATATGAAATAACTACTACTTGTTTCACCGATGAGCGAAGTCAATGTCAGCGTGACCTACTTACCGTCCTCATGTGACTGGACCATCTGCATCGTGGTATTCTGAGGAAGGAGAGGAAGGGAGAAATTATCAAATTGTTGAGTGCTTGGGATGTTCCATAAACGCAGACAATGTTTTCCGGCAAAAAAAACAAAACATTAAGGGGGGTATAGATAGGGGGGTCCCCCTGTGGCATGTCGATTTTAAGAAATGGCGCTGTCGCATATGTCTATGTCGCTGAATAATCCTCATGTTCCATTTCGATTTAAGAAATGTCTATGTCCCATGTCACTCACTTTTTAAGCCTCCTGTCGCATGTCACTAGACCCCATGTCGCATGTCGATTTTAAGAAATGGTAATGTCGCCGTGTCAAATTTTAAATTAATAGAGGTCTATAACCATCATTAAATGGGACTACTAATAGTAATAATGCTACTTTGAAGACTATTCACCTGCTACCAGGGTTTTGTACGCTCAAGCCAAAGTTCTTGGGGGGGTAAAAAATTTGGACCCCTTGACCGGGGGGGGGGGAAGAAATTTAGACCCCTCTTGGGGGGGGGGTCAATAAAATTCAACCTGTTTTGAGGGGAAAAGCCCGCGCATTACTATGCTACAAAGGGGCGCGAACGCGCGCGATTTTTCGGCCTGCCAGGGAGGGGGTAAAAAATGTCGACCCCTCTAGAGGGGGGGGGGGGGAAATTTCGCACGCTCCGCGCGAAATCTCACCGCCCCCCCCTGTTGTTAAAAAATGAGCACTCCCCTTAGTACGGGTATCAGTTATGTATCATTATATTGATGTATATGTAGTGTTACCTTGACAGTGTTGAGTAATATCAGTTATTTTTTTACGATACAAGATTTATTATGCTTAAGTATAAGAAAGGTCGTATTCAAAGCCACATATTGAATACAATGTGGCTGTATTCACTAGGCTGAGAAAAAGACGTTTCCCTTCATTAAATGGCTTCAAATAAAAAAATCAAATGCCAACTACATTGATACCTCTCTGACGTATTTCATTCATGGGGGCTGGGGCAGTATCCCACTCAGCCTATGGCTTCATGAAATATGCCCCTACGCCCACTCATGAAATACGTCAGAGGCGGTATCAATGTGGTTGGCATTTGTCTATTTATGTTATCATGTAATGTTGATATACAGGTAGTGATACCTTGACAGTGTTGAGTATTGCCCCGTGGATGTCGGCTCCCTTGTACGACTTGTCGGCATCAAACTCCTTCTTCAGGTCGTGGTACACAGAGTTCATGATCTTCTTCACCTGCAATGTCCAATAGTTATAAATTCATTCACTTGAGAATAAGGCCACTTAAAAAAAAGTTGTTTGTCACCACCGCACGCATCATGAAAATCATTTTATAAATTTTTAGATTTTAAATAAAAAATCGGTCAAAAAGTGGACAAATATTGGCATATTTGGTATCAAATTAAGGCTTATACTGTCAGTAATGCAGGGAGCTGGGAATAACCTGCACTATAACAACTTTTGTGTATCAATAAACTCTTAACTACTAAAATGTGAAAATTGTGTGCAAAAAGACCTAACTTCCCTATATATTTCAGCCCCAGTAAAAAATAAAATAAAAATAAAAAACGCCCTCATCACATTTCTCACTGCCGGGTGATGAGAAACTATTTATCTTTTTGATTGGCCTAAGGTTAGTTATTGCAAAAAAAAGTTTGTGGAAAGTTAAATGATAGTCCAAAGTCCGACAGGAGGATGATTGTATCTGTGACAATCGAATTTATCGAATAATTTGACGACAGAATAAACACACCTCAGCTACCAGAGCCTCCTTGCCGCCCCCACCTCCTCCTCCTGCCCGAGCCCGGTTGATGGCGTCTTGTGCGTCTTTGATGATCTTGTCTTTCTCGGCCTCCATGTCTGCGATACGCTCCTCGTAACGCTCCTTCATCGTTGCTGCCTGCGTCCGCACATTCTCATACTGAAAGAAACACGAGTAAAGTGAGTTTTGTATTTTTTTTAAACATTTTTTTTTTTTTTTTTTAATATTTTATTTTTACACTTTATTTTGTATTTTGTATTTTTATTGACACTTTACCAACCTTAAACTTTAAAGGGTATATAATTACATTAGAGCACTCTTCTGTCCTTGAAGAGTTAAATCTCTGACACATTAAAACCCTGCTGCCCTTAAAGGGTTAGCCCTCACCTTGTCCTTCCATGCCTTGAGGTTGTCCACCTCCCCTTGGAGCTGTTCCACCTGTTTGTTGGTGTCTCCCTTGGCCGCCTTGGCCGCTGCCGCCTGCAAACCGAACAACAATTCTCAATATTTTGGAGAGTTCTAGCAATTCCTACAAAAGTAGGATTAATGACATATATGGAACTTAAATTTTGGGCCTTTGCAACCCGTAAAAGAAACTCAGGAAAAGCTGACAGACTTTCATCCCTGGTTTCTGTTACTAGACGATACCGACAATTGATCTTGGAGCCGCCTACAGGTGACCTTGGAGCTGCCTCCAGGTGACCTTGGAGCTGCCTACAATTGACCTTGGCCTTACTTCCAGGTGACCTTGTGTCTGCCTCCAGTCGCCCTTGGAACTACCCCTATTTGGCCTTGTTTCTACCTCCAGTTGAGCTAGTTACCTGCAGTGACCTTGGAGTTGTCTCCAGGTGACCTTGGCCCTACTTCCACTTGACCTTGTGTCTCACTCTAGATGACCTTGTGACCTGCAGTGACCTTGGAGCTGCCTCCAGTTGACCTTGTGACCCCCAGTGACCTTGGTACTGACCTTCTTCTCCATGTCCTTGAGCTGCTCCTCCACCCGTTCCTTGTCCTGTTCTAGTTCCTCTAACGCCCGTCGGTGTTTGTCCTCTGCACTCGCCAACAGACGCTCACACTTGTCTTTCCATTCTTTGCTCAACTCTTCCTCTGCTTCCGCTACCTGCAGGGTGAACAATGCATATTGGGTGTTAGTATAGGGACAGCATGGTCATGTCATCATTCTCCGTATAACCCCTTATTGATGACGTCATACTTGAAGAGCCTCTTAGGGCACAGTGCGCTTAACAAATATCATGGACACATTTCTAGCAGTTAAGAGATAAATTGGGATACAAAATCGAGACATTTTAGCTTTGTAGTCTAAGCATCAGACAAAATGTGATGTGTGAGCTTATCAAGAGGTGTGTGGTTATCACATTTGATGCACTACTTGCAAAATAGTAAATATATACATAGCTGTGAAGGGAGCTCCTGATCCAACAAGTGTTTACCAGGTTTGAAGTTTCTTATGGGTAGAAATATCTGACTGTATCATACCGTACCTGTTCGGAGGCTGTTGCATCAATGGAACTCTTTTGTTTTCTTAACTTGTCTTTGAGTGAAGAGATCTCCTCCTAGAATTAGGATGATTGGTTCTAAGTTAAATCAGTAATAATCAAAACGTACAATCACATTTAGCCCCAATTCTACAGAATTATCCTTTAGTGCATTATTTATTTTGCCGTCATGATGCATGACTGCAGCCCGTGTGAGTTACTCGCCAGTGCGGCATGAATGCATCATGTCGACAATATGCGGGTTATACACTCTATACGGCTGGTCATGATACACCAATGAGGCGCTGGTAAGTAACTCACCGGCGCTGCATAGATGCATCACGACGACAAATTAACATTGATCTAGTGGTATGTCCTAACATATTAACACATTGATTGACAGATTCGTGAATTACCTAGAGACCTGGTGGTAACCATTATTTGTATAACTAACCCATAATATGTGTTTAAAGGACCCTTAATAATGATTTATGGGATTTAGATTTCTACATAAACATGTATAAGATTTGTTAGTTCTACGAGCTACACACAGAAAAGAAGTAGAATCACTGTAACTCCCGGCGTGATCACTGAGGTAACTCTCCCCAGGACTCTAACGTGACTCCTTAACATTAGCAGGACTCTAAAATAACTCTATAATGACTCTGTTCTAAGACTCCCTAATGATTGGGAGTCACTTTAGAGTTGTGGGGAGAGTTACCTCAGTGATCGGGGCTGGACTCCCATTTGAGAGTTACAGTGATCCTACTTCTTCTCTCTGTGTAATTGTCGCAAACTGAATATCTTTACCAACGATTTTGTATTTATGCAATTTATATTCCAATCAATATATTCCCTATACTCAGAAATAAATCGATGCTGCAATCAAGGCATTATGTGAATATGGTGGGTAGGATTTAAGCTTAAAGGTAGTTGTAATAAGAAGGGGTATTAGAAATTCATAATTAAATTTCCCAATGCCTTAACGCTATGTCGATAGGGAGGAATGGCATTCTCAACAATACAATCTTTCTAATAGCGAATGAAAAATAACTTTATGAAGGGAACTCCTTAATTTATATGAAGTAGATTGTATCACTATCGGCATAAGTATAGACCAAGAGAATCCTAACCTTTACTTGTAGATGTTATACATTTACTGGCAGACCACATTCTCCACATTTTCATCAGAAATCTCATGTAGAAATATCAGATATAGTTCCCTACACTTAGCCCAGAAGCTACATTTGCAAAACCACACACAATGGCCAGGAACCCACTCAGTCATAGATTTATGCAAACGACAAAACTTTCTCCTAAAAATTCAAGAAGAAAATCTACAACATAGCAAAGACTGGTTTGAAGCTAAAGTTATCTTGCATGTCAACCAAGGAAAATTAAAAAAGCATAAGCCAAAATTTTAAATTGAGCAAAATTTAAGGGTCGCATAGTGCTAAAATATACGATGCCCTTGGTCATCATGATGCATGAATGCAGCCTCTGGCGAGCAACTCACCAGTGCTGCATTTATGCACCATGCCGACCCCATGGGGTTTATAAACTCCCATAGAGTCGGCATGATGCATGAATGCAGCCCTGGTGAGTAATTCTACCACTGCTGCATCCATCCATCATAATTACAAAGGGCATAGAACAATATCACACTACGATTCCGGTAAAGATTGAAATTCTCAAAATAAATTAAACCCAACTGGTTCGTTAGGCCTCCCGTCATGCAGAAGACAACCGAGCACCCAGTCATATACGTCACCCAACTGTCACACGTCAATCAAAGGGGGGTGGGCGGGGCGTATTATGTTAATAAGGGGCGGGGCCAGAGAGGAAACAAAAGGAGGAAGTGTTAATAGGTACTTCTCAAAATGTGCCAAGAGACTAAAATTATCAATAATTCTCGGAACTTAATATTTTCATATATTAGTTAGATGTATAGCAACTTTCATTACTTCTATTTTACCGTGTCTATGAAAAAGGTGGACCAGACATTGAAGATTTGGTGCAAATTACTCAAATAACTCGTCATAAATTCTCATCACGTGTAAGACTGTTTGAAACCATGCAATGAATTTGTGTTTTGACAACATTAAAATAAACTGTTATTTCTAAATGTGAACATTATTAAGGAAAACTGACTAATACTAACTTTGAACATACATTTGAATGTAAACCAATCGCATTATTTCGGTTAATATAAGACTGAATAATGATTCTGTGTTGTCCTGATCAGATTGTATTTATACTGTAAAAAGTTACGATAGCTTAATTCTTTAATGTACTATACTCTTTGTCATCAGGATGCACAAATGCAACCCTGGCAAGTAACTCGCCATGCACCATGCTTACTCTTTTCCGCATGGTGCACCAACCAACAGCGAGTTACTCGCCGGGGTGGCATTGGTGCTTCATAACAACGATAAGCATGGACATTAAGGCATAAAGCTGTCCTTAAAGGGTTAATGTGTATAGTTGTCTCTTAAGTGTGTGTATATACCATGTGTGTGTTTCTGTGTGTAGTGTCCCAATTACACATTTATTATTGTAGGTTTGTAGGTTACCAGAAGCTCCTTAGAGTGGGCTATGAAGAACTTGTCACGTTTGGCAACACTAGCTGGTATATGCGGCTGTTAAACACGAACTGTATTATTTACACTGACACTTGCATTTATCCTAGTGGTTCTTTATTACATTAGGAGACATAGCCTAGGTCGGGTACATTAATGGTTACGCATGATTTTGGTACATTCCGCAGTTAGGGTAGATTCACCATAAGTCTGACAGATATCCTGAGACGGACAGGGGAATTTGATGTTATTCATGTAGACTACAACTTCTATTTTTTTTTTTTTAAGAAAAACACTGTTATGTTTCTGCATTTACCATTATTCACGAATAAAGAGCCTAAAATGCTTGAATAACCAAAATTTCAACTGTCCATCTCAAGGTATGTATGTGTCCGACTCCAGGTGAATATATCCTATATCAGTCAACACACAAACGATAAATGTGTACCTATGGAATCGACAGATGAAATCAGATGCTCTAGCTAGGTATACACTTTATACATATACGTGACACAGCATCTGTCCTTCACGGGGATCTATGTAAAAGGTACGAACCTTGGCGAGGGTCTTTAGGATTATCTACCTTCACTAACCGACCCTAGATTCAAAATAGGGTTGACCATAGCATTTCCCCCTGATTTTTGGGATTCATGATTTTTACTTTTTTTTCTAGATTTTGGCAAACTTTTGGTCAGGTATGACAAGCTCCTACTTATTTCAGTGGCCTACATAATTGTCTGACTTCACGAAATTGCGTTTTAACAAGTATGTCCAAAATCGTGTGATACTTCTACTTGAATCAGTGAGTGATCCCTAATGACCCATGAGTCGATGCAGCAATGAACGACTCATTCCGGAAACACACTTTCTATGCCTAATGATTGGTTGTTTAATCTAAATGTGTACTGGTACTTGTCAGGGTTACTTGTATTAATGCAGCCTTGTCTAAAGCACTGTACTTAATAATTAGTACATGTTTCACCCTATAAGTACAACGTTAGTAAGGCCCTATGCCGTACTTAAAGGGTCATTACTGTATAAATGGCTATGCTACATTTACCTCGTGTTGGGACTTCACCTCCTCTATCTCCTCCTCCAGACGCTTTTTCTCTGACAGAGCCTTCTTCTTCCGCTCAGCTAGGTTCTGCAATAAAAGGGAATCGGGGTGAGTATTTAGCTATCTTAAATACAATGAGAATGAGAAGGACAAATAGAGACAATACCATACATGAATAGCTACATAATTAAGGTGGACATCTCAGGGTACGTGGTTGACTCTAGGTCAGTCTACCCTATAGACCTCTAACCAAGCCATTAACATTCTTCCATTTAGTTCCTCCTATATGGTGCAAAAGCGTTCCCCCCCTCCCCTATAAGTTAGAGTTTGAGTTTGAGTATATTTTATTGTTTAAAATCACATTAGTGGTCTTCCTGAGTACAATAGTGTGGGTGATCAAACCCTCGATATGCCAAGGGTTCTTTTATTTCTCATGTTATAAGGACATAGTATGGCAACAGCATGCTTTGATAAGCTGTCTGTCCGCACGGCGAGGGGGGAGGCCCCACAGTCAGAGAAAAATCCTGCACGTTCTTATGCTTAAAATGGCGGCGCGGGGGGAGGGGGGGACTCAACTAGACCCCTAAGACCTAGAGCCCTAAATTCGACACGACGACATGGACCACTTTGGGGCTTAGTGACATGGGACAGCACAAAAAAAAGATAGTGACATGGGATGTGGACCATTTCTTAAAATCGATATGGCGACATGTGTACCCCCTCAACAAGTACCCCTCTCCTAGGAGGTGTTATATATGATCTCCCCTGTTAAAAAAAAACAACCACTCCCTTAGCCTTAGGTAAAAAATACCCCCTCCCCTCCCCCAGTGCTTAAACAAGACCGGCGCTCTATTAAACCAGACTCACTACCACGAAGGTAGGCTAGGAAACATAATGTGTGGAACATGTAAGACCTTGGGGGAATCACAGTTAATGGAGTCAGCCTGAAGGCACGGGCGGCAATCAATGTCTAGCTGTTAGGGGGGGGGGGGGTTACTGTCCATTAACACCCATTCTGTACCACTGCCCAGTCTAGGGTGTATAGCGCTCTAACTGGTGTGGACTTGTTCCTGCAACCACTGTGTACACTGACACAGGCAGTCAGTCCCGGTTCCGGTTCCGGTTCTGCTCTCCCCACTTTAATAGCTTGTTCCTTGCAAGCTATGGGGTATTGGTGTTTGGTCACTGGCTTAAGTCTCACGAGAAATTTCCAGCTCAGAACTAACATGGCTGAGCATACGGAGCCACCCGACATATTGCTATACAAGGGTTAACCCCTTCACCCCTTAAGGGCTGCACAGTGCTTTTATGTGCAGTACTCGCCAGCGCTGCATTCAGGTACATGTATCATTAACGTGCCTCTACATGGGTACCCACAATTTTGACCATGTCGCTGTGTCGATTACTAGCAGAAGAACCATATCATCGTGTCGATTTTTAGGTATATAAGAACTTTATCCCAAATTTGCCTGTGTCCGTCGATTTTTAAAACGGCCTAAAACGGCCATGTCGCCGTGTCGCCCGTGTCGATTTTTACCCATGTAGAGGCACATGAACCGTGCCGCCAGCCACACAGGGGGTTACTGGTCGGTGAATGATGACGACAAATGAAAAAGAGGGGGAAAGCAATTTCCCAATACCCGATAATATAATACGCAAACTCTGAAAACATTATCTCTCCCACAATTGGGGGGAGGGGGGGGGGGTGACCCCAAATTTCAATCAGAACAACAGGGTGTCAGACATTTCTTTTTTAATACAGATCAGGTCTGGGTCTAGGGGTAGTTGGGTGCGGGGTGCGGGTCTTAATGTTCCGGACCCCTCCCTTTTGGAGTTTAAAAAGATTTTTCTAATGATATTTTCATCTGCCACGACGCTCGGTGTGACACTTTTCAGTACTTCCAGCCCCCACCTTTACAAATTTCTGGGTCCGCCCCTGCCCCCAGTCTGCGGCCAAGTAGTCTCTGCGCGCCTCAAGTCTCCAACGTAGCCTTCACTCTCCAGCAGAGGTTTGGTGCTGACTAACTATGGGTGGCGGCCATTATCCACCGGTGGATATTGGAGAGTGATGGAGAGCTGAGCCTTACAGAGATATAATTCAGTCCCACGGGTGGCGACATCTAGCGTCAATATCTCGCGATAGATTGCCCTGCCCCCCCATAATAACGTAAAACGCCCCTGTTCACTGTTTGATAATGCATGTCTTGTATCAATATATCAATATTGTTGGGAAATCTCCACTTTAAATATGTTGTCTACAATAACAATCTAGCATGTGTCTAGACAGTGCTGGCTGTGTCTCACCAGATCCGGCCAATGTGAAAGTCTTTAACCGGGTGCCATCTTTGACCGGCTTGATAGAAGACAGTTTAGGGTAGATGAAAATATAAATGGACTGAAAAGGCTAATGGATGTTACAACACTTTAAATTATTTATTTTATTTGACCTAAATATCTATCTGCCCGAAATGACCTGTTTTCTATCAAGCCGCTCTAAGATAGCACCTGGTCAAAGACTTTCACATTGGCTCGATCTGGTGAGACACAGCCAGCAGTGTCTGTATATAGGGCTCCTAGGGGTTAGGCCATGGGCGCGGCCATGTCCAACCACCAGTGCTTCCTTTGGTTGCCTCTAGATGGGGCCTAAGACAGGATAGTCATTGCTTCAGTCTGTGTTACCCTGAAGCCATGTGAATAGCATTGGCCCTCAGTAACTAAGCCTACTCACTGAAGGGCTAAGTCCTGGGAACCACTTCAGACAGAAGCGATAGTGGCCTGCCCTGTGATGTCATAACCCCCGGTTAGCTGCTCTACCTAGTGGCCAAGGGCCTGTACTGAAGGTTCTCAACGTAGCACAGGTGGTGCTGCTATCAACGGCCAGGTGCCCTATAATGAGTGTCGGGGTGGGGGGGGGGGTGTGCAGCTGTCAGACATGTAGACCTATTGCTCTGTGATTGATGTACAATGTATTGATCAGCTACAATCTGTGTTTATGGATGTTTTAGTGTGTAAGGCTAGAGTGGGGGCAGTATAGGGTCAGGCTGGACGTCCTGTGGGTGGCTCCATTACTTAAGCTTGTACCGGCGATATAAGCACTGATGAAGCAATCATAATGGGTGCAAGCTGTTACATAATGCACCCTAAGGATTCCGCAGTGAAGGCCAGGGAATTATCTCATTGGTTGATAATGCATCCAGCTCCCAGCTACACGCCTATAGGCAGTAGCCGTGCCCACTAGACACTCATAACCTCATAGTGACTTATTGACCCAATAAGCATCCCTACATAATATGCCTCCCTTTTCGTGGCCTTTCCTAGACTAGGAATTTGAAAATCACAAGACAAGTAAACTCTTAACTGCTAAAAGTAATTAAAACAGTCTTATATATGTGCCCTGGGAAGTCATAATGTCGCATACGGTATTGCCACAAATTCCCTCTAAGTTTATAACAATAGATAAAAAAAATGGTTAAACATTAACATGTCTTTGGCCTGTCTTTGTTTTCGGGCATATCAGAGTAGCTAATATTATGTTATTGATGTCAACTAAGGGTGTGGTCATTTGTTAACAACAGGGGGGGGGGGGGGGGTTGGTGGATTTGAAAAGGCCCGCGCGTTACTATAGCTCAAAGGGGTCAGCCGCGCTCATTTTCAAATTGCCTGAGGGGGGGACCAAAAAAATGTCGACCCCTCCCGTGGGGGGGGGGGGGGCAAAAAAAAATTGACGCGCTCGCGCGAAAATCCACCGACCCCCCCCCCCCCTGTTGTTAAAAAAGTGACCACTCCCTAAGGTGCATCTAAGTTTGATGGGTGTCTGGTAGAGACCAGGCTATTCTGGCAGTGCCACGCACAGTAGCAGTGTTGGGTGTTGTTTCTATATCATAGGGAGTGGTCTTTTCTTTTAAAGCAGGGGGGGGGGGGCATTCGCGTGAGAAGGGCGAAATCTTCCCCTCCCCCCCCCCCCCACGAGAGGGGTCCAGAAATTTTCCATTGCACCTGGACAGGTATAAATTGATCGCGGCTGGCCGGGATTTTTTGCTAAAAATGGGTACATTTTTTGGTCTCCCCCATAAGGGTGATGCGAATTCTTTTTGCCCCCCCCCCTTAAAGGGGTCAGAATTTGTTGGTCCCCCTCCCCCAAATCCACCAACCCCCTGCTATCAAAATATGACGACTCCTTTATAGTATACATAATAGCACCGTGCTATACACAGATCGATGCAAGTCCACACGGGGCTGCTACACTGTGAAAAGTTTGTTGCCATTGTTGTAGGTGACCAGTAGATTCTACTGTAGGTGTACAGTTCATTGTAGGTAAACAGTACACTGCAAATAGTTGGTGTAGGTACACAGTAGAAGCTACTGTAGATCTATAGTAGAATCTACTGTAGCATGGATTTACAGTAGAATCTATTGTAGGTGTACAGTAGATTATAATGTTTACCTACAATAAACTGTACACCTCGTACAGTAGAATCTGATGTACGCCTACAAAAATAGCAACATTTTACAGTGTAGAATCTACTGTAAATCTACAGTAGATTCTACTGTAAACCCATTCTACGGTAGATTATAAGCAGATCTACAGTAGATTATACTGTGTACCTACACTAACTCTTTACAGTGTATGGTATGCTAGTGGAGTCAGTGGTACACCAGGACTACAAACACGCCACTTTAACCAGCTGTAATGACGGCTAATCATGCTGTCATGTCATACACCATATAGTAGACGATTACAGTCAGAGTTACCGTATTGTCGCCTACAACAACCGGCCAGCTGCCTCACCTTTTTAGCATTTCAGGCATCCCCACCCCTGGCGCTTATACAAAAATGTATATAAATATAAATATAACCAGGCTTTTTTACACCTGAATTTAGCTGGTTAATGCAGTGGAGCAATAGTATTAAGTCTCCTCTAACTGAGTGGTTATTACACAAGAACTGAGCACTTAAATGTGGCATTACAACAATCTGCATGTATGCAGGGCACGTGTTCTATTTACTGATATTGATTGATGTGTTTAGTTCGCTGTACTCTGAAAAAACGTCAATTAATGCCATAGCCTATATTCTGTTTGGGAATAGCAGACTACTGCCCTGCACTACACAGCACTGACTCAGTCCCATCTGTTTCCCCAGACAATCTGCGCTATAGGGCCTTAGCTATAGATGATCAGTGGTCAGCGCCATTCCCACTAGTACTAGGTCTATTCCCAGTACTCACAGCAACCAGCTCAGCCAAATCTCGTGGCCGAGATTAGGGTACAAGCAGGGTGCAGGTATTGTGAATAGGTTGTAACTGGACAATACCCATATCACCTAGTCCAGGATAGGGTAGTGGTTTGCACTGTGGACTCAAGATGCAGAGTACCTGAGTTCAATTCTCTTCCAGGTAATGCATGGTAATCAAATTCATAAGTAAAGTCATTTTGGAAACAGAATACATTATTCACAATACCAAATAAAATCTTATATATATTTAAAGGACATATTATTTGGCCTGGTAGGGATTTGAACTTGGGCTCCCAGCATTATGAGGCCACAGTGCTAACCACTACACTATCCTGGACTAGGTGACATGAGTATTGTCCAGTTACAACCTATTCACAATACCTGTTCCCTGTTTGTACCCTAATCTCGGCCACGAGATTTGGCTGAGCTGGTCCTTGCAGAGCAAAGGGTTATGATTGGTACCAGTGGTCCATAAGGTGGAGCCACTGTATCTCGCTAATGCGGAATAGGGCAGTGGACAGAATACCAGAATTAGATTTGGACACTCCCTAGCGTGGGCCTACGCCATAACCCTTAACAGTCAACATGTTACCTCAAAGTGCCAACACTTTGAGGGCGGCATTCATGCCCTTGGTCATCATGATGCATGAATACAGCCAGTGCTGCATTTTAGCATCATGGCAACCCTACGATGGGTATACACTCTCTAAAAGGATCGGCATGATTCCCCAAAGTAGCACCGGCGAGTTACTAACCTGCTTGGTGATTCATCATGACATATATCGCCTTTTAGCTATCCTTAAATGGGGGATTTAAATAAAAGGGTTACGTTCATTTGCTATCCAATGGGACATCCAGTGCAAGGTCGGCGAGTCACTCACCAGCACTGCGTTGGTATCATATGGCATGAGGAGTAAGTAGCACTGGCGAGTTACTCGCAAGGGCTTCATCGGTGCATAATCCAGAGGAAATGGCACCTTGCTTTCAAGCACAAGATGGCCCTCAACCCTTTAAGCGCTGCATAGCAATCAATGTACTAGGCCCTTTGTTGTCACGATGTATGAATGCAGCACTAGCGATTTACTATACAGTCCCACTAGCGAGTTACTCGCCAGGGCTGCATGCATACATCATGAAAAGGGCACAGCCCAATAAAACACTATGCGGCCCCTAAAGGGTTAAAGGTTTAAAGGGACACACTGGCTGGCTGGCTGGTGGACTGAGTGAGTCACTCTGGGTATTCTGCCTTCTGATCAAGGGATCTCAAGCCCCCACAGAGAAACGTCTGCAGTCCCGCAGTCCCAATCACACAAACACCCTCAGAAAAGTGAGAGTCATTGTCGCTAAAACTACCCTCACCTGAGAGTCAAGCAGTCAGGCAGTGCCTGACCCTCAGGTGAGGGTAGTTTTAGCGACAATGACTCTCACTTTTCTGTGTGTGTACGCATAAAACAGTGGACAGATACATATATAAATACAAATAATTATATACATATAGATCGGGGCACTCCCTGCATGGCCTCACCCCCTCAGGGGCACGTTGGTATTGAGTGGATGACTGCCAGAGTGAGTCACTCTGCCTGCCCAGCCTTCTGGGGCCCCACACCGGTCACATCCACAAGGCGACACGACCAGGTTTTAACCTATGGACAAAGGACACGGGAATGCTGAGGGTGGGCGACAAGGGGCAGGACCTGTTGGTACATTAGTTTAAATCGACAAGGGACATTGGCATTTCTGGAATTGGATTTGAAATGGCATTTCTTAAAAGCGACAAGTGACAAAGCAACCCCCCCGTCTGGGGCCCTCTTCTGCTCACAACACAACATATAGATATATAGAGGGGTAGCAGATGTATGGGGCCCTTGATGGGGGGTCCCCATGTCCCGTGTCGATCTTAAGAAATGCTAATGTCGCCATATCGATCTTGAGAAATTACCCATGTCCCATGTCACTATCTATTTTTTCCTCCTGTCCCATGTCACAATCTATTTTCTCCTCATGTCCCATGTCACTAGGGCCAAAAAAGGTCCATGTCGCCGTGTCGAATTTAGGGGTCTAGGGCCATATGTATGCCTCAATCATAGTACACATAGTACACATGGGACTTGACATAGCTCACTGATAGGTCGGATCTCCTTAACACACCTACACGTTATCTCTGTTAAAGTGTTATCAGCTGAAGGTTCTCTCATTATCAATGACATCAGTCAACATCACACACAATCTGTAATAACCCTTTAATGACAGCATGCTGCATAAAGGTTCATGTCCATTGGTCGTCATGATGCACCAATGCAGCCCCGGCGAGTAACTCACCGGTGCTGCATTGGAGCATCATGACGACCCTTCGGGGATGAATCAATCCCATAGGGTCGGCATGATGCATGAATGAATCCCTTGTGAGTTCCTCGTGCATCATGACGACAACAACATGATGCTACCCTTAAAGGGTTATCCTATACAAACACATTGATGATGCACCAATGCAACCCCGGCGAGTAACTCGCCTGTGCTACATTGGGGCATGATATAGACCGCTCGGGAGGGTATCAACCCCTTGGGGTCGGCATGATACATGAATGAACCACTCTGCCTTCATGCATCATGACGACACCAACATGCCGCTACCCTTACAGGGTTACCCTATACAAACACACTACTTCATGTGGCTGTTCCGCCCTCACCCCTCACCTTCTCCTCCTGGTCCTGTCCTCCCGACATGGCGCTAACAGGGTAGATGAGAAAGGAACCCAGGAGGGTCCACGCCCTCCAGAACGTCCCCAACACACCTCCAGCCTCCTCCTGACCTGTCATGGCGTATTACACCTCCTCCAGGGTGGTAAGGTATGGGTGATTGAATGCTCCAACTGTCCTGCCACCACCAGCTAGACGCCGTGCCGAGTTACTCCCCCTGGGTGGTCTGTGGTGGGGTCGTCTTCAGGTATTGATCTGTGTGTGTTCAATAGGCAGGCTGGACGCACGCGGCGCGCGCTTTAAGGTGAAGTTACACTAGTGTATGTGCGCTGGCTGGGTTAGAGCTTGTGCCTAGTGAACGGACTCGTCTCTGCTCACTCTGCTGGCAGTGCACTCTGAGCGGGGGATGTCGACTGATATCCGTCTTTGAGGTATTTAATTCTGTCACTTTCCTAGCACAATCTTGGTGTAGACTTGGAATCAGCTGAACTTAACTTATCACACATAAACCACTGGTGGCTTATGATGGCGTCAGACGTACAGAGAGTACTAGTACTGCAGCTGGCGCCAGGTGATGTTGCAGAATGCAGACGGCAGCTGTTAGAGCTGTATGAGGTCCTCTCAGTGTATTTGGTGTACAGAATGGTTCTGTATAGTTAGCAGGCACTGTGGTATCATATACCTACCATGTATACTGTTGGGGTGTCCTGTTAAAGGCAGCTGTCGTCCTCAGTTACTGCTGAAAAACACCCCATGTATCATCGTTAAGAAAAGGTAGATTATAGCCCTCTGTCTCCCAGATCCCCTGCGTGTATTTGTAGCATACAGTAGTGGGTCTGAATTGCATCCTTCTGTACACTAGTATCTGACTCCTATGTCGTGGTACAACTACAAGCTGCCTTTAAGCACCAGTATCTTAGAATGGTATTCTATATGTACCACACGTATAGTGTTCACAGACTGTTTTCCTAGAATGGCATCCTACGTGTTCTGTCTCCAGACCCTAGTATCCTAGAATACCAGTAGACATATAAGCACTGTGTTTTCCCAATACAGCCTTCATCTGGCATCCCTCGACATATCTATGAATAGCCAAAACTAGAGTCATAGATTATTACTAGGATTCAAAGTTTAAGGATTGAGGAAATGCACACCATAGGTGTGGTGGCCGGCTTCTTTCGATGATTCTGGATTAAAAACATATTAGTTTTTAATGATAATTTATGCACTAATGATGCATGATTGTATCGCTGTTCACTCGAAGCATTGCACCATCCTAAAATGGTGAGTGAAGAGAAGTCATGATGCATGAATGCATCACTGTTCACTTGAACCATGATACCATCCTTATACGGTTATTGTAAAGAAGGCATGATGCATGAGTGCATCACTGTTCACTTGAACCATGATATTATCCTTAAGGGATTAGCATAAAGGATGCATGATGCATTCATGCATCACTGTTCCCTTGAACCATGATACCATCCTTATAGGGTTATTGTAAAGAAGGCATGATGCATGATTATATGCATCACTGTTCACTCGAACCATGATACCATCCTTATAGGGTTATTGTAAAGAAGGCATGATGCATGAATGCATCACAGTTCACTTGAACATGGTACCACTCTTAAAGGGCTAGCATAAAGAAGGCATGATGCATGAGTGCACCACTGTTTACTTGAACCATGATACCATCCTTATAGGGTTATTATAAAGAAGGCATTATGCATGAATGCATCACTGTTCAATTGAACCATGATACCATCCTTATAGGGTTATTGTAAAGAAGGCATGATGCATGAATGCATCATTGTTCACTTGAACCATGGTACCACCCTTAAAGGGTTAGCATAAAGAAGGCATGATGCATAAATGCATTGCTGTTCACTAGAAGCACTAGGCTGACATTAAAGGGTTAGCATAAAGTCATGATGCATTAAAACATCACTGTCACTTGAAGCACTAGGCTGTCATTAAAGGGTTAGTGTACAGAAGTCATGATGCAGCAGGGTTGCATTCATGTATCACAACGACAAATGGGATACGGCATGATAATAATACACTATGGGGCCCTTAAAGGGTTAATACAGAGTAGAATCCAGCGCTGGGGGTCTGGATGGGGGGTCCCCATGTCGATTGTCGATCTTAGAAAATGGCCATGTCCCATGTCAATGTCGCTTAATAATGCCCATGTCCCATGTCGATTTTAATGAATGGTATTGGCGATTGGCATCACATGTGACCCAGGGGAGGGAGAGGGAGAGGGAGAGGGAGGGAGGGAGGGACGGAGGGAGGGAGGGAGGGACGGAGGGAGGGAGGGAGGGAGGAAGGGAGGGAGGGAGGGAGGGAGGGAGGGGGGGAGGGAGGGAGGGAGGGGGGGAGGGAGGGAGGGAGGGAAGGAGGGAGGGAGGGAGGGAGGGAGGGAGGGAGGGAGGGAGGGAGGGAGGGAGGGAGGGAGGGAGGGAGGGAGGGAGGGAGGGAGGGAAAAGAATTGGAAAAAAAAAGTTTGGAAAAAAAGTTTGGAAAAAACGAAGTTTGGAAAAAAAAAGTTTGAAAAAAAAAAAAAAAAAAAAGGGAGGGAGGGAGGGATGGAGGGAGGGAGGGAGGGGAGGGAGGGAGGGAGGGAGGGAGGGAGGGAGGGAGGGAGGGAGGGAGGGAAAAATTTGGAAAAAAAAAAGTTTGGAAAAAAAAGTTTGGAAAAAAAAAGTTTGGAAAAAACGACGTTTGGAAAAAAAAGTTTGAAAAAAAAACAAAAAAAAAAGGGAGGGAGGGAGGGAGGGAGGGAGGGAGGGAGGGAGGGAGGGGGGAGGGAGGGAGGGAGGGAGGGAGGGAGGGAGGGAGGGGGGGAGGGAGGGGGGGAGGGAGGGAGGGAGGGAGGGAGGGAGGGAGGAGGGGAGGGAGGGAGGGAGGGAGGGAAAAAACAAGTTTGGAAAAAACGAAGTTTGGAAAAAACGAAGTTTGGAAAAAAAAGTTTCAAAAAAAAAAAAAAAAAAAAAAATTATAATAATAAATTAATTAATTAGAGGGAGGTAATCACAAGGCGTCTCATATACCATCTCAAAAAGCGTTCCCCAAGCCTTTAACATGGAGCTCTATGGGTTCAACAAGTTGGTGGAGGGCATCCAAGGGAGGTTTTTCCTATACCAGCAATGCTAAAGAAATTAGTGAAAAAAAAGCCAAAAGTGACACTTTTTTAAATGCCTTTTTTGAGAATTTGAGGAAACGCACATTTACAATATTGGTATCGGGAGATCGGCATTGAGCTGTACAATTGAAAACACAGATATTTGTTTGGCAGGAAAATTTATTTGCTGAAATATTTGAGGTACAAGTCATGGGAAAAATGTCTTAATTTTGGTTGAGAACCGTCGTATAAGACCCTGAGGCACAGCAGTGCCCCTGGGTCAATAATTGCTCATGTTGCATGTCACTGATTTTTGAGCCTCATGTCGAATGTCACTAGGTCTCATGTCGATTTTAAGAAAAGGCCATGTCGCCATGTCGAATTTGGTGGTCCACACCCATAGCGCTGCATGCATGCATCATGACAGCAAAGGGCATGAATTCATTCAGGCATCATGCCGACCTTATCCATTACCCACAGGAGTGAGACTCGGACTGTATAAATGATGGTGCCTTACCAAATTATACACACATCAAATAATTGATAATTACTCCTCCACCTGCACGGCACACAGTGCTAAATATATATGTACGTGTATGAGTATGTGTGAGGGTAACGATCAGCTTTCTCAGAGCTGCTGCATGTCTTAGGTCTGTTGTTCACCGGTTCTGATTGCTATTTATTGCTTGGAGGCAGTGCAGTGCGGGAGAGGTGCCGCGGTTATTATAGCCAGACCCGGCGCCAGGTGGTGAGTGCTGGCTGCCAGACGTGTGAACAACAAATAGTCATTGCAGGTAAGCTGATAATTACCTCAACACGCCCACAGTGCTACATATATGTATAGCGGCCACGGTACCCTTGTACTGTGGCCGGGGGTCATTCTCAGGTTTCATTAAGTTGTTAGCAGTTTGTAGCCGCTGCAGTGTGTGTGGGGCTCGGGGAGACGTGTGAAAATCATACAATTGAAAGCTCAACAGACCGGAATGAGCAGTGCATTCTGGGTGGGAGATGTGTGATCAACATATAGAGTGCTTGCAGGTAAGGTCTAATGCGTAAGGGGTACGCGCAGACGACGCAGGGTTAGGATCACTCTGGCGGAGTGCAGTGCTAAAGGGTGGGAGACGATAGAGCCTATGCCTGTAGGGTGCAAAAAGCAAACGAGCCAATGCTAATCCTATGGACGCGCAGCTGCTGTTGAAACCTTACGGAAAAGTGAACTCAATAACCATGGCCGGGGACTACGTCGCCGGCCAATGAGCAGTTGATCAGTTGGCATGGCAGCCAATACCACCCATGTCCAGTGGCAAGGTAGGTTGGCTAGTCCCCAAGGGCAGTACCCCCTATACAGTATCACTGTAAACGATCCTACTGGTAGCTTAGTTCTGTCTGCTGCACTAAAGGTGCTGCATTGGTGCACTCGTCAAGCTTGGTGTGAAGCTTGAAGCTTAGTGTCCTGAACAATGTATAACACATACGATGCTGCTTCAACGTTATATTCCTTAAATGAAGGTATACCTTTGACTTTGCTTCAAAACAGATACTCCTGAACCATGGTATACAGGTCTCACTGGGGGGTGCTAGAACTGTAGCACAGACACAACCAGACCTATATGTGGGAACACAGGAGTATTATTGTTAAAGGTAAGTTAAAGTATGTCACACTCTGCATGTCTTTTTGTAAAGCCTCGGTCTGTGTTTGCTTGTTTTTGGATCATCAATCATACCGTCCTACATCTACAAGTACGCCGTACACCTTACAGGTGGTGTGTGCATGGGGCTAGGCTGAAGGTGGCAGACTGAAGATAGTCGGGAGATGATCCCTTATCTAGCCCTTTAAGGGCCGCATAATGCTTTGATGCATTAAACCCAGGGACGAAAGTGACCAATCTAAAAACAAACAAACTTGAAATGTTCAAATTGAGTCCCCTGAATAAAGGTGAGTTTTGCGACATTAGAAAACTTGAAATTTGAGAAAAACTTGAGGACATTAATCCCTGTAAGCCCTTGGCCTCCCAATGCATGGATGCAGCCCTGGAGCATTACCCACCAGTGCTGCTTTCAAGCATCACGCCAAACCAGGGGGGGACAACGCCGCGGCTCCGCCTGGTGTTAAACGCAAGCGTAACATTGTCCTGGCCTGCAGCCAAATGGATGTTCAGTGGTGTGAGAGCCATCAGGTGGTGACACCACTGGCAGTTAAGGGAACTAACTATTATAGGATATAGTGGCATGGTGTCCTCATTAAACATAATCTAAAATATTCTTTTCAACCACAAGCACTGATGCTCCCATATGCTCCACTTGATATTTCTATTCATAATTTATCTTCCTATTCATTTTAATTATAGACTCAGTAGAACTTCTCTTAAAAGTTTGCAGTAACAGTTCAAAGTTGACTAATTTTTGACTCCCTGGACAACTAAATGTCACCTCAATTAGCATATATTTCTCTATTTGCATGCATTGACATTCCTCTAACATGTATCGGTCTCAAAGGGTTAAGTCTTTTTGATGCAGATGTAGCATTGACTTTCTGTCACATGTGGTATTATTAGAGTATAATGACATTTTGTCAGACAGGCTAAGTTGAAGAGCTAACAGATCAGTGGACAATGTTACGCATGCATTTAACACCAGGCGGAGCCGCGGCGTTGTCCCCCCCTGACGCCAAACCTAGGGGGATCAGGCACCCCAGAAGGGTCAGTAAAGGTGAACCAATGCATTCATGCATCGTGATGACATAGGGGCATAATGTGTTAAAGCAATATGCGGCCCTTCAAGGTTTAAATCAAGACGGTACGTTAGGCCAAATAAAAAAAAAGGTTTGTTTCAGGTAACATGGGATGAAAATCTAGGGTCGGTAGGTCGGATTTTTTAATTTTTTTACTTTTAAATTTTTTTTTTACAGCCCTTCTACAATACCAAAAAAGTGTAAAAATGAGGAAAAAAATTCAAAATTTTTGTAAATCTAAAATTTATCCCAAAAAAGTGTGAAATTATTCAATTTTATTCAAAATTGCATAAAAAAAGTAGGGTCGGCCCTGTTTTGATAGGGTCGGTCCGGTGACCTGAAACAAACCTTTTTTTCTTTTGGCCTTATCTCGATCCACAGCTCTTGTCTACCTTAGACGTCTCTTGGTGATTTGTAATCAGGATACCTCTTTGTCTAACCCGTTATGGACATTGGCTGGCATGATTCACGAAAACGGCACAGCATGTCTAGACGTCCAATGAAGTTCTAATCCTTTGGATGCATCAATGCAGAGACTGCGAATTATTCACCTGCGCTTCACTGATGAGCGCATCATGACACATGGGGAATGTATCAACTCTGTAAAGTTGACATGATGCATGAATGCAGCGCTGCAGAGTTACCAACCATGGCTGCATCCATGCACCATGACGCTAAAAAGGACCTAACACAATACAGGCTGTGTCTCATGAGATTGTAACAATTGAAATGTCTTTAACCGTAACTAGTCTTTGGCCGGGTGTAGTCTTTGACTGGGTGTAGTCTTTGACAAGTAAGCTTCAAAATGGCTATGTTCACAGAAATGCGGGGAAATTTGTAAAATATTATAATGTTAAAATATCCATTAACATTTTCCTGGCATTTCTGTGTACATAGCCCCCATTTCAGCTGTTTTGAAGCTTGCTGGTCAAAGACTACACCCGGTCAAAGACTACACCCGGTCAAAGACGTTTTAATGGTTAAAATCTCATGACACACAGTCTAAAGCACTATATGGCCCTTAAAGGACCTATGGGTTTTTCCGAATGCCTGCTGCGGATATTCGGTGAGTTGTGTTTATTGATTAGGGAACGTTCATAAATGACGTCATCGGTTATGGGGTGGAGGGGTGGTGCATGTGCTCAGAGTTTAGTGACGACACAAGAACCTGTGCCATGCATTTGAAGGGACCAGTCTGCCTGAAATGGTGATGCGGAATGATCTTGAACAATGTCCTAAAATGTAGGTGACGTCATTTGTGCCCGACTGAGCTGGTCTGAGCCTACTCTCGTTCCCAAATCCTTCCGAAGGAAGGCTCTGGTAACTGCCAAATGGTTGGATTTTGCTGGGTCTGGGCAACCCCTGCTGGTCGCTTGGAACCAGTGAACAGGAACAGGAAATGGAACCAGAAAGGCTGATGGTAAAACTACCTAAAACTACCATCATACATTCTGGTTCCATTTCCTGTTCCTGTTCACTGGTTCCAGCCTACCAGCAGGGGTTGCCCAGACCCAGCAAAATCCAAAGTTCAAGGTCATTTGGCTGTTACCAGAGCCTTCCTTCGGAAGGATTTGGGAACGAGAGTAGTCTGAGCCGCGAGTCAACAGACTTGTGCTTGTAACCCTTTAAGGGCCGCATAGTGGTTGAATGCATTAATTAGGCCCTTTGTTGGCATGATGCATGGATGCAGGTCAGGTGAGTAACTCACCAGCGCTGCATTCAAGCATCATGCCGACCCTATGGGGTTGGAACACCACACTGTCAGAAGTTAGTGTAGCTGCACAGCGAGATATACTGTAGCTGCACCCGGACCAGAAGGCAGTATATACTTCCTAAATCAGTGGATACTGAAAATATGCTGAATAACAACTGCAGATCTCAGTATGCACTGATACACCACTCCCAAACCTGCTGATTCTCCACTGCTTTATGCAGTCTAGATTCAGCAGTCCGCTAACCCTCAACTGAAACTTGATAGAATATATTCAAGTACTGCTGCTGACACACTCCGTGCAGCAGTATAGAAGCAGCAGTCAACTGAATGTCAACTGCTGTCACTTTGTCACTTCATGAATATAGTGAGTCAACTGATTCAATGCTCCTGAGACATAGCCCTCTGTGGGTATGTCAGCGTGGTTGCAGCAGTCAACTGATTTAATGCTGAATTCCCAGAGTTCCCTAGTGCTTGTGACCTCATTTTATTTGGGTTATAAAATTCTGACAGTTAGAGAAGGAGGGAACCGGCCATGGACCAAACAAAGAAGCACACAGGGAGCATATTTTAGAGAAATACACACTAAAGGATCCCATTTAATGTTACAAGAATGGGCATACAATGCATTGAAGACCCCGTGACTACAGTGGGCTACTTGAAACTGAATTTTAGAGTTCACCTTGGTAAGTAAATCAGTAATTTGAAATCTATCTCTATGTTCTATTAGAGTAAGATAGAGGAAGCAGTGAGACTGTCTGGGTAGAAGTATACTGTATCTCCTTGGTACATACTATATTTGTGAATGTCAACAGTGTACGACAGAGGATCAGCAACATTGGGTACATGATGGAAGGGGAGGGCCTTATGTGTTGCAGTAATTTTACTGGATTCACCATTTTGACCTTTTCTTGAATAACATATTTTATTTACAAATCTACTAATCTCTCACCTTAACATCCGTACTACTGATGGCATACTGCTACAGCAGTACGTAGTCAGTAGTGTACTGTTCAACTACTGCCAGGACAGTGGTTATCCAGCAGTACTGATTCGATGCTGATCCTTTATGGGGTGCTACTACTACTGCATAGGCACTGTATTCCAGCAGCAAATCAGTAGATGCTGTTCAACAGCTGCCACCTCATTTACATATTTCGGACATGCTGTTCCAATGCTGCCTACTAGCTGATATACAACTGATTTAGAGCTGGGCTACTGCTGCACTGTTCTGTAGCTTTTGCCGGTAGACTAGCAGTAGATGCTGATTTGACACTGATTATCAGACTGATTTGGGACTGAAGCAATACTGCAGCACTACACTGTTTGCACACTGTTTTAGGGCTGTTTTTCTACTGCATTCTGGTCCCGGTGCACAGTATAAAAGGAGGTATTTTTGGTTTCCAGTATCACATACTGTACAGCTACCCTCACCTACTGTAGAACACCACACACAGGAGATCATGGGTTCAAGTCTAACCTTAACTTACTTCTAACAGTTTAGGGTTACAGATCATATGGGGTTGGCATGCGTCATGCCAACTATATAAGGGCATAGCACATTAAAGCACTATGCGGCCCTTAAAGGGTTAACATCGGCAAACATTTCTACTGGAAATGGTGCTTGTTCTGCTAGTGTTTTGTTTGCTCCACGAGAGCTCAAATGTGGTGAGTAGCTCAGTATTGGTGTAATACATTCAACGTCAGCATAGTGCTTTAATGCATTATACCCTTTATTTTCATGATGCATTCATGCTGTATTCATGCATCATGCCGATCCGGTGAGGATAATACACTCCCAAAATGTCGGCCTGATGCATGAATAGACTCGCCAGGGCTGCATTCATGTATCATGCTAACATTGGGCATGGCACAATAAAACACTATGCAGCCGTTAAAGGGTTACCCTCTGCAAACATGTCTACTGTAAATAGTATAGTTATGTTTGCATCCATGAGAGCTTATTGTAATGGAGGACATGTCAACAGTATTAAAGTCTGCCCGGGGAGTGAGCAGCTCAGTGTCAGTGGTGATGGAGAGAGGTGCTCGGGCCTGCTTTAGTTGATTCCAATTCAGTGTTGCCGAAATGACACCGACACATCTGCTTTTGCCGATGTAAAATCTTAATGGCCGATGTGAAGCTCTTGGACATCGGCCATAATGGCCGGCCATGATCTCAGCTTTCTAAGAATGAAAGAATTTTTCAGATAGTGCTATTAGAAGGCAAGTTATGGCCATGTAATGATTGTCAATAAATCTACACATTTTTTTGTCTGTATCTATCAATAAAACTTGTTTTGAATGGCCTTAATATAGCATCAATGTATACCCGCTAGTTTCATGTGGCCTGTGTAGAAGACAGATGGCCTGTGTACAATCTCGCTACACAGGCCACATTGGCCTGTGTGCCTAAAAGGTTTTCGGCAACACTGTCAATGACTATTAATTCTCACTGAGATTTCAAACTGGCCGCAATACACATCCACTATTCTAAATAATTGGAATAAAAAACTGCTTGCCCAAAAAAGCAGTGATCGCACATCAAAACACTATGCTGCCATTAGAGGAGCAATAGGGGGATCCTGACATGGACAGTCTCCTTATGTGCCTCCTCTTTATGATAAGGCCAAAAAAGGGTTTGTTTCAGGTAACATGGGCAGAAATTGTAGGGTCGGTAGGTCGGATTGTTGTTTTTTATCTACTTTTTTTTAAAACATGCATGAAAGTACTAGTCGGCCGGTCCGAAGACCCTAAAATTCACCCAAAAAGGGTAAAAATACGGAAATTTCTTCAAAATTGCATAAAAAACGTAGGGTCGGCCCTGTTTTGATAGGGTCGGTCGGGTGACCTGAAACAAACCTTTTTTTAGGCCTAAGAATAGGGACAGATTATTCACTGCCCATCTCTCCTGCTCAGAATAGTGTGTATACAGTGATCCTACTGGTAGAATGCGGAGCACATCTTGTTCTCAGAATTAGCCAATCTACTCCAGTGATATTAGGACACTTGTCCAGTAAGTAAATCCAATGAAATAAGTGCTACAAAATGTTATCTTCTGGAGATGGTGGAGCATCTACCCAAGCATCTTTCCCTAGGACTGGTAAGTTCCGTAGACTGCTACAAAGTGCCTGAACACTGCCTCACAACTTGTAACTTATGTAAGCAGAGAATGCACTGTCGTAGGAGAGATGGCATGGGGGACCAAATATTCATAATATTTTATTAGTTGTACCCTATTTATATTATTTAAAGAGCTCGTGGTATAAGCTATGAGCGTTTTAATGCGTGAATACAGTACTAGAGAGTTACTCGCCATGGCTGCATGTTTAAAAAAAAAACATGACCAAGTTGAAACCAAAAAAATTAGTGCAATAAGTGACACATGGCGGCCCATAGTGGTGGTGTACCTGTGCCGCCCCCTGTAATACACAGACACTGATACACAACGTACATAGCCTCATCTTCCTGGTCCTACACTACATCCTCCCACCCCCTACAGAAAGGTATAGGCCGGAGGGGGGGGGGTCACTTTCTACATATTGTATACACGGGTGTGCAGCTGGCAAGGGTACTAAGTAGTTTTTGGGAAAATTTCCTCTAACCAATGTGGTCCACATTTCACCAAAATCCCTCTCACTGAGGGTCACTTTTCACCAAAATCCCTCTCACAAAGGGTCACCTTTCTGTGAATTCAACAAAACCCCTCTAAACAAGGGTCATCTATCGGACTTTCTGCTAAAATTGTTCAAAACAAAGTCAATTTTGACTAAAATACCTCTAACCAAGGGTAATTTGTGCCATTCAAAAAAAAACATTGGCACTTTTCACAAAAACCTCTCACCAAGGGTAAGGGTTGTCAGAGGTTCAGCCGCACACCCTTGTCAATATAAAATTGAGTGCCCCCCCCCCCGGGGGGGGGGATAGGCATGGTGACGGGTTCCTGTAATACCTTTTGGTATTGAAAACTCAGAACGGGGAAATATCTGACCCCTAAAATAACATCTGATGCCCAAATGCAATTCACCAGTGCTGCATTTATGCAGACCATACATAGTTAATTCCTGAACTTGAGTGAACTTGGTTCGCAATGATGCATTCATGCATCATGCAGGCCTGTCATGGTGAGTGACTCGCCATTGCTGCATTCAAGAATCATGCTGACCCTATAGCTGATAACACTCCCAAAAGGTCATCATGGTGTATGGATGCAGCCCTGGTGAGTAGACTGGCCAGTGCTGCATTCAGATATATCATGAGGACACAACAGGCTTAATGCATTTTATGTGGTCCTTAAATAACTAAATCACCGTCCGGCCCTTAACGGGTTAATACTGATTGCATTAACTCTGTGGACATTCCTAGCGCGCTGTTATCGGCCTGTCAGTGCCCAGCACTACCGCAGCCGATAAGGGGCTACACACGGGAGATTATTGGCCATATCACTGAGATCAAGTAAACAGCCGAGTGGCTAATCTAGATATAGTATGTACACAGGAAAACCCTTTAAGGACTGCATTATGCCCCAACGCTTCATTATCGTTTGTCGCCATAATGCATCAATGCAGTCACACCGACCGTCCGTGAGTGTACCATATCAAAGATGTATCAATGGTCGGAATGCATCATGAATCATGATATGTGCTTTCCTCTCTCGAATTATGAGACAACGTTAGGTCATATGAATACGCTGCACTGAATACAAGTACTATTTACTAGGGGAAGTGGCATAGGACAGAACATCCACCAATACATCACTGCCCCATCAGACGGTTACTTATATGTTGATGTTCCCCCTATAGTCATTGTATCACAAGCACCCACAAAAACACTGATGTGGACATATATTTGCCCACTGTATATGAGCTGTAGTGAGTCCATCATGTCCTTGTAACACGTTTAGGGCACATAGTGCTCTAATGCATCATGTCCTTTATCCGTATGATGCATGGATGCAGCCCTGGTGTGTAACTCGCCATTGCTGCATTCAAGCATCAATTTACTCCTGAAGGGGCAGCATAATGCGTCGATGCAGCCCTGGCAAGCATTCATATATCATACCTACATAGCACAGCACATTATAGCACTATGAGGCCGTTGAAGGATGAACATCACATATGACATGCCTGGGAATAGTGTTGGCAATGCGTCCATAGTGACATGGTGGTGGTGTGTGTAGGGTGTGGGGTAATTACCTATAGCATTGTTACTGTCAGACAGATATATTATATGTGAGTGAACAACAGACGTGGGTGGTCTAGACCGGGGCCTAGACCAATTGGCCTCCTGTTATAGATTATACTGGGCATTTAAGGGGCGGATAATGCCGTATTTAGGTCCATGTTCATTTGTCATCATCATGCATTGAAGCAGCTTCGTTGGTGCATGATGCTTTTGAATTAACAAACTCCGGAGTACTTGGCTATTTTACTTAAGTTACTTGGTAGGGCTGCACTCATGTATCATGGCACATTAGAACAGTTTGGTATCCTTGAGTGTTTAGGCATTAGAGTCCATTACAGTGATACGGTATCTTTGGGCTTTCCCTAGTGCACCTCTGGCTCGCTACCAATGCAGCTGTGCTACTGCTGCCACCTTACGGTTTACTATGGAACTACAATCTGAGGTGGCCAAAACTAGTTTAGATACCTCTCTATTCCGCATTAGCAAGATGTCCTGTGTACAGCGTCATGCTGATTGGTACCAGTGTAACCAGTGTAACCTCCAGCAACAAGCTCAGCCAAATCTCTGGTCCGAAATTAGGGTACAAACAGGGTGTGAGTATTGTGAGTGGGTTGTACCTGGGCATCACTTATGTCACCTGTCCCTCATAGAGTAGTGGTTTGCATGGCCTATGGGAATGGGACACATTGAGAACAAACAGGCACCTGCGAAACGTGGCGAACTTTTTTAATGTTTTGTTTTTCACATTTTACATCATTTCGCTTCTTTCCGCCTCATTTCGCGAAAGAGCCGCCCTAACTATCACCAGGAACAGAGCGACAATCAGGCGAAATTATGTAAAAGTTCAAAACAAATCATTAAAATAGATCGCCACGTTTCGCAGGTACCTGTGTCGCCCTAGTGGAGTCCAGGCTTATGGGAATGGGACACATTGAGAACAAACTGAAACATCCCACTGCACCTCGCCAAGCATTGTTAATCCATGGTTTGGAAATGTTTGACTACTCGTAAAGTCCTTTACAAACATTGATAATCCAGGCTATGATCTGTCTGGAATACTGAGGCCTGCAGGACCCAGACATTTGTCCAGAAAACCACCAAGAAAAATGTCGCACCGCTAGTCGCGGTGGAGCAAAAATAACCGAGAGGCGGCGGTCTGAACTGCCTGTAATTGAAATAAACGAGACTTTGTTCCTTATAATATTGGTAATGTTATTAAGTAAAGAACAAGGTCAACACAGTTCGGATCAAGTGTACAGGTTGCGAATCAAAGGTTTATTCAGTAACCTAGACAGGCAAAGCTATATCAGTGTGAACCCCCTATAGAGTTCGGAGCGGGTCAGTAGGCTCGCGGCCGATGTGATCTCAAGGGCCTCTGTCCAGTATGGATCCAGAGTGACCGACGAGTCCCATCAGATGCTGGCTATATATAGGCGACTAGCCTGCGCACGCACATGCAGACCGGAAGCCTATAGCGACCTCTGTCCATACCCCAAGCCCGGAGCAGGTGCTACCACCTGTCGTCGGGCTGAAGGGTTCGGACGGAGTTTGCAACACAGCATCCAACAGAACCCGCCATATGATTAACCTTTAACCCTAGCCCTTACAATGGGTACAATGTATAAAGAAGAAACTGGAGCGGACTTGTTCCCGTGATTAGCACATGCATGCTGGCATAGCAGTGATCGTGAGATCTTGGTTCTACACTCGGAACGTAGCGTATTCCTGGCAAGTATGGTCTGTAGGAGTACAGTACCAGTCTAAATCTTGCGGGATATTCCACGGACAAAACTAACATGGCCGCTCACATGGAGCTACCCGGATTATTGCTATACTCCATGTCCTACCTGTAAAGTAGACCCTATACAGTGGCGGATCCAGGATTTTCCAGAGGGGGGGGGGCCCAAACCTGGCCAACCATGGAGTGACTGCACAAGCGAAGTGCAGCGCAACAAAATCGCAGTAGCTATACTAGGGGGGTCTGGGGGCATGCCCCCCTCCCAATAAAATGCTGATGGTCTGTGTCTATATGGTATTGTTCCCTTCTCTCTTTTTTCCCCTCTCTTCTCATCTCTTCTTCCCCTCTTTTTAAACTTTAAATTTTTTTTTTTTTTTTTTTTTTTTTGGGGGGGGGGGAGGGGGCAAGGCCTATCGGGCCACCCCTCTGGATCCGCCAATGCTATACAAGCCAGGCGTACGTTTCCCTCCCTAAATAAACGTGTACTTGGAGGACTGGAATGGGGCAGGATAGCCCGGGTGAATGAGCCTGGTGGTTATGCAAGTTTTCCTAATACTCAACCTTACCCACCAGGTATTCCAAGAACCTAAACAGTTAACCCTTTAAGGGCAGCAGAGTGCCTTAATGCCTCCTGCCCCATATGTCGGCATGATGCATGAATGCAGCACTGACAAGTAACTCGGAACAATGTACCTTTGGTGCATTGGTGCATCATGATGACAAATGAAACTTAAATTGGTCTTAAAGAGTGAAATACCTGAACTGATTCTCTCCACAACTGCTTAAAGCTCCACTCCCACCACTAACACGTCAGTCTCCACATAGTGGACTAGAACAATACTGGACATGTGACTGGCGGAATCTTGGGGCGAGTGCCGAAACTAGAAGATTTGTAAACCTCTGAGCTGCGGTTTAAGGGAATTCTCACCAAATGCAACATCTTCAGAAATCTTAATCTAAATGAAACAAGCAGACACTGACCTTCTCCAAGTTTTCGTTGGTGACCTTGAGATCTGCTAAATCCTCCTGTAGGGTACTGAGCTGACCTTCTAACTGCTTCCGGTTCAGGCGTTCCTCCTTTAACGTTGAGGTTAATTGTTCTAGTTTACCGGTTAGATCTGCAATGGAGGAAAAGTAGACTTGGTAAGCAATGTGTGAGAAGGATGAGGGGAAAATAGAAGATGGATTGGGAGAATGGATTCTGTGAGAATTAACGCTTGAGATCCACATAGTGCTTTAAATGTACTGCACCATTCGTCGTCATGGTACCTGAATGCATAGCAGGCGAGTAACTCGCCAGGCCTGATTTCAAGCATCATGCCGACCATACGGGGACCGGGTTGATATAAACCTGTAAGGTTGCTGCCATAAATGGGATGTATAATCCTAAAAGCAGCCTGCCTGAATTTCATATTTATCGTCATTCCAAAGAAGCAAATGTAACTGTTGTTATTGACATGTGAAATAAAGGCTATTTAAACTCAAAACTCAACTCAAAGGTCGTCATGATGCACCATTGTAGATCCGACCAGGTACTTGCCGGGGTTGCATTGGTGCATCATGATGACAAATAAAGATAAACCTGGTGGTATTATGTGGTCCTAACCGGGAAAGAGGATGGATTATCGCATCAGCTTATGTATTCCAAATAGAAAGTGAATCCAAATATAGTTCAATGATGAATAGAGACTACAAATAGACAAACTATGTCTTTAGTCAGCCCATCTTATATCACACAGACTAGATGCAGGGTATAGTTTAGATACGGCAGCCTATGTGAGGTCATGCATGCCTTAGTGTGGCACCAGACTACCAGGTATCTTGGCTCATGGCTCTGTCTAATGTTGACCTATGTCAGGAGCCGCCTCTTATACCATATAACATGGGGAATATTACCCACAGGTACCTCCGTATACTATATATGTGTAAGTGCACATGTTGATATTCATAAATGCATTACCTAGTATACGATCAGATGGAGTGAAAATCGAGCAACATCATAGCTCAGAACCAAAACACACATTAACTTTCCCCTATTCAGCGTCATTGAGACATATAACCCGTTGTTTCATATATTCAGAAATACCACTCTCTGGTTGATAAAAACAGGATATTCTGTGATTTTGGCCGTTTCTCTGCATGAAATTGACATAATTTTAAACAAAAATTTCAGCGAGAAATCAGAAGTTCCTGTTAAAGTAGGAAATGTGGTATCTTTATCTATAGCACTACGGATTCCGTTTAGGGAGTGCTCATTTTTTAACAACAGGGGGGGCGGTGAGATTTTGCGCGGAGTGCGCGAAATTTCCCCCCACCCCCCTAGAGGGGTCGAAATTTATTACCCCCCCCCCCCGGCAGGCCGAAAATCGCGCGCGTTCGTGCCCCTTTGTAGCATAGTAACGCGCGGGCTTTTTCCCTCAAAACAGGTTGAATTCCCCCCCCCCAAGAGGGGTCTAAATTTTTTACCCCCCCCCCCCAAATCCACCATCCCCCCCCCCCCCTGTTGTTAAAAAATGAGCACTCCCTTATATCACTCAGAATGTGGAGATGGTATGAGTAAGTAGGGGAGGAATGGAAACATTGAGAGGTGAGTCAGGGGATGGATCCCACACACCCAATACAACAGATGGATCCAACCCTCCCACACAACCCCACCCAACGGACTCACAGCAAAAATACAGAGACCCCAGCCCTGCACTCAATGTCCATACCGACACCTTCAATAGAGAATACAGGCTTTTCACATTTTGGCCCATTTCGCTGTATAAAAATTCGAGAGAATGGATTTTGTTAAAAAGAACAATTCTTTGGAAAAAGGTTTTTGTATTGCACTATATTTGAATTTTCTTTTTTAAATCATTGCCTTCAAGAAAAGGGGAGAACCTTTAGGAAATTTCGCGATCAGATGAAGGAGGTTAGTTTTTGTTCAAATATCTGTGTGTAGGGTGTGTTTCTAAACCCTATAACGAGGATGGTCAGTGTTGAGTGTTCCTCTGTGGAGTGCAGACCTGGGTGCAACGATACCCACCTGCCCAACTCCACTACTACTGGTGAGTATAAAAAACACCCTCCTTGTACAAGTGTTTGTGTTTCCCAAAGACAACATAACCCACTGCTATGCAACCCGTGTGAAGTAAGCCAGTGAAGGTAGTCAAGAATCTGCTATTCCACATGTAATGTCATAAAGCCTTTTTTTTAAAGAAATAAACAGGCCTTTTTGAAAAAGTTTTATTAATGGTGAAGTATCATTGAATTAACCAAATAATCCTTTAATATGTGTTTTGGCCCAATCAAGTGATGCCTATTCCAGCCCCAATATGCGATAATGAGGCGATATTTACCAATGTAATAGGATGGCACCAGAGGCACACATAGGATGGGGTTCACTGAAAACGGACACGCCCTCTGTTTATGTTGCCATGGCAACACACCCCACTGTGACCTCTTGGATCACCCGGGGAACACCCCTCCCCCGTACCCCTCTGATCTGGTGCTACACTGCATTCTGGGAGAGAGGTCCAAAGATGATTTCCCTCTCTCCAAGTCGGTACAGCAGAGGTGTCACTCTCCCAACAAAATATTGGACCCAAGACTCTAGAGGGACAATTGGTGGTTTTCTTTAGACACGGAGGTACGGCGGGCAAGTACACTTTTTTCAAACAGAAACCTCCGGTAAATCCCTCTCAGCAAGGGTCACTTGTCATCTAAACCCCCCTCACCAAGGGTCACTTTTCATCTAAACCCCCCTCAGCAAGGGTCACCTTTCATCTAAATCACACTCAGCAAGGGTCACATTTCATCTAAATCCCCCTCAGCAAGGGTCGTTTTCATCTAAATCCCACTCAGCAAGGGTCACATTGCATCTAAATCCCCCTCACGAAGGGTCACATTGCATCTAAATCCCCCTCACGAAGGGTCACATTGCATCAAACCCCCCCTCAGCAAGGGTCACATTTCATCTAAATCCCCCTCAGCAAGGGTCGCTTTTCATCTAAATCCCCCTCAGCAAGGGTCGCTTTTCATTTAAATCCCCTCAGCAAGGGTCACATTTCATCTAAATCCCCCTCAGCAAGGGTCGCTTTTCATTTAAATCCCCCTCAGCAAGGGTCACATTTCATCTAAATCCCCCTCACCAAGGGTCACATTTCATCTAAATCCCCCTCAGCAAGGGTCACATTTCATCTAAATCCCCCTCAGCAAGGGTCACATTTCATCTAAATCCCCCTCAGCAAGGGTCACTTTTCATCTAAATCCCCCTCACCAGGACTGTTGTACAGAGAGGTATTTGGTTCACATGGTGCCACCTGTAGTTACAGAACGGGTAGACTGGTGGCAGTCCCTGTCTGGTGGGGGCCTCAGGTATATCCTCACACCTGAAGTGCATCTCCCAGGATTTGGCGAGGCTGACAAAGGGGAAGATAACCCATTAAACTGCAGGGGTCTATACAGAAACCCTGATACTCTCAGAGGGGAGCCCCATATTGAGGTCCTGTGGTCAAGTCTATCACAGGTTGCCTGCATGTCATAAATGACCACCACAGACATTGTGACATATTGTTAATCCTATTCCAGGGTCTCCTTAACGAGACCCTGAATGGGTTGTTAAACTGGTGTGAGGTGATGATATCTAATGAGATGCAGCTCTGATGAGGCATAAGCACCACCCAGACTGTGGGCTTGCCTTCAGATGGGATATTGACTATAGGAACCCATGTGTGTGCGGGTGGGGGGGGGGGGGGGGAGGGTGTTACCTGTGTCTACAGATGTCTAGGGTGTGGAGTAAGACCAACTAAAGATGTTTCAGATCATGTGACCCTACCTAGCAAACAGAACTGGCATTATATTTTTTATAATATAAATTTGAAAGGGAATAGAAATCTGTGAACACTTTTTGCTCTTTTCTGAGGCTGTTTCGATGTCCATGAATCAATATCATAGATCGCGAGTCGACAGATTCACAAGTCAATTCTGATGTAATGCATTTCTGGAATCATTTTAAGGCCTCAATGGAAGGAAAGTCAAGGCGGAAGGTGGATAGAGTTGGAGGGGGGCAGCTCCCAAAACTTGAGGGGTGTAAATTGTAAGGAGTTAAAAGTGGGGGATTTTTTTGGAATTAGACTCTTGGATTAATGTATTCAGAAAGGTTTGAAACATTATGTGATCTCTAAGAATCTTTGGAAATTTACATATAAATCTATGTGTTTTAGGGAGTTTGAGATTGACTTTCAAGAAAATTTTAGAAATTTTACTTTGAAATTGCTGTATTCTAGGCTATTGTGAGACTACAATATTATTGGTCCCCAAAAGAATCCGCCGCCACTGCATTTAACGTGAAACACACCTTTCTCTTGTCCAATTGGAGGGCCGCAATGCTCTACTTGTGTAGATTTGTCTGGTAAGTAAACTATAGTAACACCTGGATGTAAATACACCGCAGCTGGGGAAATATTTATACACCCCTTTATATTTTCATTTGAATGTGGGGCAATGGATCAGTAAAAATAGACTAGTGTACAACATTCATTGCAATATAACCTTTCTACCATATTATCTGACAAGATTAAAGAATGACTTGTGTATGCAGGTGGGAAATAACTACCTTGAAGACCTAATCTAAAACACAGCGCCCTACCTATGTCAATGTACCCCGACTCAGTGATCCCGCTTATCACCTGAGCTCACCCAGATCTGATGGTTCCTCAGTGGACGGCAAGTCTGAAAATCTAGGTAGGGTAGGTCGGATTTTTTATTTTGTTTTTTATTTTACTTTGGCCTGAAAAGTGCCCAAAATTAGACTCGCAAACTTCAGCGCCGACTAGTTGACAACGGTGTCGACTCGTGGACTATCAAATCAACTCTGAAATAGCCCAAAAATTGGATAAAAATGTCTAGGGTCGGCCCTGTTTTGCTAGGTAGGGTCGGTAACCTGAAACACACCTTTTTTTGGCCTCACCTGCAATCACATTACCCACATCTCACAACTGTATGGTAATCTTTACAGACAAATTTATCATTATATGATAGGAAAGAATACTTGAGTATGTTTCTCTGATTTGGAGGTAGAAACAAAATACATGGCCAAAGGTATATTTCCTTTGGTACCCTTTTTATCAGCACACAGACCTCCTCCCTATTCATATATTGAGAAGCATATACATGTACTGCCACCAATTCCACCATATACCTCTGCAGTATACTATATAGATCTGTTTACAGTATTTCCAGGTTCTGGCAGGAAATGGCACTGTGTAGGTACAAAACTCCCCTGGGAGGCCGATAACCCTTTATAACCCACATAATGCATAAAGATTCATTTGTTGCCATATATGATGAGCGCAGCACTGGCGTTTAACTCGCCGGCACTCTGGAAATGCCTCAATCAGCGCTGCAGTACGGTACGTGAATGCAGCACTGGCGAGTTACTCGCTAGGGCTGCATTCATGCGTCAAGATGCGTCAAATAGCACATTAAAGCACTGTGCTGCCCTTAACCCTTTATTGACTGCATAATGCATTAATGCATCATGCCTTGGTCGTCATGATGCATAAATGCATCCCTAGCAACTAACTTACCAGTGCTGTATTCAAGCATCATGCCGACCATATGGGCTTGATACACACTGTTGAAAGTTCGGCATGATGCACCGATGCAGCACCGGCGAGCTACGACAATTTTCGTCTTTTAGCGACATGTCAGCCTTAAATGGTTAATGGCTCTGGGCCCACGTGGAGTACACAGTCAGGTGCCAAGGGTGAACTCCAGGTAACCTGGTATACCCCAATAAAGGTCTCCCCTACACTCTGTGCCATAATAAGTGGTAAAATAGCACATTCTGCTAGTTTACTGCCGCTATTTCTACATACACTGTGCCACTCGTAGGTTATCTTATACTAACTAATGTCTTAGTGGCCAAGTCGTTGGTGACAACGCTTGTGGACATAACATAACGTAACTGTTGGGTACAGTTGTTCGCTAGAATGGTACTTCACTGAAAACCCTATGTTAAAATAAGTACTCACTAGTGAGGACTTTTGGGTAATCATTTTGATTGGGGCATGGGTGAGTACCCTGGTGATCATTAAAGTGATCAGAAGTGAGGACCCAGGTCATCAATATGATCACCCTTTTGACCCAATTGTAGAGCATGCTAGGTTGTCCCCTGGGTACTCACTTTGATGACTGCCTTTAATTTTAATTTTTTCCTCGTTATAAAATTTAATCTACCAAAACTATTATAATTAACCCTGTCTCGATCATCAACTTCAATCATTGAGCCTTTTTAAAGAGTATGTTTCAGTCCTCATAAAAAGCCATGTAAAACAGATATGTATAACTGATGGCTGTATCTTCACACTTCTAACTTTGGTTTCAGACACATAAATGGTGTCTTTGTGTATAAATATTTATAGTTTAGAAAGTTCTGACCTAATTTTCAATCAAATCACTTGATTTTAAACTGTGATAATTGTCTTCATATATCCTCCAACTTGTAAACATGTATGACCAATATTACTATAGGGTTTAATCAATAGATCACATGGAGCAGGGGCTATATCTTACATTGTTGTATAGTAGGTCCCTCGAGTGACAAAATTATGTCCTCAAAATGATCACATTTCCTTATTAATCTAATCACCTAAGGACATGATCACCCTAAGTCCTCTATAGTGAGTACCTACATATGAGCCTGGGTTTTCAGTGTTGCGAGTAGCGCCCTGACCTGACCTTGACCCTTGTCGGGTCTGGGCTGACCTCGACCCTTGCTGGATTTGAGCAATGCTTGTTCTCATCTAGGGGCCAGCTAGAAGGAACAGTTAAGTATAATAGGTGTTCTTTAGGACGTCTCTGGTCCCACCATATTTTCTGATTCTTTCAAGAAGAAGAAGTATATATTGCCCGAATCTAGCAAACGCTCATGGTCGCCCAAACCTAGCAAATGGTCAAAGTCGCATGAGGGTGACCGGTTCCCGGGGCCTTTGTCGAAAGCTCTGGGGATGAGAGTAAATATTGGGCAGCAGGCATGGGCTAATGGACAGAGCCATTCCCAGCCAGAATCTACACTGAAAAAATAAACTCGTCTTCAGACTCGTCGAAGTGACTGTCATAAAATAAACGAGTCAAAAGTTGTCTAATGTATCAGGTTACCATCCCACAAATAGAATCTGGAGCTGGCAAATGTCGGGTTTTGGGCTGGCACATACCGAGTGGGTCTTCTATCTCCAGCTAGAAGACCCGCTTCCTTGTCACTTAGACAAGTTTTTGACTCGTTTATTTTATGACCGTCACTTTGAAGAGTCTGGAGACAAGTTTATTTTTTGAGTGTACTTTGTGCCTACAGCCAACTCACAGGCAAACCTATACAGACGTGTTATTTTGATGACTTGGATTATGGACTTTCCCAACAAACCATAAAATGTGGCCAGAGGGGTTGGGGGAAATTCTCCCATGTAGCATTTCCCCCATATTTGATGCTGCTTTTTCAGAGGTTAGAAAAAATAGAGAAACAAAAAAAGTGGCATAGATAAATACATTTTAGGTGACATATCCTTCTCAATGTGACAACTTTTCTAGTTGTATTCAATTTTTTTAGAAAAGGTCTGACTGGACAAAGGCAAGGAAATGGGCACATTTCCAAGAAAAAGCTATTGTGAGTTGCTGCATGGATGCCAATCGATTGAATATTGTAGTATATATTGATTATAGTGAATTGCATAATATATGATTCAAAACGTGGTTTTCTGAGAAATGAACAATATATATATGTATACCCTATTATTGTTTCAGACTTATCTGATGTCACAATGTATTACAGACATGCTTAGCAACGTATCCACCCCTAATGTGCTAGCTATTTTATTTAATGTCATTTCCTAGTATTCAGCTAAGAATTAGACTAATTATCAGATAAGGGCTCAATTTACTTCTTTTGCAGTGCACACTATAATTCTCCAACTGAAAATACACTGTAAAGTACTATACTTGGGCCACATCTGAACCTCTAGTCGGGCTCTTATGGCCCATAGATGACATTGCACTGTGCCCTATCATCCAAATATGATATTGTACTAACATTTGGAATACATTTAAGTAAGATTTAAAATATGGAAAAAAATCGGGCCGGATAGCATGGCTACTTACTGTGGGTATATGTTGCACAATATGTGCATGACTATACATGTAGCCCCTATACATTGTTATACCTGTACGGCTATATTCTATACCCCTACTATACCTACCCCCATATCCTATACCCTATTATACCTATACCCCCCGGGCGGCCTATTCACTCTACCTTAACAACATGTGTTACACTGAACCTTATTGTACCACAAGCATAGATACCACACCTGTTCAAGAGGAGGCTGTTGATGGCAAAACTGCATTCTGGTTGGTCTGAAGTATTAACTATATTAATACATATATGACTAAATAAAAGCAATATATTTATGCCCCTTCCAGAGAAACACAGTGTACTGCAGGCTTATCCCCATCAGATCTTGACATACCCTTTAACCTGCTAAGGGCAGCATAATGCTTTAATGAATCATTCCCCATGCCATCATGTGTGAATACAGCTCTGGCGCATAACTCGCTTGGGCTGAGATCATACACTATGCTGGTCCTACGGGGTTAATACACGCACTCCGGAAGGATCAGCACGATGCCCTAATGTAGTGCCTTGGTGCATCATGCCGACGAAGGAAAACTAGCCTCAAAGCATCCCTTGGTCCATAAAGGGTTACATTACATATACCGTAAAACCTCGCGTATAAGCCTAACTCTCGTATTAGCCGCATCCCGACTTTGGGCCGACCCTATAAGATCTGATTCGCGTATTAGCCTGAAGGTTTTACGGTATATATATACCTGTTGTATAGTAAAGCTGCAACTTTACGCTTGTACCCGCAGGTATTATGGATGTTACATAAGGCGCTCTACGTAACCAGCGGCTGCTGCCAACATACAGGCTGCTGTTGACGCTGGGTGCAGCGACAACCATTTAATGCCAGCATAGTGTCTTAATTCACTTTGCCTTTTGGTCAGCATGATGCATGAATGCAGCCTGCCAAGTAGCTCGCCAGTGCTGCATTCAAGCATTGTGTGGATGCTATGGGGTTAATACACTCCCGAACAGTCAGCGTGAACCAATGCAGCGCTGGCGAATAACCCGCCGGGCTGCAACTTGACGACAAATAAACATGAAGCTTAGACGCATCATTAACCCTTTAAGGACAACAGGTGCTTCATTGGTGCATCATGCCGACCTTTGGGATGTCTCAACCTCGTAGGGTCAGCACTGTGCATGAATGTATCCCTGGCGAGTTACTTGCCAGGGCTGCATTCATGCATCATAACGACCAAAGGCATACTACATCAGTGCATTATGCCGTCCTTAGCGGGTTAAAGGGTTGTGCTCCAGGGTCGATTTGGCATACCTATGTACATAATGAGTTCCCAGAAGCTTTACACCCACTATAAGCTATAGCCGGGTAGTGGCACCAGTAGTGGTCTTTAATAGTAGCACCAGAGTGGTTATTATTATAGTATAGTACTATGGGGTTGGAGGGTCAAATGGATTTAGACATGGATAAGGAGAAACCCTGCTAGCTTTGCCAAAATTGCCAAAATCTCAAGGCCATAACTGTAATACATGTAACTGCAAGTCCCGGCAGACGTTGTACATTGTATATAGCCTTGGTTATATAACTGATCCTTACAACTGGGCTAATCTCAGTAACTAAATAATACCCCGGAATATTTACTAATTGGGGGAGATGGGAGTTAGTATATTTGGACAGATTGTCATTTCTTTGTGCTTTAGATGTAAATTATAATACTGCATGTCTTCTATCACTATTAGTATGCTGACCATGCTTCCCTAGATACAGCAGGTGCAGGTACCATTAGATGCAGCCATGACAGGTTACCCGCCAGTACTGTATTCAAGCATCGTGTTGACCCGAGTTGATACACGGCCAATAGGTCGGCATAACACAACACAAATGGTAAGAAATGAAGAACATCTCATAATTTTGCTCATTAATGCAATGTGCTACAAACATCCTAGCACATTGTATTGGCACACTGACATCGTGCCATGACACACTGACATTGTGTCGGGACATCAACATCTGTCCCATCTATTTTCTGTATACTAAAGCCCAGAACATATTCTGGAATAACATATTCAATTGGGCATAAGCCCCAATAAACTAACATCTTATTAACCCCTTCCCACATTGGAAGGTTTACTTGACTATAGTGAAGAAATTATATAGTGATGTACTGTGTGGCATGTATCAAATGACTTAAGCCAATGATGCTGGACACACTGTCTGTTATAATTTAACTACCCGGTACTCCCTTTAGGAGAAATAAAGTTTCTAGTGTCTATATATACACAGGCAACCGACATATACTCCATGTAGCAAATAGCCCCTGGGCCTACCTTATAGAGTCTAAATAAAAGAATTTCAACTCAACTCAACTCAACTCATGCATACATTCCTGGCGAGTAACTCACCAGGGCAGCTGGCTGTATCATGACGACAGAAGGACACAGTGCAGTATATAGTGCATTAAAGAATATGCCACTCTTTGGTTGACAGAAAATAGGAAATTTGGAGAATTTGGTCAATCATCATAATCGTCCATAATCGAATACAGAAATCCCTGCCAAACAGAAGTAGGAAAAGAGACATATTTGCTATGTGGTTGTGTACACAGTGTTGATGAGTGCTCCGAGCAGCAGAGGCCCAGGGACCTGACATAGCCTGACCACAGTAAGATAACACTAGGTTAGGCCAGACCAAAAAAATAGTTGGTCAATGGATCTCACGTACCTCATTTTTGAAAAAATCGTGATTTTTTCTTCTTTTTCTCTTGATTCCTGTATATCAACCAATTAAATATTTTTTTTGTCATGGGTTCACTTAGAACTTTTGTCAGAGACTTGGTTAAAAGGAAAAAATGTTGCTCACTTCAGTTTTCAAAACTTGCTCGCTCCCACCATTTTTTTCAAAAGTGAAATCCATTGACCAACTCTTTTTGGAGTGTGGCCTAAGGATTGTGATTTAACCACGGTGGGGGGGGGGGGGGGGGGGGGGGGGCAGGGCATAAATTCACCCCTTTAAGCAAAACAGGAGAAAGAAAGCCTGCTATACCGGTAGTTAACTACTCTAGTTCAAGGGGGCAATCTCTAGGGACATTTCTGAAAACTCGCATGAACATCCACCCCCTGCAGTTGCATGATGGTCACTCCCTTGGGCCAAAAAAAAAGGTTTGTTTCAGGTAACATGGCATGAAAATGTAGGGTCGGTAGGTCGGATTTTTTTTTTTTTACTATTTTTCCGGCCTCTCCAAAGACCCGAAAATTGACCCAAAAAGGCTAAAAATAAGGAAATTTCTTCAAAATTGCATAACAAAACGTAGGGTTGGCCCTCTTCTGATAGGGTCGGTCGGGTGACCTGAAACAAACCTCTTTTTTTTGGCCTTGGTACCTTGATGCCTGTAGCCTGTGGGGCAGTGGTCAGGTGAGCACCCAGGGCCGTCCTCTGACCTAACCTACATCCATACGGACAGTAACACACCCACTATACTACTACTAGACACATAGAGTATATACAGTCATGGAGGTATTAATAGAACCAGAACAGTAAACAGCACACATGCCAAATATGTCCACCAGGGACTATGCCGTCTCAACTCTTAAGGACGGCATGTCGCCAAAAGATGACATTTGTCGTCATGATGCACAAATGCAGCCCCAGCGAATAACTCGCTGGGGCTGCATTGGTGCATCATGACGACCTTTTGGGAGTACGTGTCTGAACACTGTAAGGTCAGCATGATGCATGAATGCAGCACTGATTAGTTACTCACCAGGGCTGCATACATGCATTATGACGACCAAGAGGATGCATTAAGATATTAATGTCCTTGAAGGGGAACGAGCTTACTGTCGGTCTAGTAAGAATCATTGCGGACAGGTACTCTAGCCTTTTATACCTCATCTGTGGATTTAAGGATAACATGATGCCTCAAGGTGTGTAGTACAGTGGCCCAAGAGGGCCAAAAGTGATTTGGGAAAAAAAAGTGATCTTTGAAAAAAAAAATTTTAGGAAAAGAAAAAAAAAATTTGGGAAGGAAAAAGATTTTTTCAGAGAAATTTTTAAAAAGAATTGTTCGAAAAAAAAATCATTTTGACAAATTGAAAAAATTTGGTTTGAAAAAATATATCTTTCGAAAAAAAAAATTGAAAATGGATGCTGTCAACTGTCAACTCTGTAAATTGACAGTTGACAGCACCCATTTTCAATTTTTTTCAGCAGTCCAGATGATGAATGAAATTCCAAATGGTTGCTGTCAAGTGTCAACTTATTCAGAACAGCTTGTGACAGCCGAATTCTGTAAATTGACAGTTGACAGTACCCATTTTCAATATATTTTCCACAGTCTAGATGATGAATGAAATTCCAAATGGTTGCTGTCAAGTGTCAACTTATTCAGAACAGCTTGTGACAGGTATCCTTTGGAGTGAGGCCATCTTTTACACAATACTCTGCCTGCCTGCCTGTGTGCCTGTCTGCCTGTCTGCCTGCCTGTCTGCCTGTCTGTCTGCCTGCCTGCCTGTCTGCCTGCCTGCCTGCCTGCCTGCCTGCCTGCCTGTCGGTCGGTCTACCTGTCTGCCTGTCTGCCTGCCTGCCTGTGTGCCTGCCTGCCTGCCTGCCTGCCTGCCTGTGTGTGTGCCTGTGTGCCTGCCTGCCTGTCCACCTGCCTGCCGACCTGCTTCCCCTTATGCCTACCTGCCCTACTGTCTGTCTGTCTGTCTGTCTGTCTGTCTGTCTGTCTTCCTGCCTGTCTGTATACCTGTGTGCCTGCCTGTCTGTCTGACAGGCAGCACGACAGACAGACAGACAGACAGGCAGGCAGGCAGGCAGGCAGGCAGACAGACAGGCAGACAGGCAGGCAGGCCGGCAGGCAGGCAGGCAGGTGGACAGGCAGGCAGGCACACAGGAAGACAGACAGGCACACATACAGGCAGACAGGCAGGCATACAGGCAGGCACACAGGCACACAGACAGACAGGCAGACGGGCAGACAGGCAGGCAGACAGACAGACAGGCAGACAGACAGGCAGGCAGACAAGTAGGCAGACAGGCACACAGACAGACATATAGGCAGAGAGACCTACAAACGCACAGACAGGCAGACAGGCAGACCAACAGGCAGGCGGGCAGGCATACCGACAGGCAGGCAGACAGGCAGAAGGGCAGACAGGCAAGCAGACAGGCAGGCAGACAGGCAGACAAAGTATTGTGTAGAAGATGGCCTCACTCCAAAGGATACCTGTCACAAGCTGTTCTGAATAAGTTGACACTTGACAGCAACCATTTGGAATTTCATTCATCATCTAGACTGTGGAAAATATATTGAAAATGGGTACTGTCAACTGTCAATTTACAGAATTCGGCTGTCACAAGCTGTTCTGAATAAGTTGACACTTGACAGCAACCATTTGGAATTTCATTCATCATCTGGACTGCTGAAAAAAATTGAAAATGGGTGCTGTCAACTGTCAATTTACAGAGTTGACAGTTGACAGCATCCATTTTCAATTTTTTTTTCGAAAGATATATTTTTTCAAACCAAATTTTTTCAATTTGTCAAAATGATTTTTTTTTCGAACAATTCTTTTTAAAAATTTCTCTGAAAAAATCTTTTTCCTTCCCAAATTTTTTTTTTCTTTTCTCAAAATTTTTTTTTTTTTCAAAGATCACTTTTTTTCCCCAAATCACTTTTGGCCCTCTTGGGCCACTGTAGTTATGTTAATGTTTACGTGTCGTCATGATGCACCAACACAGCGCAGGCGAGTAACTGACCGCTGCTCAGACCACCGCTGTATTGATGCATTATCCCAGCCCTTCTGCAGGCATAATGCATGAATGCAGCACTGGCAAGCTACTCACCAGTGGTGCATTCATCCATCATGACAATAAAGGGCATTAAATTACCATGCTGGCCTTATAGGGCTGACATGCAGATAATTTTTGTTTTTTTGTTTTTTTTGCAGATAATTTGTTTTACCGACTTACCAGAGGAAGTCAGCATGAAGTCACACACATTGACTGAATCCCCAGGGGGGTCACTTAGTATATTTTGTATTCACATGATGTGTGCGGCTGGCAAGGGTACTTTTTCTACAAAGTTGTCAAAGTTCCCTATGACAAGGGTCGACTTTTCAAGAAAGTTTGCCATGACAAGGGTCCAGTTTGATGAAAATCCCCATAACAAGGGTCTACTTTTAAAGAAAATGTCCGAGATTTTAACAAAATTTCCCATTTTTCACTAAAACATCAAACTTTCGTACAAAAGAATTCGCACAAGAGTAAATTTCTTGGCGAGATTTTACTACACATGGTCTATTTTAATACTTTTTTTTCCCAAAACCTAGGAGCTTTTAGCCGAAAATGCCATGACAAGGGTAACATTCTGAGGTAAAAATCGCCATGACAAGGGTAAGGGGTGTTGAAGGGCCAGCCGCACACCTGTGTCAAAAAAAAAAAAAAGTGCTCCCCCCCCCCGGGACTGAATCTCACACAGATATTTTACATGTGACCTGGTTCTCCTGGTCATGATATAACTCTTTACATTCCTGTCTCAAAGAGCCCCTTTACATGGTCTCTATAACTTTGTTTTAATAACGAACTTTGCTTACAATGAGCAAATTTGTCTTGGCACAAGGCCCTCCTTTATATAACGAGATTATACAGAACTGTATTCAACGTAAAATCTTAGCGCACAGTGCAAATAGTATTAACACAGTTCTAGTAATAAAGAGTTTAATTTGGCCCAAATAGTGAGATACTTTGAGTTATATATAATCTAATGAATCTCTGCCAAAAAAGATGGGGGGGGGGGGTGTCTAGATAGAAAATGTCCAGTTAATAATACTAACAGTAGCAGGTGAGCAGGAGACCTATACACAGGCACTGGACGGCCTCGGGTTACGACACGACCTATTTACGGCGTTAGGGGCCGCGTTGTGCTTTAATGTGTTATGCTCTTTGTCGTCACGATGCATGAATGCAGCCCTGGTCAGTCTACATACCAGAGCTGCATTCATGCATTGTGACGACCCTATGGGAGTGTCGCAGCCCCGTAGGGTCGGGGTGATGCTTGAATGCAGCCGTGACACGCCACTCGCCACGGCTGCATGCATGTATCATGACGACAAAGGGTATAGCACATTAAAGCACTTTGCTGCCCTTACAGAGTTAAGCGTCCCACTGTTTCTGGAGGTCTGGCATTTGGCCAGCAGACCACCAAATATGCTGCACTGAGGCCCAGCCAAAACAAGCCCTCCACCTACTCCCCTGTATACGTAGACATATGAGGGGCTGTTTTGGGTATAAATAGCTCTAAATATTTATCTCGAAATCTTTTGTAAATTGATACAGATATTGGTTGTGGATAGAAAGAAAATCTCTGGTTTTATGATTCACGTACCTCACGTTTGGCCCCTAACTGAACTAGTTCTACACAGCCACAAATACCCTTCTTAGGCCAAAAAAAAGGTTTGTTTCAGGTAACATGGCATGAAAATGTAGGGTCGGTAGGTCGGATTTTTATTTTTTTAAACTTTTTTTTTAAAACATGAAAGTACTACCTGGCCTCTCCGAAGACCCGAAATTGACTCAAGAAGGCTAAAAATAAGGAAATTTCTTCAAAGTTGCATAAAAAAACGTAGGGTCGGCCCTCTTTTGATAGGGTCGGTCGGGTGACCTGAAACAAACCTTTTTTTTGGCCTTATCCCCAGCATGGACATATACAATACATCTATGTTTTCAGACAATAATTTTAGGTAATATCTAAGGTCAAAGTTACAGAGAAATCATTGCTGTGGTTTCCCTCTTGCCCAATACCATACTTACAGTACTATACGCAGTGGCGGATCCAGGATTTATTTATAGTCTAATAAATCTCTGCCAAAAAAGGATGGGGGGGGGGGGGGGAGTTAAGATAGAAAAAGGTAAAAGGAGGGGGCGCACCCGCAATTTTTAGGCTGAATTGGGGTGTAAAAATGACAAATAAACTCTTAACTACAGGCCAAAAGGAGGGGGCGCGCGCCCCCGCGCCCCCTCTAAATCCGCCCCTGCTATACGTGTATTCCACCTGTGGTAATAGGGACCTTTAGCAAACCCGACGTAGCTCATTAAACGCAGACGTATCCTATCCCTTCAGCACTGCTACGTCTGCATTTTATGATCTTTTACGTGGTTGCTAAAGGTCCCTATTCTCCTGTGACAGTGACAGGGTTATGGAGGTCCCTGCATGTCCCCACCTGGTAAACCCTCATGACGCTAACCCTTTAAGGGCCGCAGGGTATTTTGGATACATTATTTACTCAGCCCTGGGGAGTAACTCTGAACGCTGCATTCATGCATCATACTGACCCTTCGGGAGTGTATCAACCCCGTAGGGTCACCATGATGCATGAATGAAGTCCTGGCGAGTAGACTAGCCAGGACTGCATTCATGCTTTATTCGACAAAGAAAATAATGCATTAAAGCACTATGTGGTCCTCATAGAGTGTATTACCTCCACAGTTTGGTAATCCTGTTATAACTACGAGCATGATCCAGGAGCTTCATATTTGTGGTTAACCATTTAAGGGCCGCATCGTGTTTTATTGTGCTATGCCATTTGCCGGCATGATTCATTCATGAATGAAGCCCTGGTCAATAATTCGCCAATGCTGCATTTATGAATACATTGTAGTACATAAGGCCGTTTTATTTTGATAACTTTGATTACTGATCCGCCGCCGAGATTTTTGGCATTTTGCAAAAAAAAAAAAAAGATTTTTTTTTACCTTTCTCCTCCGAGATGTTTTTGAGAATTTTACCAAAAAAAAAGAAGAAAGAACATGTTGATCAGAAAAAGATAGAATGAGGCCTTTCAGATTGGGGATAATTCTCAATATATCTTCATTAGATTGCCCAGAAATGAGATTTTCCATGCTTTTTTTTTTTTTTTGCCACTGCCCTTCGGGAAATTTTGTGATCTGGTGCCCCCCGTAGGGCAGCTTTTTTTTCTTTTTTTTTTGCCTCTGCCCTTCCAAAAATTTGGAGCCAAAAGCCCGTAATCCAAGTTATCAAAAAAAGGTGGCCTAACCTACAGGGTCGATACACTCCCAAAGGATCGGCATGATGCACCTTCACAGAGCTGCCAAGTTACTCACTGACACTGATTGATACATCATGACAATAAAACTTGCATTGAGGCGACATGCGGTCCTTAAAGTGTTAATAGAGATAAGCTGATATAGCTCTGAGGGCAGCTTACATAACCTCTGTTTACATAGAATCAATACAGCAGCTTCACATACAAGGGTACTGGTGTAATCAGTGATTTTCAGATAGGATGCTCTAAACATCTTCATATAACTGTATGGAACACAGCCAAACCACATGATAAGGATGGATGAATTTACCACTGTATAATCAATAGGCGTGTGATTTACATCACAGGAGACTCAGGTTGTCAGGCTACTTTATGTCTTTACCCAATCTCCAATCACAAAATGGATGACAATTATGACTTGACCGCACCGCACTATTACGTGTATATTCCAGGGCGATGCACCCAATTCCATCAATTTTCAAACGAGCCTGATAATCAACCCTGATAATCGAGCCTGATGATCAACCATGATGGCCGTGAACCATGATGGCCGTGAACCATGATGGCCGTGAACCATGATGGCCGTGAACCATGATGGCCGTGAACCATGATGGCCATGAACCATGATGGCCATGAACCATGATGACCATGAACCATGATGACCATGAACCATGATGACCATGAACCATGATGGCCATGAACCATGATGGCCATGAACCATGATGGCCATGAACCATGATGACCATGAACAATGATGACCATGAACCATGATGGTGATGACTGACCATGATGATCATCCCAAGTGGCAACATGGGCAACATCCCCCCCCCTCCCAAGAACATGTGGCAGCATTGGCAACATCCCAAGTGGCAACATGGGCAACATCTTCCTCATGATTATAGGCCATTTCCTGAATGGGTTGTCTAGTCTATAACACTTTCTTGTGCACTAAGCCTATAGCAAGACAAGCACACATTGGTATATATAACTTTTATTGATGAAATCAAAACATAGCACGGTGCAGGGTTGTCTAGAATGGTGCACACTGCTTCAGCATTGATTTCAATGGGAGGGCAGTATCTGTGTTTTGTTGATTCAAGAAAGTGCAAATATTTTGGCATGATTTTTTTGCAACAAAAAATGCAAAATTGCGTATGCACTTTATTGCATAACATAGATTAGGTCTGAAAGCAACAGTGCAGCCAAAATTTATATCATTGACATGGATAATTTATGATATATGATAGATTGAACTTGAAATTGGGAAAATCTCTTAACCAACATTTTAGGTCGTCTACCTAGACTCAGGGGTGCACCCTGAGTCAATTACAGTGTAATCTATAAGTAGATTTCTGGTGTTATATATCATTACATTACATGTATGATAGCTAAAATACTGGGCATCGGAGGAAGTTAATGTCCAGTAATCGTTGACATCTCATCACCTCACACCATTTAAACAACCCATCTATGTGGCTCCATATGGGTCAAAAGCGACCTGGGCTGTTTTCCAGTCGACCTGGCTACCTGGCGCAATAATAAAAGCGACCTGGCGACTTTTGGAAAAGTTTGACAATAGCATAAATGGTCCAAAAAGCGACTTTGTGACCTGTCGCCGTTGATTCCAGCGACTTTCCGACCTGAGGGGGGGACCCCTCTGCACCCCCATCTATTAAGGGCCAGCATGGAGCAGTTACATTCTTGTGGCCTTATAGCACTCACAGAAATCACAAGCTATGGGGTGCCTCAGTTATACAGAAGTAGGAAAGTGGCATCTCCCCGGGGGGGGGGGGGGTAGTCACTCTTTGATGCTAGGTACCAACTGCGAAACTACAGCCCCCCTATTTGGTCATTTGACAGCCCCTTGAAAATGTGCATTATTTTTACAGCCCCCTATTTTCTAAAAAGTCAGCTGACAGCTCACTGTTAAGAGGCCTCTTCCATTTAACATGAGGTTATTTTGGAATGATATAGATTACTTAAGTCATGTATGAGATTTAAAGGTTCATTATTTCTATTTCAATTGTGACAGCCCCTGATTTAGTACTTTCCAGTCATTGACAGCCCCTAATTTTTTACTTTTATGTGATTAACAGCCCCCCTTTTTTCTTGCTTCGACGCGCGCACAGGGACAGCTCTTCGGGGTCGTTACCGCAGTTGGTACCCATTCCTATACTGAGTACCCCCCGGGGAGCATCTCTGTGTTTATGATAGACAGATAGATACTGGGGCTGATAAAACTATTTCATAGGCCTCTCCTCAGGCTCTACAAGATTTACATTTTCTTCATAATGACCCCCCACATCGTATCAAAATAAGATTCCCTACCAATCAAATCCCATGGTGGTGACTATTACAGGGCTTGTTCCCAAGTGTAGACTGTAGCACTGAAAAGCAGGAGGGGAGACGTAGGCTGGATGCAACAAGTGTGTCACTGTGTGTCACTGTGTGGGTGTAAGAATGTGGTGGGAGCAGGGGGGGGGGTGCAGTATCACTAACAGTAACATAGGCCACACCTACCAGGTCACCAAGTCTGTAATAAGGTCTCGAATAAGGTAGACAAGCCGAAATAATAGAGGTCTGAGCTTACATACTTATAAAGGTTGTGTATGGGTAGTTTATATTCTTATAATCTAACCCTTTGAGAACAGTATAGTGCCTGTAAATGTACTGTGTCTGTCTCTCTTCATGATGCATGAATGAATCCCTGTCGATTAACTCGTGACATCATATATGCCGACTATGCCTTTTGGGTTAATATGCGGCCGAAGGGTTGGCATGATGCACCAATGCATTGTTGCATCATGACAAGAAAGGACTATGGACCTTCAGGCAACATGCTGTAAGAATGCAGTGGGTGAGGAGTATGATGTATATAGGGTTACAGAGGCCACACCTACCACCTACCAGGTCACCATGCAGCCCCCATAACAAGGTACACTATAACAGTGCAGCTATTAACAGTCTTTGCGAAAACTTTTTCATCACACAGGACATTTGGTCCTGCATATTTTCAATGTTGCAGGACCGGCTACATTTTTGAAGGACCAGATACCAACATATCTGATGATTTAGGCATTTTAACTGGGAAATGGTATTTTACATTTTATTTGTAATAATCTATGGCCAAATCAGGATAAATACCTAGTTTCACATAGTATATTGACAAACATATTTCAGGTTTACAAACCCAACTAAATTATTTAAGTCCAACATGTGCCTGGCCATTCGGTCCTGCTACACTTGTCAATCTACTGGACCGGTGGCATTTTAGAAGGACATTGCCAATGTCCTGCATGTTTTCGCAAAAACTGGCTATGATAGGTGTATGTGGGTAGTTTATATTCCTATAGTGTAACCCTTTAAGGATAGGATAGTTATTAAATGTACTGTATCGGTCTGTCGTCATGATGCATACATGTATGTAGCCCTGGCGAGTTACTCGTCAGTGCTTCATGCATGCATCATTTAGACTATGACATTGACACACTCATAAATGTTTGGTATGATGCACTCCTGTTTGTTGCATCATGATAACAAACGACTATGAACATTGGTACATATAGCTGTCCCCAAAGTTAAACGGTTATTAAATTCCGAAACTGCAGCTGACATTAAATTTTCCATGTAAGAAATTCTGCTATGTTGATATGATCAAATTTGGAAATAACTTGAGCAGTGATTTCAGTCCTAGGAATGTCACCTGTTATGTGACACACATGACACCATCATACATGTACATAAGTAACCTTGACTATACTAACACTGTGACACCATTATGTCTAACCCTTTAAGGGCTGCATAGTGCTTTAATCCATTAACCCATTGGTCGTCATGATGCATGAATGCAGCTCTGGCGAGTAACTCATGCACCATGACCACCTTTTGGGAGTGCATACATCACAAAAGTAATACACCTCCTTAAAAAGTACCCGTGTCACCTGACACCCTGACACCCTGACACCGTTTTGTCTGATGAGGGTGGTGGGATCCAACACTGTATAAACACTGACATCTATATAGAGCGTTACAATTTAGGGGCACGTTATTAAGGGGGTCATGTCTTCATTAGTAACCCTTTAAGGACCGCACAATACTTTAATATAATGCCATGATGCATGAAATGCAGCCCTGGCGAGTAGCTTGCCAGTGGTGCATCCAAGCATCATGATGACCCTACGAGGTTGATACACTCCCAAAAGGGAGTGCATCATGCTAACTAAGGGTACATATCCCGGGTTACATATATGTAGCATATCAAAGCACAATGGGCAAAGTTATCCATTGAAGGGACCACTAATCGCAGGCTCCTGCTCTAAATTATACCACTGCTCCAGTACCTAAGTTATAGGCCAAGGTATACCCTCCAGCGTCCCCCATACACGGTAACCATAGAGACTCCGTACTTTAACGCAGTCTCAGCTCCAGTCCACCCTCTCCCACCTCCGACACAGGTACTGTATACACCTTATACAGACACCCCTGTACCCTCAGTAGGTAAGGTGTAATGTGGGGTAAGTTTGCTGGAGTTTCTGTCAGTTTTAGCACTAAAAGTGTGGTGTATAAAGCTGGTCTGGACCTACCTGAGGGGCGGCCTGTGTGGGACCCTGTCTGTACTCCACTGTGGTAGTGTCTGTCTCACTGCTTGTCCCACTGCAGAACCTCCACGCCCACTGGGGGCGTTAGGAAACACACTTATAGGGTAGGGGGTAACTAAGGGTACCCCAGGGAAAGTTAGCATAGCCAGGACTTTTGGCTATAACCAGGAGCGGACCTAGGAGTTTGAAAAAGGAGAGGGGTCCACCAAACACCAAAGTAATGAAAATATGTTATATGGCAAATTGCGGTGAATGAAAATATCGCTAGAAAAATCTAAATATTTTTCCAAATGGGGTGAGGGGAGGGGGGGGGGGGTTTACCGATAGTGGCATACCCCTTTTTGATAGGTAAGATGGAGGATATTTGGGTAATCCATGATGAAATCTCTGTAGATCTCTGTCCCTCTTATACACAAACTGTACTTTCACTTGTAAATGCACAAAGTTGGACCCCCAGATTATTAATGTTTGTGTGGGTAGGGGGAGTCCAGGTTCCAAAACCAATGCAACCAGAAAGATGACTTTTCAGAAACGTGGTTGATACATTTTTGAACATTTCTGAAGCGTCACCGACAAATATATAAATATAACCTCAAAATCTTACATTCTAATATACACCATTTGATACATGATAGTCCTATGAATCCCCTGATATCAGATGTTCATGTTTTTTCCCCCCGCATTGAACTCTACATTCATGGGTCCAGGCTAAATTTAGGTTTAGATCTATTTTCTAACACCTAAATTTGATATAGATCAACTGCCCTGTAGTTTATTAAATAAACAATACGGGAAACTATCAATTAGATGTCCATGAACATAGCCATTACAGACAATGGTATGAGGATTCTGCTAAAACACAACTTTATTATGATCAAGTGACGCTCGATGTGACCCTATCCAGCCCCCCCCCCCCCCCATCCCTCTCTACAATAGAGGGGGTGTAGAGGGGTCCCCCCCCCCCCTGAGGTCGGAAAGTCGCCAAAATTAAGGGCTCCAGGTCGAAAAGTCGCTTTTTAGACCCTTTGAATCTACTGCAAATTTTGTTCAAAAGTCGCCAGGTCGCTTTTATCATTGCCTTAGGTCGGAAGTCGCCTCCAAAACAGCCCAGGTCGCCAGGTTGCTTTTGACCCATCTGGAGCCACAATAGAGACATGACAATAGCCCCTCCAGGAGCCCCCACCACACTCCCCGAACACGCCCTCCCAGTGGCCTACATCCAGTGGTGGCCTCCTCCTCCATACGGCAGTATACATCCTCCGCCTCCACGCCTCAGGACTCAGCCCGCAGTCATTTCCACAACACCACCAGGACCACGCGTTGTTTTTGTACCTTTTACTGCAGCTTACACTTGGCATCATTCTCCATGGGCATCAATGCAAGTTTTTTAAAGTAGTTTTTTTAAGTCTTGTTATGATATATGTCATGGCTTTAATCAGTGACTATTGTGTATGTTTATTCCCTTTATAAGCTTATACATGAAAGTTGATAAACATGACATATATAGGGTAGGTTCACCTTGAGTCAACCACATACCTTGAGTTGGACACCTGGATTAGTAATTATGCACGCATGGTAGAATAACATTTAAAGTGTACTATCATACACATAGATAGACGGGTCAGCACCCCTAATTACCTACACTTTAAGTGTCTAACTCATGGTACATGTATGTGGCCGACTCTAGGTGAATCTACCCTCTCAGTGTATGGACATGGGGACACCAAACAGGTTGGCACAGTGAATGTAATGTGGCCCACAGTGTTGGGGGTATACGATACTGTTTCCACTATAGTTTATTCCTATACTCAGGGTTCCCACAAAAGATCCAAATTCCATGACATTTCCATGACATTCCATGACAAAAATCTCAAATTTCCATGACATTTATAAAATTATTGTGTGGGGTCATGGGGTTTGGCCCCTTAGAAAATGTCTAAAATCTAGAAAGCATATGGTACATTCTCGGAGATTTTGTAATATTAATTCTATCATTTTCAGATTCCATGACATTCCATGACATATGACGAATTTGTACAATATTCCATGACATTCCATAACATTCCAGACAGCTTTCAAATTCCATGACATTCCATGACTTTCCATAACACGTGGGAACCCTGTATACGTTGATACTGTCAATTTTAGTTGTTATCAATAAATGAGAAGGCAATCCATTTTTTAGTCATTTGCAAATATTTCCAAATTGTTCAACCAGGTAAGTTGCGATCATCACTAGTTGCATAACCTACCCTTTAAGGGCCGCATTCAGGGATCCTGACGACACGACCCTGTGGTATGCGGTTGGTCGGTGCAATGCTAAAGGATCGGCATCATGCATTCATGTAATATGGCAAAATGATTAAAAAAAAAGGGCACAGCGCAATAAAACATTATGCGGCCCTTAAAGGGCTAGGAGGCAAACATTCATCTAGATCGATGAGTGCTTGTCATCAGCAAAACCAACAGTAAACAGTGTAAAGGGGGCAAGTAGTTACTGCAGCTGTCTGCGTGCGGATGTAGCTAGCGAGCCAGCCAAGTATCATTAATTCTGCTTGGTTACAGATTCATTTAGGGCACATATAGCTTCATCATTGTGGTACATATGTTTAACAAGGCCGGCCATGCCCATGGGGTTCCATGCGACCTCTCTATATGTGATGTATGTGGTGTGTAGGTGTGTAGGCTAGGTGTGTGTCTATTCACTATTGTCATTGTCTATCTACCGGTATTACTTATACTGTAGAGTAGCCACCGCCCTCCCACCCATCCGGGTTTCCTCCTAACTACCTTAGACTATATAGATCCCTTGCTTAGACGTTGCAAGCTTGTTTTATTTTGGTGCAAGCCTGCATTTATGGTCACCCCTCCCCCTTTAATAGTGGGCACTTATTGTTGACGCTGGTCAGACCGAGCAGGGGTCTGGCTGTCAAACATTGATCTCCGTGTAATAGTCACATATCCAGCAACACCTGATACACGCCAAGAGGCAAACTACCACTAACACAGATTGCACGTGTCGCTAACATGTCATACATGTTAAAGGAGCAATATCACCACTCGCGCAGCTACCACAGCGTAGACTAGAACAGAACTAGAATTGTGAGTGGGACACGCTCGGTGGTTATGCCGCTTTTGATAAGTACTTCAATTGATAAAAGTGTACAAAAGTTCAAAAAAAAATATTCTAAAAACCTTGTTCAAGTTGTTAGGATGGTAATAAACACTGGACGATTGAGGCATGAGATTGGATTGATATGATACCAATGCCTCGACCTTGTAAGTTGTAACTGTGATTGTGAATGATCCTGAATGTGCACTGAGATGCCTGAGATGCTATAATGCACAGAACCTGTCCGTACAGGGAAAAGGTAGCCTTACACCTGTGGGATTACCCCCCCCCCCCTCCTACATCTACCCCCCCCCCCTGTACTTACTCTACCTGTGTGCTATTTATAGTAACTGTTTACCATTAAGCTGCACCGTAAGGCTGAGGGTTGGGGACGAACACCTGTTCCCCTTATGTTCCCTAGACATGAACTCGAGTACTGACCATGTTAACTTTGACACTGTAACATCCTAATCTACACCCCTGTCCCATCATGTAGCCACGCCCACCTGCACACACATGGGTGGGATGAGGGGTGCACCCAGTACTAGACATGTTGTGTATGACAGTGTAGTAGTATGTAGTAGTAAGGGGTACGTACGTGTGGGTGCTGCAGGGTACTCCTGGGTTGTAGCACTGTGGGTACCACTACTACACTGACCCTGGGTGCTACTACCCTGGGTACTGGTTACACCACCCGGTATGCACACCAGGGACAGGAGCAGCACGGGCACCAGGAGGACAGGGACAGGGGCACCAGGGGACCCGGGGGACGCAGCTCTCAGCATACCTGCCAGTGCAGACAGAGGTATACACTGAGGGAGGACCTCCAGGGGAGGCAGCACAGGGGCAGAGGGGCAGGCAGGTAGGCAGGCAGGGGGAGAAGGAGGGAATGAGGAAGGAAAGAAGGCATGCAGGTAGACAGGAAGGAGGTAAGGAAAGAGGAAGAGGAAATAATTTGGGGATAAAGATACGAGGGAGGGAGGGAGGGAGGGAGGGAGGGAGGGAGGGAGGGAGGGAGGGAGGGAGGGAGGGAGGGAGGGAGGGAGGGAGGGAGGGAGGCAGGCAGGCAGGCAGGCAGGCAGGCAGGCAGGGAGGGAGGGAGGGAGGGAGGGAGGGAGGGAGGGAGGGAGGGAGGGAGGGAGGGAGGGAGGGAGGGAGGCAAGGAGGCAGGGAGGGAGGGAGGGAGGGAGGGAGGGAGGGAGGGAGGGAGGCAGGAAGGCAGGAAGGCTGGAAAGGAGGGAGGAAAGGAGGCAGGAAATGAGGCAGGGAGGGAGGGAGGTAGAGAGGCAGGCAGGGAGGGAGGAAGGGAGGGAGGAAGGGAAAAGGGGAAATGGAGAGAGGCAGGGGAAACTGACCGAAGGAAGGGGGCGTGGCACAACAGTTAGTGAGAGAGAGCAAGAGAAGGAGAGGCAGAGAAGGGGAGGCAGAGAAGGGGAGGCAGAGAAGGGGAGGCAGAGAAGGGGAGGCAGAGAAGGAGAGGCAGAGCGAGGCAGGAAGAGTTAATTATACAAGTTCCAATGAAATAGAAAGACAAGTTGTTAATTGGGTGTGTTGTACTAAAGCAGCCTCAGAGGGGGTGTCTAGGTGTGTGTGGTGTGAGTGGTATTGGAGGCCTGTGGTGGGGAGGACGTCTGAGACACCATTCTAGTAATGACACGTGTTTACATGGACTCAGACGCCACGTGGAGTAAACAAACCCGGCACACCTACCATACCCCGCCCCCACACACAACAAAAGACACAGCACCGCAGTAAAAAATCAATAAAAATTGCAAATGAGTCTGCATTAAAGAAATAAGAAAAATCTAATCTCATGAAATACAGGCTAGAAGCCTATATTTACCCTCAGGATAAAATAAAACAGAAATACCAAACCAAATTGAACTGTGAACTTCCCAAAATAAAATTTGTTCCATGTCAATATGTAACACCAACACAATCCAATGTATTGTTCTTATCGTGCTGTTACTTTAATAGAATAAAACACCTTTCTCACATACGCCATCTGGGGCTATGGGCCCCTATTCCTAGAGTTATGAGAGTTCCCTTCTTTACTATAAAGGAACACGAGACACAACTTGCTTTCAGTTGCAGTAATAGTCAGTGATAAGAAACCACTGTATTCCTCACTGTGTCAGTGTGTTAGACCGTCCAGGAAAGGGAAGAACACTGCCCACCTGACACCTAGTGTTGGGATTATGAACCGAAAACACCAAGTCTTCTGGACCTACCGTATTCGACCTAATAAGCGCCCTCCCCCTAATAAGCGCCCCGCCCCCTTTTTTTCAGATTTTTTCCAGATTTTTTAACATGTTCCTCCGATTTTGTTACTGTTTTTTCACACTTTGTATGACTTGAAACCGTTCATACCTGTGCAGGTGTTAAGGCCAAGCCAGGTGTGAAGGCATAGGGCTGAGTAGAAGCCTTGTAGAAGCTACTGAGGTGGGAAAAATACAGCCATGGGGGGCGCTTATTAAAATGAATATTTGGGGTCGATTTTTCCACTTAAAATAATATTTCAAGCGCCCAGGGCGCTTATTACGTCGAATACGGTATATTGAAAAATGTCACATAGTCTTACAGGCCGACATGTCGGTACCCCTACGGCAACAGTCTGAGTGGAGCCGGGACGAGTACTCAGCCCTATATATAGGGTAGGTGGGGGTTTAAGCTTGGGTGAGAACAAGGGGATCCATATATGTTGGATCCTTCTCTCTTCATTCTGCCCCAAGCTCTCTTCCTCTATAACTCTAATGCTCTTTATATGATACATGAACGCAGCTCAGATGAACAACATGCCGGTGCTGCATTAATGCATCATGCAGACCCTATGGGTTTTGATACACTGCCAAAGGGCTGGCGGGATGCGGGAATGTAGTCTGGGTGAGTAGACTCCCCTGCAAACAAAATCTCAAGCAGAACTCGTGCCAAAACTCGAGAATTTTATAACGTTTCTGGAACGTCTTTTTAAAAAGAAATTGTGTCATATTCCCTGTCATTTCTTGTAGTGAAACGCGGGAAATACACATCTTCATTCTACTTGTCGAATTTCTGGTTATTTGCCCAAGGAAAACTTGGGAAATACACATCACCATTGAACATGTCACTAGGAAGGTTTACTAGTCTCGAGAATCTCCCGTGTCTATCTTGTGTATAAAGCTTGTGCTTTCCCGGGAAACACACACGTTTTTAATTTGCGTCATTCTTGAGTTCTGTTTGGAGGGTCATTATACCGGCAGTGCCACACGGGTCATGCTTCTATGGTATGGTATCATGGTGTTCTTCAACACAGAGAAAGTGATGCCTTATTGTATTACAAGGAATACCGTAAATTCTAGTGTATAAGCCTAACCCTTGTATAAGCTGCACCCCTAACTTGGGAGAATCAGATAAACCACCCAGGAGGTCTGAAAATTGCAAATTTGGTACTGTACCATACTAGCATAAGACCCTTGTACATGTATAAGCCTCACCCCACCTTGAGAGTATCCCATAAGCTGCGCTGGGGTTCTGACGCACATACAAACTGTGGCTGCTACGCGAGGATTTACAGTATATCAACCATTTAAGGATGGCATCATGCCTTAATTAATGCATCATGCCCTTAGTCATCATGAGCGAGTAACTCGCCAGTGCTGCATTCAAGCATCATGCCAATCCTATGGGGTTCAAGACACTCCTGAATGATGCTCCAATGCAGCACCAGTGAGTAACTCGCCAAGGATGCATTGGTGCATCATGCCGACCATCTTTTAGCGACATCCATCCTTGAAGGTTGACATTGGGACTGTCGTTTTTACCATGAAATAACAAGTGTCCCCTCCAAATCTTTAATACCATAAAACCTTGCGTATAAGCCTAACTCTCGTATAAGCCGCACACCGACCCTGGGCCGATGCTATAAGCCGCACTGCCGATCTGCCTTGCGTACTAGCCCCAGCTTATACTTGAAGTTTTACGGTGATGGTCCGATTTACACGCTGTAAAAACTGATATATAGCATTTTAACAGCAGATTCACAATTTTATTTCTAGTGCGCAGGTTTATATACCTTAAAACCTCTCATATAAGCCGCAGCTAGTACGCAAGTCAGATCGCGGTGCAGCTTACAAGATTGGCCCATGGTCAGGGTGCGGCTTATACGGGAGTTTTTGCTACTATGGTACAGTACTCAAAGTTACCATAATCAGATCTCTGGTGAGGCTTATAGGAGCGGCTCAAATTCAGTGTGCGACCTATACGCGAGTTAGGCTTATACGCGAGGTTTTACGGTAGTAGCGCGGGGGACCCATAACCCAAAGAATGAAAAAAGAGTGTTGCGTTGTCGATCCACATGGCTTCAAAATTGCATAAAAAACGTAGGGTCGGTCCTATTTACATAGGGTCGGTCGGGTGACCTGAAACAAAACCTTTCTTTTTGCCTAACCCAAAAAATGAAAAAAAGAGTGTGTCCCTACCTGCGTTGTCGGTCTTCATGGCGGAGACGTCCTCGCGGTGCGTATGGCTGCTGCTGACCAGAGACTCGAGCTGGGTACGGAGATCCATCTCCCGCTTCTTGGTGTTTGCCACCTCTAGTTGCAGGGTCCCCACCTGGGAGCGCTCCGACGCCAACTCGGTTACTAACGTCACCTGCAGGGGGAAACGGGAGGTATGGTAATTAAGGTAGTGTTTTATTATAAGGAGAAGTCATTGGAGAACAGTCATTTTCCGGCGTACCCTGAAAAACATTTCAACCTACTGCTTTTGAGCAAACGTAAATTGCCGCGTATAACCCGCACCCCAACTTTCGGAGAACCTAGACATAAACTTAGAGTATAGTGTATAACTGCACTTGAGTTTTGGTTCGCGTAACCCACAGGTTATGTGCAGGAAATTAAAGTATACCGTAAAACCTCGCGTATAAGCCTAACTCGCGTATAAGCCGCACCCCGAGTTTGGTGCGATCCTATAAGCTGCAGAGGCCATCTGAGAATTGTTAAGTTGGTACTGTAGTATACTTATAAAAACTCTCGTATAAGCCGCACCCTATGTTGGCATGTTTGGTATCAAAAGAAAGCTGAGTCTGATTCGCGTACAAGCCGCAGCTTATACGCGAGGTTTTACGGTAATAGGGCGCAGGCTTTTTTTCTAGAAAAGCATTTATTTGCTCCCTCCAAGCCCCCAAATTCCCCAAAACCCACATATGCTATAGGCTGTGTCTCACGACCTTGAGCCAATGTTTTTGTCTCTGACCGGGTACCGTCTCTGACCAAGTGCCGTCTCTGACCAAGTGCCGTCTCTGACCGGATGTCACTTTGGGAGTTTAGTTATGTTCTACCAACAGCAGGAGGCTGATAATAATTACACAACAGCTGCCATAACGTTTTCACATATCCTTATATATATGAGTATAGGTTAACACTTAAAAAACACGTTTTTCTGACACCAGGTCAGAGACGGCACCTGGTCAGAGACGGCACCTGGTCAGAGACAAAAACATTGGCTCAAGGCCGTGAGACACAGCCTGTAAATCATGACCATTGGCACTTATTAATACATCGGTATATATCATTTTGTGGAGGGCTGCATCAGTGCATCATGACGACAAATGTCATGTTTTGGCGACATGCCATCCTTAAGGGTCAAAGGGTCAAAGAATATCAGTACATACCCGTTCCTGTTCTAGTTGTAGTAGACGCGTCTGTGAGAGTTCTGCTGAACTTTTAAACGAGTCGTTCCGCTGTTCCAGCATGCTATTACTCTGCTCCATGTATCTGTGTGGGTAGAAAGTATGCAAAGTTAGCCTGTGTGGTTCTATGACTACTTAAATTCCCGCAAATAACCCGCATCTCGCATATTACTACGGGAAAAGCCTATAACTTGTATTAGGGCTCTGGTTATATACAGGAATTTACGCTATCTGTGTAGCTTGAAAGGTTTCATGTTCATTCGTCATGCTACGATACAGCACCGGCAAGTAGTTCGCTGGTAATGCATAAATGCATCATGCTGACCCTTCATGAGTGTAATAACTGCCTTGGGTCGTCATGCTACATGAATGTAGCACCAGTGCCCGCGAGTTACTTGTCGCTGTTTATGCATTTTAACGACTACCATAAAACCTCGCGTATAAGCCTAACTCGCATATTGGCAGCACCTAGACTTTGTGCCAATCCTATAAGCCGCACCAGAGATCTGATTATAGTGACTTTAAGTACTGTACCATAGTAGCAAAACCCCTCATATAAGCCACACCCCGACTCTGGGCCAATGCTATAAGCCGTAACAGCGATCTTATTCCCGTACTAGCCGCGGATTATACGCGATGTTTTACGGTAAAGGGCACAGCAATATGCTGCCTTTAAATGGATAAGTACCGAATACAAGTATATCAATACATAAGCATGATTTAGGATCTCCTGTCTACGCTGTGTAGATTACGAGGAGGAAAATAGTATCAGATATTTCAGATTATTGTGGTACTTACTTTTGGTTTCGTTGTAGAAGATCAGAAATCTTGTCATTCTGTGATTCTACCCTTGCATTCTTCTCAAATATTTCCTTTTTTAATCTCTCATTTTCCTGAAATTACATAAGTAAGCAGCAACTTACAAGTCGGGACAATCATAGATCTAAAACTGAATTAGCTCTTACAAAAAGACAATTCATATTCATGCCAAGATGCTATATAATAAGGTAAAAATGAAGGTTTTCATCTTTTTAAATCCATATATTAGTAATATGCAGGGTCACATATGAAAACCTCAGCCTTTAAGACGACCTCCCTTTTGAAACAAAGGTGTAATAAAAGCCTGTTTTTTTAGTAGTTCTTAGCAATATTCCTATTCTTGATGTAGACCCTACCTGTACTATTCTCTGTATGCTATGTAGCAGGATACCAGTTTCCATCATGGGCATGTTGCCTGCCATGCCCAGTGCCATGCCGCCCGGGCCCGCCGGGGAGGTCTGCATGTGGTCCAACTACAAAACACAACCACACAAATACACACGTTATTATGGTTCATGCAGGGAAATGTCAGTTTTGAAGGTACATTTGGAACATATGGTTCAAAAACAAGAAATATTGAAAGTGTATACCAGTAGTATAGAATACAGTATCAACAATATTTACCTTAAATTCACAGCAGGTTATATTATACATGGGAATTTACTATACTTTCCCTCTACTGTAAACGTAGATATTTTTCCGTGTATAAACTTGCGCAGATTTGCTATGAAATACAATTGCGCGGATTTAAGCCTCACACTGAGATTTGCAGATTTTGAAATATTACTGGAAATATGGTAGTTGAACAACTATATTGGATAAATAGTTGTGCTGTACATATTTCGCGCATTTAATAAAATCCGAGGAATTCGCGAAAATATGTACAGCGCAAAATAAAATACATTTACAGTATCCATAATTCCCTTCCCCCAATTAGGCCAGACCAAATAAAAAAGTTTGTCAATGGATTTCGCTCGCCTCATTTTTTCAAAAATTGAGAATTTTTTTTTTTAAACTTTTTTTCTCTTCATTCGCGTAGATCAACCAATTAAATATTTTTTGCCGTGGGTTCACCTAGAACTTTTCTCCAAGACTTGGTAAAAAAGAATTTAAAAATTGTCACCCGCTTCATTTTTCCATGACCAAAATCCATTTACCATCGCACCATTTTTTCAAAAGTGAAACTCATTGACCAACTTTTTTTTTGGTGTGGCCTTACTCACCTTGTCGTGTATCTTCTCCACCTTGTCCTGCAGTTTGCTGAGTGAGAGCCGCACCTCCGTGTTCTGTTGTCGCGCCTCGGACAGCAGCACCGGGGTGTGCACGTCAGACGCGGCCGGCGGGGGCGTCGGGGCCTGCTGGGGGGCACCTGGATAAGGGGACAGAGTGTACAGGTACATGTATAATGGGCAGTAGGGGGGGGGGCGTCGGGGCCTGCTGGGGGGCACCTGGATAAGGGGACACAATGTACAGGTACATGTATAAGGGGCAGTATGGGTGGGGGGCGTCGGGGCCTGCTTGGGGGCACCTGGATAAGGGGACAGAGTGTACAGGTACATGTATAAGGGGCAGTATGGGGGGGGGGGGCTGCTGGGGGGCACCTGGATAAGGGTACAGAGTGTACAGGTACATGTATAAGGGGCAGTAGGGGGGGGCGTCGGGGCCTGCTGGGGGGCACCTGGATAAGGGGACAGAGTGTACAGGTACATGTATAAGGGGCAGTAGGGGGGGGCGTCGGGGCCTGCTGGGGGGCACCTGGATAAGGGGACAGAGTGTACAGGTACATGTATAAGGGACAGTAGGGGGGGGGCGTCGGGGCCTGCTGGGGGGCACCTGGATAAGGGGTCAGAGTGTACAGGTACATGTATAAGGGGCAGTATGGGGGGGGGGGGGCGTCGGGGCCTGCTGGGGGGCACCTGGATAAGGGGTCAGAATGTACAGGTACATGTATAAGGGGCAGTATGGGGGGGGGGTGTCGGGGCCTGCTGGGGGGCACCTGGATAAGGGGACACAATGTACAGGTCCATGTATAAGGGGCAGTATGGGGGGGGGGGGTGTTGGGGCCTGCTGGGGGGCACCTGGATAAGGGGACAGAGTGCACAGGTACATGTATAAGGGGCAGTATGGGGGGGGGGTGTCGGGGCCTGCTGGGGGGCACCTGGATAAGGGGACAGAATGTACATGTACATGTATAAGGGGCAGTATGGGTGGGGGGGGGGGCGTCGGGGCCTGCTGGGGGGCACCTGGATAAGGGGTCAGAATGTACAGGTACATGTATAAGGGGCAGTATGGGTGGGGGGGGGGGGCATCGGGGCCTGCTGGGGGGCACCTGGATAAGGGGGCAGAATGTACAGGTACATGTATAAGGGGCAGTATGGGGGGGGGGGGGGCGTCGGGGCCTGCTGGGGGGCACCTGGATAAGGGGACTGAATGTACAGGTACATGTATAAGGGGCAGTATGGGGGGGGGGGGTGTCGGGGCCTGCTGGGGGGCAGCTGGATAAGGGGACACAGTGTACAGGTACATGTATAAGGGGCAGTATGGGTGGGGGGGGGGGGCTGCTGGGGGGCACCTGGATAAGGGGACAGAATGTACAGGTACATGTATAAGGGGCAATATGAGTGGGGTGGAGGGGTGTCGGGGCCTGCTGGGGGGCACCTGGATAAGGGGACAGAATGTACAGGTACATGTATAAGGGGCAGTATGGGGGGGGGGCGTCGGTGCCTGCTGGGGGGCACCTGGATAAGGGGACAGAATGTACAGGTACATGTATAAGGGGCAGTATGGGGGGTGTCGAGGCCTGCTGGGGGGCACCTGGATAAGGGGACAGAGTGTACAGGTACATGTATAAGGGGCAGTAGGGGGGGGGGCCTGCTGGGGGGCACCTGGATAAGGGGACAGAATGTACAGGTACATGTATAAGGGGCAGTATGGGGGGGGTGTCGGGGCCTGCTGGGGGGCACCTGGATAAGGGGACAGAATGTACAGGTACATGTATAAGGGGCAGTATGGGGGGGGGGGGTGTTGGTGCCTGTTGGGGGGCACCTGGATAAGGGGACAGAATGTACAGGTACATGTATAAGGGGCAGTATGGGGGGGGGGGTGTCGGGGCCTGCTGGGGGGCACCTGGATAAGGGGACAGAATGTACAGGTACATGTATAAGGGGCAGTATGGGGGGGGGGGTGTTGGTGCCTGTTGGGGGGCACCTGGATAAGGGGACAGAATGTACAGGTACATGTATAAGGGGCAGTATGGGGGGTGTCGGGGCCTGCTGGGGGGCACCTGGATAAGGGGACAGAGTGTACAGGTACATGTATAAGGGGCAGTAGGGGGGGGGGGGTGTCGGGGCTGCTGGGGGGCACCTGGATAAGGGGACAGAGTGTACAGGTACATGTATAAGGGGCAGTATGGGGGGGGTGTCGGGGCCTGCTGGGGGGCACCTGGATAAGGCGACAGAATGTACAGGTACATGTATAAGGGGCAGTATGGGGGGGGGCTGCTGGGGGGCACCTGGATAAGGGGTCAGAATGTACAGGTACATGTATAAGGGGCAGTAGGGGGGTGTCGGGCCTGCTGGGGGGCACCTAGATAAGGGGACAGAATGTACAGGTACATCTATAAGGGGCAGTATGGGGGGGGGGGGGCGTCGGGGCCTGCTGGGGGGCACCTGGATAAGGCGACAGAGTGTACAGGTACATGTATAAGGGGCAGTATGGGGGGGGGGCTGCTGAGGGGCACCTAGATAAGGGGACAGAGTGTACAGGTACATGTATAAGGGGCAGTATGGGGGGGGGGCTGCTGGGGGGCACCTGGATAAGGGGACAGAATGTACAGGTACATGTATAAGGCACGCACGGGTTAGCTCTCCCAAGTGAGAGGACAGACGTTCAGAGCGTTATCTTAATAAGACTTTTAAGACAGTCTGAATAGTCTTAACTTTAGTAGAGGCCGCTTATGTCATTAAAAATAAATAATATTTTGAAAGTATTACTATTACGACTAGTATGTAATGGGGGGCTCTGCCCCCCAACCCCCGTTTCTTTTTCTTCTTTTTCTTCTTTTTCTTCTATTAGAGACATCCTGAGTTCCTCTGAGCTGGTTGCTGGCTTGAAATGATTTATTTTTAATGATAAGAGCGGCCCTGGGTAAGACACTGAATTAAGACTCTAAGATGTCTTATTAAGATAACGCTCTGAACGTCTGTCCTCTCACTTGGGAGAGCTATCCAGTTTTTGCATGTATAAGGGGCAGTATGGGGGGGGGGCCTGCTGGGGGGCACCTAGATAAGGGGACAGAATGTACAGGTACATGTATAAGGGGCAGTATGGGGGGGGGGGGCCTGCTGGGGGGCACCTGGATAAGGGGTCAGAATGTACAGGTACATGTACAAGGGGCAGTAGGGGGGGGGGGTGTTTGGGCCTGCTGGGGGGCACCTGGATAAGCGGACAGAGGGAGGTATGTGGGTCAGTAAGGGCAGAGGGGATGTCATTATTTAACCCGTTAATGACAGCATAATGCTTAAATATCATGCTATGCCCTATGTCTGCAAATACATTAGCCTTTAAAGACGGTATGATGCCTCAATGCATCATACCCTTGGCCGTCATGATGCATTCATGCAACCCTGGAGTGACTCTTATCATGATGCATTCAGGCACCATGCCGACCGTGCACTGTAGGGTCAGCATGGTGCCTGAATACAGTCCTGGTGGGTTACTCACTAGTGCAGCATTTATGCATCATGATGACACCGGACAGTAATTGCCCCTCAGACAGTGGTACTGGGATGTGCAAGTCAGAGGCGGGTGGCCATATTACCGGTATGTACAAAATAGATTCTGGCGAAATAGAGACCAAGTAGTATCAGTATAAAGGATTTATTGGTAAGTTTGAATTTTCAGCTTCCTCAACAGTGGCGGATCCAGGATTTTCCAGAGGGGGGGGCCCAAACCTGGCCAACCATGGAGTGACTGTTTGTTCCCACGCACAGCGCAAGTGAAGTGCAGCACAAGAAAATCGCAATAGCCATATTAGGGGGGTCTGGGGGCATGCCCCCCCCCCCCAAGAAAATGCTGATGGTCTGTGTCTATATGGTATTGTTCCCTTCTCTCTTTTTTCTCCTCTTTTCTCATCTCTTCTTCCCCTCTTTTTAAACTTTAAATGTTTTTTTTGTGTGTTTTCTTTTTTTTTGGGGGGGGGGGGCGGGGCCAAGGCCCGTCGGGCCACCCCCTGGATCCGCCAATGCTCATAAATGTATACAACATGTCGATGTCTATAGTTATACATACCTGGATACTGTTGTTGTTGTTGGAAGCCATACTGTGATTGTTGGTAGGGATTCATAAATTGCTGTGGACAAAGATTATATCTTATTTTTTACAACAAATGACATCATGAATATATATGGACATACAGGAGAAATTTCATTTGACAGTAAGTCAGAAAGGTTGATAATTCTGTCAAATTTCATTATATGTGACGAGCAGATTCTAGATTTAGCATTGTGCTTTCATATACTGTGCCCTCTTGTCGTCATGATAAAGGTATGCAGTCCTGGTGAGTAACTTGCCAGGGCTGCATTGATGCATCATGCCGACCAAACACGGTTGATACACCTTTTAGGGCTGCAGCAGCAAGGCCATCAGATGTGATTTAATTCGAATGATTACTAAAAGCTACAGCATGATTTTTTATGTTAATGGGACCCTAGGGACCATGAAAAGTGATGTTGTGGTCGTGATATCTCGTGCAGGCTATATGGAAATGGCCATTGATTATACACATTTTCTCTTATTCTGGTAAAAGCAGAAATAATATTAGTTATGTCTTCCATTTAATAATGAAGATTCTATACTCACTATAATCAACATAGAAACTTGATTTGAAGTTCAATATGTGCTACTGATGTAAGGAAATTCAGATTTACAATTTATGAGAATGTAAGTGCCAGCCATCTTGAGGTGGGGAAGCAAATATCTGAATTTCTCTTAAACTGTGGTTTCCAGTTGTTATCAACATGCAAAACCAATTAATGGTTAAGGAAACCTATGTTTAAAATAATTAACAGTTGAAGCTTGAAACTTAGCATAATGTATGCTATAGCCATTTTGAATATTTAATGAGATTTATGACATAATGTCAAAAATCAGACCGACAGACTGGAAGATCTGCTTTTTTTGCAGAATACCTATTACTTCTGGTTCTTGCTAACACAGGGATACAGCTATGGTCCATGAGAATATATCTTTAGTGATAAGTACCAGCGATCTAAAAGCTTTCATAAGGTATGTGGCAGCCATTTTGAATATGTAATGCCACAATGTCAAAATATCACTCATTTCCCCTTGTATTAGCCCAGGCTTATACAAGTTCTAAGTGGTAAACTGACCAGGCTTATACATGGGGCAGGCTTATACTCCGGGCAGGCTTGTATTCGTTTAGATGTAGAAACATCATGATACACCTTTTTACAATTTTCAGAATTACCTACTTTTCCGACACATTTACTGCAACATTTCCAATGAATTTCTTATCAATTCAAGCTTTATTTCTCTTTAAACTGTCTAGGGACATGGATGGTGTAAATATCGGTCACATAGCTGAAATAATTATGTAAATACTCCAAGGTATGACCTGAAATATGATTTTTATTGAGTATATATTGCACCCCGAGGCTTATACTCAGGGCCCGGCTTATACACCTTTTGCCCAGGGTTATACACAAGGCAGGCTTAAACATGGGCCCCGGCTTATACACTGGGAAATACGGTTGGGATATATAAAATATATTGGTCAGAAGGAGTGATCGGCAGGAGAGGAAGAGGAAGGGCTAGTGAGAGGCATATATAGGGATTGGGATATAGGGGGAGAGTGAGGGGTTTATGTATGAGCAGGAAGATGGGTTTATAGATAGGCAGAAAATGAACAAGGCCAAAGAGCATTCAGGGAGGGGACACAGAGAGATAGTGTGGGGACATATTCCAGGGAAGGGAGGGACTGGCAATAGAATAAGTAGGGGAGGGACAAGCAGGAGGATATGGCGAGAATGGGAAAGGACAGGGATTTGGGTAGGTAGAGAGGAAAAAGGAAGGGCCAGGGGGAGCGGTTTCAGATAGGAAAGGTTTGGCATAGAGATGGACATGTAGGTTGAGTGACATATAGGTAGATGATAAGCAGTGAAAGGGAGAGGCAGGACTGCAACACATAGGGAGATAGGCAGGGGAATGGAGATGTAAGAAGAGGAGAGAAAAGGCAGGGGGAGGGATAACCAAGGTAATGGGATGGGTGGAGGAAGGCAGAGGGTTGGATACACAGGGAGGAGATACATCTGGGAAGTGATTGGCAGGGTCAGTGAATGGTAGATAGAAAGTGAGATGGGGGGTACCGTTATAAAACCTTGCGTCGGACAAGATTCGGACAAGATTCGCCCATAAGTTTAACATTACAGATTTTTATCGGCCGACCGATCTCAGTGGAATACTCCCTTAACATATGGAGTAACAACTAGCCTACCCATGTCTATAGACGAATGCTGCAAGAAAGGGTGACTTTTCTATGATAAAATTATGTTTAGGTAAGTTTTAGCAGAATCCTCATATCCCTGTCTGTAAGGGCAATGTTTGAAAACATAGCGATATCAGCAGATTCACAGGATAATTATCTTTCAAATAGTATATATTACTATTAGAATGCAGGATTTTGTGGCTAGGTTCATGTATTTGTCGGTCACACATCAGTAATGTTCAAAAACTTTATCAACAACTTTTCTGAAAAGTCATCCTTTCTTGCTGCATTGGTCTATAGGTATACATATACATTGTTGTTAAAAACACTCATTACCTTCTGACTCCATCTACCATTCCGGATTCCCCCACGCACCCTCTCCATTACTACTGCCCAGCCCTTGAACTGGCAAAGCTGTCACTACTTATGGAAGCCGCACTGGAAACTATGTAACGCCAGGCAAGACTAGAGTTGATGTGTGTGGAGACAAGCCGTCCCACCTCACCCAACCTGAGTCCTGTCTGGCAGTGGAAGGGGGATTAGCACATGCCTTTGTGCTTATTAATTGGATCATTTTTAGAATCAAAATTTGGAAAACCACATTTACCCCGACTTTGGGCCCATCATATAAGTTGCACTGGCGATCTGACTTACGTACTAGCCGTGGCTTCTACACAAGGTTTTATGGTATATAGAGAATAGGTGATATACACGAGTGTGATCGGATAGGTAGAAGATAGGCAAGATAGGAAAGAGACAGAGGATGGGAAAGGCAGAAGGATGACAGATAGAGAGATAGGTAGGGAATGTGTCCTATTTCTGTTAGACAATACATGGGCATATGCAGGGTGGAATATGACATCCCCATATAGTCCAGGGCTATAGGTAAGAGCCCAGATGGGTCAGTCCAGATTCAAAGTGCCCAGCTTGAGCCTAGATTAATTTGACTTAAGCACAAACTATAAGAATGTACAATAAATGGTGATTTCTGGAGGAAAATCTGATGTTAGCATGTTTCGTAATATTTACAATGTATTTATGAAAAAAATGTTTTCCTGGGCTGGCCCCGGAGAAAAAGGACCATAACCCAGATATGGGCAAACCCAGCTTGCCCAAGTAAAACACATATGCACCCTAGGGACCAATGCTGTCTGGGGTGTGAGGAGGGTGGGTTGACATGGCCAGGGAGAGGAACAGTCAATGGTAGGGATTGGAACTCTTAAGAAGAAGGGTGGCACATTGGGAGAGAGGAGGCATTAAATATTCAAAATGGCTGCCACATGCATTATGCATAAAGTGTTGACTCTCAACTCCTTATTATCAAAAATAATGTTTCTTGAAATATGAATTCACTCTGTATGCTGATATGAACTAGAAATCACATTCCTATAGGAAATTCAGGTATTCCGGTGCCCGACTTCATTAAAAATTCAAAATGGCTGCCACTTGAGTCCTAATAAATGATAAATCTGAACTCCTTGACCATGGAAATGTATATTTTGAACTTTAAATCAAGTCTCAACATTGATTAGAACCAAAGATATATCATTTTCAAGGATTTATAACATTTTGGCGGCCATCTTGAATTTTTTGGTCCCTGCACGAGCTTTCATCACCACAACATCACTTTTCCCCATTCAGAAGACTTGGAGAACACAAAAAAACATGCCATCGCTTTTAGTAATTCCTCGAATTAAACTCCTGAAATAAGCCCCTTTTGGAGGGTCTGCTGCAGCCCTATTTGAAGGGTCATCATGATGATGCATCAATAGAGCATAGCGGTAGGTTACTGGTCGCCTGTGTGGTGGTGCATCATTAGGACAAATTAAGGTTGTGTCTCACGACCTTGACCCAATGTTTTTGTCTCTGACTGGGTGCCGTCTCTGACCGGATGTCACTTTGGAAGTTTAGTTATGTTCCACCAACAGCAGGAGGCTAATGATAATTACATAAGAGCTGCCATAACGTTTTTACATATCCTTATATATATGAGTATAAGTTAACATTTAAAAAGCACGTTTTTCTGACACCAGGTCAGAGACGGCACCCGGTCAGAGACGGCACCTGGTCAGAGACGGCACCTTGGTCAGAGACAAATACATTGGCTCAAGGTCGTGAGACAAAGCCATAACATGAACCATTTACACATTATGCCGTCCTTTACCCTTTCAGGATGGCATGTCGCTAAAAGATGACATTTGTCACCATGACGCACCAATGTGACCCTGGCGAGTAACTTGCCAGTGCTGCATTGGTGCATCATGCCAAACCTTTGGGAGTGTCTCAACCCTGTAGGGTCGACATGATGCTTGAATGCAGCCCTGGTGAGTTACTGGCCAGGGCTGCATTCTTCCATCAGGATGACTAAGGGCATGATGCATTAATGCATTATGCTGTCATTAAAGGGTTAAGGGCTCTAATTGTGCTAAGAGGGTTACCTGTTGTAGTGGGGGTTGGTATACGGCCATCTGTGACGGCATCTGGACACCTGCAACACCAACAACACACGGGTTTTACTTAAGACAGAACTGGGGTTAACCATGAACACATATTGTGTACCTAAAATCCTATGTCTCAATACAGATCACCCAAGACAAAAACCGCAAATAGATATATTATAAATTCTTGTGGATAACCCGCACCTAGCCTATAACTCACACCCAGAGAACCAAAGAACCTTATAACCCGCACTAGGAATGACTTCACTTCTGGTGCACTTCTGATAAGAGCTGGTTTCTGGTTTCCATATAACCTGCTAGATATATGCAGGAATCTACGACAATCAGAAAATGATTAATTCCAATGAAAAGCTGAAGGTTTGTGGTGCTCCTACAGCCATACTCTACATACCTTCCACCTCCATGCTGAATGTTCCCTCCACTAACTATGAGTCTCACTATAAACCTCCCTGTCCTACTTAATACTGCCACATCAATAGTCCTCACAGACCACGTGACCTTATCTAGACAACTCCCTCTGACTTAATCATTTAAGGACGGTATGTTACCTTAACTGTTAACACTTTAAGAACAGCATTATGCATGGATACATCATGCCCTTGGTCATCATGATACAAGAATGCAGCCCTGGTGGGTTGAGACACTGCTGAAGGGTCGGCATGATGCACCGATGCAGCACTGGCGAGTTACTCGCCAGAGCTGCATTCGTGCATGATTATGACAACAAATGTCAACTTTAAGCGACATGCCGCCCTTAAAGGGTTACGGTTAATTAAGTGACATGCCGCCCTTAAAGGGTTACGGTTAAACATTTCTCGTTATGATATACTGGCACTGTATTGCTGTATCATACTGACCCTTCAAGGTCCTCATGATGCATGAATGTAGTCTAGGTAGCGAGTTACTCGCGGGGCTGCATTCATGCACCACGATAGCAAAGGGCACAATACATTATAGCACCATGCCGTCCTTAAAGGGTTTATCATTACGATTTGTTCGCTACTTCTCCTTCGACATCCTCCCTTCGATTTACTTTTTCTCAAAGTTCTCATGGAAATGGAAAGTTGAAATACACTACCCACTTTTCTTTAAATTCCCAGAATATACCAGACCGGTGGTAATCCTGTTTGTGATTTTTCATCTGATTCTTTAAGTAGGTTATTTGTGATTTGTATACAATGTATTTATAGGAAATCAATTTTGGCTCTTTTGTGTTGAAGACGATTTCTTCCGGGGTTCAGTGGTTGCCTAGCAACCGATAAACAAATACGTGCTTGGGCACTTGAATCCTGGATTTGGATGATCCGTGAATCAATACAGCCCCCTGCTGCGTTCTAACAGACTCTAGTCCCACAAGATGTCGGTATGGTAACGCTACATCAACAACTTGTTTCTTCTTAGCTCTTCTCTACTGTACCTCTATTCTCACCATTTTCTTGTACTGTTACTCGTTGCTTGACTGCAGCCCTGGCGAGTAACTCGCTAGTGCTGCATTCAAGTATCATGCCGACCCTGTGGGGTTTAAGATACTCCTGTGGGGTTGCCATGATGCACCAATGCAGCACCGGCAAGCTACTCACCAAGGCTGCGTTGGTGCATCATGACGATAAGTTTCATCTTTTAGTAAGATCTGTCCTTAAAGTAAGTTAAAGGGTTAAAGGGTTGTCCTAGAGATCATGTTTATTTATCAGGTAATATTCTACATCTCAATATAACTGGAACTATAAACGCAGACGTGAGTTATTGATATCAGAGTTATGACTGACTTCTTATCAGATACCGACATCAATAAATAAGCCTCCCGTCTATTATGATATGATTTACTACTTGTCCACCTTTGTGACTAGTAGACCGCACGGCACGATAAGAAGAATAACTATCTGATAAAGTTATCCAACCAGCATTTAGATGATGTCTCAACCCTTTAACCCTTTAAGGACATATGTCGCTAAAAGTTAACATTTGTTGTCATGACGCACCAATACAGCCCTGGCGAGTAATTCGCCAGTGCTAAATCGGTGCATCATGCCGAAACTTGGGGAGTGTCTCAACCCTGTAGGGTCGGCATGATGCATAAATGCAGCACTGGCGAGTTACTCGCCAGGGCTGCATTCATGCATCATGACGACCAAGGGTATTATGCATTAAGGCATCATACCACCTTTAAAGGGTTAAGGCAGCATAATGCTTCAAGATTCATGTTCATTTTTCGTCATGACACAGTGCTGGCGAGTAACTCGCGGTTAGTGCATCATGCCGACTCTTTAGGAATGTAGCCTGTGGATGAATGCAGCACTCGCGAGTGGGAATTTACGGTAGTTAGTGTAGCCAAGGTTTCTCAGTGACGAAACCTTCCCCGACCTACCTACTTCATGTAATGGGGCCGATATGAGCCCGAAAGGTCTGCATGACAATAATTTAACATGAAACCTCCTGACATCATGTCGTCCTTAACCGTTTAAGGAGGGCATCATTCTTTCATGCATCCCCTTAGTTTTCATGATGGATGAATGCAGCCAGTGCCGCGGTATCCGAAATATAGGCCCTCCTGACTATAGGCCCCCTGCCTGTAGGCCCCTGGAACACAGGCCCCCTGCCCACAGGCCCTCCGGTTTTGCAGCCCCCTGCCTTTAGGCCACCCTGACTACAGGCCCCCTGTCTGTAGGCACCAATCTCACGTCCAACCCCTTCTTTTAAGTCTCACGTCCACTACCTCTTCCTCACGTCCACTACCTCTTCCTCACGTCCACTACCTCTTCCTCACGTCCACTACCACGTCCACTACCTCTTCCTCACGTCCACTACCTCTTCCTCACGTCCACTACCTCTTCCTCACGTCCACTACCTCTTCCTCACGTCTACTACCTCTTCCTCACGTCCGACCCCTCTTTTAAGTCTCACTTCCACTACCACCTCCTCACGTCCACTAGCCCTTCCTCAAAACCACTAACCCCCTCCTCACGTCCACCTGCTCCTCACGTCCACCCCCTTCCTTCACGTCCACCTCCTTCCCTTACATCCACCCCCTTCCCTGAGGGGGTTGGACGTGAGGGTGTTGGACGTGAGGGTGTTGGACGTGAGGGTGTTGGACGTGAGGGGGTTGGACGTGAGGGGGTTTCACGTGAGGGGGTTGGACGTGAGGGGGTTGGACGTGAGGGGGTTGGACGTGAGGGGGTTGGACACGAGGGAAGGGGTTGGACACGAGGGAAGGGGTTGGACGTGAGGGAGGGGGTTGGACGTGAGGGAGGAGGGTTGAATGTATGAAATGGACGTGAGATTTGTGCCTATGTTATGGCAAGTGGGTACACCTACAGGCCGGGGAGGGGGTAGTGGATGTGAGGAATTGGTAGTGGACGTGAGGAGGAGGGCCTAAGGACAGGGTGCCTAAAGACCGGGTGCCTAAATTCCGTGTACCCAGTGCCGCATTCAAGCATCATGCCGACCCTATGGGTTGATACACACCAGAAGGGACGGAATGATGCACCAATGCAGCCCTGGTGAGTTACTTACCGCATGGTGCATTATGACAGCCAATGTCATATTTTAATGACATGCCACCCTCAAAGAGTTAAAAAGGTACCTTAGCTGATCAGCCTACCTTGGAATACTGCTGAGGTGTTGAGTGGCTGTGACTGTGGTGGCTGAACTGACATCTGCTGACTCATCATGGCGGCTTGTTGGGCCGCCAGTTGTTGGGCGTACATGGAATGGTCTACCAGCGGCTGCTGGGGCGGCAAGACAGTGGCCGCAGGGACTGCGGCGGGAACTGTGACGGGTTTCGGAAGTATCGTCGGTTTTGGGGAGATTTGTCCTGGTTGTACTGAATCCTGCAAGATAAATATACAGCAGTCCAACATTATAGCACTCCAATGCACTATATGGATATATATCTAAAACTGGACATCGACATCCATGTAACAGAATCCTTCTAACATAAAGCTATATTTAGTAGAAGTATAAATCCATGAATATCTATATGAAGGAGAACACCATGTTCATGCCTATAAATATGTCTGTGTGTATGTTCATTTCAAAATTCAAGATTGCAACCATTCATTGAATGCCACCATGCTTTCAATGTAATCTTGAATTGCAGTTGCAGTAATTTGATACTAATAAAAAAAAAATCTATTCTATTTTTCTTTCATGAACAGTTGGCATCCCATAGATTCAAGATGGCTATCACTCGTTAAATGTCCCGTTGCTTGAAATGCAATCTTTACTTGTAGTTGCATTAATTTGATAAAAAAAAAAAATCCAATTTGATTTTTCCTTCATTCAACCCATTCAAGATGGCTACCATTTACTAAATGCCACAATGCTTTCAGTGCAATGAAGAATTGTAGTTGCATTAATTTGATATCTATTATAAGAAAATTTCTATTTGATACCTTTTTCAAACACAGTTGGCACCCCATAAGTTTAGGATGGCCACCATTCATTGAATGCCACAATGCTTTAAATGCAATCTTGAAATGTAGTTGCATTAATTTTATACTGTTAAAATAATCCAATTTAGTTGTTTTTTTCATGAAGAGTTGGCACCCCATAGGTTCAAGATGGCCACCAGTCATTGAATACCATAATGCTTAAACGCAATCTTGAATTGCAGTTGAATTAATTTGATTCTAAAAAAAATACTTTCTTTTTTTTCTTTCATGAACAGTTGGCACCCCATACATTCAAGGTGGTTACCAGTCATTGCATGCCACAATGCTTTAAGTGCAATCACGAATTGTAGTTGCATTAATCTGATACTAATAAAAAAACTAATTCTATTCTTTTTTTTTAAATTCATGAACAGTTGGCACCCCATATATTTAAGATGACCACCATTCAGTGAATGCCCCGATGCTTGAAATGCAATCTCGAATTATAGTTGCATCAATTTAATGCTAATAAAAAACAAATTCTTATCGATTTTTCTTTCATGAATAGTTGGCACCCCATAAGGTGGCTACCATTCATATTAATGCAAATACAATGCTTTAAGTGCTATCACGAATTGTAGTTGCATTAATCTGATACTAAAAAAAAAAAAAATTCTATTTGATTTTTCTTTCATGAACAGTTGGCACCCCATAAATTGAAAATGCACCCAGCACCCGGGTCAACAGCTATATACGGACAAGTGTACCTCCCCTGCCTGTTCTCCTTCAATGCAGAGTGAAGAGGGTGGGAGGGGGTGACCATCAACAGTGCATAAACACTTTGATTGGATGACAATGCAGTTTTTATATTACAACCCTAAATTTGTGCAACGAAAATCATCAAGAAATACTAAGTATTTTTTCCAAAGAATAGCTTTTCTAGAATGGCTCGATACTCAGAAATCCTACTGCGAATTAAAAAAAGTCAAATTCTGATTCTAAACACCTGAAAAGTGAGAAATGCTGGCGTTCACGGTTTATGTAGGAAATGTACTAAAAACACCAAAAATATGCAACAAAACCCTAATTTTCTCAAAAACTGTTCAGTAGGATTTTTTCTAACTGAGGTTCCAGTGTTTTCTACCCTCATATTACACATTGGCATAGAGAATATATTGGCACCTAGTCAGGATTTTGCCCTAGAAGCAATCTGTGAGGCAAAAAACAGCCAAAATGAGCCACTGGTCTGAAGTATAAAACTGGGCATCGATCACTATAGAGCTACAAAGAGAGAGAATCGATGTCCAGTAAAAAGCAAAGATTGTTATTCGGAATAAGTCTCCATGATGGAATAGAAAGTAAGAAAAGCGCAGAATTACAGGTTGTCAATTTATTTCAAAACATTTAACAGTCGCATAGTGCTTAAATGCATTATGCCCTTTATTGTTATTATAAATAAATGAAGCCCTGACGAGTCATGGATGCATTTATGCATCAAGATGACCCCTCTGGAATGTATCGAACTCATAGGGTCGGCATCATACTTGAATGCAGCACTGGTGAGTTACTCACCAGGGCTGCATTCATGGATGATGACAATAAAGGGCATGATACATTAAAGCCCTATATTGTCCTTAAACAGTTATAGGGTATCAGACTTGACATTACCACCGTTTCGTCGTCGCTGTCTTCAGGTTCTGCAGCGACAGCACCGGAGAGGGGAATCATCGGTTTGCCCATCTTGGCCATTCGGGAGATGAGCTTGGCTTTGTCACTTTTGGACTTTTGAAGAAACAAAAAAGAAAATGATCAGCACTTGTTTCAGGAATCTGGAAATACTCCTCGTCGCACTTTTGGAGGCACCATCAGGAAAAGTCCTTTGGTCAAATTGGATTATTTATATCTTATATGGTTTCATGGTTTATTTTAAGGTGGCCAATAGGACACAACGGTCAAGCATAGACATGTGTTTAGATACATGGGTCAAGCAATAGTATTTGCACATATATATTATCTATCATATTTCAATATTTGGTGATGTTTTCTGGATGATTATGAGCTTGAAGTATTGTTCCTTAAATCAGGTTTATTTGCTTACTTTACCCTTATTGATACGACGCATACTTTGCTTTTTGGTTTTCATTGATTGGGTCATACCTACTAAATAATTCAGAGTACTAAGAATCTTAGAGATTAGTTAATTAATACTACCGGGTAACACTCTTGACAACTTGCATGTTGCTGACACACAAGACTTTGCTTTTATTTTAATGAATGATCTCAGTGCATAAGAGAAGATTGCAGGGAGCGTACTGTTGTCTGGGCATAGGTTGCCAAAGATACTGTATGTCCTGGAACCATTGGTTTCCTTCCCAATGCACATTTCCACTCTACTACGGACAGATGCACATTCACTGTTAGTAACACGCTCAAACACAACCATTTAGTACTTTACAGTCGATGCTGTAGTAGCAACTGACATGTGGGTTATGCATTCTTCCAAAAAAAAACATATTTGTGGTGATGTGGAATAGGCCGTGGAATAAACCATGACTAATGTGGAATAGATAGCCAAATATCTGAGTTTTTTAATTATGTTTTTGTGTCACTTAATAACATTTTTAGAATATCAAGGTTATTTAATGTGCTTCCTGTGTACTTCAAAAATCAATCTTAGAAATCAAATATTTATTTAATCGAAAGGAGAGGAAAATACTATATATTCATCATTGAGGAACCATCTGTAATATTTCTTAACATATATCCATGCATGTGTGAATGGAGACATCAGGCAGGGTGAAAATGGTATTACATCTACATTGTATGTGAATCTATTTGAATTAATATGGAAAGCAGCATATTTGATTTGGTGTAACACATATATCACTATACGGTATACTATACTGCTGTTATTTGTGGGTGAGGTAGGGTATATGCTTATGTATCTGTGTTTCCTTCCTGTGTATGGTGTGCATAAATCAGGGTTTAAACTCTTACATAAGACTATTTAGTAGGTAATGGTCACTCTGAATTGTATCCAGAAGTTAGAGGGAAATGGTCTCTAGAAACTGGCTGTGTACACCTATCTATAGGGTTAGTGCTGTGGATACAAGGACAACAAATAAATAGGAAATACACTCAAAAAGTAAAATCTTCAGTTTTAACTCCTTCCACAACACATCTTACCGCGACTACCACTTCTGTGTCCGATGTCTCCTCAGTCTCCGACTACAGTAAACAGGTAACTCCACTGTATCACACATGTAGAGGGGGCACTAGCTATTGTCTTACTACATCTTATTAAAACAGGGCTCGACAAATCGTTCAGCATGTCTGTGTCCGCTGGGCACAGATACAAAAATATGTTGTGTCCAGTCACTGAAATCTGTGCTTGACCGAACCATGTAAATTTGGAGATATTTCTCTTTAATTAGGATGATATATTTTAAGATCTTGTATTGAGATATTGACCTCCATATTAAGAATCCTGATACTGCAAGCTTTCCAACGATGTATAACATTTCATTATTTGTCTGGTGGTTTTTGCTCATGGAAATATGGTCCAAAAGTTGCTCAGTTTCACTTGTGTCCACTGGGCACAACTGTAAAATATTTCTGTGTCCAGTGTAATTTTTCTGTGTCACGGGCACTGGACACAGCGATTTGTCGAGCCTTCTAGTCCCAATACGGAAGCTAGCTCTTTATTGTCGACTATAAAACCAGCTCTACAAAACTCAACATAATTAGAAAAAAAATAAAAAAAATATTTAGATTCTATTGTTTTAACAACCTGTAACAGGTCAGTGAAAACGTCGAGCCCCACGGGGAGTCGAACCCCGGTCCCTCCGCTCCGGAGTTGAGAATGCTACCGCTGCACCACAGGGCCAGCTGCTTCTCACTGCTCTGCTACGGTACTTGAGCTACCATAGGCGGGCAATGCGCTCTCCACGCACGCTCAAGCTGCCCCGAGCGATACGTGCCCGCTACATTACTCCCCTTCAGACTTCTGCTAGGTGACCAACGAGGTCACGAGGACCTACCTAGCAGAAGCTGAACAGGCTCAAGCACCACAACCCAGGTTTTGAATCCTGGTCACCGTGCACCAGTGTAACAGGTCAGTGAAAACGTCGAGCCCCACGGGGAGTCGAACCCCGGTCCCTCCGCTCCGGAGTTGAGAATGCTACCGCTGCACCACAGGGCCAGCTGCTTCTCACTGCTCTGCTACGGTACTTGAGCTACCATAGGCGGGCAATGCGCTCTCCACGCACGCTCAGGCTGCCCCGAGCGATACGTGCCCGCTACAAACCTACTACATCAATGAGACAATGATGTTGACTATTAACGTCCATGTTATTAGTTTGATATGAAAGGGTGAACTCTCAGTATGCATGGATAATGAGAAACACGAGATACATTGTACGTCACAAGGCCACACCAAATTAAAGTTAGCCTATAGATTTCGCGCTCAAGTGATACTTTTTCTGAACAAAAATGGTAAACGGATTTCGCTCCCCTCTTTTTGACAATAAATTCATTTGCATGTTTGGTAACCGGTATTATACAAAAATGTACATGTAATTCCAATATTTGTTGCAGATCGCATCTTCATAAGTAAGAAGTGAATTGGACAAAAAAACTTTTAATTTGTATATTGCTCGCTCTGTGATAGGAAAGAGAAATGCATAGACCAACTTTTTTTTATCTGGTGGAGCCTATAAAGGTAGTATACTTTGAGAATGAATAAACATGCAAAACAACATAACACCTTCCTTTAAATACACAATAGGATAACAATATTTCTATGATATCTATAAATGTTAGTAACTCTAGGTGAAGGTCCTTAGTTAAACAGTTATGGGTCACTCACGGCGCGGTCGTTGTGTGTGTCGCTGCCCTGTAAGGGTTAATATAGTCCCGTCATGTTAATGCCTTACACCTGTACTATTATTAACCCTTTAAGGATGGCGTGATGCCTCAAGGTTATGTTCACTTGTTAGCATTGTATATCAATGTAGCCCATGGGGGGTAACCTTCAAAAGTACATTCACGAGTGAATGAAGCTTTCGCATGTTACTCGCCAGAAGGGATGCATTCATGTATCACAAAGACAAATGGACACAATGTGGGCCTAAATGGGTTATCAATAGTTTTTCAAATTAGGTTTAAAATCCAATAATTTTACAGGGAAATTGCTCCAACGCGTTAAAATTGTCTTTATAAGACCCCTAGATAGGTGTCTACTCTTGCGAGTTTATATTACATTTTGATGGGAGAATATTACTCTCAAATGGGATAGGCACTTTCTTTAAAAGTTCTTCACAGGCATACAACTGCAGTCTTCCTGACCCAACATTTTACGACTATCTCAATGATTTTAAACCAGAAAGACTGCGAGTATATGTCTGTGAGGACTGAACAAAATTCTAACTACAAATTTTAACTACCTGTGATAGTTGTTCAGAGATGGACTTGGTGCGTGCTTTAACAGAATCCCCCTCTGTGTCTGTGGTAGAGGCAGAGGTGAGACCGGGCTCCGAACCCGCGGCCTCCGACGTCGGAGCTGAGTCCGCTGCCGCCGGGGCTGGTTCCGGTTCTGTGTAGGCCTTCGCTAACTTTACCTACATGAGATAAGGGAATTCTATTAAATTCAATGTAAGTTTCATAATTGTATCAATAAAACAATGTTTGTATTTCACCCCTTCCGGGTACAGTTGTGCTACTGTCTGCTTGACGAAATGCAAGAATTAGTCCTAGTTTAAACAGAAGTTATTTAAAAAAATCTTAGCGAAAAAGTAGGAATTGCCTCAAAAATTCTGAACATCTGTATTTATTTAATGTACCAATTTTTGCTTATTGGTGTGATTATATAATGTTAATATGTCGGCATGATGTATGTCAAGTACCTCGCTAGTGGTGCAGTCATGCATCATGCCACGTAGAAGCTGCAGTTAAAGTAGCGGCGGAAGCGGCTAGTACGCGAGTCAGATCGCCAGTGCGGCTTATAGGATCGGCTCAAAGTCGAGGTGCGGCTTATACGCGAATTTTTGCTACTATAGTATAGCACTAAAGTCATCATAATCAGATCGCCAGTGCAGCTTATAGGATCGGCCCAAAGTCAGGGTGCGGCTTATATGCGAGTTAGGCTTATGCGAGTTAGGCTTATACTTGAGGTTTTACAGTAACACAAGAGTTAAGATATCGATCATAATGAACCAGTTTAAAAGATAAAAACATTTTGATGACAAACTTACCCTGATGACCTCTATGTCGAAGATGAGTGTGGCAGAGGGTGGGACGCGGGACCCCATCCCGCTGGTCCCGTACCCCAGGGAGGGCGGCACGACTAACAGACGCCTCCCCGCCTTCTTCATTCCCAGCACTCCTTCCTCCCAACCCTGGAGGACGAACAGATTGGTTTTATTTCTAAATACTCAATTAGTCTCATTTGTCTCCGCTTTAAGGACTTTATGCCTTTTAACGGTTTTGGCGTGACAACAAATAAACATGAAGCTCGAGGCCTGTTATATTGCATCATATAATATGCGATAAATGTAAGGAGAGGGTTGGCGGGTAGTAGGCAGGAATTCAACGGTAATGTATGCTATTTCCCAGTTGGTAAAATGTGTAAATTAGATGTCTATCTAATTACAAAATGTAAGTCTTCAGATATGCCACATCCTGGTTGCAAAAAAGGAGAAATATTACAATTTAATACAGGAATCCCAGGGAAAAGTTGGAAAAGAGCTCCTTGAGGGTCGTGTTAAGTGCTTTAATGTATTAGGCCGTTTTGTCGAAACTTGAGACATCATGCCATCCCCAAAGGGTTAATATTTAAGGGCTAGAAGAGGAAATATTTAATACACGTGACATTACCTTGATGACTTTTCCCTTGCCAAGTTTGAACCGGAAAAGCTTGTCTGCATTCGCGTTACTGTCAAATTCCTGTAATCAAATCGGATTATTAATTGATGAGATTAGACAGTGAAACAACTTCCACACAGTTTATCCTACTGGGCTACGTTGTTTAACTTCTGTATAAGTTTTACACGTCCATTTTTGTTATACTGTCAATCGCATATATTTAGCAAACGTTATGTCAAATTTGAGATTTACTCATGAAATAAACTTTGGAGCTCACCGACTGGACGTTGTTTGTGGAGTTCTTTAATTTTACTGTCATTTAATATGCGACAATCATGAGTATCAGGTGATTTCTTCCCGTTAGTTTTACAAGTAATTAACAGCAAGAAATGAAAACCCATGTTGTATACATTTGCCGTTGTTCTTACCTCACCAAAGGTGTGGTTGTGCAGTAGGTTGCCCGTGTACTTGATTTCTGCTGAGTCATTAGATTCTAGCGGGCCGCCTTCACCGAGGGCCAGGTCCTGACACACCAGTCCCTCTAACGCCCCTCCCGCACTGTTAGCCTTAGACAAGGCAACCTGGACACAAACAACAACAGAGATGACTGTGTGATGAGCAAAAAGGGGCGTGTGTCCTTATTACAATAACGTAGTTTATATTCGTTGATATAAAGAAACTTGTGAAAGGATACTTCATTATGACCGACAATGCGCTTAATATTTGTGTTGAGCTACAAATGGAATGATACTATTTGATGAAATCTTTTGAAGGAATCTAGAAAGGAGTGACTAGTGTAAATTCACGTGTATAACCCGCAGCCTGTCTAACCCCACACCTAGATTTTTGAGAAAACTAAGTAACCCTCACCCTCAAAGTAGACTTATTAAAAACCCTTGATAAACCCACACCCCCAACCTGCCATTTTCTTATAGACTGCACCTGGGTTTGGTTTTCATATACCCCTTGGAAAATCTGTGGGAATTTACGGTACTTGATACTTACATGTTTCGCGAATGCAGTCACCCCGTCCTGCGTGTCGAACATGACAGACCAGCCTTGTCGCATGTCGTCGTAGAAACTGACATACTTATTGGGAAGTATCTGGGGACCAGAAATTAGGCAGAAATTCAATATTTAAATAGAATCAGAATACCTAATTGCCTTTTTCGTAAGCCAATAACTATCAATTTGAAAAGGATGTCTATAACAAATTAAATTATGTGTTGTATTTCGGGCTTGAGTGAACTACATGTTGTCTGATTACTCATCATTTCATTGTTAAGATCATTGGGTCGACTTCTCCCCTATCAGTTTAAATTCAACTCTTTAAGGATCGAATGATGCCTCAAGGATCATGCTTAAATGCCAACCCCGCGGCGTTGAGTAACTCGCTTGCATCGGCATTGGATCATGTTGAACCTACAGCAGTATATCCTGTATGCAGAACTGCCGGATTTTGAACCAGGTATGTATTTTTATTTCATGTGGAGAAATGAAGTTACTATGCTTAAGTACTAGAATAGCCGTCTCCACATCCCTGTGGAGAAACTGATGCTCATTCTCCATAGAGTGTTTCTCAATGATGACATCACTAAAATAGCTATAAACCAATCTTTAAATGTTGTTTTAAAGTATAATTAATCAATAACTACATGAAATAAACACAGAGATCCACTCTAACCAGTCTGAATTCTTGGTTTCTCCACTTTACTTTGGTATCTTGGATCATATCACACTCGGCTCTGTCTCGTGTGATATGATCCAAGGTACCCCTCGTGGAGAAACCTGTCATTCAGACAAATCCTCGTAGACCTCTGTCTATATACATCTGCTACCGTTAAAGGGTTCCCACATTAAGTCTTACCGTGAGGTTGAAGGTGGTTGTGATGTGTGCGTGGGTGATCTGCTTCTCTTTGCTGACGTACAGCAGGATCTTGTACTGAAAACAAAACCCACATATTTTACAATAAATCTTAATCAACATAATTAGTATGATGAAAGTTCTATTGCTGCCCTTAAAGGGTTAACTCACAATAATACCAGGGATACCATTTCAGAAATACATGAGTGGGTGCATACTTACGTCTTGTGCCGCATGGTTGCCGATGACGGCGACTCCCAGTTTACCCTGACTGGTGTATTTACCGTCAACACTGTTGGATGAGAGCATGGAGTCAATTCTTTTTTGAGTGAATGTGTCTAAGGGAGTGATTATTTTTTAACAACAGGGGGGGGGGTGGTGGGTTTCCGTGCGGAGCGCGCAAAATTATTTTACACCCCTCCGGTCAAGGGGTCAAATTTTTTTACCCCCCCCCCCCCTTAGGGTCGAAAATCGGCTCGCCCTTTGAAGCTTAGTAACGCGCGGGCTTTTTGGCTCAAAACAGGTTAAATTTTTTTGCCCCCCCCCCCAAGAGGGGTCCAAAATTTTTTGCCCCCCCCCCGGTCAAGGGGTCCAAATTTTTTTGCCCCCCCCCCCCCAAACCCACCACCCCCCCCCCCTGTTGATAATAAATGATCACTCCCTAATGCCATCTGTTATAGAGCACATACCCTACCTTTGAATCTTTGGTCCATTTTTTTAAATTTTTCTTGAAAATATTCTAAAGGAAAGTAATCAATACGAATGTGGGGCTCTGTGCAATAAGTCATCGATATTTAAGGTGGTGTCGTTAATCTTAACATTTAATGTTGGTTAGTGTCTACCCCACAACCACTCAGCACTAATGATGGGATGATACAGCCCTGGTGCTGTATTGGGGCATCGACCATGACGACAAGAGAGTAGTCCATTAGAGCACTTGACCACCGCAGACGAGACTGATCCGATCCGCCAACGCGAACGGTGATCGGATTGGGCAATATCAAACATGTTTGATTGTCAAACTCAATCAGGAGGATGTCTCCGCGGACGGAGCGGTACTGACACGTTCTGCCGATCTAATCGGACAGTCTGCGGCGGCCTTTAAGGACACACTTTTTTTATTCTTTGGGTTACAGACACCAAGAAAAAAAATTCAAGTACGGAGGATGAAATAAAAACAAATTGAAATAAAACATAATTTTGTCTTTCGCGTTTTACCACCTAAAATCTTTAATAATGGTCTGATTTACACCCTGTGAAAACTGGCATATAGCAATTTAAATGGAGATTCACAATTGTATTTTAGTGCAGGGGTTTTCATGGTAGTGCGGCGGGCCCGTAACCCAAAGGAAAAAAAAAGTGTGGCCTAATGGGTGAGCGGGTACTTACTACTTGTAGCAGTGAGCGGCGGCAGCATGGAGTACAGCCGGCCCGGCAGTAGCAGCAGGCTCCTCCGGCTCACCTAGCGTACCAGGACAGGGGGAAACAGTTAGCGAGTGGGCATTTGCTGGTAACCGGGGCGAAACAAGTCCACACCCATCAAAATTGTTTGGGCCTCCCCCTGTGTATGGGTGCCTCTTAATTTTGCATACCCCCCCACCCCTCCCCCCACTCAGTCAAAAGTACCACTGCCTCATCAATTACATGATGGTGCACAATTCTATTTTCAAATCTGATAATTTGTTTAAGTTTAGATCTACGTCAAAAGTGTTGCAGATGGATTTTCAGTCCCTTTGATACTTAATAGATCTATAGTGAACATACATCTTAATTAAATCTGTTGAATTTATAGTTTTTTTCACTTTTATTTTTAACGTAAGACAAATACATCTGATTCTATACCTGGCTTCTTCTTCTTTGGTTCCTTGGGTGCGCTGTACCTCAGCGACTCGTTGCCACCTTGCGAGCTGGCCTGGTCCATCCCAAATAGGGAGGCAAGCTTGGACCTGGTCGAAATGTGAAAGAAATTAATGAGTGGAGTATCGCAAGGCATGGTATAGGTTTATGGATAAAAGTGCTGTATAACTATAAGTCAATCATGGGATTGTGCCTATGGTGTTTCTCTATAAACGGTACTATCAATACTTGTTTATTTCATTGATTCTTTTTTATTAGGTCCTCATTAGGATACAGAATGATCTTCCACGACCAATTTCTGGTAAACCTGTATATGTTGCACATTTACTTGAATTGTATCAATGATATGATATAATATTAGTTGGCCAGAGACAGAGAAATATGTCATGTGGGAGGGGGGGGGGGCTAAGGCTTATTGTCCAGATAGGATTACCCTATTAGCTACAAGAAAGGTAGGCTGTTAACATTATCAATGACAATGATTTTATTTCTCTAACCATGAGTATACATATGTATACAAATATGATAAAGAACCATATTTCAATTATAATGACGTGTAGTGAAATGATATGCTATATATCTAGTTGCTTCGAGATCATATTTCCACAATAACAATCTATGATACATGTATAGTATTAAAGAATAATTATAAAAGCACCAAACTATATCAATATCGATTATCATCTGTTCATACTCTCATTCTGTAATGTTCAAGGTCTAGACTATTGATTCATATTGAATTGGATTGTTTTTGTGGCCTTTGTCTTTGACTTCCTTATCCAATTACTCAAAGACAAAGATTTGACAGATCCCTCTTGAGACGTGACTCCTGTCCTGACCTGGGTCTGAGGTCCAGGCATTGAGAATCAATTTGACATTACTGATTATTCCAATGAAATCGGTCATGATCAGATCAGAGGACTTTTGAATGAAAATATAGCTTTATTATTGCTTCATCGGCTTGGCATGCCTTCATCTATAGTGTGGCTAAATCCCTTTCATAATATTGCCAACAGCCTTGTCCAAGTCAAGGCCTAGCCACACCCCCTTCCATCTCTGATCGAGTCACTCCCCCACTGAAACCACTCCAAACCAGCGGGACCTCCCTTCCTGCCCGAGTTCATTGGGGTGTAGGAGAGATCTGCAGCGGTTAAACAACTGTTAGTTTGGATGACACTTACCCCCCACCTGGTGACAAAAAGTCCTGATCGTCATCATCTTGGTTAAAGAACATTTTCAGGTGAAAATTAACTTTTATCAACCTCTTGTTTCGGGATCATAAGATCACCGGATGCGGCCACCCTTATTTACCTATCTCCCCGCTTTTGATATGTTTTGGTATAAATTTGATTTGTTCATCAATCAAATGGTAGAAAATCATAGACTGCAAAATTTACAATTTGCAATCAATTTATTTTCCTAAGTTCTATGATTATAAGATAAAATCTAGTTGATAGAAAACATATCCGAAACGGAATTTTAAATTGTGGCTAACTTCGTATGGCAAAGTTTTGCTTCCGGGTCACACACGCGACAGATTCGTAAGTTCAGTCGTGGTCGTTTCTAAATGTGTTTTTCACTGAAACCTTGCACATAAAAGTGTGTTTCTGCCAGGAGAACTATTCTATATGTAGACAAGAGTCGAGTTCAGTCACTGTGTATGGTATAGAACCGAGTAAGTCGATTTATACTGTCATTTTCAGATGGCACTGGCTGAGGCCAGTGACCGATTCAGTGTCACTGTCAGTGAGTGAGTGAGCGAGGGAGTGAGTTCCTCTCTGACTCTGTCACTCCAGAGAAAACAAGACCCACTCTCAGTCTGTCTCTTGAGTCTTCTCTTGATTCTGTATCTGACTGGTCTGACGTGCGCCGCACATAAGGGTAAACAGGTCAAATGTCGGACACTTATGCATAATATAAATATCAGGGATGTCAACCCTCACGCATTGGGCGTGAAACTCACGCATTTTCACCCTTTCTCACGCTCTCACGCAGGGGTAAAGCAATCTCTCGCATTCCTGAGATCCTGGGCTTTCCAGGACTGAAAGAATTTTTTAGATACTCCAATTAGAACCAAAGTTACAAAGATGCTCTCAGAACACATCAAATTGCACCATTTGACATCTAAATTTTCAAAATTTTCTGGGGGGCATGCCCTTAGACTCCCCTACCTTGGTCACAGCGCTGGGCTTTCGAGAACCGAGGAGCTTCGTGCCCCGATATGTTCACGCACACTTTATCAGTTTGGAAAAGTCTCACTCTTGCTCATTCCCAAAAGTTGACAACCCTGTGCATTTAAGCCAAATATATTATGTCCAAAAATGATGCTAGAGTAGAGTCTAGACATGAAAATGAAGTGCTTTTCTGTGACTGTAGTCTAGAGTGTAGTTTTATGTAAAATTCCCTAAATTTTGGGGTCCCTATCCAATAGACTGGCTAAATTATGTTGTCATACAATCCATGTCAAAGGTCGGAAACTGTATTATATGTTTCACTACATTTTTCAAATAATACAAAAAAACACGTAAATGGGGCTAATTTTAATTTTTCCTCAAAAGAAATCAGTCTACACACGTATGGCTTACCACCGTAATGTGGAATCGTTTCCTCATTTTGGGGATATATTTTAATGCTTTCAAAGATAATGGAGATATTTGGAAAAATCAGGAAAAATGTCAGACATTTTTAGAAAAGTTACCTAAAATAGAATTTGAAATTATTCTACCAAATTCTAAGGCTCTGGAAAACCAAATTAAAATCGTTATACATTATTGCCAATCAACTGCAGTATTAAGGAGAATGACACAAATAATTAAATTCTGAAGTTTTGGAGCAAAATTCCTAATTTTTTTACAAATATGTGGACCCCTCTCAGTAGAGGGGGAGTGGTAGAGATCCAGGACTCTCCCCGCGCTTCACAGCGGGCACGGGACAGACTAGTAAGAGGGGGGAGGCGTGAAAAAAGTATGCCCAGAGAAGCTGGTAGTGGCATCGATACTAAAGTTCAAGGGGGGGTGGGCGTTAATATATTCCGCACGCACTAGAGGGGGGCGTAAAAATTGTTCGCACCTCCACACAAGATTTTACCACTACACTCCCCCCCCCCCAACCGAAATTGATTAATGAACACTCGCTGACTTGTTAAGGACAGCTTGTCTAAAGTTTAATGCCACGTATAAGGACACGTCCTCTATGTTACAGGGTGGAGTGATGGCTGATGAGGAGGATTTGCCGCTCCCACCGTACTGGCGGAAAAAGGAGTCGCGGAGTCGTCCTGGCGAGATCTACTACATCAATGTGAAGCTCCGTAAGACCACGTGGATACATCCAGGGCTCGCGGTAAGGTCTTAAGGAGAAAAAATATACAGTATAAGTTATAGTACATGTAATGATAATAGCCAGCTTTTATATATGAAAAAAAAAAGATGCCAAAAGAAATTTGGCTTATACGTGGGGTTTCACAGTATGTGGTATTTAATGACTTTCCTTAAGGCTACTGCAGATGGGCCAACCTCAATCGATAGCTGGGCAGATCGGGCCGATCTGTGGGGACGTCCTTCCAATCTGATTGATTTTGCCCGACTCGATCAGTTGATTGAGTCTGCTGATCGGATCGGGCCCATATGCGGTAGCCTTTAGAAGTGTTTTAATTATTTTATGATCCATTTAGAGCATAATGGGAATTTGTCATGTGATCGCTTTATAGCATTTCACTATTTGTTCATATAGTTCTTCTTCTTGTATGGTGAAATAGTCAAGTTCAATTTGATATATGAAAAAAAAAGATGTCAAAAGAAATTTGGCTCATACGCAGGGTTTTACAGTGTATGTGGTATTACATTTTCCTTAGAAGCTTTTTAATTCTTTTATGATCCATTGTTTTTATCTTTAGAGCATAATGGGGACTTGTCATGTAATTGCTTTATAGCGTTTCACTATTTGTTTATAATCATACAGTTCTGATGTATGGGGAGATATACCAAAACCAACAAACAGTTTGAGTTCTAATGTTTATTTTCCTGTAGATAACACATAGTAAGCAGAGGGGCTTTTAACAGTAGGGGGCCGTCCATTAATTACATACGCATGAAGAGGGGGTGGGGGGTTAGGCCAAATGCGTACAGATGCGTACAGGGGGGGTGGGGGGTCTAGGCCCATTTTGGCATACGCATTGTGTACGCATGGGGCCGATTTTCTGGTCATTTTATAGTAAAATTGGTACCTTTTTAGTCCAAATATCCAAGAGCAATTTGAAAATTTTCTCATCGATTTTCCCCTCTCCTACCAACTAGCCATAAACCTGTACCCCCCCCCCCCCCGGGCCATTAAATTCTGCTTTGCAAAATGCCCTTCCCTCCTCCCAACAAATCGGAAATGGTGGTTAAATTTGGTTCTGATCACCCCATCAGTGAGGCTTATCAAGTTTTGCTGAGGACCTTTTTTCACTATGACCCCTAGCTCCTATCTTCACAATGCCCCCCCGCCCCAAATGTCAATATATAACTCGACTCTAAGCTTGACTAGCCCTCGCACTGGTGAGTTACTCACCAGGGCTGCATTCATGCATCATGCCCACCAAGGGCATGATGCATTAAAACATTATGTCGTCTTTAAAGATTTAAAAGATACATATTCTCAAAAAGGAGTTGCTCTCCGTTCCTCCCCCTACATACGCACCTATTAACACAAAATTTCCGCATTTTTTTTATAAGGTTCCTTTATTCTATCGAGGGGGGGGGGGGGGGTAAAAGTTATATGCATATGTACTCATGGGGGGGGGGTAGTCCAAATGCGTACATGATGCAACAGGGGGGGTGGGGGGGTCTATTTTTGCCAAAAATGTGCGTACGTAATTAATGGATGGCCCCTATAAGGTTTCGGTCTTGCAGTGGCCTTCTTTAGATCCAAGCCTATAATGAATGAATACACAAGTGTCTCTGGCTTTTATAGTTCTTATTGTTTTACAATTTGGTGACATGGTCAAGTACAATTTTCTGGTTATTTCTTTATGCACAGAAAAAGGAGGAGGAGGAGAAAAAGAAAGAGGAGGAGAAAAAAAAGGTTGGGAAAAAGCGTGAACTGTCCACCAAAGATGACGATCCCCAACCCAGCTTCACCGCCTCTAAATGGAGCCCCGCGGAGAAGGCAAAGAAGAAGCAAAAAGTGGAGACAAGCGACGAGAAACCCGCGAAAACTACAACAGCCACGGAAACACTGAAACTGGTCCTGAAGGCAAAAAGACGGACGCTGTCTGATACTGCCACGCTCTTCACTAAAGGCCACACGTCAAAGAATAAAGACACCCCCAAGACGACAACCGAAAAGTCATCAGAGACCATTAAAGATAAGATACACGATACTGCCCCCATCTCCCCCCCTCAGGAAAAACCCACGACTACGGAACCCCAGGAGGATGGGAAAGAAGTGTCAGGCACAGACAGGAAGTTGAAAAATCCCAAACATGACACCAAATTCATCCCAAGGCCGGTGTCCGTGGAGATCTCTGCAAAGAAGTTGAAAAAGCTGGATAAGAAGGAACGGCGTAGACTTAAGAAGACATTACAGAAATCTATAGAGGAAGATAAGAAGGCGAAAGGTAATTCGTTTTCTGAATATATGACAAGACTTGACAGACATGTAGATCAAAATAATAAGCGATGTTTATTGATGAAGTATGCAATATTTTTTTAAGGTCTCGCAGTCAATGTCTCGGATTTTCCCAGAATTTTTGGAATTTTAAATGTTGTGATGTGAGAAAATATTTTAACATTGATTGAGATGAAAAACAAAGAAGATATCTGGCGTACACACGATTCAACGAAAGTCATCACTATGATGCGTAGTTCTTTCGAAATGCCCTTTTGAAGATGGCAGACGTCCCTGGCCACTATTTGCACCCTGTTACTATGTGTTCTACTTTTAGGAAGTGGTCATTTTTTAACAACATGGTAGGGCGACCCCTCCTGAGGGGGGGGCGGCAAAATAATTTTGTCCCTTTTTAGTTGAATAGCTAGCTTGTTACTAAAGCTTAATGGGGTTGGCCGTGATCAATTTCCGCCTGCCCCGCAGAATGACCACTTCCATAGGCTCTCGAGGCAAGACAGTTTTTATATCTCATATATTTACCTTTCAGGAAAGAGAAAAGAGGAAGAATCCACACCAGCCACAGTAGTAAAGAGCATTGAGGTCAAATCTAAACGCATCAAGAAAACCCTTGATCAGCATAAGTCGTCAACATCATCAAAGTCCTCCGCTTTACCGTCTCCAATAATACAAGACAATACAATCAGCACTCAGAGCAACGCCAATAACAATAATAAAAACGCTCTCGCAGCATCAAAACCTGCAAAGACAACAGTACCACAGACTACACAGAAACCTGTCACTGTACCGCCAGAAGAACCTCCCCTCACTTCACCCACACAGCCTAGTCAGAAAACATTAGCATCACATAAACTGGGTCAGAAAAAGCCTGATGTGATCAAAGGTGGTTTGGCAGCTACATTAGAATGGCCATTACCATCCTCTAAAAGACTGAGTTTACCAGAGCCTAATGCTAGTGGTGGCGTAGACAAGCCGGTTGCTAGGCACAGCATGGGGAGTTTGCCCCCACTGGTTGCTAAGGACATCATGGGGGGTTTACCGGTTGCTAAGGGCAGCGGTGAGGTTCCCATGGTAGCGGAGGAGGTACCGGTCGCAGCGTCGACTAGCGCCACAGAGACACCGGCGGGGCAGAGCTTGGAGTCAGAGATGGAGGTAGACGTAGACGTGGGAGTCTACCATGATGTAAGTTTACGTATATTTTTCCGGATTTTTTAATTCAAGGATTTAGACCTGATATTGATGAGCTACAATTATTGACAACATTCTTTATATCATTTGAATTGCCTTTCGCTAATAGGCCGCTAACACATGTACTCACAAACTAGAAAATATTTGGTTGTTGTTGTACTCTACCATTATAACTTAACTCTTTATAATATATTCGTTATATATTCTATCATAAATATATCGCTGAAAGAGTCCCGGTCTGTCTGCTGGTAAGTAAATGATTACTCCCTGTGACATTATTTACAAAAGCACTAGCACCTTACTCTCGCATCATATATAACCTGTCTGTGTATTTCCCTGTTGTAGCTGATGTCGGTCCGTCAGAATGCAGCAGTGAGTACCGCACAGGTAAGTCAATAATCTACCATCAACAGCTAAAAAACAAAACACTAACATTACAAAGCACCAACCCTGATGTAAACTCCATCAACGTAAGTATAATTTTAATGAAGCTCCTAATACATGTACCCGTACTATTATTGGCCGGCGACGTAGTCCCCGGCCATGGTTATTGAGTTCACTTTTCCGTAAGGTTTCAACAGGAGTTGCGCGTCCATAGGATTAGCATTGGCTCGTTTGCTTTTTGCACCCTATATACATATGCTCTCTAGTCCCCCACCCCTCAGCACTGCACTCTGCCAGAGTGGTCGTAACCCTGCGTCGTCCGCTTTTCCGTTTACGCATAAGACCTTACCTGCAATCAACCTATATGTTGTTCACAGGTCTCACCCAGAATGCACTGCTCATTCCGGTCTACTGAGTTTTCAATAGGTACAAAGCCCTAATATGTTGGTCACACCTCTCCCTCCACACACTAGCAGTATACAGACCGCGGCAGGCGAGTCCTACTCACAAGCTTGCCATTTCGACGACAGACCTTACTGTACCTGCGTGTGGAGGGCCGCTGAATATATACTACGGCTTGGTGGAAGAGGTTCCTATAACGTGTGAACAATGCACATTAGACAGGCAGCTCTCTGAGAGTTGCTAATTACCCCCACCCACCCTACAACACCTCAGCACACAGAGCCTCACACGTCAGGTCGGAGCATGTATACAGACCTTACAGGCCGAGAACCTTGGAACCTCTTCCACCAAGCGCCCACTTCACCTCAGCAGTACAGACCGCGGCAGGCGACTCCTTCTCACAAGCCTTCATATACATAATATAGTTGCACACCTCGGCGCCCTGATGGTGGGGGTAACGATTAGCTCATTGTTTTGTAGAGTACACTAACCCTTTAAGGACAGCATGGTGCTTCAAGTGAACAGCGATGCATTCCTACATCATGACTTTTTTATGATAACCCTTTAAGGACAGCAAATTTTTCAAGTGAACAGCGATTCATTTATGCATCATGACTTTTTTTATATTAACCATTTATGGACAGCATGGTGTTTCAAGTGAACAGTGATGCATTCCTGCATCATGACTTCTTGATACTAACCCTTTAAGGCCAGCATTCTGATTCAAGTGAACAGCGATGCATTCATGCATCATGACTTCTCGATACTAACCCTTTAAGGTCAGCATGCTGATTCAAGTGAACAGCGATGCATTCATGCATCATGACTTCTCTACACTTACCCTTTTAGGACGGCTAGTGCATAAATCATTAAATATGTATTTGATCCAGAATCCTCGAAAGAAGCCGGCCACCACACCTATGGTGTGGATTTTCTCTATCCTTAAACATTGAATCCTAGTTTGAGAAGCAATCGATAGAATCAACAATGCAGCGCCGGCAAGTAACTCACTGTGCTAGATCATCATTCAGACAAAGTTCATCGTATATTAAAGTACTTTGATACCCTTAAAGGGGAAACAATGTAAGAGTATTGTGGCATGTTGTAGGGTGCGGCTGGTGTCATGGAGGTGGTTCCCCAGACGGCTCCTCAGCCCGCGACCGTACCCGCCCCGGGAGGACTCTTCTCAGGATCTACACGAGAATCTAAGGTAAAACACACATAACAAAGTCTTAAAACTACTGTTAATTCTATGGGAAACTTTCTTTTTGCGATCGTTGTATTGAGCATTCGCTTTGACCCCAGTCTAGGGTTTTAGGTTTACCACAATTTTTTGGGGAAAAACATTCCGTATCTTAATGAGGACCTAATAAAAGAAGAAGAAAAACGAAGTGATTGTATACATGTGTCACTTTACATCGTAAGTAACTTAAAGGGACTCTTATACCAATTGTACACAGCTTGCCTTTCTAGTAATGTTCCAGCCATAAAATGAGCAATTCGTGAGAATGCAGCTTCAATGGGTGAATGCATTGTGACTCATTGAAATAAAAATACCATTATCATTAAGAAATAAAAAGACAATAATTCAGATATTTTGCTGTGAACTATGGGCTGTGTCTCATGAGATTGTAACAATTGAAACGTCTTTGACCGGATGTAGTCTTTGACCAGGTGTAGTCTTTGACCGGTGTAGTCTTTGACCAGCAAGCTTCATAATGGCTGAAATGGGGGCTATGTACGCAGAAATGCAGAGAACGTTGTAAGATATAGTGTTATAATATCCATTAACATTTTCCCTGCATTTCTGTGTGCATAGCCCCCATTTTCGCTGTTTTGAAACTTGCTGGTCAAAGACTACACCGGTCAAAGACTACACCCGGTCAAAGACGTTTCAATTGTTACAATCACATGAGACACAGCCTATGGCGCAGTGAGATTGAATGTAGCCTGACTCCTCCTCCAGCTGTACATCGTCCTGGACACCAACGTGCTGATGCATGACCTCAACCTCATAGACGCCATCAAGGACATGCGGTTTCCTGGTAAGCTCAATTCTAGTGATGATAAGGCCACTCAAAAAAAAAAGTGGTTTCTCATCACCAAGGTCTGAGAAATCTGACGAGGGAGGCTTTTTTTTTTTTTTTTTTTTTACTCGCAGGCCAAAATGTATAGGACAATTTACGAGTTTCTTTGGCCAAAATTCACATTTTATTGGTTAAGAATTAATTGATCTTTAGAAGTGGGGAAAATGTAAGTTATTTCTATACCACTGCATTTCTGGCATTATAAGCTTTAGTTTGATACCAAATATGACCAATTTTATCCATATTGATGAGGTTTTTCATCAAAATTTGGCAAAAAAAAAAGAAGTTTTCCCCGAAACCACATTTTTATGATGCGCGCGGTCATGAGAAACCATTTTATTTTTTTGAGTGGCCTAACCATTAAATAATCAAAAGAATCTGACTATTTGAAGTAAAATATTTCACTTACCGTAAATTCTCACGTAGAAGCCGAACCCTCATATAAGCCGCCCCCTAACTTAGGAGAATCCTATAAGCCAAATCTGGGGCTACCCGAGTACATCTACGGTATTACATTTTCAAAAATCCATGTATAAGCTACTCTCTAGAGGCATGTTTGGTATCAAATGAAAGCTGGTTCTAAATCGCGTACAAGCCGCTGCTCTTACGTGAGACTGTACAGTACTTATAAAAAGTCTTCTGAAAACTAATGAGGCCACTTAAAAACGATTATCAGCTTTGCGGACACTTCTTGGAAAAAATGGATGAGGTATGAGGCTTTTCTTTCTCTTTTATACCACTTTTTTTCATGTTGCGGGAGGGCCTTTTTTCTTTTTTCATTGTGAGCACATGGAAATAAGGCTAAAAACACCGTTTAAATTGCATTTCTACCCTAATTAACAGCTGAGATTTTAATGATATTGCAATTGTATTGATGACCTTTTCCTCTATGCGGCCATTTTGGTATTTTTTTCCCTAAAATGATGAAAAAAAGAACCAATGCGGGCCTTTTTAAAGGATGCGGGCGGTGTCCGCAAAGCTGATAATCAATTTTAAGTGGCCTGATTACATGTCGTCCGTATCAAAATATATTTGATAAACATGTACAAAGTGGTACACGGTTATTGCTCTGTCTTCCTGCAGGTATGGGGCGGCCGACCCTGGTGGTGCCGTGGGTCGTCATGCAGGAGTTGGATTACCTCAAGGACGGCAAGTCAGGCACCAGTGCCGTAAGTACATAGACTTTTGTTCACCCGGGCACCCTGGGTCTAATAGTGAGACGTTTTTTGTAGAAAATGAAGTAGATTTGTAGTCAACTTTGATGTACCTGTATAAAGTTCTTGTAGCATATTATGAATAAAGAATGGCACCCTATGCCTGTCTGGCCCTTCATCCAAAAATTTGAAAAAAAACGTGAGAGAAAAAGAGTCAAATTATTTTTTGATCCTCATCAGTACAGATGGTCATTCTGAGCAAAGACGCGTCGTTTCACCGAGCATTAATTTGGCAACATGTGCTTATAGTGATGGTAAACGATGATTTTTACATATAATGCGCCAAAAAGCCAAGTACAGAATATATTATTTGCCCTACTTGAGGTGGTGCAATACATACACAATTTATTTATACACTATAAGAGTTTTACAGTAGTATATGGACATCTAGTACACCGGATGGTCATTATAAGATAACAATTGGCATGAGCGGGATGATTAAAATGTGTATCGTGCTCATAAAATGTTTTTATCTCAATAGGCGCTACGGACGCAGTTATTGGCGCGACATCCCGTAAACTACCTCAACTCAGTTCTACAGGCAGGTCACCCGCGAGTGGTCGGACAGACGCCCGCACAGGTATCTTGTACAAAATACCTTTGGAATTAGTTTTCACTTTAATCTACTAGTATAATGTATGAAAACCCTGCCTTTAAGACATAATTAATCCGTCCTAAAGACAGGGTTTTACGTTACATACTATATAATCTACGTCAATCGGGATTTAAAGTATAAACCAATAAAAAAAACGTAATTGAACAATTGTCATTTTGCGTACTGAAAACAAGGCTTTGATTGGAATATACCCGAGGGAAATTTTTCACAGATTAACCGAAACATGGTCTATTTTTAATATTGAGTTTCTCACCAAACCTATAAGCTTCTTGTTGAAAATGCCCTAACAGCATTCTAGGTAAGAAGCGCACAGCGTGCTTAAAAAAATGATTATGGACACCTTTTAGTAGTTAAGATTTTAATTGTGGTAAAAAATTGAGATATTTTTGGTTATCTATAGTCTGAAGATCGGCCAAAAACGGGGAGTGGGTGCTTATTAGGGGGTGTGCGCTTATTACGTTGAATACGGTAGGCTTGGATCTAATAACCCTGTGTTTTTATAGGACCAGGAGAAGGACACCCCTAACGGCCTGCATGTGGAGTGTAACGATGACCGCGTCCTGCACTGCTGCCTGCAGTGGAAGGCCAAACGTAAGATACTCACTATAGTATTCAGACTTACCGTAAAACCTCGCGTATAAGCCGCGGCTAGTACGCGAGTCAGACTCAGCTTTCTTTTGATACCAAACATGCCTGTATGAGAGTTTTTATAGGTATACTACAGTACCAAATTAACAATTTTCAGACCCCTTCTGCGGCTTATATAATCTGTCAAAGTTAGGGGTGCGGCTTATACGCGAGTTAGGCTTATACGCAACGTTTTACGGTAGCTTAAATAAATTTGATACCAAACATGCCTATAAAGTGTTCCGCTTATACAAGGGTTTTTATATTAAAGTAGACTGCAGTACTGAATTACATGTTAGAGATAAATAATGTTTTGGGATTTTACCAAAACTTGATTTTCAATGGATCTAGATACTAAACCGTCTTGAATGAGCGCTTAGGGGATCATACTGAAATATAAATGTATTTACGCCCTACGTTATACTGGTGGTACAGATCCGACAGCGGAGGTGATCCTCCTAACCCTGGACAAGAACCTGCGAACCAAGGCCATCATCTCTGACATCAAACCATGCAGCCTCAAGGTAGGGACTGGGGGGACATATAACCCTTTAAGAACGACATAATGCAATAATGTATCATGCCCTTGGTTGTTATGATGCATGAATGTATCCCTGGCAAGTACCTTACCAGTGCTGCATTCAAGCATCATGCCGACCCTAAAGGGTTGAGACACTCTGAAAGGGTCGGCATGATGCACCAAAGGTGGTACTGGCAAGTCACTCGCCGGGGCTGAATTGGTGCATCAAGTGTGAGATGCTGTCCTTAAAAAGTTAAAGGGGTGTTAAAAATTAGCTTGCACACAGATTATAATACCTGGATCATACGCCAAGTCAAATGGTAAATTTAAGAAACCTGTGATCAATAAAAGTTTGTCCCGAAAAATAATGCAGCCAGACTTTTTGCGGCAGATACCATAAGTGGTCAATCTCAGGCTTACTATTATTTCAAGATATAACCATGTCTTTGGGATAGATGTTTGTGCGGGTTGAGGGGCTCTTAGACTTAGTCTTCTTACCAGTTTCTTTCTATAAGGGAGTGGTCATTTTTTAACAACAGGGGGGGGGGTTAGTGGATTTGGGGGGGGGAACCAAAAAAATTTGGACCCCTTGAAGGGGGGGAACCAAAAAAATTTGGACCCCTCTTGAGGGGGGGACCAAAAAAATTACACCCCTTTTCAGCGGAAAAGCCTGCGCATTACTATAGCTCAAAGGGTTCGGCCGCGCTCAATTTCAACCTGCTGGAGGGGGGGGACCAAAAATATTTCGACCCCTCTCGCGGGGGGGACCAAAAATATTTCGACCCGCTCGCGCGGAAATCCACCAACCCCCCCTGTTGTTAAAAAATGACCACTCCCTAATATGGAGCCAAAGAAGAAAGGTTTCCCGAACCTACCTTAGTCCTAGGAAAAACAGGGCCAACCCAAGACATTGTTGTCCAATGTTAATGGTCCAAGAGTTGAAGCCACAGTCTGTGAGTTGGCGCCGCAGCTTGGGAGTCCATTTCGGGGTACTTTTAAAGCCTACCTTAAAACTTCTCTGATAAGCCTACCTCCCTTATAATCTGACCATATAAACAAGCTGGTCATTTAAACCCTAATGATTGTATAAAAAGACCTCCCTTATAGGCTGATTCCTCACTTTGAGGCAATGTTACAAGCCGAATTGTGCACAAAATCCCGGGAAAAAAAGATCAGCTTATCAGAGAGGTTTTCGTTATGTTTATTTTTTACCTCGTAGTACGCTCGTGTCATGTTTCAGGACGTGATGAGTTTGTTGGAGCAGGGCCCGGACCAGGCACACGCCGTCATTCAGAACCAGTTCAAGGACGACCCCAACCAGAAACTGGTAAGACGCTTTGTTTATTTGTACATTTGTATTTCATTTATTTATACAGAATAAAAGGAGGGTAATATCCTTACATTCTCAGGGCGCCATCTCCACTTCAATATTTCTCTGAAATTTATGTTTAAAAAACATAATGGATTTCTGTGGAGACGAGTGCCAAAGTGTCTTAACCAGCCGTGAAAAAGAAATAATAATAAAAAATAAAAATAAAAATAATGGAGGCAGGTGTGTTGGTCTGCCATACATACTGATGAGATTCCAGAATCCCATAGAAAAAAATCAACAACAAAAGAATTGAATTCAAATATTTATAAAAAGCACTGTGACCAAGATACGTATGGCACAGCTTGAGGTTATATTTTCGGTCATGTTGCGAGAATGATGGCGAGAAATGTAACATGGGGGGGGGGGGGGGTGAACGCCAATATAGTCCTGAAAAACACGGCAATAAAGCAATGAGGTTTATCTCAAAAAGAAAAATAAAGAGACTTTTGTTTTGTATGTTTCAGGCGGATGAGGTGATGTGTGAGTTGAAGAGCCTACTGCAGGGGGCGCTGTCGGTCGTCATGGAGACCGAGATGCGGCTTATATACGACGAGCTATGGTAGGTGCACGAGGCAACCAAACTTAAAAGCAACTTTTAGGCAAATAATATCCTTGTATCACCAAGCCATGAGAAATATGACGAGGTTTTTTTTTCTGCTGAGGCCTAAATTGGTACTAGGGGGAACTAAATTCATGTTTAAGTAATTAAAAGATAAATTATCTTTGCAAGTTTTGAATATGCATGTTTTCTCTATCCCATCGCATAATTTGCAACACTCTAAGCTGCAATTTGATATAAAATTTCCCCATATCTGACCATTATTATCAAGTTAAAGCTAAAAAGTTTACATATTTTCAGGTTTATCACTTAACCAAATATACCATACCGGTACTGTAGCTATATATAGGAATGTTAATATTTGTTTTTTTGTCAGGCAAGATATCGTCTACAGAAAACCTCCGTGGACGTTGTATGCTCTACTGGAATCTTTTAACAAGTAAGCGAAGTACAATGTATACACTTTAATGGCAGTACATGTATAGTGCTATTTCACTATGCCTCCTGATCAGTGATTTTCTTTTCTGAATATCTTGTTATCAAATTCAGAAAAGATGCATCATGTAGCAAAGTCCAGTCTTCCGGAGTACCATCAAAAGTATTTATATTCTGCTAAAATTGGTTTCGAAAAATATGACCTATGACAATCCACAAGCCGTAAAAAATGGCATGTAGCCAAAGATGTCCTCTTTACACCCAGCTAGGGTGTGAAGTGATATTGAGACTCTTTTCCCCCACGGGGGAAGTGCGGTGGCTCGTTCGAAACAAGGAACCCCCCCTAGTTACGGCCTGATCTGGTACAATAATGTTTCATGATTTCAGACATTGGATCGCGGTGTTTGGCTCCATCCTGCACCGACACAACAAGAAGCACCTGGACCAGCTGCTGCTGCACTTCAAACCCGGCGCCGGTAAGTCGCCACATTCTGTAAGATTTGATGAAATTATGTGTCAGCACAGCATAATGCATTAATGCATCATGTCCTTGGTCAGCATGATGCATGAATGTAGCCCTGGCGAGTAACTCGCCAGTGCTGCATTCAAGCCTCATGCCGACCCTACGGGCTCGAGACACTCACAAAGGGTCGGCATGATGCACCAATGTAGCACTTGCGAGTTACTTGCCGGGGCTGCATTCATGCATCATGTTGACCAAGGACATGTATTAGTGCATCAGGTGACAAATGTCTTTTTTTTTTTAGTGACATGTCATCCTTATAGGTTGAGCACAGGGGTGTCAAAGGAGCGGAAGCCTATAAGTGCACCCCAAATCCTATAAGCCGCATCAGGTCTGATCGCAGCTGAATTTACTTAGTGTAATTTATAACACATGATTTAATAAACGAAATAAATTTGAATCCCAAATTCATGTATTTTGAATTTTTAAATTCTAGCTTTTTTTAAAGTTAAAAAAAACACACTTTTTTTTAATACCATCTTGAAATTCTTCGTCTCCTGTGGAATAAGTAAATTAGATAATAAATGCTTGTTTTTTTGGTGGTGTTTTTTTTCAAGAATGTTAATCATTTTTAATTGAAATGACCAAACCCTGTTGCAGTGTACCGCCTGACGATGCAGCAGGTGCAGGGTATAGTGACAGACTGTGGTAACTTCATCCAGCCGTTACTCCGCCACTCGTCCTACAGCGGTCAGCTGGACGCCGCTAACACGCGCCTACAGCTCCTGTACAAGGTGGCACGCGACGTCGCTAACTTCAAACACACCGTACAGCCACTCAACCAACTCGCCAAGCTCTACCAGACTGACATCACATTCACCGCCGAGGTGAGGTATCTTACCGTAACGTCTCGTGTAGTATGCGAAACAAACCCCCAGTGTAGGTAATAGGTTTTGCATAAAGAGTTTTCAGAAGTGTAATACAGTGCTAAATTACCATAATAATAATCATACCCCAGAATGGGACACATGTCGTAGATGTAACTGCCCAACTTGACAACGCACACTTAACCCTTTATTATTAAAGGGTCGCATAGTGCTTTATTGCACTGCAGTGCATATATATGTAAATGGTCATTGAAATTTGAAAATCAAATAACTTGTAGGATGGAAAATTGTAGCATTGCTATTTAGTGTCCATATTTTTGTCTGCAGCCGGTGTTCACAGATGAGACCCGTAACGCTGTCCAGAACGCCTTCCAGGTGGCCTGGGAGAACATCCTCTACTGTGGGTGAGTGGTCAATGTCCATGTTGTTTTACATATCACGATAAAACTAATAGGGCCCCATCGTAGACTTTCCTCTTTTCTTTATAGAGTTACAAATAGGCCTTTATTTCACCCATTGGTTCTGATAGCAGAAGTAGCCCTTGCCTGTACTACTGAGAGAACTAACATGCATCGTCCGAGCCCTCCCTGACCGAGTACAGAAGTGGCCTGTTTTAGCGTAGGTTTTATTCTCCTTAAATAGTGCAGGTCTCATTTTAGCGTAAAGTAGAAGAAAGTACCTAAATTCAACTTTCAATTCTATTTTGATATAGAAGCGCAGATCTTGTTTAAGTTTGGGGTAAAATATAGGTTGAAATATTAACAGGGTTGCCACTGTCAGGGAAAATGTCAGGGAAAATATTTTTCGTTCCAGGTCAGGGAAATGTCAGGGAATTTCAGATTTTTTGGCAAAATGTCAGGGAAAATGATATTTTCTGAAAATGTCAGGGAAATTAATTTTTTGTCAGGGAAAATCTTTAAAATACCAAAAAAAAGTCACCCGTTTTCTCTGAAAAAGCCTGTATTTCATTATGATTTTAAGGGAGAAAAGTATCTAAATCCTCAAAAACGAGGGGGTAAAAATACACAAATCCCGTCGTTAAATGATGACCACTCACTAAGTGGAAGATAACTTTAAAAAGAGTGCATATTCATAGTTGGCAGGCATTTAAAAACATAGGGTTTATGTCGCGATTATCAGGGAAATTTGATATAACGTCAGGGAAATGTCAGGGAAAAGTCAGGGAATTTGAATATACCTTGTCGGTGGCAACCCTGATTAAGTGCAGGTGCCACAGACCACTATGGTATGGGTAGGATTTCTTGCCGATTGTTGACTTCCATGTTTCTTACTCCCAGGACGCACCTTAACGAGCACCTGTTTGGCTCCGACTCCTCCCGGCGCGGGGAGTACCTCTTCTTCTTCGCGCACCTCGTGCAGGCCATCACCTCCGTCAACACCGCATACATCAAGTAAGTCACCACAGATCTACTCCTAGAAACCGGTTTTTGTCACCTATTTTTCATATTATAAGTCAATTTAGCCCCTAATGTAGGCGGTCGGCTTAAAGGCAAGGTTATATTCCTTCATAGAGAAAACTACTTTTTCACTTATTTCTCATGTGCTCTAAATTCTGCCGTCTAAGCCTAACCCTCGTATAAGCCGCACCCTTAAAGTGTGACAAATCCTATAAGCTGTATGTGGTGTCTGAGAATTGCTACTTTTACAAGTGAACTATGCTTTCCTATAAGCCTCACTAGGGTGCTAACTCTCATACAAACTGCCATAATTTAATTATAACCAGCGATATATGCTATACCCCATGTTATTAGTTAGACTACCTTGGTAGTCGTAAGGCCACACTTTTTTTTTATTTGGGTTACGGGCCCGCCGCACTAGGAAAGCCAAAAATCAGAATAAAAATAAAATTTGGATTTTACACTTTTTTTTTTATTTCCTCCGATGTGTATTCCAGAGTAAACAAAATAAAGGAAAAAAATAAAAGATATATGGCATAATATACCAATGGAAAGCTAAAATCAAGAGGAAAACAGCTATCTACCTTTCATTAAGGTAAAAAGGGATATCAACATTTTCTCGGTTTTTGAAAATCATTGAAAAAAAATCTATTCATGAAAAATATTGTATTTCTAGTCACTTTGTGGATGGTATTTTTATTTTATTTTTCCCTCCGACATTGGGATATCCAAGCTTTCGGTGCATACAATGAATAAAATACCAAGAGGCTAACTTTTATTTTATTTTTTGTTTCTTTTATTTCGTCCTCCGTGCGTTGATAATTTTTTGAAGTGTCCGTAACCCAAATAAAAAAAAAAGTGTGGCCTAACCATTAAACTGTATAGACATAGCGAGGCATACAAACCATGTTTAAATCCTCTGCTTTTATCAATCTGCATAGACTTGTATAGACCTCACTTATTTATCATTTATTGTGGTCTTTAGAGTATAGTTATTGGAAAAATATGAAAAACTAAATAAGTAGACCGCACAGGTCTAGTCTCAGGCGTCAGTGGTCCACCGTCCGTTATGGCATCTGACACCGAATGCAAACATGGGGATTAAGGAAGTCGTCTGCTATTTCCTATGCAGCACTCTGCGTCAGGCCCACTCCACAAGGCGCTCATAATTAATAGAAATTACTAAACATCTTCACATTTTATTGCCATTTCTTGAATACTGTAGGTAGTCTAATTCGAGCATTGCTCGACCACCGTATCTTAACATACAGTATATTTCTTGTCCCACCCTATAGCATGCTGAAGGTGCTTCCTGAAGACGTGCGTGATTACAGCGAGGCGTTTGTCGACATGTCTGCCGCCTTGGACGCCCTCGCTAAGGCCGCCTGTATACAGGTAGGGCACCGAGCTGTAGGGTTCAGCCAATGTCTCTAGATTCTCAAATTCATGTAAAGTTGTAGTTTGGGGGCTTCCATAAAGTATGTACGTACGAAGGGGGGCGTGGCCATGGGGTCTATTTTCTGAAAATCTTTGCGTACATAAACCCTTTATTTTAATGCGTACTGATAGTTTTAGGGGGGTGGGGGGGGGTCAATTTCTGGAGAAAATTTGCGTACATACTTTATGGAACCTTCCTTTTAGTATTGGCCCATTCATTCAAGAATCTAGTATAGTTTATTGAATGGTTAGTATTTTAGTAGCTTTCTCAGACCTGTTTTAATTCATACAATGTACTACTGGTAGTGTAGAGGACGAGTTCTCCTTACCATGGTGGTAGGCCGACAGGGATGGGGCATTATAGGGGCAATCTCACCACTCACACCTAACCACATAGCAGACTAGAACTGTACCGTAAAACCTTGGTTATAAGCCGACCTTGGTTATAAGCCGAATGTGAGTTTAAGAGAAAAAATTCGGCTTATGATAAAAGTGCCTAAAATTAGTTTTCACTGTATTCCTATATACCAAAACCTCGCCTATAAGCCGACTGGGAGTTAAGGGGTTAAAATTCGGCTTATAGCAAATAAAAACGCCTAATATAATTCGGCTTATAACCGAGGTTTTATGGTTTTATGGTACACGCTCGGTGATTATGCCACTTTTAGGTAGTCACTGTTCCCCTCTATACCATACCAAAATAGTAACGTAAGGCCACTTAAAATTAATTATCAGCTTTGCGGACACTTTTTGGAAAAGAAATCGGTGAGGGAGGGAGGCTTTTTAAAATCTTTTATATATACTTTTTCTTGGAGGTGCGGGAGGGCCTTTTTTATTTTTTTTGCATAAATTGATGGTCTGCACATATAAATAAGGTCTAAAATGCCCTTTAAACTTCGCTTCTCCCCCTATTATCTGCTGAGATATTGATATTTTTGGGACATGTCTTCTGATTTTTTTTAGATGCGCCTTTTTTTGGCCTTTTTTTTCCTTATAAGGTGAAAAAAGCACCAATGCGGCCCTTTTTAGAGGATGCGCACGGTGTCCGCAAAGCTGATAATCAAATTTAAGTGGCCTAAGAGATGTACTGTTGTCAGGAGGAGAAGAAGCAGGCTATATCTCTGAAGTCTTGGTTTTGAGGCCCGTTTTAGCCAAGACACCTTTCTGTGTTTATCCACTAGTACTAAAATTGACAGAAAATAATGCTGTAAATCATGAATAGATTCGTGCACGTTAGAGGAAATTACTCAAATGTCATGAATTAATTTGTATTCATAGAGGTAAATTTCTGTTTAATCCCCCCAGCCATGGTCGCGCCTGGACCCAACCAGCCTACAGACGTATTATGGCCTCCCGGGTAACCGCGACATTCTGCAGAACGGGTTCCAGCAACTACAGAACTTCCTGACAGGCTTCAACGAGTGCTGGACTAAACTCACTCCCACCGAGCAGGTCCAGCTACAGACCTACCAACAACAACACTGACACCCTCACCCCAACCGAGCAGGTCCAGCTACAGACCTACCAACAGACGCACTGACACCCTCACCCCCACCGAGCAGGTCCAGCTACAGACCTACCAACAGACGCACTGACACCCTCACCCCCCACCGAGCAGGTCCAGCTACAGACCTACCAACAGACGCACTGACACCCTCACCCCTACCGAGCAAGTCCAGCTACAGACCTACCAACAGACGCACTGACACCCTCACCCCCACCGAGCAGGTCCAACTACAGACCTACCAACAGACGCACTGACACCCTCACCCCCACCGAGCAGGTCCAACTACAGACCTACCAACAGACGCACTGACACCCTCACCCCCACCGAGCAAGTCCAGCTACAGACCTACCAACAACAACACTGACACCCTCACCCCCACCGAGCAGGTCCAACTACAGACCTACCAACAGACGCACTGACACCCTCACCCCCACCGAGCAGGTCCAGCTACAGACCTACCAACAACAATACTGACACCCTTACCCCCGCCGAGCTGGTCCAACTACAGACCTACCAACAGACGCACTGACACCCTCACCCCCGCCGAGCAGGTCCAACTACAGACCTACCAACAGACGCACTGACACCCTCACCCCCACCGAGCAGGTCCAGCTACAGACCTACCAACAGACGCACTGACACCCTCACCCCACCGAGCAGGTCCAACTCCAGACCTACCAACAGACGCACTGACACCCTCACCCCCACCGAGCAGGTCCAGCTACAGACCTACCAACAACAATACTGACACCCTCACCCCCACCGAGCAGGTCCAGCTACAGACCTACCAACAGACGCACTGATACCCTCACCCCCACCGAGCTGGTCCAACTACAGACCTACCAACAGACGCACTGACACCCTCACCCCCACCGAGCTGGTCCAACTACAGACCTACCAACAGACGCACTGACACCCTCACCCCCACCGAGCAGGTCCAACTACAGACCTACCAACAGACGCACTGACACCCTCACCCCCGCCGAGCAGGTCCAACTACAGACCTACCAACAACAACACTGACATATCACTGGTGTATAGCTGCCATCTTACCCCCCCCACTGACACATCACTGACACATCACTGACTGTCAGCGGCCATCTTACCCCCACACTGTCACATCACTGGTCTGTAGCAGCCATCTTACCCCCACACTGACACATCACTGACACATCACTGGTCTGTAGCAGCCATCTTACCCCCACACTGACACATCACGGACACATCACTGGTCTGTAGCAGCCATCTTACCCCCACACTGACACATCACGGACACATCACTGGTCTGTAGCAGCCATCTTACCCCCACACTGACACATCACGGACACATCACTGGTCTGTAGCAGCCATCTTACCCCTGCTGAGCAGGTCCCAACTACAGACCAACCAGGCATAAGTACCATGACCCGTCACTGGCTTTGAGAGAGCCATGACACTTGTGATATTATTGTACTTCCAATTTGAGAAAAAAAACAGTTAATAAGTGCAGGGATACCTCTCAAAGTTGTCAGCACTGGTTGAAATGGTCTCAAACTAGAAAGGAAAGGGAGACACGCTCGTATCTCATTGGTCAACAGGGTTATCGGTACTATTCCTGGAGTACCCTTAGGTCAATGATACATTTGTACAAGCCAATGTGAGGCGCAGGCACCAACCGCCATATGTACTACAAGTACAACTACAGGGAGTGGCAGCAGCAACAGCAGAGGGAAAGAGCCATATTCACTGACGTCGTCTTCCAAGCGGTCCCAGGACTAAGTCGCCAGATCACATCATTGTCTATGCAAGGTGTCTTTGGACACTTTTTGCCCAGATTCATTCACAACCCAGGGACTTGATAGAAGACAGGCTTTATGCCTCGTTTTTTATACCAAAGACTTACACTGTGTTGTATTAACCCCATGTGGAGGGTGTCCGTGCGGGCATGGAGCATCCCACCACACACTGACCACTCACCACTAACACTGATACATGTATAGTCAAGACAGGAGAATTTGGTGAAACAACCTACTGGGAGGTCGTAATCTTCAATTATAGGTGCTCTCTCATTGACATCAGATACCATCACCTCACACCATTCAAACGACACTCTTAAGACATCACAGGTTTACAGTAGTCATTTATTACAGAGGACCCTGGAGGTGATAAAGCTGACCATTTAGGGGTGCTCCCCCTGTGAGGGTTACACTCTCCTAATGACCCCCAGTAGTTTTATCAATTAAGTTTCCCTTTGGCGGCTTCGCCAAGTTCTTCGGTTTTGACAATAGCGCCTTGTGAGATTATTTAACACATCAGCAGTTGTTTACATATATAACATTATAGGCCTGTTCCTATCGTCACATGGCAGGATCTTTTCATCTATGCAAAAATATTCACATTGTCTCACATTGTCTCAGGTCTCAGATTCCTGTTTTGCGGGATTCGCTAGAATTTCTGTGTTGAATTATGTATTTCCTGCAAAAAGTCAGAACATTACCTGCATTTTGTCCACCAAGGAAGCAGTGTGAGATTATTTGACATACAAGAGGATTTCACTTATGCAAACAAATTTCTCTCACTAGTAACTCACCTGTACACATGTATAACAGAACCTGCAGACAATGTAAACACATGTTCAGCATTGTGCCCATCTAGATGTAGTTGTCATGGTTACCTCATCTGTACATTTACATCTCATCTAGTCCTTAAAGGGCTCAAGTTTCATGGCAGGATCAACATGAGCTATTATTTAAACTTTAGTTTGCTTGTGATGATATTTAGTCCCATTGGTGCTGATTTATGCAATGATATTTTCCTTATTATCTTGTTTCATTCGAGGACACAAGAACATATTTGAGTGAGCTTAGCCCTTTAAGGGTCGCATAGTGCTTTAAAGGATTATCCATTTATTATTGTGATGAATCAATGCAGACCTGGTGAGTCTTATTTTCCATGGCTGCTGTCAAGCATCATACCGATCTTATGGGGTTGATACCAGTCTCGGAATCCCATACCAATACTGCTCCGTGTCCCTCTGCTGTGTATGCAACTAGTAGGATAGGCGCTGGCCGAGGCTGGGTTGATACACACTCCTGACGAGTCTATGTGATGCATTAATGTAACCCTGCAGAGTAGAGTAGCTCGACTTGCATTCATTCATCATGACCAGGGTTCCCACCCGTCAGTTAACAGTCAGTTTTGTTTTATCTGCTTTAAAATACAAATGTCAGTTTTGGAAAATTATCATTGTCATAGTGCAACATTTTGACTTCCAGATTTCCAAGATAATTCTGGGTGCGGTTGTTTTAAAAACGCGGGTTTGCATTCATGTATTATCACGATAACGCACATGAAAGCACTATGCCATGATTAAAGGTTTAGATATGCGTTTATATTTTGTTAAGTTGGAGATGTTTGCTTGGATACATCACTTTGAGTACTGTTTGTTATGAATCAGTTGTGTTAATGTTTGCCAGAACCACAGGCGCAACAGTGGACTTTTGTAGGAATATTACCGGGATTTGTTTTCTAAAATAAAAGTTAATACTATTATCGGTAGTATTGATTGAAAATGTTCAGCCTTAATTATTGACTCGATGTGTCAAGTAGTTTTGAAATCAAGATAAAGTATTTGACAGGTTTACTGGTATGCAAAAATATAATTTGAAAAACAGGACATAATAATAATTCGAGAAAAGCGTACAAAGTTTTAAGTCTTGACTGTCTACCAAAACATGATTGGGAGAACTATATTTAGGTCAGGGGATTTCTATTTTGTGGAATAAAGGCAACAGGTCGTCCCTAAGGGCTAAAACTTAACTCCAACAACGCGGGGTGATTAAATGTTAACATCTTTATTTAGTCTTACCAAGAAACCAAAGTGCTGGTGTCCACGACCGGCCACCGTAAGCAGCTACACATACACGGTATGGACAGACAGCGAGATGACCTCGGGTCATGATAGCAATAAAAACTTGCAAAAAGACATAATATATAACCTGGTGAACCTTAAAAGATTACTCCTGCATTATCTTGAAACATTTTAAGCAATTCTCATCTCATTAATAGAGATTTTTCTTCTTCTCAAAGAATCTTGTCTTTTTTTAAATCTTTTTTTCTTTTTTTTAAACGACGAACACAATTTCGATTCTTAACACATGTACGCATTTATATAATCTCATGTACAGAAAAGGTTGTGAAATACATTGGCACTGTTGTCATACTTAGAACTCAAAAAAGGAATGATGCCAGGAAAAGGAGTATATTGGAAAAGACGGGTAAAAGGCATTGAAGAGGGTTAAATATAAGGTAGCCTCGAACCTACAATCACGATAACACATAATTGTGCGCGGGCGTAAATCCTGTCAATGCTATCAGTATATTAGGTATTTAGATTTCATCCAAGCGATTTGATTTTCAGATAACAAAGTCTGGCTATTGCTGCTAGAAAGCAAGGGGCTATTATTGTGAAGTCACGCGACACATTTGGCATAGAAGTCCCTCCGCCAGCATTGCCCTGTGTTCCACGAGGGCGGTAGGTGGGTAGGGGTGGTATATCTTATACACACAGCCTGGAGTATACGGCTTCAAAGTTAGAAGTGACCGGGCCGGTCACATGCCTCATGGTCCAAAGGTGGCCAAACATGTCCAACGCCCAGAAGTCTATATGTGAGTAGATATGGCTGACAGTCCGACAAGCAGCGCCCATGTATCAGTTATAATGTAGTATCACTTTTCTGTACTGGAGTGTACTCTCACCCAGAGCGACAATCTGCCGCTCCAAGCGACGATCAATCGGTCCGAGCGACAAGCAAAGTGGCCATGCAGAGAGAGGGAACTCTTCTTGACATGGCTTACTTCTTTGTTTTGACTTCGAGGGGTTTTCCCTTGTCCTTCCCTCTCAATTTAATGCCTGTTAGAAAACAAAGAAAAGTTATTTTTTAATCAATTACATGAAATTTGAAATCTTGATAGATGATGGCAACAAATATACCTCAATCGGAGGCTGGGTCAAAAAAAAAAGTGTTGCTCGCTCCACTTTTCTATCCATTGACAAAAGAAAATCTTGAACAAAAATAAGTGTTTTTTTTTCGCTGGCTTGCAGCAATTTTTGAAAAGTGAAATTCATTGACCCAACTTTTTCTTTAGTGCGGCTTTGACTGGGACAATAAATGTATATCTTTCAGGAGTATTATTCCAATGACCTATGAAAGACTTAATGTTTGGACACTTCTTGATTTAATTTCATTCTAATACATGTTCCGTATTTATATATTTGTTATTAGTCAGAAATTTTCAAATGGAGTTATAAAATTGTTTCAAAACACATCACCAAGTGCTTACCAAGGGCTCTCTCCAGTTTGGACAGGACCTGCTGGTTAGGTATCGCTCGGCCTGCTTCGTAGTCATTCACAATTTGAGGTTTTTCGTTGATTCTCTGAAAAGATGAAAGATTGATTGTGTGATATACATCACATGTGACCCAGGGCTATAGCCATTAAGAAACAAGTCCCAATACCCAAGTCCCAATACCCAAGTCCCAATACCCAAGTCCCAATACCCAAGTCCCAATACCCAATACCCAACCCCCAGTGCTCTCTGTCATCTCTGTGCACCCAAGTAGGCCTTTCTTTAGAGTGTAAACTGTACCAAAATCGTCTCATAAAAACGTCTCACCTCCTATTTAGCATTGAGCTCTATGGGTGTCTGTGTGAACGTGACTCTTTTAAAGTCAGGATTCAAGGTCACTGGCCTATCTTCAGCATTAGTTCACAAAGACTTGATTTCAGGGGTATTTTTGACTTTTTTTCAAGAGCGTTTTTCTGCTACAAATATTATTTTCTTTACAAAATAAATATAAGGGGGAGATACACTTTGTTCCAATCTATCGCCATGTCTTTATTTAAATCAGATATATGAGATAAGGAAGGCAGCAGAGCCTTTTAAACTCAGCTGACCAATCTGCATTTTTGGCTGGAAAACCGTCTCACAGAGACCCAGGTACCCTGGGTCAATTAACACAACCATGTTACACAGGAGGACATATTGTTGTGATGTAGACATTGGATGTTACAGGTACCGTTCATTCACAGCTTTAATTTGACACCAAACATGCCTAAAAAGGGTTATACAGGTTTTTTAATAATATATACCACTAAAGTAAGATAAATTCTTGCAAAGAGGCCACGAAATGAAAAAAAAAAGAATTTGTGTCTTGGTATCTTGGCCAAAAATAAATAGCTGGTTTGAAAGGTCGATTCTTTTAATAAACCTTTTTTCTTTAGGCAAAAGTACTTTCAGTACTGTAGTAAAATTGCCAAAATGGTCATAAATTTTCTCAAAATATTAAGATTATAATAAGGTCCAATTTTTTTTTTTTTTTAACGCCACTTACGGTGGAGAGGTCCTTCTGGGTGAAGCCCTTGGCCTGGCGGCCCTGTTGGATGAGTTTGGAGACGTCGAGTGAGATGGTGGAGTGGTGCAGCTCGTCCGTCTCACGGTCCAGCTTGGCCGTGTTCTTGTTGGCAGAGTGCTGCTTGTTCTGTCCTGCCGCGTCTACAATGGAAGATTGATTGTTAGGTAGTTAACGTACGGAGGGCAAGTTGCATTTTGCATTCCAGACTGCCATTAGGTTAAGCAGAGCTGCCAACCCCAAACCCAATAAATCCGTAATTCTGAAGCCAGAAAATCGTAATATTCGTAATTCAACCCTCTACAATTCGTAATTGAATTCGTAATGTTCATTATGGTTAGATTCCCATGAAAAGAGTTTACTTTTAGGACATTCTAACATAAAATATCCCTTTAATATACAGAAAAAGAGGTTTGTGAAATAGATTTCTACATAGGAATGAATCATCTCATGAGCACAAGACTTTCTTAGATTTCGATTTTTTCATACTTTCACTAGATAATTCACAAATTAAGACACTCATTTTGGTCGTTTGTTTTCAGTAGCCAGCACTCATTGTCCCCATTTTTGGAAGTACCGTATTTTATATAAATGTATAGCCTTCCACCTGATATCTCAAAATTCGTAATTTGGGCAGGGCAATTCGTAATTTCGTAATCAGGCCTTAAAAATGACTTAAATTCGTAATATTACGAAAAATTCGTAATAGTTGGCAGCTCTGGGTTAAGTTTTCACAAGTGATGGTATGCCGAAGGCCTACCAAGGGTGATCGTATCCAGGGTGATCGAATCTATGAGATGAGCCAAAAGATAGAAATCCCGCTCCTATACATCTACCGAAGCAAGGGTTCTTTAACATTTTACAGGATGCGCAAAATTTGTTGTTTTCGCCCCCCCCCCCCCCCCCCCCCCATTGAGGGACCCAATTCAGGAGCGGATACGACCTTTTAAGCATAGTACATGTAATGTGCAGGCTTTTTGGAGATATTTTTTTTTACCCCCATGAGGGGTTGACATGTTTTTACTCGCCGCTCCCACCATGATGCATGACTAGTTGAGGGCTGCATGAATGCATCATGACAATAAAGGGTATAATGCATTCAGCCCCTATATGTGGTCCTGAATGGGCAACTAAATGTGCAATTCCAGCACTTAGAGTGAGAGAGAGGATGAGGGTTTGTTGCTTCTCCCAACACTACACTCTATGAAACTTTTTTCACTCTTACCCAAATACTTTACGGTGTCTAAAATAATTTAAACACCCCACTAGATTTTAGAAAAGTAATCTACCGCAAGTCCAGTACTTACATTTCTTGGAAGTGTCGATTTCTGCACCTGTCCGCTGGGCAGCATTCACAGCCTGAAAACAAAGCCAAAGTCAAAGCGTCACAAAAAAGTATGAATCACAAATCAAGAACCTCCCCAACTGTCGTAAGGTGCCCCCCCCCCCCGCCATCTGTTTAAGATCAGAAAAGAGAGGCTTATTTTTTTAAATTTAAAGTTGAAAACAGGTTAACAAATCCTCCCTATACTACCATAAAGTACAACCACGTGAGTTCTGGTTCTTGATACTACTAGGCCACACCAAAGAAAAGTTGGGTCAATGGAATTTACTTTTCAAAAAATGGTGCGAGTGAGCTAATTTTTTTAATCTTTTTGTCAATGGATTTTTCTAGGTGGAAAGGAGAAGCGAGCAACAATTTTTTTTAGCCTACAAGAGTTCTAAGTGGACCCCTTACATATGTATTGGTTAATCTGGGGGAATTTCTAGAAGAAAATTGTATAATTTTTCCAGAGCTGCCAAGTTTGAATCCTTCAAAATCGTATATCCGGTTAGAAGCAGGAGTCATACGCTTGGTTCATGTATTGATTACTAGGGGTCACCACCTACCCTCTCCTCACCTGTGCCCAGGTATAAGTGGGTCACAGCTGATCTCCCCTCTCAGGCAGGCAGACAGGGCAGCTAGGCAGCTGGCTTCATTATTTCTTTATTATTCATTATTTCTTTATTATCGTAATTGAAATCGTAATGTAAACGTTCATTAAATTTCCATTAAAAACTCATACTTTTAGGCCAAAGTATTGGATTAACAGCAAAAAGAATAAAGGTATTGAGGAATATATCTTTAATGTTACAATAAGATTGTTTATACCAGACAATTCAAAATGTGAATATTAATCTCTGATGAATTTAGGGAATATTTAACCGATTAATATTATCAGTTTTAGGGGGTGTAAAAAATGTCTACCCCTTCTCACTATGGCTAACACATTTTCCTATACCGACGCATACCGGTAGGTTTCCCCAGAAACCTCAAAAATCGTAATTCAGGCAGGGCAAATCGTAATGGCCCTAATTCCTAAAGACTGCTGGAAATCGTAAAACATCTATTACGTAATAATTTACGATTGAATAGAAATAATTGTCAGCTGTTTTTCGTGTGCCCCCCCCCCCCCTTCATCCGGTGAAAATTCGCCCCTCCTCCTTTGATCTAGATCGTCTATACCAGGGGTACCTTTGCCCAAGTTACTTGTTATTTCTATATTCTATTTTTCTCCAAAAAGAAAAGAGTGATCACCCCTCAAGGCTCAAGGCTCGAGACTCATTGGTCGGAGAGGAATCATTCATTCATAATTGTCCACCCCCCCCCCCCCCCCCGCAGCCTAGATGTGATTGATAAAAACTTCTATTCCGTGAGTATTAAATCTATACGAGTAGGCCTATAGATCTACTTTTTTAAAGTTTTAAATCAATATTCAAAGAAACAACTTCAGAGAATTTGAACAAGGAAAACTAAAGATAGAAATTTCTGGCACTGTCACTGGAGCACGCACACCAACAAATGACAAATCTGAAATCGTGTGCCGCGTTTGGAGATTTACAAAGGTCTTTTACTCACCTGTGACGACCGGGCCACGCCCGATTTTGGTGCGCGCTTCCGCAGGTAGGTTACTTCTTCGTCAAATGATGATGCCATGGTGCTTTAGATGTCTTTCAGAGACAAAATTACAGATAAACTGGCAGTTTTATTTTATAAGTGTGATCACTTTGCTGTTGCAATGGCAGATTGGTTCTCGTGAGTTCTCGCGTGGGTTCCGGTAACGTAGTGCGCACGCGCGTCTTGAGTAGAACACTTCCGGTGGAAAAGAAAAGTTTGGCGAAGTGGCACTCTTGTTTCCTCTATATATCGGGTTTGGCAAGGATTTCATAACTGTTTGTAAGTATTTAGGTCGCGTAATAATAGGGTGGACATGTGATACATTCATCATGACACACTGTTTGTGAAATATCAACTCATGTTATGTAAACTGGAAGAGAATTGGGAGATCTGCCGCGGTGCCAAAGTGGTGACAGAAATGAAAACCGGGTTCTTTCCAGTTCCAGTTGAGTCACACAAGACACATGTACACACATCTGACGTAACCTGTCTACAGCCAGTGAGACGTTGTAAAGTGTATGGGTTTCAGTGTATGTAGGAGTACGAGTGCGACATCATCATAAGCCAGTAGCATTACAGGTCTCAGAACTTAGAAAATAGACAGAACTTGGGAGTTGTATCAGGTATCTTCGCCTTCGGCTTCACTGATTTGGTTATAAAATTTCACATTTTCAGCCAATTCTAAAAATAAAATAGGCAGAGAGGTTGCCCCTACTCAGTAACTCACTAAGACTAACTCAGACTACTGCATACCAAGGCAAGGGCCTGTCCCTCTCACAACATGAAGGCGTTAAACTTAAGGAACCCTTGCTTCGGAAGTTCGGTAAATGTGTGGGAGCGAAATTTCCCTATATCAATAATATCTCATAGATTCGATCATCCTGGACATGATCTTCCGTGGTAAGCCTTTGACCTACTATTACTTGCAAAGAGCTTAAACTTGTCTTGAGAAAGTACTGTGCATTGTCAAAGGGACATTAAACTACCTGAGGCTGAGGTATGAGACTCTTCTGGATTTCCGTTTTTGAAGGCCAAAAGAGTCACATCTGACGATGATCTGTGATCTTCACAGATCCAATGCGAGTCTAACATTAACTTAATAGTGGGGGGGGAGGGGGGTCTTAGTCTTTGGAGGGGCCCCATCCCATGCAAATCATCTATAAATGTTCTGGGAACGGGTTTGGGTGGCTTCATGGATTTTTTTTCAAACCCAGTCCCATGCCCGCTACCCAAAAACCGAGGCTGGGTAAATAGACACACAAAAAAAGAAAACAAAAAATGGGGGAGAGAAGCTTGGTGAGTCGGGATGTAGATCTTTATTGCTCCAGGCACATAGTTGTATGAGCTTGGAGTCCCTTTTTGCTTCATGACTTCACCTTTGGCTGCCCATGCTGTGGTAGACTTACAGCATATCAAAGGGCTGTCCCTCTCACACCACGTCAATGTAGTGTCAGAGGTTAAAGAACCCTTGCTTTGGTTAATGTATAGGAGCGGGGTTTCTGTCTCCAGCTCATCTCATAGATTCAATCATCCTGGATACAATAATCCAAGTAGGCCTTCGGCCTTCCAGTACTTATGCCGTGTTGACCCCTCAGTGAGCACCGTGTATGATAGAGCTGTACCACACTCACACTATACAAACAGCCTGCCCCACCCATGTAGCTGTACCTGTTACAGTACCGTAAATTCTCGCGTAGAAGCCGCGGCTTGTACGCGAGTCAGACTCAGCTTTCTTTTGATACCAAACATGCCTATATAGGGTGCAGCTTATACGAGAGTTTTTGTTAGTATACTACAGTACCAAAATCGCAATATTCAGACCCCCTCTGCGGCTTATATAATTTGTCAAAGTTAGGGGTGCGGCTTATACGCGAGTTAGGCTTATACGCGAGAATTTACGGTACCTATCATCTATGCCACACGGACACTAGTCTATACTGATACATTGTACCTCTTCCATACAGTACCTATGGTGTGCTGACTGACACTATACTGATACATTGTACCTCTTCCACACAGTACCTATGGTGTGCTGACTGACACTATACTGATACATTGTACCTCTTCCATACAGTACCTATGCCGTGCTGACTGACACTATACTGATACATTGTACCTCTTCCATACAGTACCTATGGTGTGCTGACAGACACTATACTGATACATTGTACCTCTTCCATACAGTACCTATGGTGTGCTGACTGACACTATACTGATACATTGTACCTCTTCCACACAGTACCTATGGTGTGCTGACTGACACTATACTGATACATTGTACCTCTTCCTTACAGTACCTATGCCGTGCTGACCGCTCACACAGCACCATGATAGAGCTGGCCGTCAAGACGTTGGACGGCAAGAACCGTACCTTCTGTGTGCCTGACGATGTAAGTACTACTTGTAGTGTTAACCCTTTAACGACTGCAACGTGCCTTAACCCTTTAAGGACAGTATGTCGCTAAAAGATCACATTCATCGTGATCATGCACTAATCCAGTGAGTAATTCTCTGGTATTCCCCCTGTGTCAATTGGCACTGCATTAGGGAATCATGCCGACCCTTCGAGAGTTTCTCAACCCTGTAGGGTCGTCATCACATGTTTTAACAATAATAAAGTATACAAAGACGAAGTGCCATCTAGAGTATGTTGTGCACACTACCTAGAGTCTATGATAGGTGCAAAGATGAGATTGGACTTTTAGTGGCACACCTTCCCATGGTACCCTATAACCTACTCACTCTCCAAAATTGGGTCTAGTTAAAACCTGTGGTCGGTATGGTGCTTGAATGCCGCACTGGCAACCAGGACTGCGAGTTAAGTAATTCCTCTTTCATGTCTCTCATATTGTGTCTTTTTGTATTTCAGATAACCGTCAAGGAGTTCAAGGAGAAAATAGCAAACTCCATCGTAAGTGAACATTTATTCAGCTACGTGTATTAGCATACCAGTTACCGGGTAGTAGATACTCCCCGTGGCCGGAGACCATCTCTGTTAAAACATATATATGCCATGGCAATAACATACAAGGTTTTCAGGGGCGGATCCAGGAATTTGGGAAAGGGGGGGGCGCCGCAATACCTACGGCATTGGGGGTGTTCAACCATCTACATTAGAATTTACCAAAAAATAGGGGGGGCGCGCGCCCCTTGCGCCCCCCCTGAATCCGCCCCTGGTTTTACCATTCAACATTCATGGATGCCACTTTTCCTGACTTTTTTGGAATCCCGAATTTTGGGCTGTAATGCCTATAATACAATTTATCTTGTTTCCTAATAAAATTGAGCAAAATTGGATAATTTCCGAATTTTTGGTCACCAGCGAGTGGCATCTCTGACATTTATTTGTTGCTGGTAGTGCAGCTAGTTAATGTTGTTAAGATAATAAGTAAGACCCCGTTTTGTGTGTAGGACATCACAGCAGACACTCAGCGCCTCATCTACCAGGGCCGCGTTCTCCAGGACGAAAAGAAACTCTCCGACTACGGTATGTACTAGAAATTTCAGCTTATAACCTGTTCAATTGAGTGTTTTGCGCATGAATGCATTCATGGATCATGCCAACCCTCTGGGGTTGAGACACTTCCGAAGGGTCAGCATGATGCGCCAATGAAGCTCTGGCAAGTAACTCGCCGCTGCTGTGTGGGTGCATCGTGCCGACAAGTGAACCTGAACCATAAAGCATCATGCTGTCCTTAGAGGGTTAAATGTGACATGTCTGTACCAATTCCATGTGTAGATAACTGTAAACTTTAGATAGATAACAGATATGTTTGCGTTTCGCGAATTTTGGAATATGTGAGTTGTACAACTATATTGGATAAATATTTGTGCTGTACATGTTTTGGAGATTCTTGAAAATGCATACAGTGCGAAATAAGATAAAATATTTTTGCAGTTATCATTTGTCCAATAATCCCATGTCCTCCCCTACAGATGTCAATGGTAAGACGATCCACGTGGTGCAGAGGCCGCCCCCCTCACAGCGGGGTCCGTCCGCCGCCTCCTCCTCGGCCGAGACCCCCCCGCGCACCACCGGCATGTCACGTGATGGCAACACCTTCGTGTTAGGCAGCTTCACCCTGCCTGTAGACCCCTCCAACGTACAGGTACGTGCACTCCTTTTTTTAAGGCTTTTTTGGCTTTTTTTCTACAAAAAAAACCACTTTTTTTTACTGAAAATTATACGGAAATGGGAGGAATTTTGTCTCAAAACTCTTAGAAAAATTTGGTGTAAAAAAAATAAATCGACCTACCAACCCCATTTCTTTGATCCATGTTACCTGTACACAGCTTTCCTTTTTTTTTTGGCCTCAGCACAGTCTTAAACTGAGCAGCATGCTCATATTCAGGCCACTTAAAATCGATTATCAGCTTTGCGGACACTTTTTGGAAAAAAAAAAGCATGAGGGCGGGAGGCTTTTTTTTTTTTTTTTTGATATACTTTTTTTTGTGTGGTGCGGGAGGGCCTTTTTTCTTTTTTCCTTGCCGGCACATGGAAATCAGGCTAAAAACGCAGTTTAAATTGCGTTTCTACCCTTATCAATAGCAGAGATATTGATAATATTGCAATTGTATTAATGACCATTCCCTCCATGCGGCCATTTTGGTGGTTTTTTTTCTAAAATGATGAGAAAAAGAACAAATGCGGGCCTTTTCAAAGGATGCGGGCGGTGTCCTCAAAGCTGATAATCGACTTTAAGTGACCTTACAGGACCATAAAACCCCGCCTTTAAGACGGCCTTATTTCGGGAGTTATTTTTCCCAACTAGGGGGGTCATTCTAAAGGCAGGGTTTTCTCATATAGGATTAAAGAGAAAACTATTCTGATTTTTTTTCTCATACAAGGGGGTCGTCTTAAAGGTGGTGTTTACAGTAGATTACTGTGTATAGTACAAGGTAATACACAGCTAGACAACTATAATCTTTCAACCCTATATGGCCTTCCTGTACCATGTATTTAGCCATAGACATGTGGCTCCATCTGAAGTATAAAGATGATGGTGGATTAAGCAGTTTGTATACTGCTAACTAGAAGGCGCTACTGTCTATGTCCGAATACCTGCTACAGTAGGGCCATCTAGGGATGAAAGCTGATGGGCGTCTAGTTCTGTCATACCTTGTGCCATATACAGTCATCTACTCCTAGCATAAGCATGCCACAGAGTTTAGCCCTGTGCTCTTGAGTATATAGCAGATACTCAACAGAGACTATCTCTTTTTATGTAGACCCCTCCAACGTGCAGGTAGCAATACACGATGTATAACAATCAAATATAAAAAGTTTTTACATATATAGAGGTATTAAGAAGTGGTAATTTTTCAACAAAATTGCACCCCTCATGCAGGGAGCTTGTAAAACTAGATGTCAGTGAATGCAAGAGAAATTCCAACTTGAACTACCGCCCCATGTTAAAAATGACCACTCCCACTCCCCAGTATATTTGAAAAACTTGAATGTCAACACAAGTCATATGGGAAGCATCGGATAGGAAATCAGTGGAAATTTACCACAGATTCTATCCTGTGCAATTTTGATGATTTTCGAAGATGACCCAGTCAAATAAATACATCCATAAACTCAAACAAATTTACTGAATGCGTGGTTATTGAGGGAGAGAGTATTTGATGAGGAAAGTTGTACATGCGTACTGTACACACAACACTTGAATGTGTTCACTGAGGGATTTGGGATTGCTGAAAACTCAAGCAGATCAGTTGGCAACAAACCAAAATCACTGGCTGCTTTCACATGATAATCTTGGAAGGGCTATCTATATCTTTTAATTAATATCTCCTAAATAAACCCAGGCAGCAGAGTGTATTTTGTTATTCTCTTTTGTTTGTTTTTGTGAGTGTGTTATTTTGATTGTAGAACATCACGCAGCAAGTCATCACGGGGATGGGGGACTTGGGGCGCAGCGCTAACGTGTCCACCAACACCTCTGTAAGTTACGCAACCCGCTAAGGACCGTATGGCGCTTTTTTTTTTTTAAAGGTTTTTATTGGGTCTAATAATACATCCAAAATACGTAGTAAATATGAAAAGTATTAATAACCAGCATATTGGCGCGTTGCCTTCCCTCCGCTGGCACCCCTGATGAGAACATTATGTACAATTATGTTATAAATATATACAGTATGACGTGCATTTGTAGATCTAGTCATAAACTTGTATCTGCGTTTGTAAACAATAACTTACATAGTATACAGGAGCTTAAAGATGACTTTTGTCAAGATGATACACCAATGCAGCCCAGCCCTTCGGGAGTGTCTGAACCCTGTAGGGTCGTCATGATGCATGAATGCAGCACTGACGCGTTACTCACCAAGGCTGCATTCATGCATCATGACGACCAAGGGCATAATGCATTAAGGTATCATGTCGTCCTTATTAAATGCCTTAATGCATGATGCCCTTGTTAGGTATGATGCTTGAATGCAGCACTAGCAAGTTACTCATCAGGGCCGACCGATGGGGTTGAGGTAGTCGCAAAGGGTCAGCATGAAGCACCAATCACCACCGGCGAGTATCTCGCCGGTGCTGTATTGTTGCCTGATTTGTAAAAACCATTAAGTACTCTCAAATATGCCTGGATTCTATAAATCTGTTTAATAGCTGGGGAGCGGACTAGATTTAAGCCCAGGATAATGCGTCTACTGAGTGATATTAAGGATTATTTGTCGTCATTATGCCGAACCTACGGGGTTGATATCCTCCAGTCGGCACCCTGTATTGCTGCAGTCCTGGTGGGTCTAATGGGGACGGCATCATGCAGGAGCATTGGCAATTAGATGTACCAGATTTCTGTTCTTTTCAAATTGGTCATGCTTGTGATTCGTCCAGATCCAATGAGAAATTTGATTCCCTATATATATGAGGTGGGATGGGAGTGGAGGGGGGGGGGGAGGGGGTCTCATAACTCTCATCAGATCAGAACACCAACATACATCAACCTGAACCTTTGTGAGTGGTCGACTCCCAACCTCGTACTCTAAATCAACCTGGACCTTTTCATAGCCAGATTTAGGACTCGGATTTGCTAGTATAAACGTATAAACCTTGCATTTACCATATTCAACGTAATAAGTGCACATTTTGGTAGAGAGAAATTTTATTTGGGCTCAAAATTTGATATATTTTGGGCGTCTTAGTGTCTAAAAAAGTGGGGTGTGCGCTTTCTAGGGAATGTGCGCTTATTATGTTGAATACGGTTTATCCTACAAGCCACACACATGGGGTCTGAACTTTGCTTATTTAGTACTGTAGTATGCTTTTTAAAGAAACCTTGGATAAGCCAGACCATGTAAAGGCATGTTAAGTATTGTGTACAAGTCACAGCTTCTATGCGAGAATTGACATTGATATTTGACGGTTGTGTTACAGAATGATGGTTCGTCTGTGGACGTGCACATCCACCTGGGGCAGGTGGTGCCTCCCCAGCCGCAGTCCGAGTCCCAGCTCCGTATAGACCAGGCACGCCGCATGGTGCAGGCCGCCCAGAGGACACTAGAGCGGCTAGAGGTAAGGTGTAAACCGGTTATAGTATAGTATAGACCAGGCACGGCGCATGGTGCAGGCCGCCCAGCGGACACTAGAGCGGCTAGAGGTAAGGTATAGCTCCGTATAGACCGGTTATAGTATAGTATAGACCAGGCACGCCGCATGGTGCAGGCCGCCCAGCGGACACTAGAGCGGCTAGAGGTAAGGTGTAAACCGGTTATAGTATAGTATAGACCAGGCACGCCGCATGGTGCAGGCCGCCCAGCGGACACTAGAGCGGCTAGAGGTAAGGTATAAACCGGTTATAGTATAGTATAGACCAGGCACGCCGCATGGTGCGGGCCGCCCAGAGAACACTAGAGCGGCTAGAGGTAAGGTAAACTATTTAAAGGACACCATAATGCCTTAATGCATCATACCCTTGATGAAGTTGATCATACCCTTGATGCATGACGACCCTACTGGCTTGAGACACTTTTGAAGGGTCGTCATGATGCACCAATGCATTGATGCATTATGACGATAAATGTCATCTTTTAGCGACATGTAGACCTTAGAGGGTACTGAAAGAATCTATCTAGAATAATCCTGAAGGAGTATCATGTTGTTATACCTGTAATAGCATTGATGCAACATATTAAACTAGAAAAATGAGCAAGGGACATTGTCTACAATAAACCTTAGATAAAATAAATTTGATGCAATTAGTGCTCACAACACTCATGAAATTTAATTCTGCGTATGTAGTCCAATATGTGAAAAAGTAGGTTATTTCTAGTCTTGAGAACAGAACCACCGCTTAATACTGCGTAGAACAAGAACCCCAGTGCAGATAATGGAGGGTTTCTCAAAGTCTGTGTATGGGCCATTATACGTATGCGGAGTATATGATGTGGTGTGTAATATGACTTGTACGTTTGTAGAACCCGCCGTCAGGGACAGAGGAGGAGGGAGGTTCCCGCGGAGGCTCCCCCATGCAGACGGCACCTGACACACCCCCAACGTCTACTACAAGCTCTGCCTCTGCCACCGCCTCAGCGTCTGCCTCCGCCTCAGCTTCCGCCTCTGCCTCCAGCACCACCCCCCCTGGAGGACAGAACAGCAGCAGCAACAGCCGCAACTCCAGCCGGCCTCACAGCCCCGCACAGTACGTCTACAACTCAGCATGACTCAGCATGTTTCATGTTAATTTGTCGTAAGGGCCTTCCATAAAGTATGTACGCACCAAGGGGGGGTGGGGGGTCTATTTTCTGGAAAATGTTGCGTACATAACCCTTTGTTTTAATGCGTACAAGAACTTTAGGGGGTGGGGGGGTCAATTTCTGGAGAAAATTTGCGTACATACTTTATGGAAGGCCCCTAATGATTCATCTTTGAATAGCGTCTCCATCTTCATGATATATGACAACATGTTGTGTCCTGTTTTACTTTAGTGTATATTGAAGTAAAACAGCGCAACATTTTGTCGTATATCATGAAGATGAATAAAAGTGTTCAAACAATGAAAAAAACTTAAGAATTTAAAAATATTGCACCCATCCAGTGCTGGGGGGAGAAAGTCGCCAGTTGGTATAAGAGCAAGTAACTCGGTAGGGCTGCATTTTAATATCAAAAGGGGAAAGTCAAAGAGGTGTGTGACTGTTATAATGTGATAGTTTGTTGCGAGTGAAACTCAAAAAAGGGAAACGAATATCACAAAATCTGCAGGTAGTACTGGGGTAAAGCTCTGCCAAACTGAACAGCGCCCAGTGATGTACTGTCTGCAAATGTGGTAAGGGGAGATGGTCAAGGCATTTATTTTTGTGGGAACTGCTCTTAAAATGGTTAAATGTCAACACTTTTACAGACACCCGGCCTATGGGGCGCTGAGTGGGGGTGTCCCTGATATGCCATATGGGGAGCTGAGTGGGGGGGGGGGGGGGGTGTCCCTGATATGGGGCGCTGAGTGGGGGTGTCCCTGATATGCCATATGGGGAGCTGAGTGGGGGTGTCCCTGATATGCCATATGGGGAGCTGAGTGGGGGGGGGGTGTCCCTGATATGGGGCGCTGAGTGGGGGTGTCCCTGATATGGGGCGCTGAGTGGGGGGTGTCCCTGATATGGGGCGCTGAGTGGGGGTGTCCCTGATATGGGGCGCTGAGTGGGGGTGTCCCTGATATGGGGCGCTGAGTGGGGGTGTCCCTGATATGGGGCGCTGAGTGGGGGTGTCCCTGATATGCCATATGGGGAGCTGAGTGGGGGGGGGTGTCCCTGATATGGGGCGCTGAGTGGGGGTGTCCCTGATATGGGGCGCTGAGTGGGGGGGGGTGTCCCTGATATGGGGCGCTGAGTGGGGGGTGTCCCTGATATGTGGCGCTGAGTGGGGGGTGTCCCTGATATGGGGCGCTGAGTGAGGGGGGTGTCCCTGATATGGGGCGCTGAGTGAGGGGGGTGTCCCTGATATGGGGCGCTGAGTGGGGGGGGTGTCCCTGATATGGGGCGCTGAGTGGGGGGTGTCCCTGATATGGGGCGCTGAGTGGGGGGTGTCCCTGATATGGGGCGCTGAGTGGGGGGTGTCCCTGATATGGGGCGCTGAGTGGGGGGTGTCCCTGATATGGGGCGCTGAGTGGGGGGTGTCCCTGATATGGGGCGCTGAGTGGGGGGGGTGTCCCTGATATGTGGCGCTGAGTGGGGGGTGTCCCTGATATGGGGCGCTGAGTGGGGGGGGGTGTCCCTGATATGGGGCGCTAAGTGGGGGGGGGGTGTCCCTGATATGGGGTGCCGAGTGAGGGGTGTCCCTGATATGGGGCGCTGAGTGGGGGGTGTCCCTGATATGGGGCGCTGAGGGGGTGTCCCTAATTGGGGTGCTGAGGGGGTGTCCCTTATTGGGGTGCTGAGTGGGGGGGAGTCCCTGATATACTACATGTATTAATGGTACACTACATTACAGACACCCGGCCCCCGGGGCGCTGAGTGAGCTGCTGACGGAGGTGGTGACCCTCAACCAGCGCCTGCAGCCCCACCTGGAGGCCTACCAGCGACTCATGGCAGACGACCCCACCTTCGATGACGAGGTAAGGAAAATACCGAGTGAAGCAACAATTGTAAAGCATAAAAAGTGTTGGGTATTATAAGGCCGATTCGATAAGTTTGGTTTGAAAATGTTTTTTTTTGTCTACTGTAGTATTAGAAATTTCGATGTAATGGCCATTTAGTACAATAATATCAAGTCTCAATACTTAACAAAGCAGTCAGTTTTAATAACGATATTTCATAAAGAGGATTAAAGATGATAACCTGCAATAAAAAATAAGGAGTTAAGACAGAGGAGGGGAACAGCACGAGGACATGGGTTGAGAAACATGTGAACGGTCTTGTGGACCAAAATATTTTTGTGTCACTTTATATATATTTCAGCCCACTGCAATAATACCACATCTGATAATCAAGTGGTCTATAGAGGAACATTGAGTTAACTATCCTCTATGTGTCTGATACACTTTAAACAGATATACATGCAGTGATATACAGGAATCTCATTTGGAAATTGGTCTTCTGAAAGCCCACAGTTGGCTATCTTTGAGAAGGTCCAACACGCTATTCAGGGGCCCTCTATCAAATCTAATATTAGCAATGGACAGACTGATATATAATGTCATACAGAAGTGAGGGAGACCTGAGGGAGACAGGAAGTTTATGGGCGAGATTTATTATACTATAACTACGAGTGTGATGTGTAATTTCCAGCAAATTCATATAACAAATTAGTTTCTATCATCTCCATAGGGTGGCATTCCAGTGCTGTTAGCAAAGTTCTTTGCTCACCTGTGCCATGCTACAGAAGGCAAAGGGAACCATTAGTTCCTCTGATGTCCCATAGGCCCAAAGGGTGCTGTTTACCTCCTCTGGAGTTAAGAATTTCTCCCACAAGACTGAGGGATAACTTGCAGAACCATTGTATAGATATCATTGACTCAGGGTATTAACCCTGAGTAATATACACCTACTAATTTTGCGTTTTAAGACAATTTTGTGACATAGGAGAATCTTTATATTTTGGTTATCGTCCGACATAGACAAAAGTCGACAAAAACATGAGACAGGCAAGGTCGGGGGACAGGATCTAGCGCCAAATTTTTTCTAAAAATCTAAATTTTTCTTGACTAAATTGAACTGCGATCTTTACGAATTTATTTCTCTCTTTCGCTATTATGTAAATGTATGAAAACAAAGCTACCGCCGCCATGGGCCTCCATAGGCTGCAAGGCATTAAGTTTTTGGGTGCAAGATAGAAATGACATTTTGAGCGAATTTGCCCGTATTTCTCTCTTTCTACCCCCAAAGCGGGCAAAATCTGGGCACATTCTACCGCCAGGACCTATGCAACAAGTCACATCCACTCTATATCTATGTGTTAAGACAGGGGATGCACGGCAAAGGCATGGACGCGTAACACACGCCGCCCTGTAGCCGACCGACACAGCGAAACGGAAACGGCGATGGTGTCGCTGCTGATGCTCCGATCGACTCGCTTTACGGCCGAGATGTAAAACAGCGGTTACGCGCTGCTGGGCGCTGACGACGACAGCCACCTGCTCGCCCCCAGCCACCTGCTTTCCCACAGCCACCTGCTCACCTACAGCCACCACCTGGAATTTGATTATATATGACTTCCAATATATGAAATTAGGGTAGCTTTTTCTGGCGATTACGATTCTGCCGTCAGAAATGAGAAATAATGTATTGTGCTCAAATTAGATCACTCATTCGAATTCATTTCTGATGCCAGAATTGACAGATTACCCTGAGTCATCTGTGAGGACACTCACACACTCCATTTTTAAAAGTGGAAAGGAAATTGTTTTTAGCTCTATTTTAATGGCATGTTTTAAACCTTGACTATGTCACTGTGCAGGAGGCTACCCGTAGCGCCCAGCGTACATTTAACCTGGTCTCTGAGGCTCTACACTACGTGAGTCACGCCTACCACAGCATCTCAGACCTCATGGTCGACATGCACCGCGCCCCGCCAAGACGCCTCCGCGCCCCGCCCTCCCTCACCATGCCGCACCACATGCCCATGCAGGTAACTATAGCACTCTATATACACATGTCATAGACTTTAAGTGGGTACCCTCATTTAAATGAGTACCACCAAGTTACTTAGTATAATACCATAATTTCGCGCAAGTCTAACGATGTAAATTCTCTCACATATTATCTGCACCTACAGTATTGTATAACCCACACCTGGCGTCTGAAAATTGATACTTTAGTACTGTACCATACTTTCAAAACCCATTTAATTCTTTGAATATTATACCTGCACCTAAACTAATAACCCGTAGCGCTATTGTGGTTTAAAATATGAAAAATCACGGTAAAGAATACAAGATGTATTGTGAGCCTTAGATTTAGATTTCTTAAAACTATGGTGCATATGCTATGCTAAAAAATTAAAATGCATGTTCATCATATGTGTAGGCCCAAGTGAATGTGCAGACGTCGGGACCGGCAGGGACCCCCTGGCCCCCTTCGGGCACCCCCGCAGCCCCTGCCTCCAGCACCGCCACCCCCACCAGCACCACCCCCACCGCCGCTACAGGCACCGCCTCCGCCACCGCCTCCGCCACCGCCTCCGCCTCCGCCACCGCCTCCGCTCAGGTCAGTACCACCCTGTTTGGGCTCTAGCCTCTTACACTATATGGTTTTATCAAACTTTGCATATGAAAAGTATCTTTGATGTTGGCCGTAAGCACGTTTTTCATATAAGCCAATTTTCTCCCTAAAACGCAAATCCGACCTATTTGTGCGCTTTTGATGCAAATTCTTTTGAAATTAAAAGAAATGCAATTCATAATAATGTTCCAAGTAATTTGTCTCGAAATCATATTCTGCTTATTGATTTCAACGATTTTTGAGATTGGTGACTTAGTCTATGTAGATGCCTTTTTTTTCTACGTTTGTAGAAATTACTACTCTTTTCACTGATGTTGGCATATAAGTAAAATATTGATAATAGAAAATTGACTACTGTAAAACCTCACATACAAGCTGCGCCTAGTATGCGAGTCTGATCAGCGTTGTGGCTTATAGCGAGGTTGCAGGTTCCACAGTAGGGGGCACCATTGCTTGATCTGGTAGCCGGCGAGATAAGCACTGATACAGCAATCACAATGGGTACAGGCTATTACATAATGCCCCCTAAGAATTCTGCAGTGAAGGCCAGGGAATTTTCTCATTGGTTGATAATGCAACCGGCTAGACGCCTATAGGATCAGGACAAAGTCAAGGTGCTGCTAATATGTGAGTTAGGCTTACCGTATTCGACGTAATAAGCGCACACCCCCTTATAAGCGCACACACCCCGTTTTTGGCTGTTTTTATACTAGAAATAACCAGAAATATCTCAATTTTTTACCTCAATTAAACTCTTAAACTACTAAAAGGTGTGCATAATAAATTTTTAAGCGCACTGTGCGCTTATTACGTCAAATACGGTGTATAAGAGGTTTTACAGTAAAAGCTTTGCGTTTCTGTCCACCATGGTATCGCTGACTATGTGGTGTGTGTTTCAGACGTCAGTACCCGGGGGTGCGCCCCGTGTGACGACCACCCCGCTCCCCGGGGGCGGCACGGCTAATGTAGCCAGCAGTAACCCCTACGTGTTCATGGAGCTCGGCCCCCACGCCCTCACCATCAACTCTATATCAGCACACGTGGTGTCTACAGAGGATGGGGGGCCAACACCACCCCCTGCTGCTCCTACATGTAAGTTACTACAGTCTACACCCACTATATACCTGTACATACCCCCCCCCCCCCACACACCACGCCCTCACCATCAACTCTATATCAGCACATGTGGTGTCTACAGAGGATGGGGGACCAACACCTCCCCCTGCCGCACCTACATGTAAGTTACTACAGTCTACACCCACTATATATACCTGTATATACCCCCCCCCCCCCCCCCCACCCACCACGCCCTCACCATCAACTCTATATCAGCACATGTTGTGTCCACAGAGGATGGGGGGCCAACACCTCCCCCTGCCGCACCTACATGTAAGTTACTACAGTCTACACCCACTATATATACCTGTATATACACCCCCCCCCCCCCCCACACACACACACCCTCACCATCAACTCTATATCAGCACACGTGGTGTCTACAGAGGATGGGGGACCAACACCTCCCCCTGCCGCACCTACATGTAAGTTACTACAGTCTACACCCACTATATATACCTGTATATACCCCCCCCCCCCACCCACCCACCACGCCCTCACCATCAACTCTATATCAGCACATGTGGTGTCTACAGAGGACGGGGGACCAACACCACCCCCTGCCGCACCTACATGTAAGTTACTACAGTCTACACCCACTATATACACATTGTACCTGTACACCCGTTCGAGACTCAGCAGTGCCCTGCTGATTGAGCTGTGACCTCCCCCTGCTGTGGTAGACATACAGCATATCAAAGGCCTGTCCATCTCACACTGTGCCTATGTAGTGTGGGATGTAAAAGAACCATTGCCTCGGTAAAAGTGTAGGGGCGTGCTTTCTACCTTCAGTCATTCATAGATTCGATCATCATCACCGCCCTTGAAATGACCTCAGCTGTTACTTAGGGCATAAAGCAACCCAACAACCAACCAACCTGTACACCCCCCCCCCCCCCACACACACACACACTCACACACACTAGATTTCTACAGAGGACGGGGCTACACCCCCACTTCACCATGATAAAGTCTAAAATGATACCATGATTGATGAATAACTTGTACAAATGTCTTCAAACAAATAATATTTCATATAAAAATCGTAAAATGTAATTCCTTTTGGGTTTTGTGATATAAGTATCCAAAGATTTCTAAAATTTCTAAAAATAATACTCGACATTGGTCCATGTATAATGATTGTACCCTTTTGTCCCACAGTTACCACTTCAGCCACCAACACACAGCCGTCCCCGCGGCCGGGAGCCCCAGGTACCCCAGGCACCCCGGGAGCCCCCGCCGGGGGAGCCCCGACCCCTCCCCGCCCCACCCCCAGCGCACCGGGGGCCGCGCGCCCACAGGGCCCCCCTCACGCCATCCACATGCAGATCCCCATGATGCCGGGAGGCATGGGGGGTATACCCGGGATGGGGGCCGGAGGGTTCGGTCCGCCCGGAGGAGGCATCGTGCCCCCGGAGGTGATGCAGAATATACTCCAGATGGTGACTCAGCAGGCCTTCCCCCGACCCCCCGGCCACCCACCCGCTACAGGTACGTGCACAAAATAAAAAGTTAAATTATCGTAAATTCTCGTGTATAAGCCTAACTCACTTATAAGCCGCACCCCGAGTTTGGGCCTATCCTATAAGCCGCATTGCCCATCTGATTTTGGTGGATATAGTACTGTACCATAGCGGCAAAAACTTGCGTACAAATAAGCTACACCGATCTAACTAGCGTACTAGCTGTGGCTCCTACGGAGAATTTACGGTTAACAAAATAATGGGGGAGAGTAGCTTGGTGAGTCAGGACGTATTACTCTAGACCGATGGCTTCATTGCTTCCCGACTACACCTATGGCTGCCCTCTCCCATGCTGTGGTAGACTTACAGCATAACAAAATCCTGTCCCTCACGCCATATCTATGTCGAAGGTTACAGAACCCTTGCTTTGGTACATGTGTAGGAGCGGGATTTCAGCTCATCTTACAGATTCAATTATCCTAGGCATATCGCTAAAAGATGACATTTGACCTTATGATGCACCAATGCAGCCCGGAGAGTCTGATGTCCGTATATATGAATTCACATACATGTGTCTCTATATTTACAAGGCCTAAACAAATTATTGTATATTGGTAACCTGACCCGACCCTATTTTTGTGGCCCGACCCGAAAGTTTTGGACATTTTGGAAAATGTGTTTTTAGGGCCTAAGTCTGGCGAAAAATCTGTAAAATATACTAGAATTATATGTACCAATTTGTAAAAAAATATTTGGTAAAAAAAGAAAAGTCGACCTACCTACCCTACTTTTTTTGGCCATGTTATCAGAATACAACAAAAAAAAACATATTCTTGGCCTAACCTTGCTGCCCGTTATTACAGGTGCACCGCGGCCGTCTGGTACCACCGCTGCCTCTGCCCCTAACGCCGCACGCTTCCCCGGGTTCATGTCTAACCTGACTCCAGGGGCCGCACCCAACCCTGCTCCAGGGTCCACCCCCAACCCGGCACCAGGCGGCGCCACCGGGCCCCAGCCACAGAGGGCACCCGGGGCAGGCCCCCCACCCGGAGCCATACGTAAGGACATGGTCACTTCTTGTACATTGTCATCACTTTGCTGGGAGCTTGAAAAAAAAATTGATTGGAAAAATCGCCCTTAAATATAATACTTAAGTCCTACTTTAACCCCCCCCCCCCCAGTCCCGGACATCAAAAACTTTCTCAAGTACATTTAGTCTTTCACATTTTACTACTAAAATCAAATCTTTGATAATGGTCCGATTTGCACACTGACATCAAATATAGCAATTATACTTTAATTCTTAGTGCAGGGGTTTATATGTAGTGCGGTGGGCCCTTGACCCAAGGAATTGAAAAATACAGTTTTGATTTTGAAAGATGGAAGCCCATACAAGATATTTAGTTGAATCACATAAAAAGAGAACACAGAAAATATAAAATGTATCACAGCTGTATCAGATATTGAGTAGATCATGGCATCCATATGTTTCTGTATTTTATGTACGGTCAATAAAAAAAAAATTTAGGAAAAAACAAAGAATTAAATGTAAGTTGAGAGTTAACCGCTCCCCTTGGTGTCTCTAGCTGGTATGCCGCCGCATGCAGCGTTTGTGATCCCGGGTCTGATGCCGGGTATGGGAGGCGGCCCGCTGCCCGTAGACCCGCACCTCCCGTGTGACTCCCACCACTTCATGACAGAACGAGCCCAGCTACAGGCCAACAACCAGAACGTGGTAAGTGTAATACAACAACCAGAATGTGGTAAGCTGTTATCAGATATGCCACCATTCCTACTTTTGGAGGAATTCCTACTTTCCCACAGGAATTTCTGTAATAAATTATGATAATTTTCTGCAAATAATTTACCAAAATCTCAAGATTTCCTATTGTCGACTCGTGAGTGGTATCTCTGTGTTATAAAAGATAATTGTTTTAGGGCAATAGTATGCTACTTTGTCATAATGCACAGGGATGAACATTTTCCAAGATTTTCCTGGAATTCAATTTTGGTGTCTCAAGACCTACATTTCCCTATATAGAGAACCTCCATGTAGGGGCCTCTGTAGTATAGTGAATGTGAGTGCCCCCCCCCCCTCCCCCGGAAGTAGGGTACCTCCACAGGGTGCTTTGGAGTGGTATATATACAGCACCCTGGAGGAGGGTGAGCAGACCGGAGCAGACCAGGGGTGAGACGAGCCGCACTGGAGGAGGCACGGTAGCAAGGGGAGGCTACCTACAGCACCAACCAACATTTTTTTTATTAATTAATTAGCCAGAAGCCTATATAACACCTCCATTTGAACTTTTATAGTCTTACACACTTTCATCCCTGAATGCAACCTTATGGTGTTGATACACTCCTTTGAATCATGTTTTTAAGATTGACATTTGCTAACCTGTCACCCATTATGTTTGTTTCAGGGCGGCGAGGGCACGCTTGGCGGCATGATGGCTAACCTGGTGTCGTCCCTGATGGGACAACACAACCCCCACACACACCCCCCGGGCCACCCCCACCACCCACGGCCACAAGGTGAGTTATGCAGAGATGCCACTTTTCCTACTTTTGCAGGAATTCCTACTTTTTTTTTGCTGAAATTTATGTATTGAATTAAACTAATCTCCGACATAAAACTGTCCAAAATCTTAGGATTTCCTACTTTTTGTTGTCAAGGGAATGGCATCTCTGATTATAAGGACAGCGTTGTCCCATTTTGTCATGATGCATAGATGCAGCCCTAGGGAGTAACTCGCCAGTGTTATTTTCAAAGATCATGTCCACCCTATGGGGTTATGACGATAAATGACTGGGTGTTGTTCATGGGAGGAGAGGACAATTATCAGGCCTTTCTCAGTTTTTATCATATACAAGGTTTTTTCATGTACATGAATATAATATAAAAATAAAATAAAATAAAATAAATCTCGCCATGACCTTAGGGAGTGGTCATTTTTTAACAACAGGGGGGGGTCGGTGGATTTTCGCGCGAGCGGGTCGAAATTCTTTTGGTCCCCCCTGCGGAAGGGGTCACAAATTTTTCGGTCCCCCCCCTAGGCAGGTTGAAAATGAGCGCGGCCAACCCCTTTGAGCTATAGTAACGCGCGGGCTTTTTCGCTAAAAAGGGGTGTAATTTTTTTGGTCCCCCCCTCAAGAGGGGTCCAAATTTTTTTGGTCCCCCCCCTTCAAGGGGTCCAAATTTTTTTGGTCCCCCCCCTAAATCCACCAACCCCCCCCTGTTGTTAAAATATGACCACTCCCTTAGTTGTCAGTCGAAATGGCGTTAAACATCCATTACTCACTCACTCACATGAATATAATAAGTCTAAACATGAGCATTGGTAAACTAACCCGTGTACATAGACAAATGAGAAGGAATCGTTTTAATTTAACCAACTCCGCTTTATTGTGCCTCCAGCAGGTAGCAGGGCCGCCCCTACCCCCGGTGCCACCCCGGCCTCCTCCCAGACGGGTGCTCGGCCCACCGTGCCGCCCTTCAACCCCTTCGCTAACCTGTTTGGTGCGGCCGGCATGCGACCCCCCGGCCCGACCCCTGCCGCCACGACCGGCGCCCCGACACCGGCACCGGCGGCTGCCACGACCGGGGCGACACCGGCCGCCGGCGGGGCGGGACCGGAACCCGCCTTCATGTCTGCCCTGAGGCAGTTCCTGCAGGAGGGGGTGAGTATACATCATATGTGTAGGGCCCCCCCAGTTCCCGCATGCCTTGGAACGTCATGGAAAGTCATGGAACCGTGTGAAATTCTGCCATGAGTCATGGAAAATTAAACACACTTTTTGGGCTGACTTTAGATAACTGAAAATACCTGCGGTTTTGTTTCATGAGGATGTTGTGGCTGTGTCTCACGACCTTGGGCCAATGTTTTTGTCTCTGACCCGGTGCCAGCTCTGACCGGGTGCCAGCTCTGACCGGGTGCCAGCTCTGACCGGCCTGAATAAAATCGGGTTATTTAGGGCAGATGTAGATAGAATTTGTCTGAAAAGGTTAATGGTTGTTATAACGCTCTAAACTAGTCATTAGTTGTCCATTTTTATCGTCATCTCCCCTAAATAACCCGTTTTTATTCAGGCCGGTCAGAGCTGGCACCCGGTCAGAGCTGGCACCCGGTCAGAGCTGGCAACCAGTCAGAGACAAAAACATTGGCCCAAGGTCGTGAGACACAGCCTTGTATTCCCTACGGTAGTAAATTTTACGGATTTAGTGATTTTAGTGAATTCAAAGTGGATGAGTGTTGCCAAGGACATCTTTCTCCTTGAACGTCTTGACTGCACAAAGAAGAAACAAAAATAGAAAGCCAAAAATAGAAAGTGAATACCGGTATATGGATTAGAAAGTGTCCCAAGGTTGTTGTCTTATCAACCTATCAAAACCTGCCAAAAAAAAAAAAGGTTTGTTTCAGGTAACATGGCATGGAAATGTAGGGTCGGTAGGTCGGATTTTTTTTTTAAACTTTTTTTTTTTAACATGAAAGTACTACCCGGCCTCTCCGAAGACCCGAAAATTGACCCATAAAGGCTAAAAATAAGAAAATTTCTTCAAAATTGCATAAAGAAACGTAGGGTCGGCCCTCTTTTGATAGGGTCGGTCTGGTGACCTGAAACAACCCTTTTTTTTTTTTGCCTAATTTTCAAATTGCTTGGTATTAACAGCAGCAGCAGCGGCCGGCGGGTGAGGCCCCGGCCCCCACCACCCCCGGGTCAGCCCCGCCCCCAGAGGGGGAGTTCACAGACGAGGTGTTTACCCAGCTTGTACGCGGCATCAGTAACTTTGTGGCACAGGCCGCCCTGGGACGCCCCACAGACACACTCGCCAACTTCCTCTCCTCACTCGGACAGAACTACAACATCGCCGCCAGCGAAGGTAGGGACGCGCTTTGCTGTATTGAGAAAACGATTACTTCGGTTTGATAACAATTCTTACATAAAACAATTAGGCCACACCCAAAAAAAAGTTGGTCAATGGATTTTACTTTTTTTTAATGGTGCGAACGAGCAGGTTTTTTTTCTTGATTTTTTTTTTCCAAGAATTCTTTTTTGTCAAGGGATTTTGGTCAAGGGACAAGTGAAGCGGCAGCAATTTATTTTTTACCAGGTTTTAAAGTTTTAAGTGAACCCACGGCAAAATATATTTAGTTTATCTGTGGAAATCAAGAGAAAAAAGAAGTTCAAAAAGTAATAAATAAGGCAAGCGAAATCCATTGACAACTCTTTTTTTTATTTTTTATCTAGCCTTAGAAATACAACAGTTTCAAACAGCCCCCAAACGATATAGTCTATATATACTCATATAATGTTGCTAAATGAAAATAACATTAATCTTTGTTCGGTAATGCACTTCAGGTCTCCTAATGGACATGTTTAACGTGGTGGCACAGAGCCTGACGTTCACAGACATCATGTCGGTGTTCTACGGCCAGCCGGGCCCGCTGCAGTCCCTCCAGGGTCCGCTACACGACATGGTGCGTGACCGCGTCCTCCAGGGGGCAGCACCCACCGACCACAACGTGGAGGAGGCCGTGGAGCGCCTCATGACCGACATCACACCAGAGATAGACCAGGCCTGTGTGAGTACTGAAACTGCCGTAAAACCCCGGCTATAAGCCGAATTTTATTTGTTGTTTTATCTCTATATATAAGCCGAATTTATCTCCTCAAACTCACATTCGGCTTATAGGCAAGGTTTTGATAATGTAGGAACATAGTGAAAACAAATTTCAAGCACTTTTGTTACAAGCCAAATTTTTATTCCCAAACTCACATTCGGCTTATAACCATGGTTGGCTTATAACCAAGGTTTTACGGTACTTATTAAAATTACGCTCTAATACAAAATTATTTCGACATCACGGTATTGAATCTTTTTGGGAAATTGGGTTGTTAAGGAAAAATATGTTAAAATATATTTGGTGCCTCATGACCGACATCATGTCAGAGATAGACCAGGCCTGTGTAAGTACCATAGTTTACACAAATTAATTCCACATTATTCAACTTGCTGTAGTTTGAATTAGTCTTTTTGGGGAAAATTGGGTTGTTCGGCGGGAAGATACGTCAGAGGTATTTGGCTTATAGATGGAGATATGCAATAGGTTTAAACTATATTCTGATTAAGGAAAATGCAGGTTATAAGGAGGAAATTTTACACTCTGTTTACACTAATTATATTAGAACATAATTAAATAATAAATACACAGATTTGATAAAAATCCTATTGAATTTCTGCAATTGGTACTGAACATTGAATGGTTACATTCCAGGAGAACGCCCAAGGTCGTGATGACATTGACTTCCGTGCCACGTTACTGGAGTTCACACGGCACCACCTGCGGGTCGCCATCCGCTTCATCATGCAGTCATCATGTAAGTCTCCTCCCTGCATGCTGCCTTGCTGGGCGCTATTCACCAATCGGCGCAGAACGCCAATCCGCAGTGCGCGGTATACAAATAGATGCGAGATTGTAATCAATTAATTGATATATGTTAAGATTACTACACCTTTTCCCATTTCGAGGGATGCATGTATACAAGTTATCAATATTTATGACGTCCATCTTTTATTTAAACAAAAAATAAGGGTTTTCTTAGCACAACTACTTACAAAATAAACAAGTGCTCGCCACCACACTGATATTTCTATTCTGCGCAGATTGGCGTTCTGCGCGGCGCTGATCCTGCGCTATTTACAAATTGTGCTGCGCAGAATGTCAATATTGGCATTCTGCGCAGATTGGCGAATAGCGCCCAACAGCCTTGTCTGCTGTCACCAGCATGGTATTAAACATGTTGAGGCCTTCAGTCCTCTGTAAAACTACCTAGTGGAACCTTAATTATTTTGACAACTTTCAAGAACAAAAAAGATTTTTAATATATCATACATCTCAAATCAGAAGTATATTACAAACATGTAGATTCGGGTCTTTGTAAAAAAAAATAATTAAAAAACAGATGCGGGTATGTGGTACTGGCAGTCCTTGCATTCCTGCATCATGATGCCTAAGGTCATAATGAAGCACTATGCCATATGAGTTAGTTCCCTGTCGCCGTCAACAAAAGTTGACTTTGCGACACAGGAGAGTCGCACGGTACCAGCAGGTCACTTCCGTTCGCGCATGCGTCAAGGTAGGACGCGACCGGAGCTAAGCTGCGACAACCATGGTAAGTTTTCGATGTTTTTACCGGAATTTACCGTCTTTGTCGCATAAATTTGTTATATTTGACGCTTCTAGAGGCTATGGGGACGATTTGTCGCACAGGAGGATCTTTTCAGCGAGTTTTAGCGCTAAATTCGAAGCCAATGCGGCAAATACACGTATTATCGCCCACCGGCGTGGCCGGGGCTCACTTTTAGCGCTAGACTCGCTGCTTTCCCAAATCGTCTTCTCTACTTGCCTCTAATTGCGTTTATTTGTGGCTATGTTGGAGGCAACAGGGTGTATTGGTGGCTAAGGAAATTGTCATCCATAATTTAGAAATTTAGGAAATTGTCATCCAAAAATATGGAAATATTTTCAATGTCATCACTGTCACACTGCTGTCAATTTTGACAGTGGCAATTCAGGATGACACCAACTTCTAAAAAAGACCAATACACCTATTTGCCTCCAATGCTTACTGTGTAAGGGTGCCTGGTGTTAACCAGCACTTTCTATTTATTTAGAAGTTACACTTGGCTTTTTCATGCTTCTGTCTGTAAGGGGTGAACCTTAATGGCTCTGCTATTGCATCCTGATGGATATTCAGGCAACCAGACAAGGTGACAACTCATTACTTTCAAGCAGAATTAGCCTTAACCTGTATGTGGACTGGAAAGTTACCAAGACACATACCTTATGCCCAAATTTTTTACAAATTTGGAGATTGACTGTTGAGCTGTCTGTAAGGGGTGAACCTTAATGGCTCTGCTATGCATCCTGATGGATATTCTGGCAACCAGACAAGGTGACAACCCATTACTTTCAAGCAGATTTAGCTTTAATCTGTATGTGGACTGGAAATTCACCAAGACAGATACCTTATGCCCAAATTTTCCACAAATTTGGAGAAATAGTTCTTAGACTATTTCACGGAACACCTTTTTTAGGTATGTGTTGGGTTGCCCTGTTTACACAAAAAGCCTAACCCAGTGCCATAGGCCAAGGTTACTAAGGCTTCTGCTATGATTTCTGATGAAATTGAGGCAGTTTTACTCCATATACCTTCACCTGTTTAGGTGACAGAAGAAATGTTGAGTGTGTACAGGGAAGTTATTTACACTAGCACCTTCTTACCAGGAAGGGTGCTACTGCTATGAGCAGTTGTTCCTCCGAGTGTTGTCTAGCCAAGCTGGTAGATGACTAAACTTGTAGATCCGCTGAGGTCTGTAGAGGAAGTGTATGATAACAGTGACACTAAGAAAGCACCACCACTGTAGGGTATACAGGTGAGATGCTTCACTGATTAATTGTGTTTAATCAGTTTCACTCCCAGTCTTACTCAGGCCAAGTAGGTTGAGTAATTGTACTGGTTGACCACTTCTAGGTCATAGTGTGTCACCCCCTCTGTGAGATGCAGACTCTGCCGCTCTCAGCGTGAGACGCAGGCGTAGCCGCTCTCGTCGTGAGACGCAGGCGTTGCCGCTCTCGCCGTGAGACGCAGGCGTTGCCGCTCTCGCCGTGAGACGCAGGCGTTGCCGCTCTCGCCGTGAGACGCAGGCGTTGCCGCTCTCTTCCTGAGACGCAGGCGTTGCCGCTCTCGCCGTGAGACGCGGGCGTTGCCGCTCTCGCCGTGAGACGCGGGCGTTGCCGCTCTCGCCGTGAGACGCGGGCGTTGCCGCTCTCGCCGTGAGACGCGGGCGTTGCCGCTCTCGCCGTGAGACGCGGGCGTTGCCGCTCTCGCCGTGAGACGCGGGCGTTGCCGCTCTCGCCGTGAGACGCGGGCGTTGCCGCTCTCGCCGTGAGACGCGGGCGTTGCCGCTCTCGTCGTGAGACGCGGGCGTTGCCGCTCTCGTCCTGAGACGCGGGCGTTGCCGCTCTCGTCCTGAGACGCGGGCGTTGCCGCTCTCGTCCTGAGACGCGGGCGTTGCCGCTCTCGTCCTGAGACGCGGGCGTTGCCGCTCTCGTCCTGAGACGCGGGCGTTGCCGCTCTCGTCCTGAGACGCGGGCGTTGCCGCTCTCGCCGAGAGACGCGGGCGTTGCCGCTCTCGTCCTGAGACGCAGGCGTTGCCGCTCTCGCCGTGAGACGCAGGCGTTGCCGCTCTCGCCGTGAGACGCAGGCGTTGCCGCTCTCGCCCTGAGACGCAGGCGCTGCCGCTGTAGTCGTGAGACGGAGGCGTTGCCGCTCTCGCCCTGAGACGCAGGCGCTGCCGCTGTAGTCGTGAGACGGAGGCGTTGCCGCTCTCGCCGTGAGAAGCAGGCGTTGCCGCTCTCATCGCGAGACGCAGGCGCTGCCGCTGTCGTCGTAAGACGCAGGCGCTGCCGCTGTCGTCGTGAGATGCACGCGTTGCCGCTGTCGTCGTGAGACGCAGGCGTTGCCGCTCACGTCCTGAGACGCAGGCGCTGACGCTCTCGTCGGGAGACGCAGGCGCTGACGCTCTCGTCGGGAGACGCAGGCGCTGACGCTCTCGTCGGGAGACGCAGGCGCTGACGCTCTCGTCGGGAGACGCAGGCGCTGACGCTCTCGTCGGGAGACGCAGGCGCTGACGCTCTCGTCTGGAGACGCAGGCGCTGCCGCTCTCGTCTGGAGACGCAGGCGCTGCCGCTCTCGTCGGGAGACGCAGGCGCTGCCGCTCTCGTCGGGAGACGCAGGCGCTGCCGCTCTCGCCCTGAGACGCAGATTCATGTGTGACTCAGGCTTCGCCGCTCCCGGTGTCATACTTCTGATGTAGACGCAGTCACTCTAGTCCTAGAGACAGCCGCTGGCACTCTCGTAGTCTTACTCGGGCAAAGCAGGTCGAGTAATTGTACTGATTGGCCACTTCTAGGTCATAGAGAGTGTGTCAACCCCACTCGTGGCGAGACGCAGGCGTCGCCGCCTGTCGCTGTGAGACATAAGCGTTGATTACTGCTCTCGCTGTGAGACACAAGCGTTGGTTGTCGCTCTTGCTGTGAGACGCAGGCGTCGCAACTCTCCGTGTGAGACGCAGGCCTTGCTGTCTCCGTGTGTGAAGCAGGTGTTGCCACTCTCGCTGTGAGACGCAGGGCTTGCTGCTCTCCATGTGTGACATGCTCCCGCTGTGAGTGTGAGACAGGCGTTGCCGCTCTCTCTCTGAGAGGCAGATGTTGCTGCTCTCGCTGTGAGTTGCAGATGTTGCCGCTCTCGCTGTGAGACTCAGGCGTTGCCGCTCTCGCTGTGAGATGCAGACGTTGCTGCTCTCGCTGTGAGACTCAGGTGTTGCCGCTCTCCGTATGTGACACGCCCTCGCGGTGAGTCGCAGACGTTGCCGCTCTCGCTGTGAGACTCAGGCGTTGCCGCTCTCGCTGTGAGACGCAGACATTGCTGTGAGACGGAGGGGCTGCCGATTTCGCTGTGAGACGCAAGGCGTTGCCGCTCTTGCCGTGAGACGCAGGCGTTGCCGCTCCCGCTGTAGATGCTGACGCCCCCGTAGATGCCCTGTAGACGCCCCCGTCGTAGGCGCAGGCGCTCTCGTCGTAGACGCAGGCGCTCTTGTCGAGGCAGGCGCTGGCGTCGTAGATGCAGACACAGGTGTCTCTTCGTAGACCCTTGTCGTAGACGTTTATGCAGGCGCTCTCGACAGAGGAAGAAGATAGGGCTCGCTTCTTAGACACATCGTAGATATATACGCAGACGCTGGCGCTCTCGTTGCAGACGCCTGAGCTCTCTTTGCAGCTGGCACTCTTGTCACAGATGCTGGCGCTCTTGTCGAAGACGTTGTCGCTCCTGTTGCCGACGCTGGCGCTCTCGTCATAGACGCTGGAGCTTTCGTCGTTGGGGTTCTGGTCGTAGGCACAGGGGCTCTCGTCGTAGGCGCAGGGGCTCTTGTTGCAGATGCTGATGCCGGCGTACAGACTCGTCTTGAGACGCAGGCGTTGCTGCTCTCGTCGTGAGACGCAGGCGTTGCCGCTTTCGTCCTGAGACGCAGGCGTTGCCGCTCTCGTCGTGAGACGCAGGCGTTGCCGCTTGTCGTGAGACGCAGGCGTTGCCGATCTCGTCGGGAGACGCAGGCGTTGCCGCTCTCGTCGGGAGACGCAGGCGTTGCCGCTGTCGTCGGGAGACGCAGGCGTTGCCGCTGTCGTCGTGAGACGCAGGCGTTGCCGCTGTCGTCGTGAGACGCAGGCGTTGCCGCTGTCGTCGGGAGACGCAGGCGTTGCCGCTGTCGTCGTGAGACGCAGGCGTTGCCGCTGTCGTCGTGAGACGCAGGCGTTGCCGCTCACGTCCTGAGACGCAGGCGCTGCCGCTCACGTCCTGAGACGCAGGCGCTGCCGCTCTCGTCGGGGGACGCAGGCGCTGCCGCTCTCGTCGGGGGACGCAGGCGCTGCCGCTCTCGCCCTGAGTGTCAGGCGTTGCCGCTCTTGTCCTGAGAGTCCTTGTCGCAAATACTGGCACTCTTGTCGTAGACACAGAAGCTGGCGCTCTTGTCATAGACGCAGACAACTTTATTGGAGGCAACAGAGTGGATTGGTCAGTCAGAGGACTTCGACATCCTTTTTTGAATTTTGGTGGGATTGTCGTCCAAACAGATGATACTTATTTGATGTCATCACTGTTAATGCCGCTGTCGCCATTGACTTTGCAAAACTGGATGATTTCTACTTCAAAATAAAGCAATACACCTATCTGCCTCCAATACTTACCGAGTAAGGGTGACTGGAGTAAACAAGTACTCTTTTGGGGGTTTTGAAGTTTACTCTAAGCTCTTGAGATAGAAACTGGTGCTCTCGGAGTAGATGTAGGTGCTGGGACTCTCGTAGATGCTTGATGCTCCAGTCCTAGGAGATGCTAGTGCTTTTGTTGTTGGCACTGTCTTATTAGCTGCAGCTGCTAGCTGCTAATAGACATAAGCAGGATAGGGGTCTTGTCCGCAACAGGGTGTATTGGGTGATCTTACAATGGCCCTATGACTATATCTGCGTGATGTATCAACAAATGACTATAACTAGTTGACGAAGGGACAATGAGTGTTTTAACGTTATAAACTTCATTATGGCCAATACACCTATTTGCAGACATTATTAACGTTAACAGCTAGGCATTGTGTTATGGACACAACAAGTTGTCGTTCGTTTAGAAGATACGGCAAGCTGGCGCTCCGGCTATGAACAAAGCAGATGACTTTCACTTCTCACTTGTTGACTTGGAGCTGCCATTCTTGGGGTATGCTTAGCAGCAGGCACTCATGATGATAGACATAATAGTAGGCACTCGTGTCTTAGACATTATATGTTAGACGTATGGGTGAAGGTTAAACTCAATGCTCTCAAGCAGAATTGCAATTTATTGCAATAAGCACTGGGGAATTTGTTGAAGGGAATTTCAACAAGGAGCACCAAGTAGAGTATCTGTTGGGCTGCCCTCTTAGACAAAAGCATAACCCAGTGGCATGAAGGAAAAATTACTAAGGATGAGAGTGGGTACAGGAAGGTCGTTCACACTAAGGTTTCTGCTATGTTTTCTCATGAAATTCAGGCAGTTTACTACATATACCTTCACTTGTTTAGGTGACAGAAGAGATATAACACCTTCTGGGACGTGCAGGTAGTGTTGGATATGTAACTGCGTTGGGGTCCAAACGAGCTACTGTCTCTCCAGTACTTGGGGTTTAAACTAGTAGTGCTCATACTACTAGTCTCTGGCCAGGAGGGCCAGGTCATCCCTGCCCTGGATCTCTAGGGCTATACTGTAGGGCTTAATGAAAACAGCACGCACTGGTGAGCCTCTGGAGGAACTGGTCCTGGAACCATTCCATGAGGAGGAACGCCTCTGTGTTGTCTGTACCCTGAAGTGCTACCTGTTACCTATTAGCATTATAACTGCTACTATATCTCATATAAGTTACATACTGGGAGCAATATTATGCTCATTCCTCCACCGAGTATGGTGCTAGATAAAACTACTAGTTTATTTTGTTGGCCACTGCAAGAGCCACTCCGTTACCGGTTATGATCTGACTTTTGTCAGGTTAATAAATACTGTCTAATTATCACCTAGGTACCGAGTCACAGTGTTCTGTGGGACAGGGATAATTGATGAATGAAATTGGAAATTTCTAATAGTTGCCCCGAGTCGCTAGGGGTGAACGCAGTGGATTGACTGCACTTTAAAATCTCCTGTGTCGCAAAGTCAACTTTTGTTGACGGCGACAGGGAATATAAAATTAATTGAGCACTTACCTTAGGTTAGTGTGAAGATTAATTGTTGTTCCCTGAGCAGACAACAAAAGTTGTCTGCAGCGTACACAGGCCCACCCTACCTACCCTAGATGGAATTGGGGGTTTTAACTGGGCCAATACCAATCTACAACAAACCTGAAGACATAGACATGAAGAAGGGGGGTTTTTCCTGTGTACTTTTCAATTTACAGAAAATCCACTGCTCGCTTGCTCCGGAAGTGACCTGCTGGTACCGTGCGACTCTCCTGTGTACGCTGCAGACAACTTTTGTTGTCTGCTCAGGGAACAACAATTAATCTTCACACTAACCTAAGGTAAGTGCTCGATTAATTTTATATTGACATGTATGTTCGGTGGTTTCAGCGAGTGACGACCAGTTTGGGCAGCACCTGTACACGTTGTGTCAGCGGGTGGTACATGAGTTCATCGTGCTCGGGGTGCACTGCCTCCAGGGCCGCCAACAGGCACTACAACAACTCATAGAGCACCAGATGGTAAGCACTGCTTCTTTCTCAGAGATTTTTTTCTTTGATTTTATGTTGTTGTTTTGGTGCTGATTGCGTCTGCAAGTATTTCTCGATTTTCCTTTGATTGTGCCCAGGAGATTGCATGTTCTTGCAGGGTTATGCCGGTAGGCCATCCCCAAGGTCACCCTTAGGGTCAATGCCCAAGGTCAACCCCTATCATCAGCCCCTCTAAGGTCAGCCCCCAAAGTCATCCGCAAGGTTATCTCCCAAGGTCAACCCCACAAGGTCATCCAGCAAAGTCAACCCCTGGCAAATTCAACCCCCAAGGTCATCCGCAAGGTCAATACCCAAGGTCAACCCCCATGGTCAACCCCCCATGGTCAACCCCGCCATGGTCAACCCACAAAGTCATCCCAAGGTCAACCCCTCAAAGTCAACTCCCCAAGGTCAACCTCCCAAGGGTCCTGAGGACTTGCACTTGACTTATACACCTGTGTTTTCCCACCCTGTAGCGGCACATCTCGCGGGGGGTGAACCCGGCCATCCAGCAGTGGATGGTGAGCATCCCTGTGCGGGAGATGACGCGGCTACTGGAGGAGGTGAACATCCCACTGTCAGACCTGGAGCCCTACATCCGCCACACCACCCCCGGCGAGGACAGCCCCGCCCCCTCAGAGGGCTCCTTCATGAGTGCAGAGAGCACCGAGTTCTGTGACACCATGACCGACGACGTGGCACTGCCTGCCAATGGCCAGCAGGCAGAGGTAAGACTCTATTCTGTGAAAAAAGATCTGTTTTAAACTCTTTAATGCTTTAAAGCAGAAAAGTGGGACAGCAAAAAGGTTGACAGCAGAAAGTGAAGACTCACTGATACCCAAAAGTAAAAGTGAAGGCTCACTGACACCCAAAAGTAGAAGTGAAGGCTCACTGGAACCCAAACCCATAACCCATAGCTCAAAATGCTTAGTATCCTAGTACAGGTATTCTCCATATGTACAAGCTAAAGAATCCAATTTAGTTTAAAATCTTAACGCAACGTCACTGTCCTCACAGGCTATGGACATAGACAGCCCGTCTGGCTCGGTGACAGTGGGAGGCTCGACCCCAGAGGCGGTGTCAGCGGCGTCCATATTGGAGGCACAGAAGAAGCTGCCTCCCCCGCCCACAGCCGACCCCCAGGACGAGGTCAGCGTGGTCATCGGGTCAGAGACCTGGCACAGAGAGGTACCCCAGGTAAGTGCTTCAAAAAGGGGAAAAAAGCCATAATATCACACCCCTTCAAAAGTCAGGAGACAGATCTAATGTGACAAACCTAAGGTCTCCTACCACTTCCAGGAAAAGACATAGAAAGAGTAGCTCATCCCAAAATAAAAGAATTATTAGAAGAAAATCAATTAATCAATAACAGTCAAAATGCGTTTAGGAAAAATGACTCTACAGTTGCTACAGGGACAGAAATGACTGATGACATACTTCTAGGGATGAATAAGTTCGAATATTATGTGGCTGCTTAGATTGACTTCTCTAAAAGCATTTGACACCACGCACCAGTCTTTAAATTAATTAATTGACTCAGGGTAACTGAGTAATACTAAACGACCCAACCAAGGTTTAAGACGTTTTTGTTACATAGGAGAATGTCTATCATTCAGCCTGTGTTATAGATAGACATCAGAGGACCAAAGGCATAGATGGGCAAGGTCGGGGGACATATGTTTCCTTCGAAAAAAAAAATTGAAATGTCTTTCCTTCTTGCTGTAATTCGCCTGTGATCTTTAGGTAGTGATTTCTCTCCTTTCCTTAAACTCTTTAAGTACTGTTAAATTGCTACCCTCTAAATGAAAGGTACATAGGCTCCAGTGTTAAAGCAAAGATAGAAATGACAACTTTTGCCAATCTGTCCCATATTTCTCTCTTCACAAATGTCATCTTCTACACCCGAAATACCCTCAAACACACAATAAAAACTATCTAAAACGTTTAAATTAAATTTAAATGAAAGAATGCCACTGCAACTTCTCCTGCACTCCGAGAACTGCGCGAGACAACACGAGAGTTGCCAGCAACAGCGTCAGGATAAAAGGAGCGTCCAGAGCAGTTCAAAACTGTACCACCCATATCGTCGCCGTTTATCGTCCAATTGACTGGCTTTTTGATAGGGACAGAAGGCGGTACATGCCCGCAGCCTGCAACTGTCGTCCACACCCACCTGCACACCCACACCCACCTGCTCTCCCACACCCACCTGCTCACCCACACCCACCTGCTGGCCTGAAATGGAATAACATACATGTATGACACATGACTTTAGGGTACTTTTTAACAAGGAATTCATTTCTGATGCCAGAATGGACCAATGAATGATTATAAGGGAGTACTATATCTAAGTATATGATAAGCTTCAGATTCAGCTTACCCTGAGTCATCTGTGAGGCCACTCACACGCTCAATCTTTAGTCAAACAAGCTGACAATAAATGCAAAAAAAATAATAAAAATCAATAGCAGTACCGTATTCAACGTAATAAGCGCCCTCCCCCTAACAAGCGCCCCTCCCCTTTTTGGGCCATTTCTAGGCTAGAACAAACGCTCAAATTTTCCGATTTTGGAGACAATTAAACTCTTATAACCTAAAACGTCTAACGGCATGCTAGACAAATGTAATCCACCAAATTTGAAAATAGATTATAGTATTGAATTGGAGTATGTTGATCAGGGATGTAAGTCCTCCTGGAATTCCAGGAATTCCTGGAATCCCGCTTTTGAGGAACTTCTCTATATTACAGTGCTCCCGGCCAGCAGATGGCCCTAGAACGGCTTCCCCAGTGCTCCTGAGGCCCTCCTCGCCTCCTGTGCAGTGTTTCCGGCCAGCAGAGGGCCCTAGATCAGCCACACCACCCCGCTGAGGCCCTCCCGGCCTCCCCTGCAGTGCTCCCGGTCAGCAGAACGGCCCCAGGCGGTCTCTTTGACCCTCCTATAATCTTCCCAGTGACTCACTGGGAAGATTCCATGAGGGGCAAAGAGACCGCCTTGGGGTGCTCTGCTGGCCGGGAGCACTGCAGGGGAGGCCGGGAGGGCATCAGGAGCACTGGTGCAGCCGTTCTAGGGCCCTCTGCTGGCCGGGAGTACTGCAGGGAGGGCCTGGTTCGACTTCCTGTTTTTTTACCTCTCCTGACTTACATCCCTGGTTGATAGTTTTACCTACTTGGGTATCAAACTTGATATGGGGGTTGAAATTTGATGAACTACTGAAAGAGATTATGAGACTGATAGGCCATAAAATCTATATATTATCAAAGATTAGAAGATATGTAGACAACTATCGAGCTCTAACGTTATTTCAATCCAAGACAGTCAACTATGGAGATATTTTACCATGACTCAAATCAGTTGTTATAGAGCCCTCAGAGTATGTTTGGGCACTCCTCGCCTCACATCTACCGACTATTTATGTACACAAGCAGACTAAGACAAATAAGCTCGAAGGCACACATGGTTGTTTGATGGTATTGTATTATACGTGCTGTATCGGCTAAAGTTCAATGTATGGTTGTTTCAGGACTGGGTGCCGGTGATAGCGCGTGACGTGAGGAGACAGAGCAGGGAGGGACAACAACCTCCGTTCAGCGACGCCTACCTGCACGGCATGCCCGCCAAGAGGAGGAAGGTGGGTCAAAGCAGCCAGTGGCATTCTGAAAACAAACTGAAACTGAAGGCACCTTAGGGAGTGGTCGCATTATTTAGCAATGTTCAGAGAGATTGATGATTTTAGTGCAGTGGGGGTTGGGGGGGATCTTTTAGACATGTGTAAATGCTAGAACAGGGCGTGGATGCCAAAACTTTAATTTAGGCATTGATAAACAATATCAGGTGCATTTAGAATACAAAACAGAAGTCTTAGATATCGCCTGGAGGCAGGACTCTTCAGTCGCCTTCTGGGTAGCGACCTCCCTCTGATGGAGATGATGCACCGTGTTTAACGACAACATCGCCACCTCCTGACTCAGGCCAGCAAGCAATCGATGAAAATTGTCTTGCCATTGACCGAAGGCCTCCTGTCCGGCTTCATAGGAAGTGAAGTCGGCGGGAGGGAACGAAGGAGGGCTCTTCAGTCGCAAGACTAGACGCCCCTCCTCTGCGGTCTCGGGTGGGAGATCCGGGGTCTGAACTGGCTTCGGCGTTTTCTTTGCCGGAGCCTTGGTCTTACCGGTCTGGGTTAGAGTCTGCGACTCATCACCCGGAACCAGGTTACTTTCGGGGAACTCCTCTGCGAAGGACCCCATCGTGCTGGAGTTCGGATCCTCCGGTTCAGACCGAGGTGGCCTGCCCTGGGGACCCTTTTTCCAGTCAGTCGTGTGAGAGGTGAATGCCGGTCCTTTATAGCCCGGATCCGCCTTCTCCATAACGGATTTCCTTTCATCCGTTTTGGCCTTCTTAGAGTTGGCCTGTTCGGAAGACCCACTAGGTCTCTTCTGAGCGTGCCGCACCTTTCGCGTGCTGGTACGCTTCTGATACTCCTCGAATTCATCGAAGAGCTCACCTTCCGGAACCCGGTTGTAGTTGCCGTCCGGGTTTACCTTGTAAAACACCCGGACCTTTCCTCTCTCGTTGGTGCCAAAATCCACCTCGAGATTCTCGTTCCGGCCCACTACTGGAGGGAAGTGGGCGTAGACTTCCTGATGGGCCGTCTGGATGCGTTCCGCTGCGACATCCAGAGCCAACCCGTGCTGCTTAGCAAGATGCCTGATGATATCGGCTCTAGTGTAGAACCAGCCACCATTCGGACAACCCTTGCTCTGCTTTGGACCCACACTCAAGCAGTCATACCGCATGTAGTGACGCAAATGAAAGCGGGTAACATGTCTTGCGTACCGAACCTTGCTAGGCCAAGTTCGGGGCGTTTCCAGTGTCTCGTCGATGTTGAGACAAGGCTCAAAGGGGCACTTGCTAAATGGATGCCATCTAGACATAGCCCATGCCAACTTAGCTTTCTGGAAGATTGAATGGTACTTGGTACTACCATTGCGAACCTTGTCCAGGAGCTCAAAGTGGTACAACTGTACCGACTTCTCGAGTGGATCGGTCTTAATCCACTCCTCGTCATCGGAGAGACCGTCAGGACCCACCTCTTCCGGAATGTGTGAGGCCCGTTTGTCCTTGACACAGTCATTCACACACATGGGTTTAAAATGTTTAAACCCACTTGCAGCATTGGCTCGGAGTGCATTCCGGACCAGAACCTGAAGTTCGTCGTCCGGGAGAGAATTTTCATCCAATCCCTTCAGAACCGCTTCTACCTCCTCGTCGGATCGACCCCCCTTCCGAGAGGTCACCTTGATGGTCTCTCGTAGGTATTGGTCCCTCCGATTGGCCTTTTCCATTTGACTAGTGTCTGCAGACCTAGCTGCGGCTGTGTTCTGTTGGATCATTTCACCCTCCAGAGTGGCATCCAGAATGGACTCTTTGGTCTTCTGCTCCATACTCCGAGCCAGCTTCATTGCTGGCGTCAGATGTCTCCTCTTCTCCCGCCGGCTATGCACGGTCTTGAATTCCGCTGCAGTTTGCAGGTCGTACTCCAAGGCCGCGATAAGTTCGGGACGCTCTCGGTCTCAGCAACTAAGCGAGCCGTCTCTGAATGTTTGGTAAGATCCTCCATTGCAGCCGTTAGGCGATCTGGGAACCAAGCCGGGAACCTGGCAGACAACTCGTCCAGCCCCCGGAAGGTTCGCATTTGGAACAGATCGAAGGATCTGACCTCTGTGGCGCTCATCTGTTCGATGATAGCACCTCGGAGCAGGGATGGCCGATGTGGAGCGAGGATTTGCACCCCGATCCAGTCGGACCACCACCTGCAGCCTGATCCAGTTTCCCGGCTTCCTCTGAAATATCCATGGTATTGGATGGTTCCAGAGCAGGCTCGGTCGACTGTGGAGGAGTATCCACTCGGACGGGTACCTCTTTTGGAGGAGGTAACTCCACCCGAACGGGTACCTCCTTCCTTGGCTCCAGGGGAGTCGGGAGGTTGAATGTGATGCCAGACAGCACATCCTGCACTACCTGGACCGTATGGGCTGCGGATGCTGTATCCATAGCTTCCTCGGTCCGAGGTGCCTCGGGGGGAACTACCGTTTTAGGACGGGCTCCCCCATGTCCCTTCGTACTAGCCATCGCAGCGGCTGTAGCAGCTACTGCTGAGCTGTTGTCTAACCCTCGCGAGAAGGACAACACGTCAACGGCTGAGGTCGGAGCAGCTGTTGTTACAACTGCCTTCCCACTACCTTTCCCCTTGGCCGGAATCGGTAGGTTGGACTTACTGGGACCCGGAGTCTTGACAGTTTTCGTGCTGTCAGACGTCGGCCCCTTCCCTGGCTGGTCCTTAGCTCCAGGCTTCGGATCAGCTTTCTTTTGACCCTTAGGCGCCTTCGTAGCAGGAGCCTTGGGGTCCACCGTCTTCGGATCCTTGGAGGCCGCTGCAGTGGCAGCCTTGGAACCCGGCTTCTTTGTACTCGCAGTACTTTCCTTCTTCAGAGCGGGCTTTTTAGGCTCGTCCTTTCCCGGAGGCTTCTTTCCCACACCAGAGTGTTTGATAGCCTTAGTGCTAGCCTTAGTATCGGCCGACTTGGACCGATCTCGGGTAGCACCCTTCCCACCGCGCGTCCTCGGACGTGAAGTGTCGGAATCACTTCCACTCCCCATAGACAGTTTGCGAGCAACCGTCTGCTTGAGGTTCGGTGATATGCTGAGACTGCATATCCGGGAGGGACGTGCAGTCGTCTCGGAAGGATCCACCGCTACCTGGGTGTAGGCGAGTCCTTGCAGCACTCCGGAGTCCTCGCTGCCGTCCGGCGACGGGGACTTTCGGATCGGGGACACGGCCGGATCTACACGGAGTTCCGACAGTGTCTGGCTCAACTCATCACCACTAGGGCTCTGAGCATCCATTGCCTCCTCGGTGGCGGATGCCACCTCGGAGTGTCCGGAAAGTTCGGATTGACGGAGCTGTTGCTCGGCCATCCTCACTTCGTCAAAGTGTCTTTCGACGGGAGTTTGACGGGGAAAACACTAGTTCCCCGTCTCCCTCTTTGCCTCAGACGCACCAGGAAAGAGTACTCACTGCTTACAACTCTTTAACTGACTTTTCTCCTCTTCTAGCCGCCCAAAACACCAACTTCCACGCTGCCGACCAACACCGCTATTGACCGGGGCGAGCCCAAAATCAATATGGCGTTCCCTCGCTTTTGTTTTTAAAACAAAGCGCATGCGCAGCGTCTCGCGTGATTGGACGCGATCCCGTTACCCGGTGTGACCCAATTACTGTTTAATCAGGTCACGACCTTTCCCGCCCGCAGCTCGGGCTCGGGGGATCACACTGCTACGTAGGCGGCTCACAAAAGTCAAAATATACTTCGAATAAAGAGCTCATCAGGAGTATTAGTGGATATTTATGGGAAATCGAAGATTACCCCACCGGATTATCCGTCCACCACCCTCGGGGAGCACTCTTACATTCTTTTCATATTGACTTTGAGCGCCCCTGTTGGTAACATACATATAACATATAGGACAACACAGGACACCACACTCGTTGTGTAAACAAGCTAGGTTACGGCCCCTCTAGCCACCAGCCTTGGGCTTCGCCGAACGGGTTTCCCGTCCACCTCTCGTAACCTGGCCGAAGGACACTCGTTCTTAACTAAAACTCCAGCCTTGATTTTAGTTTTCCGTGCCCTTCTTCCTTCGCCTGCCGAGACTTTCTTTTTCACGGAGCTTCTTTTGTACCACTCTCTTAGGGGTATCCACTGACACCCCCTCCAAAGGTACAAATTTAGCGTCCGAAGTTCCCTTCTCCACCTCCGTTTCCGGGGTGAGCTCCCTTCCAGCCCAAGCACGCAACCGAGCCACATGGCTCGTCCGGATGCGTCCTGCTTCAGACTGAATCAACACAGTCGTTTGACTGATACATTTAACCACAGTGTGTGGTCCATCCCAGTTATTCGCCAGTTTGACGTTGCAGAGCGGTTCGTGTAGGCGGATCACTCTATCCCCCACTACGAATCGTCGCGACTTCAATCCGGTGTCATAACCCACCTTCTGCCAATTCGCAGCTTTGAGCAAATGAGCCCTAACTGTTTCGTAGGCAAATTTGAACCTCTCCCGTAGAGATTCCACAAATAGCACCGTACATGGTGCTTCCGGACTGATCCCTACCACCCCGAATACCAAATCCGCCGGCATGATCAAGTCCTCTCCGAACACCAAGAGGTTCGGTGTGCAATTTGTCGAAGTGTGGACCGTATTGTTATACGCATGCACCACAAATTCGCATTGATCATCCCAATCATCCATATGGGAGTTCACTAATGGCTTCAAAACCTGGATCAAGGTCCGATTGAACCGCTCCACCTGCCCGTCGGACTGTGGTCGGTACGGATTGGTCCGAGTTTTGCATATAGCCAACTGATGGCACATAGCTGCCCATAGTTTGGACTCAAATTCTCTCCCTTGATCGCTATGTAACATCAAAGGAGCCCCCAAATGGAGGATCCACCCCTTCACCAATGCTTCCGCACAAGTAGCAGCGGTATGATCCTCGAGTGGGTACACTCGGGTGTATTTCGTATAGTAGTCCGAGACCACCATCATACACGTATTACCTTTTGGAGTTGGTTTAACTCCACTGATAATGTCCACAGCTATTCGAGCAAATCTCACTCCGAATAGCTCTTGTTGCAGCGGCAATTTTCCTAATCCAGGACCAGGTTTGCCTAAACAACAGGCCGGACAGGTCTCGATCCACCTTAAAAGGTCGCCTGACATGCCGGGCCAGTAGTATCTCCGGCTTAGCCTTTCCAACGAGCGTTTCTTTCCGAAATGCCCACTAGTGGAATGGCCGTGGCAGTAGTACAGGATGTCTTTCCTCATAGCAGCAGGGATTACCATTTGTAACACCCTCCGCTTTCCGGGACAAGTCTTCCACCTGCACAACAACGAGTCTCGGACCTCCAGTTCGTGGAACTGAGCCAAGAAACGTCGCATTTCACGGTTTTCCAGCGATATTTCGGGTCTCACTGGACAGACCCCAGTAGGGACAAGCTCCCTCAGTCGTGCTATGGTAGGATCGGCCATCTGGTACGTCCTTATAGTGTCGGTGGACCAATCCAACAGGTTTTGCAACAACCCATCATAAGGCAAACGCACACTCGCTACCACAGCATTGTGAGCACCACAATCCCCACACTCCGGACGCACACAACGGCGTACCGGACGTCTACTCAGGCAGTCAGCATTAATATGCTTCGTGCCTGCTCGGTGCTGGATATGAGAGTTTTCCAGTCCGAACTCGCTGAGGTGATTCAACCACCGACCAATCATTCCCTCGGCGTCCTTAAAATTAAGAAGCCATCTCAAGGCCGAATGATCGGTACGGAGTGTGAAATTCCCTCCATATAAGAAGTGCCGAAACTTCTTCGTGTACACCACTACTGCGAGCAGCTCTCGCTTGGTAGTACAATAATTTCTCTGTGCCTTGTTCATACTGTTACTAGCGAACGCCAGCGGGACCTCTACTCTGTCCTGGATTTGGGACAATGCGGCCCCGATGCTCTCATTGCTCGCATCAGTGTCAAGGATGAAATGCCCCTTCTCCATAGGGTATCTCAGCACCGGGGTGGTTCGGAACAACGCCTTAATCTCTTTGAAGGCTTCATTCTGTTCCATCCCCCATGGGAAGGGTTCTTTTTTCCTCCCCGGAGTCCAATGGCTCAACCGTTGTAATGGCTGAGACACCCTAGAGAATCCGGGGATGCAGTCCCTGTAATAGGAACAGAACCCTAAAAAGGATCTGATATCCTTTGGTCCTTTTGGAACTTCCCAAGTCTCCACAGTCTCCAACTTAGCCGGATCAGCCTGCACACCTTCGGTGGAGATGATCCGGCCCAAATAGACCATGGACTTCCGAAAAAGTTCACATTTCTTCGGCTTTAATGTCAAGCCATTGGACCGAATTCGTTCCAAAACCTCTCCGAGGTTCAACGCACACTCTTCAAAAGTCTTGCCAAAGACAATAACATCATCCAAGTATACCAAACATTTGCGCCACAACAGATCACTCAGAAGAGTTTCCATCATAGCCTCAAAAGTGGCCGGGGCGTTGCACAACCCGAAGGGCATCAGCTCAAACTGATACAGTCCAATGTGACTTGTAAAAGCCGTTTTCTCCTTATCCTCCTCCTTCATCCCGATCTGCCAATATCCGGACTGCAAATCCAGGGTGCAGAACCATTGGTTCCCACCCAAGGAGTCCAGAGTCTCATCAATCCGGGGGAGAGGATATGCATTTTTCTTGGTTACCCCATTCAGGCGCCTATAGTCGATACAAAATCGGATAGACCCGTCCTTCTTAGTAACCATCTGGACCGGGCTGGACCAGGGGCTAGTGCTAGGCACGATCACCTTCTGTTCCAACATGGTCTTCACTTGTTCCTCCACCACCGCTTTCTTACCCAAAGGCAAGCGTCGGTAAGGCATCTTGAAAGGCTGTGCATCACCCGTATTGATAGAATGCAACACTTTGTCGGTTCGGCCCAAAGGCTCCCCCTCCACCTGCCATGCATCCTGATACTTCACTACCAGCCTCCTTAGGGAATCGAGATCCCTCCGATCCGTCAAATCCGTTTCGGAGATCATTTTCTCAAGTCCCTCACTCAGAACGGTCGGAGAAGGGTCACCCTTCATGCTCACCTGTCCAGCAGGCATCACTGCCTCACTGGTGAACACCTTCCCCAGTATTGTATCTTTCCTTAGATACTTCGGTTCCAACCCGGGGTTAGAAACCGGCACAACGGTCCAAGCACCATCACCCACCAGGGTGTCCATGCCCGTCAAACCGATACTACCCAACATGGCCACATCCGGCTCCACAACTGCCTCTTCCTCTCTCCTAAGCCCCTTGCTTCGGACCAGCACGTCACACGTCTGTCCGGGAGGAATCTTTACAGTTTGGACCACCGTTGCCACTGTCGACACTTGTCGGAGCACACATTGCTCTACCGCACGGTACGGGTGCTCTATCAGGAGTACCCCTGTACCCGGATTCAGGACGGCGTCATTCAACGCCGAAAAATCCAATCCGAGTATACCGTCGTCTGCAATATCCGCAATGGTGGGAGAAGCCACATACTCCTTCCCTCCAATTCGGAGCGGTATGAACGCGCGCCCATACGTCTGCATACTTGACCCATCGGCCGAACAGGCGTTTACCCTCGTTTTGAAGTTATCACGGCTATCCGGCATAAGAGCATAGAAGTTAGAGGAGATAAAGGAGTGGCTAGCTCCCGTATCTACTAAAAATTCGCCCGCTCTACCGGCCACAGTAACAGACACATACCACCGCCTCCCCCCCAGCGGAGACGGGTTTACAGTAAAGCGTTTAAAATCCTTCGGAGCAGCCAAATCAAGGCCATGTTTCTTCAAATGGTCGAAACATGGATGATCCGGGGAAAGCTGGGTACTCCCTACCCACACGGTGTCTGTGACAGCCGCAACTTCCTCGTTCCGATCCGTAATGGGCCTCCCTGCCTCATTGCCGGGCAACTGTTGGACTGGAATGTTAACCAGGCCGGCATCCGAGCCCCTCAAGCTCGAAGCCACCCCTGATTCCCTTCCTGCCTTCGGAATTTCACTAGGCTCTACCTCTCTGGTATGTTGGCGTACATCATATGCAGGGGTCGTCCGCTCGCCTTCTCGGACCACCCCCTCTAGTTTCCCTCCTTCCCGGGAACTTTCGGAGTCGGAGCCGTACACTCCGCAGCAAAGTGACCGATCTCCAGGCACCTATAGCACTTGGCGGTCCGCCGATTGATCTTCCTCCTGTTAGGCTGTGTAGCCCCCTGAATGGAAGTCGTCATCTTCTCAAACAGCGATGTGAAAAACGCTGCGTCCATTATCGGAGCTTTTGGGTCCGATGATTCCTTCTTCGGAGGGTTTCCACCCCCTTCCGGCTTCCTATTTTTCCACGGCGTTTTAGAGGAATTCCCATTCCTCTTAAACTGAGCTGCAGAAGCTATCGCCCCCTCTTCCTCACTGCCCGAACCATCAGACTGCTCCGGAGAACACTCTGTAATGGCAGAGGCCCGGGTGGGCACCCGGTCCCCTAACAGTGACTTCTTGAGAGCATGTATGTCGATGGCCTTAAAAAGGTCATCTAATGACGTATCAGCTCTCCAGGTATCATACACCACATGTTGTATTTCTGGGTCCCTCAGTCCAGCAACAAACTGAGAGAACAATTCCTTAGAGAATAAGGCATCATGGATTCCTGAAGCTGGATGTACCTTCTTCAGGAGTCTCATCAGTGCAAGTCCGAAAACCCTCGGGGCCTCGTGCTTGCCTTGCACTCGCTTCTTAAAAGCAACCATCGGGTCAATCCGAGCGGAGTCTCCGTATAGGATAGTTCCGATCTCTACCAGTTGTTTGAAAGTGCCGCGGGGTCCGCATTCATCTTTCCACTGCTCCACGGCCATCAGGCCATCTCCCAAGCGCAATCCCTTACAGACATACGGAATTGCATCCTGTTGATCCCACCCACTGAGGTTGATGTCCTCAACGGTGGCTCCCAACCACTCTTCCCAAGAGTTTTTCTGCCAGTAGGGAAAAGGCTCGCTAGCAATGCGTCTAGCAGCGTTGGATGACCCCCTAATTTTAGAGGTTATCGCCAGGCATTTAGAAATGGAAGCCGAGGCGTCCTTTTCTGTACCCACGTTGTGCAATCCGATCCCAGCTATTGCTGGGTTTGTATCGTACAACTCTTGCAACTCTGTACTCAGAATTGTTCTCCTTGGAGCCCTCCTCGGACTCTTTGTGCCCGGAGTCGTCCCCGGAGTAGCGCCTCTGGTAGGCACGTTATTCTGCCTCTCCAGATAGGTCTGGTAGGTACCATACGACACTAAATCCTTAGTGGGGTCCACACCTTGAGCGAACCACCAATTTTTCTCCTGGTCAGTCATATACTGACACTGCTGGGCCAGAGCAAGCAATCGCTGATGCGCCGCTTTTTCTTTTTCCAGTTCCTTGGCCTGTCTATCAACCTCCTCCTCTTGCTGTGCCTCCGCCAATTTAGCTTTCGCAGCTTCACCGGCCGCTCGGAGCCCTTCTTGTCGAGCTCTCAAAACCGCCGCCTCCTGCTCTGCTAATTCCTCAGCGAGGGCTGCATTTTCCTTCATGCGTTCCTGTTGCTGCTCAAGAGCAGCCTGCTGCTTGCGATACACATCTCGCCTCTCCAATTCCAAGTTTTTCTGTTCATTGAACAGTATGTTTGCTTGGCATTCTCGCCATTGCGACAAACTCGAGGGAGTTAAGTCGGTCTTGGCCGCCTTATCTTGTTCGGATGCTTTCTTCAAGCGTTCCGAATCCAGTTGCTGCTCATCCAGTTTCAACTGAGAACGTGGACTTCGCACCAACTCCGATAATGACCTTCCCCTGCCCGCCGTGTTTACACCCGTCGGAGCCGAAAAGACCTTCTTCGGAATTGGCCGGATACCACTGATACCCACCCTAGGTGAGTAATCACTCGCCCTACCTCTACCCCTTGATCGGCCAACCTTTAGTGGTCGTCCTGGCGTTGAAGTAGACAAGGCACCTTCTACAGTCATCCCACGTCCCATAGGAAGATTTGGGGTGTCTGTAAAACTCCTGTAATGAGGACCTTTCGGACTGTCATTATCAGCGGAAGCATACGAGGTACTGCTATCCTGTATACTTTCCCTGGTCTCTGACAAAAATTTCTCTAAAGAAGTTCTTTTTGCCTTCAGAATGTCACATTCTGACAGTAGACTTTGGCGAGCCTCCCGCAAGTCTTCAGTGTCCCGAACAAGTTCTGATCGGGTCTCCTCTGCTTCATGGATGACGGCATCTCGGGCCGCACAAATCTGATTCAGATCAGTGTTCGCCTGAACAAAGTCGGAACGGAGTCCCTGTAGATCAGCTTGTTTCTGATCGAACTCCACTCGAACCCTGCTAAGTGATTGCACCAGCTTCTCGTTCTCCTCCAACAAAGTTGAAAGCCTTGCGTCTTTCTCCTTGATTTTGGAAGCTCTATGTGTGACTGCACCTTCCAATGCAATCAGACTGCTTTTCCATTCATTCGACTGTTTCTGAATGGTCAACAACTCCATTTGGGCCATTTGCACACGCTCCTGTATTCTGGCCTCTCTCATGTCGTCGAAACGACGTTCCTCCAAGATAGTAGCCCTCCGTGGATTCGGAGCGGCTGATCTTGACCCACCAACGTTGAACATTGACAGGCTCATTTCATCTAATGAGTAATTCATTATTCCGGGACCCTGGTGTCCCAAAAATGCGCTTGTCCTGGATGGAACATTCGCACTCCTGCGGGTATCTGCCTCCTTCACGGCATCTAACCCCTCCGGGGATGAGGCTGACGCCTCATCGGGAGACCTCGCTGCTCCGTCCAGAGCAGGAGGTCTGTGCTACTGCACAGGCTAACCTGCGTTTCACTCAGAACTGGTCACGGCACCAGTGTAATAAACGATACTTGGTCTCTTTATGATATTGGTAGAGTATCAATTAAAGAACAAAGTCGACACAGTTCGGATCAAGTGTTACAGGTTGCAAATCAGGTTTATTCAGAGAACCTAGACAAGCAGTATCTATGTGTGCGAACTCCCTATAGAGTTCGGAACGGGTCAGTAGGCTAATCAGCCGTATTGATCACAGGGTCTCCTTGCCAGCGTGGCTCAGAGTAACCGACGAGTACCGCCAGATGCTGGGTATATATAGGCAGCCAGCCTGCGCGCGCACACGCAGACCGGAAGCCTATAGCGACCTCTGTCCATACCCCAAGCCCGAGGTAGGTGCTGCCACCTACCGTCGGACTGAAGGGTTCGGACTGAGCTCGCAACACAACATCCAACAGCACTCGTCATATAACATACCCGTATAACCCTAGCCCCTACACACTGCTTTAGTAACCTTGTGACCAACGATAATGTTTGATGCCATACGTGTGATGCAGGAAGGCGGGGAATAATTTGCTCTCTTTGATGTAACAAATCCTGTTTTCAGATCGGTGAGAAGAAGAGCGAACAAGAGCTGAGCAACCTGAATAACATTGTCCCTGAGACGCTGCGTCGGGCGGTGGCGGCAGTCGGGGCGGAGAGTCTGACGTCGTTAGATGACATCACGGAGGAGGCCTCCGCCTCCCTCCCCCTCCACAACGCCTTCGAGCAACAAGTCTGTGAAAGTGTACGCGACCGCATCTCTAAAGACCCTGACTTTTCTGCTGAGAAATTCCCAAATGCAAATAAATTCTTCAAGAAGGGGAAATAGTGCTGACTAAACTGTAGGTTTTCAGATATTTTGTTTTAATTTTATTGTGATTATGATTATTATGAGCATGTATTATGGTGTAAAGTGTTCAGTTTTATAACAAAGACCTATCGCTGTAAATCAAAACGCTCGATAATGCAGTTTGTGCTGGTCGGAGAAAAGCTCTTTGAGGGCACTATAATGAACATTGAGAGAGAAAGCAAGGAATGAAGATTCCTCCTCCATGCATTTTCTGAATTCCCAAACTGTTCAGAGGAGGGCTGAGTTGACAAAGTGTATTCTCAAATTATGTCTTAAAGAAAGCTGGTTTGGCTTAAAACAGAGGGACGGGGACTTGAAATTGTATCACATATTAGCAGCTTGAACTATCAATATTTGAATAAAGGATCAGTTAGAAAGGACCAGTGTATTGATTACACTTGTGCTGACTGTGTACTGCATATGGGCTGAAGTTCTGTGTTCAGAGAGGTATTAGTAGACTATGCCTGCAGAGATGTGCGTGTAGGGGGGGGGGGCTCATTCTGATGAATCACTTTGATGAACTGGATTAATTTAAGCAACACAATAAGTTAGGGTCTTGTAAATGGCCAAAAGACTAGCTCCCAATAAGGGAGGAGGCTAGTCAGTTTATTGGGACAGCTTTCAATGGATTCCTCTTTGTACAGCATTTTCTGTTATTTTTTAGGAGATCAATATTCATATATTCATTGCATCATTTGTACTGGTACCCATGTAAGGGCACTTAAAATTGATTATCAGCTTTGCGGACACCGCCCGCATCCTTTAAAGGGGGCCGCAGTGGACCTTTTATTCATATATTGAGAAAAAAGGGCTTAAAAAGGCAGCACCTAAGACAATTTCAGAATACAAGTTGCAAAATGTTTAATATCTCAGCTGTTAATTGAGGTAAAAACATAATTTGAAGGGCATTTTAGACCATATCTCAACGTGCAGGCAATCAATTTTCCAGAAAAAAAAGGCCCTCCCGCACCCCCCTAAAAAAGTTTAACAAAATAAAATAAAAGGAGCCCTCCCGCACCCCTTCTTCCTAAAAAGTGTCCGCAAAGCTTATAATCAATTTTAAGTGGCCTAAGCGGATAGAGCGATCTCCTGTAATGATTCTTACTGTTCGGTCACAGCTTTGTCTGTGCGTGATAAAACTGCATCCTTGATATCAGTAATGTAACATATAATGTTACAAAATAAATAGGTGTGGACAAAATCATTAATGAAGTGTAAATTCAAAACCAAACCATTTGAAATAGAATCTGATATCATGTACCATATAGACATTTCAGTCAACAAATGCTAACATTATGAAGGAATTGGTTCCATAATCAACTTGTCTGAACCTTTATGATGTAAAATGTAGTAAATAATTGCACATAGATCTATACAAGAGAGGACTGTGTATATGTGGGTGTTTTGTCAGCCTATTGTATCTGCTAATGTGTTTTGTCAGATAAAGTGCTATACTAGAGACATATCCTCCTGAAGGAATGTAAAATAAATGTACATATTATGTTCTATTAGTTGATTGTATTCTCTTTCTAAACTGGGAATACGATGTGGCAGAAGTCTTGGCTAAACCTTTAAATCCCACATAGTGCTTTAAATGCACTGTGCCCTGTTGCCATCATAATTAATGAATGTAGCCCTAGTGAGTAAGTCGCAAGGGCTGCATTCATATATAGCGTGTCGATCCTACAGGGTTGATCCACTGCTAAAGGGTCGGCACGATGCACCGATGCAGTACTGGCGAGTGACTCGCCTATGCTGCATTGGTGCATCATGGTGACACATGAACACTTAAATTAATAAAGTGGTGGCCATTCGGGCAGACAGGTTTTACTACAAATGGTGCCTGTTGATTTAATAAAAGTACACGTATTAAGTTATTGTACCCCATGTTCCGTGTTGTGTCTTGTTTCATCTAAAATCTCTCATCTGGTTGAAATACAAGAAAATCAAAGTTGTGAATGAAAGTAATTATAATTTATTATTTAGACAACAATGGTCAAGATGGTAGAGCATCACTCATGGAAAAAAAACGCAGGCCCTTTCCTTGGTTACAGCTAGTCAATTTAGTGAAATCTATTATTTTAACATAAAGAAAAGGTTTGCCTTTATTCGCCATTGGTGATTTGGGATAAAGAAGTGAATCTTCTCTCCACTCTAAGTTCAGGGGCGTGGCAACCGGAGGGGGGGACATCCCCCCCCACTTTTGACTAGCCCCAAAAAAGGCCAAGTAAAAAGGGGTCAAAACACCCCTTAGTCCCCCCTACTTTGAAACTGATTGCCACGCCCCTGACTAAGAGAAATGTCTGAATACAGACCATACACAACATGCATACAGAGCATATGGGTATTTGGGTCACCTCCTCGGGTATCCATACTACGGGTGGCAGGGGGGGGGGGGAAACGCCGTGGCTCCGCCCTGGTGACAAACGCATGCATAATATTGTCCACTGCAGTATCCAAGTGGGTGGTCAGTGGTGAAAGAGCCATCAAGTGGTGACACCACTGGCATTTAGCGGAACTAGCTACTATGCTTCATAGTGGCATGCTGTGCTGATTAGACACAATCTAAAATATTCTTTTCAACCACAAGCACTGATGCTCCCATATGCTCCACTGGACATTTTCAGACATCATATATCATTCTATTTATTTCCAATTTTAGCTTCAGTGGAACATCCCTTAAATACTTACAGAAACAGTTCAAAGTTGACTGATTTTAGGCTTCATGGACAGCCCAATGTCAGGTGAACTAGCATAGATTTCTCTATTCTCCTACATTGCCATGCCTCTAATATGTATCAGACTCAAAGGGGAAAGTCTTTTTAGTGTGGATGTAGCATTGACTACTTGTCACATGCAGTAGTATTTGAGTATTATGGCATTTTACCAGACATGCTGAGTTGAAGTGCTAACAGGTAAGTGGATAAAGTTACGCATACGTTTGACACCAGTCGGAGCCGTGGCGTGGGGGCCCCCTGACTGGTGGGTTACACTTGTAGTAAGAAGTGTAGCCCACCATCTTCGATAGTACCAGGTGGTGGGGTGAACACACAGTGTGCTGTTACACTGGGTGCCTGAGCTGCGACATGGGGCCCCTGTTGGTCTCCAGAGCAAGCACCAGTAAATCCATACATTTTGCTTCACATCACTGCTGGGAGCCAGAGTTTGCCACACAGTAATTTGCCACAAGTATGGTTTTGTACGTGTAGGGAACACTGACCAATCACAGCGCCCGTACGTCCCAGCGTGCCCGATGAGTGCCTACGTCACAATTGTACCCGCTAGACTAGCTCCAGGAACGTCCGCTAAGACAGTGTATGATTTGCCGGCGTTTGCTCTGGAGACTAGGGCCCCTGTGCTGGGACATGCGTACTTGTTCCAAAATCCTTCTGGAAACAGCCAAATGACCTTGAACTTTGGATTTTGCTGGGTCTGGGCAACCCCTGCTGGTAGGCTGGAACCAGTGGGCAGGAACCAGAATGTATGATGGTAGTTTTAGGTAGTTTTACCATCAGCCTTTCTGGTTCCATTTCCTGTTCCTGTTCGCTGGTTCCAAGCTACCAGCAGGGGTTGCCCAGACCCAGCAAAATCCCAACATTTGGCAGTTACTAGAGCCTTGGGAGATTTGGGAACGAGAGTAGGCATGCGGCCGCTGTGCTGGGACATGGAAAGTAGGGCTGTGACAGGCTATTGGTGTCTAGAGGAACATTGAAATTTCCAAGATGGCCACCGAAAAAAATCAAGATTGTCTGATTTCCTTGTGTAATGCATGGATTATTAGGGTTTTCTGGGGCATAGAATCCATTTTCAGGGTCAACTTTCCGATCCGCAAAATTTCCAAGATGACCACAGAAAACTCAAGTTGTCGTATTTCCTTACAAGTGTGATAGAACACATGTACCTCCTTTAGATACTTATCTCCACATTTGTTAACAAATGACTGGAATCCTGACATGCTTCTTGTTTTTTTCAGAATGGGTGCTGTCAACTGTCATTTCATTTTCCGATGTTACAGCACATAGTTAAAACAAGTGTTTATAGATATCATGCAAATAAGGTTTTAGTGATTTTATGCAACTCCTGTTCTTTAAATGGCATTGCCCCTTTGGTACAGAGCTAGAAAATATACATTTCAACCTATATGTTACTTTACATTTATGCTGAATCCTCAAATACCAGTGTAAGACACCTATTACAATCATTGGTGTGGTGAAAATTTCATCAAAATCCGAAGATGATTGACAGGTGTGACCCCAGGTCAGCAGATGACCTGAGGTCACGTCTGCCAATCACCCAAAAGTACAATTGCCCGATTAGGGCACAACCATTGGGAACAGAAAGTATTTGACCATACCTACCCCCAGTATACAAGCCCAGGGGATTATAATGGAACTATTGTCATGTTGCTAGGACCACTCTGTTACCTAGCAACAGAGATTCCAAACATTCTATGCCTAGCAACCGGCACAATAAGTGGGAATAGAAGGTATTTGACCATACCTACCCCAAGTATACAAGCCCTGGGGATTCTAATGGAACTATTGTCATGTTGCTAGGACCACTCTTTTACCTAGCAACAGCAATTCCAAGCATTCCATGCCTAGCATTATAGCAACTGGCACAATATCTGACCAACTGCCCTAACTTATTTGTCATCCCCCACTACCATGGATGCCTTTAATTTCAGTTGATCATCATAATCTAAAGATTATATCGAGACATCAAGCCAGAACCGAACACTTGTGTTCGGTTCTGGCTTGTAATCTAATGTTAATACCAAAAAAGAAATGTTAACAATTGTGAGGGACACGGTTTCTGCGAAAATTATGTTTTCGGAGACACTGGGACTCGAACCCAGGGCCTTCCGCTTGCCAAGCGATTGCTCTACCACTTGGCTACATCCATATATGTCCTATCAGATAGACCGTGTCTCACATATGGTACAGAGGGGAGAAGGATTACCCAAGTGACACCCCCTTGCGGGTTTACCACTGAGGTGCGGGGAGTGAGTGAGTAATGAGGGTTTAACGCCATTTCGACAGCTAGGCTCATATTCACGGCGAGAAAACTACATTAGAGAACAATTTGTTCCAGGAACGAGTGTTGGTTCAATGAGGGTGATGTGATGGTGGAGGGCAGAATCATGGTAGATCAAGTGATGTCTCTTGTCTGTTTGGGTGTAAAACTATTTATGGATATAGAAGATAGAAACCCCGCTCCTACACATTTACCGAAACAAGGGTTCTTTAACCTACCGCACCACATAGACATGGTATGAGAGGGACAGGTCAGTTCCCCCACAATTCTGAATTTTATTTTTCCACACTTTGATCAATTTCTTTAAAAAGTTGTCCAATATTGTTGATCCCAATATTAATTTGGGTCCACTTTTAAATTTTGAATGAGTTTACCTCAGACTTAGTCATGGGTTACATGGTGTGGTGTCTGACAGGGTACTTGTTACAAAGTCAGGTCAGGAAAAAATTCCCCGCCTATGAGTGAGCTATTTGTTCAGACAGTGTTTGCTGATCATGTTGATAACTCATGTGTGACAGGTCTGCCTGTGCTTTCAGTGTGTAGTCAACACCGGCATCTGCAGCTGTTTGTCAACCCATGTCTATATCTCCTCTTGCTGTTCTCTGTAAAAACACAGGCTCTACGCCTAATCATTAGACAAGATTAATAAAGAATGACAAACAAACTTACTAACTCCCCTACACAAAGGAAGAAAGGATGCGTTTCATGTTACCCAACCATTTTGTGGCTGTCTATAATAGATCAAAAGTTTTTGAATTTCCACCAAAACGTTTCTCCAGATTCTTTGCATAATTCTCAACCCAATAGCAAAATGAAATATGGATGGTCCCGGGCTACTTTTATAGATATAGCATTTTGAAAATTGAAAGTATTTGCCTAAGATCAAAGAGGGAAAATAGTTTTAATCGATGAGGAATAGTTGTAAAAGTTTTTGAATTATGCTTAAACTCCCACAAAACTTTGATACCATCATTTCCAAATTAATCAAAGTAATTTCAACATAGGGTCCCATGCATTATTTTAGTGTTTTTTAAAATCATTTTGCTATGAGGCCTATACCTAAAGTGAAAGATCCTTATGCTGGTAGAGTGCATGTCCAATCACTGGCTCATAACTGCTCCCTAGTGTATTGATAGAGAAATGCCTTTATGAGTACATGAGGCTATGCACATCATGTTATCTGGCTAGAGGAACATATGTTGCCCTGCCCTCTAGTATGTGTAATGTATGGGAATGGCAGTAAGTGGAGTTACTAGAGGAGAGGGAGAGGTCCAAACCACCAGCAAGGAACACTCTTGAATGTCTTTTTGATTCAGAAGTAACTTACAGATCCACTTAAAAGTATTGCTCTTCATTTATGGCAATAGCACCCAGTCCAATTTCCTCTACAGTACCAGAGGCCTCAGGCTGACAGCAGCGGAGCGTGTTACGCAAAACACGTCTGAAGCTCTTCCGTAACACGTAATACACCACAAAGTTTGTAGCAGAGTTTATGGCTAGAAGTATTTGAGACACAGCCAAGAGGATGCGCCACCCATAGGATAACCGGACAGCATACAATGCAGCAAGCAGTATCATGTATGGGGTGTTACAGACTATAAACACAATGACAATAACCACCATCGCCATGGTTACATTGTTTTCTGACCTGCCACCATTATGCCTGATAGCATCCCTGTGCCTGTTTGCCTTTCTAAGCTGCCAGATGATCCCGGTGTTGAGGACAATCAGGAGGATAATAGGAATGGTCAGGATGCAAATATTGAATCCTAGAGAGTACACCAAACCAAATACAGTGGTTGGTCCAATACTGGTTTGTATTAGAACAGGGACCATCTTACCATGGTGGTTTTCATGATACTCAATGGTGGTCTGGAAAAACACTGGAAAGCAGCAGATAATAGCCGAGGTGATCAGCACTACTACTTGTATCTTTGTATTCTTCAGGCTGGCCAGTCTGCTGGCATCAAGAGGCCTACAGACGGCTATGCACCGGTTAATGGCTACAAGCACAGTCATCCACAGAGAAGTTATCAGTACCATATTGAAAAATGGGAGTGCATACACATCAATATTAACCAATATCACTCTGGACATAAATTTCTCTGTTTCACCTAGCATTGGCAGGAGACCAGAGATGATGCTATATTGGATGAAAAAGATGGTCAGGACAAGGTTATCAGCCACGGCCAATGCCTGCAGCAGGAAGGTTGCTGCATGGTGCTTCTTGCCACTGTCTGCCTTGTAACAGATGATGTTGGCAATGAACCCCACAACACATATGGGCCCACCCACAATAGTGAATAGGACAAAGTGGAACATATCCCGGTGTATACGAGAAGGTGACTTCAGAATTGCTGAAGAAATGTTAGATGTAGAGCTGTTCATCAAGTGATTAAAGAAGTCTCCATACCATTCAGAGTCAGGGTAGAAGGTTGTTGACATATTGCTGTTGAAAGAGTTGTGGTGGACTGAGTCGTTTATTGAGTAATCAGTGAAGTGTTCATACCCTATTGCAGTGGTGTTGGGGTAGAGGCTAGCCATGTTCCTTTAGGCTAGTCAATTTAAAACATAAATTTTCCAAGTGAATAATAAACATAAAGATCAGTACATTGTAGTTCAATGGCCTTGCAATTACACTGTTGTACTCATAGACTCAGATGCTTTCCCTTTTAAGAGGACTGTAAAAAGCTGGAATATCCTCAGGAGGAATTTTGGCTTGAATATAAGACCTGAAGCTGTCAGTAAGGTTGGATGACAAAGTTGTTGCTTTACCAGTGATGTGCTCTGAATGACACTAGAGCTCCACAGAGCATTGCGGTGCATCTGTAATGGAAAGTAAAATATAAAATGTCCCTTTAAAGAGAATAATGGTGAGTTGTGTGATTGAAATAAAGAGGCTGACCATGGTTGTTGTATTGTTACTGCCCAGAGTCTAAAACTGAATGGAGACATTTAAAACAATTGAGCTTCAGCTAATATCCAAATCACAGTTGAAGAGCCTTTGAGTTTATTCTGCATTCTTTGAAGGCCTCTCTGCTCTCATTAAATCTCTATTAGAGGTGTTTATTCTTTTAGCACATTCCTAGAGTTATAACCAGTTACATAATTTATCATCACAGATTACAGGTCGTCAGAAAACTTTTCCTCTGCACAGCTTATAGGATCAGGATAAAGTCAGGGTGCTACTTATAAATACTTGAGATTTTATAAGTAAACTACACTACTAAATAAACTATCTCAGACCCCCTGTTACCCAGTGGGCACAAAACTCAGTCCAACGTTGAATCAACGTGGATTTAACATTGAGTCAACATTGACAACCATTTTCAATGTTGATTCAATGTTCTGTGCTCACTGGGTAGGCTTATAGGATCTGCCAAAGGTGGGGGTGTGGCTAAGACATGAGTATGATTTATACAGGAGGTTTTAAAGTGGAAGGTCCAACCACCCAGCTTTATTATGAACAAACTGCAAAGCGTTTGACTTTTTTTAAATCGGCCCAATTCTCCTCCCAAAAAAGCGGGATGAAATATAAGCCTAACGATCTAAGAGCCCTAGCAACATAGTTTATTCTTGTTCTACTATTCTAGTGAGAAGTCCAAATAGGTTATCAAAAGTATTATTCCCAGTCATCTGCTGTGTGAATGTTGTTACACAATTCTTAGAAAATTACAAATGTTAGAACTGGGTCTTTTAAGTATATGTAAATTAAAATTTCTTCCTTCAATAACTTTAAGTAAATCAAGAAAACAGACTGCCATTTTTTGTAAAAGCGCCGTAAATTCCCGCTTATAAGTGTATAGGCCACACCCTGACTCTGGGACAATCTTATAAGCCGCACTGACGATCTGTCTCCCGTACTAGTCGTGGCTTCTAAGTGAGAGTTTACGATAATTTTTATTTTACATGTTACTTGAATCAAGGGTCTCCATGTATCACTGTAGTGTGAGGTTGAAGTGCTGGGTTTTAAACAAGAGCCTGTCTTGTGTAAGCGTCTGGGGTATATAGGCTCTATTAACACCGGAGCACTTAAACATGGTGGTATGTTCACAACAATGCATAGGTACAAGTTTAACTGCTCCAACTAATTAAGACACGCCCAAGTGTTGTGTCAATGAAGCCCCCTGGATGCAGGATACAAGTAACTGTAAGCTATACCTACTTCAGCTGAAGCTGCTGTAGTGTCTAAGGTGCCCAAGGGCACAGACAGGAGTCCTCTGCAGCCAGGATGGAAATAAGCTGTGCCACAACTCTACACAGTATAATGCAAATAATATATGGAATCTCTGTCTGGAGTGTGTGGACAAACATTCTGTGCATAGTCATAATGTATACCCTTTACAATTTTAATGTATACTAAAACAGTTTGTAGTGAGTAGTATTGTATGTATCGGAACGGGACTATGGTTAACTACTGTTTATTACTCAATCGACATGCAGCCAATCAGAGGCCTCCATTTGGTCACGTGACCGGAAGTGACCTACTTAGGGGATTAGTGGTGACGTCACGTGACCTAGTTAGCCAATCAGAGGCCGCCATTTGGTCACGTGACCGGAAGTGACGTCATATGACCTACTTATGGACCGGAAGTGCCGTCATATGACCTACTTAGGGGACCGGAAGTGACGTCATATGACCTAATTTAGGATCACGTGACCGGAAGTGACCTGATGAGTCACGTGACCGGAAGTGACGTCACATGACCTAATGGCCAACCGGAAGTGAGTGACCTCATTGAGGATCACGTGACCGGAAGGGACCTGATTGATCACGTGACCGGAAGAAGAAGAAGAAGAAGAAGAAGAAGAAGAAGAAGAAGAAGAAGAAGAAGAATAAGAAGAAGAAGAAGAAGAAGAAGAAGAAGAAGAAGAAGAAGAAGAAGAAGAAGAAGAAGAAGAAGAAGAAGAAGAAGTGACGTCACGCGACTTAATGAAGAGATGAGCGTCTTTAAGGGGTCACGCGCTTTAAAATGTGATATTTTTTTTTTTTTTTTTTTTGGAGGAGGAGGAGGAGGAGGAGGAGGAGGAGGATGAGGAGGAGGAGAAGGAGAGGAGGAGGAGAAGGAGGAGGAGGCGAGTCTCTTATTTTTTTCGGTAAACCAATAAAAAACACTACGATATAAGTTTTGTTTTTTTCATTTTTTATTGTTTTACGAGCGACTGGAAGTGACTTATTGAACTAGGTAGAAGCGTTCTTTAGAGTGTATAAGGGGGGGAGGGGAGGGGAGGGGAGGGGAGGGGAGGGGAGGGGGGGGAGGGGGTTCCTTTAAGATGCATGGGGAGGGGGGCGCTTTTAGGATGCATGGGGCGGGTGGGGGGGGGGAGGGGGGGGAGGGGGGCACTCTAGGGGGGTGGGGGGGCACTCTAAGGGGCGTTTGTCTCTTTTAAGAAAAAAAGAAAAGAAAAGATTTCAATCGAGAGACACGCTTCTTCCTCTCGAGAGGAAGAAGCGTGTCTCTTCATTTTTTTTTGTTTAGGAAGTGAGGGTCTTTAGGATCACGTGACTGGAAGCGACTTGATGAAGCATGTGACTAGAAGTGACGACGTCACATGCTTTAATGAGGCGATCAGCTGTGACTGGCGGCGGCGGCGGTGGCGGCGGCGGTGGTGCTGGTGGTGGTGGTAGTAGACGTTACTGTGGTCAGAGTTGATATGGTTTTTTTCCAACAGAAATCAGAGCTTTTATACAGAGGGAGTTTAATCCTATTTCCAACAGCACCCCAGCTGTCTAGCAGCCGCTCCGCTCCTTAAGAGCTTCTTAAGAGCTTAGATGACGAGGGGTATGTCATCGCCATCTGTGGAAGCCAGCTGAAAATGGTGTTTTTTCCTTATCCATAGCTTTACCTCCTACCCCCTACCTGAGGACGACTCTCTCCCCCTTTGGCATTCATTGTAACAAACGTCAGAGGTCAGGTGAAAATCGGATTTTCATGCACAGCCTTAGTCAGCTGTCACCCCTATTGAACTAGCCGGCCGCCGCCGGCCAGTCTACTCACCACGGCAGGAGGCGGTGATTTTTTTTGTTTTACACTTAAGTCGCTCACCACATGCACACGACTCTACTCACAGACAGACACACCCGTCTTAGGGGGTCCTGCTTCACACCACACGCCTCCTGTAGTTTTTTGTATACACACTCTAAGCTCATGACTGCTTAATCCTTTATACAGCTAATGCGCGTTGAATTAGCACAGTCGGTACACCGCCCGCTCATGGCAGTCGATCTCTCAAAAAAGGGGGGAAAGAGATCCAGCTGAAAACGTCATGACTTATGTCTTTTGTTTCTCTTTGTGAATGTCCGCCGGTCAGCCGGCGGCAGCAACTGCTTAATCCTTTATACAGCTAACGCACGTTGAATTGCTGAACAAGGCAGTAAGTAGCTTAGCTCATGTCAGTCGATCTCTCAAAGGGGAGGGGGAAAGGGATCCAGCTGAAAACGTCATGCCTTAAGTCTTTTTGTTTCTCTTTGTGAATGGCCGCTGGTCAGCCGGCGGCAGCTGAACAGAGCCGTAAGTAGCTTAGCTCTAGAAGCGAGAAGGAGTATATAAGGGGGCTGGAAACACCCATTCACTCACTCAGTCTTTTGCTGCTCTCTACAGTCACCACCATGAGCAAAACACAACAACTAGTGTCGTCCAAGGATCTAATCGAGTTCAAGAACAAGAAGAGTACGCAGAACGGTGATCGTTTAGCGTCAGCGTGTCCTCTTGCTACTGAAATTGAGACTACCGCCGCAACCGCTTGGTCTTATCACCCTCCCGCTGTAGCGAGCGCACGCAGCAGTAGTAGTGGTAGTAGTAGTCGTCGTGGTAGCGACGTTGTTACACTCGCGACGGTTGTTACTGCTAAGCACGCTGCTGCTGCTGCTACTGCTGCGCCTGCTGCGGCTGCTGGTGATCTTCGTGCTGCTAGTGCTGCTGCTGCTGCTGCTGCTGCTGCTGCGCCTGCTACTGCTGCGCCTGCTACTGCTGCGCCTGCTGAGGCTGCTGCGCCTGCTGCTGCTGTGCCTGCTACTGCTGCGCCTGCTACTGCTGCACCTGCTGCTGCTGCTGCTGCTACACCTCTTGCTGCGACTGCCGCTACTAGTACTGACACGCAGCACGTTGCACAGAACCTCTCCACCGCTACATCAACCGACGCCATCAACGCCGCTCGCGCTGAGACTTACAGCTATTCGGACACTCAGCCCCAGCAGCGCGTAGTAGACATACATGCCCTAAAGCAACAGGGTGAGACAGAGAACGACGCTGACGACGAGGCGTACGAGGAACCCGAAGGGCTACGGGCGCACAGTCCGTTTTTCGACCTCATTTCCACTGGTAGCGCGTCCGGTCCGTGGCGACTGCCCTCACCACCACCTTACGAAGTCGTGTGGTTGCCCTGTTCCGACAACGAGTCGTCGGATACCAGCGCAGACGCTGCTCCTGTTATTGGTTCTGCTGCAGTAGTACCTGTATCATCATACTTCAAAGCAGAGCCGTTAGGATACTTGTCAGACGCTATGCTACTGAAAATAAGTAGTAAGTTGCCGACATCAGATTACATACGGTTAGGTTCATACCTTGAAGTGAACTTGAAGGATATGGGATATCTCAGTTGTGAGACAAGTGTCATAACTCAAGCTAGAGAAATGTTCACTACTTGGTACCAGAAAAGTTGTACTACTAGGTGGAAGGACCTAGCCGCCGCCTTGGAAGAATCTTACCGTATGGACCTCATCAAATTCTCACGTGAGTACATGGACAAGCATGACATGTGGGATGGCTTAGAGAGTGCAGACATGGAGTGGAAAGTGCAGAAATATTTCTCTCTTTTAGCTGAGCTCTGCCCTAGAGACTGGAAGACCATAGGGATCTACTTAGGGTTGACTTCTCATGAAGTAGCTTTCATCTCTCAACCTGTGCCTTCTGACAGGACTGTGAAGAACCCTGTCTATGAAGTGCTGAGAGCTTGGAAGTACAACGAGACGTCTGAGCCTATGGCTCTGATGAAAGTGTTGCAAGACGACATGGGTCGCAGCGACGTCGCAATGTATGTTCAAGGGTTGTATGCAGCTGTACCCAAAGACATAAAAGTGAGCTGTGACACTCCAGTGTTGACCACTCTTGTCTGATCCCTGCAGTAAGATGGACATCTGTTGAATTCGATCCTAGACTACAGTCACCTTTCACTATGCTAATAGTATCGTGTGGTAAGAGGTGTCTAGTATTCGAAGTGATAAATAACGTTTTATTTTTTTAAATAATTGGTAAATAAGTGAAAAAACAAAAAAAAAGAAAAACATGACGCAGGACGTTTGCGAAAAGTGTTTCAAAATTTTTAAAAGACCGTACAATCACGAGTGACCCGTAGAAAAATGAAGAACAATACCTAAGTTTTGCCCTCTATGCGGCGATGTCGATTGCTGAAAAGATCACCTGTCGACGCGAATCTCTGGACGAGGTGACTATCCCTCCACGTACATGCGCTGTACCGAACGGTGAGGAAACGTTCACGGCGAATTGGCCTGCAATACGAACGAGTGTCAGGATGCACGGGACTCGCGTGAGTGTAACAAACGTCAAACTACCAACCGGCGACTTGAGTGACGCTGTAGATACTATGCGTCGCAATCCGCTTCACACAATGATAAAAAGTGGGTTTCTCGGTAGGCTTACTCTTACAACACAGAGAAGACAAGAACATACTGCGCTACTTTCACGTCTCCCAGAACAACGCAACTCTCATTACAACCGCTCCCTACTATAACTAATTCAGAAACTTTGGAAGAGCTCCTCTCAAAGATGGAAAACACCGTCGCTTGCGAGGAAGTACGGAAACTTTGCGACGCTGACACCAAGCGGTGCGCTCTTTTTCCTACTAATTTTGAACATTTGCGTTTACATGGGACCTGGGGGTTTTCCCATAGGCGGTAGGAACAGGCAGGACGGTCGAGTTGGAAAGAGAAGCCGTGTGTTAGATTTTCCCAACAAGGACAACCTCTGCGTCTTCCGCCACATTTCCTTATACTTATACAACACCAGCAAGCGCGCTTCAAATTTGTTACGTCAGTTCTGTCCCGCTGCCACACGTGAAACTTTTCCTCCCGACGGACATTCCAGAATCTACCCTTACAACATTACCTTCGATTTCGAGGCTTTCTTCAGACCGTGCAGAGAACCGTCGACTGAACACGTGTCCCTGCTGTGGGATCACGTCCCTTTGTCGGCTAGCGTCGCATCCGACTTTCCGGGGTAGGAGGGGTCGGTGTACGTCAGAGAATCCGACGCAGATTCCGACCCCTTGTTAGACCGAGTTTAAAATCCTGCTGGAGGAAGCGACATTCACCCCTTCTCCAGGCGGCTTCGCTGCAGCTCACACCAGACAACCGTTAGTTCAACTGAAGAAGCAGCTTCTGAGATACATCCGTCAAGCTCCAGTCGTGGGCTTCAACACGGAGCGTTACGACTTGAACCTGATCAAAAATACGCCTTCACTCGTTCTTTGCCTCCGGAGACCGAAGAAACCAACAATTCAGCGTCATAAAGAGAAGCAATCAATACTTGACGGTTTACACACAGTTTTCTCGGACATAGTAGTCAACTATTTGGCACTTGGTTACAGCTACGCGAATTATTTGCGAGCTTTCACCAGAAACGAAGAGAAAAGTCGCTTTCCTTACAAATGGATGACGTATACCAAGAAACTGGTAAACAGAACCCTGCCACCGAGATCGGCTTTTGACAGCGAACTGACGGGCGTCAAAATGGCCGAAATCCGACTACGCCACATGTCAGAAAGTTTAGTACGACAAGAAGATGCAAACTATGAGAGATTACTTGATCCACTACAACAACGAAGACGTCAAACTTTTCATAGAAGCTTTTGAAAAAATCACGCTAATTTTTTCCAAGATCGCAGCATTGTCATGTTGAAAGACGAGATCTCTCTCGCCAGTTTGACTTTACAGGTCCTCTTCCAAAACCTATAAGCTGTGTTCACAACGTTCCCTCCCTTCGACGCCGTCCTCCACGCTCTGATCAAAGAAAATCTAGTCGGTGGTCCTTCCATCATCTTCCATAGATTTCACGAGAAGGAGTGTATAGGTGTCTTATAAGTCGGCAGAGGGTGAATACTAGTGAAAAGGGAAGGCAGGTGTGCAAGTAGCTTTTCTAACAGACACGTGTGTGAACTAAGCTGCTTAAGTCTAAACCCACCTGCGGTAGAAGCTCTGTACTGAGAGAGTCTTTTCAGCCGTTTAAGAAGCTTATCTAGGACAGGGTACATAAGGAGTGAAACGCCACTCTCACCCGTCACACTTTCTCCACCCGCCCTTCATCTTCGTAGCATCGTCCACTGTACGGTCGCTCAGCACGTTACGATGATTAGTTCTGCTATTTTCTTTATTTATGAAAGTGTTGACGCTACAGAGCATCGAAACCCTCTCGAAATGAGTCCAAGAAAGAAAAAGCAACTCCCACTTGAAGCAAGAAGAGAAACAGTGCCCTATGATGCATGTGAGGTAAAGAAACATTGGAAGGACGTCACCAAGGAGCAATGGATAGAAGCATGCTTCAACTTCATCGGAACAGTAGTTTCATTTGGACAGAGGGAGAAGATTTTGTTAGAGCTATTTTTCTTAGCTCCGTATACTTGGCCTGACTGTGGTGAAATTCCTTCAAGTTTGTCAGTCTTCGCCATACAAGTTATCAACTCCTTGAAGGAGCTTCGATATATGCAAGGCACTCAGGAGGAGATTGTCAAGAAAATGACGGAATTCGAAACAAGCGAAGACACAATATGGTGCGAGGAGACGACATATGCGGACGATGATCTGGAGTCCATCATTTGTAGCCCGTTGGAACATTATGTTAAAGACTTTGAGGACATGCTAGACAGCACTGAGATGAACCCGAAAGAGAGATCCCTTACTGCACAGAAAGAGGCCAAAGCTGTGTTGGAAAAGCACAAGTTTGGTCAAGGATTCACTCTTCAAAGCAGCTGTGTGAGTGTGATAAAAAGTCTTGTGTTGAAACATTCAGACATGAAGTTTTCGCGTGCTGTCGACACACTTCCTTTGCCTGAACTGATGATGAACATGATCGACCCCATCGTACCAACACGTTTCGACTCTGCCAATTGTCCCATGTATAAAATGGTTTCAAGTTTTGCCCGTGGCCGATGGCTAAACGATCCACTGAAGTCAGAAAACCTCCTTGATTTAATCAACTGACTAAATGTATTTTCTCATACTAGTATTAGTAGCATTAGTAATAGCGGCTACTCAGTCTCGTGCAGCACAAGCAGCAGCATCTGTCAGCAGCATCCGTGACATCGTCAGCAGCAGCAGCAGCAGCTGCACAAGCAGCACAAGCAGCCACATCTGTCAACAGTATCCGTGACATCGTCAGCAGCTGCAGCAGCTGCACGAGCAGCGCAAGCAGCACAAGCAGTAGCATCTGTCAGCGGAATCCGTGACAACGTCAGCAGCAGCAGCAGCTGCACGAGCGGCACAAGCAGCAGCATCTGTCAACAGCATCCGTGACAGCGTCAGCAACTACAGCAGCTGCAGCTGTCAGCAGCTGCAGCAGCTGCACGAGCTGCACAAGCAGCAGCAGCAGCAGCAGCGGTAGTGTAGACCGCTAAATTCGAGATGACGTCATGTCTGTTTCTTAGCATCGACATTCGACATGAGACCTAGTGACATTTGACATGAAGCTTGAAAAACATAGTGACAGGTGACATGAGCAATTCTTAAAATTGCCATGAGATATGAGCATAATTAAGCGACATCGACATGTGCCATGGCTATTTTTTTTAAAGACAAACGCCGTAGTCTCCTCATCCAGACCTCCGCTAGTAGCGCTCTATAAGCGCAAGCTGTGGCTGTGAACCCCCTCCTCCCACCGTACACACGGGTAAATATCAGAGTCGGCCAATGTCGCCAATACTACTCTCATACAAGGGTCAGGCGCTGCTGGACTATAATAGATGGGTCAAGGACTATTCTACTGAGGGTCAGGCTACGCCGGACATTCAATAACAAGCTGGACTTTGGCAAATTTGCTTGAAAGTCTGGTCAGCAAGAGTCCAGCATACTCTCCCAAGAGTTCAGCATTGCCAGACTATGGCATGAGGATCCCGCATGGTCAGACTTTCAAGCAAGTTTGCCAAAGTCCAGCTTGTTATTGAATGTCAGGCGTAGCCTGATCCTCACTAGAATAGCCCTTGACCCATCTATTATAGTCCAGCAGTGCCTGACCCTTGTCTGAGAGTAGAATTAGCGCTATTGGGTGCCTCTGATATTTGCCTCTGTGTAGTCAAACCTCGCCTGAGAGAGACATACTTCAGAAAGAAACGAGAGCAGATTCCGACATCGGTGTGTGACGATCACTTAGAGCTTTTCGTGAAGATAAAACGGAAAAAAGTGCGAAAATGGTGTCCGCCGCCCGGCGGATGTTGTGAGAGACGTTACCTTCACGATCTGAGAACTTCGGGGCTTATGTAAACGGCGTGGGAAGGTGACGGGATCCTAAGTCTCAACCCTAAGACTTACATTTGCTACGATCGAGTCAGCAGCACCAGTGAAAGAAAATCCCAAAAAAAGAGATGGCGTGCAAAAAGTGTACAGAAGTAACAAAACCCTAAAGAACCAGTCGTCTTCTTAGATGTTTTCGCAAACGAAAAACTCTCCTTGCGGTAAATAGAAATTTCAAAGTGGTACGGACCAAAAATGGACACTTACACCATAGAGAAAGATGACGTGCGCTACTTGTATTATAAGCGTCGCGTGCATTCTAACGGTGTGACAACAAGTCCTTTAAAAATATGAAAAAAAGTGTGTTATTGATTGATTGAGCGCATCTTTTCAAAAATAGCGTGTTTATTAGAATTGAAAAAAAGAAAATAAAAAAATAAATAAAATTATTGTTGTGTTTTATTTTCATACGTCTTCTTTTATTAGTAAGTAAAAAAAAATTATAACAATTAACTAGCGTGTCCTCTTAAAGTGACACTTCCTCCAGTCGCTGCTGATCGCCTAATTAAAGCATGTGTCGTCGTCACTTCTAGTCACGTGACTCATCAGGTCACTTCCGGTCACGTGATCCTAAAGTCGATCACTTCCTAAACAAAAAAAAATTAAGAGACACATTTCTTCATGACCCAACCAATCAGGGGTCTCCATTTGACCGGAAGTAGTCCCCTCATTTGCATAATGGGTCACTTCCGGTGTACCAGCCAATCAGAAGCCTCTAACTAAGTCAAGGTCACGTGACGTCACTTCCGGTATGCCCTTATATGGACATGTGAAGGTCACATGACGTCACTTCCGGTATGCCCTTATATGGACGTGTGACGTCACTTCCGGTCAAATGGAAGCCTCTGATTGGCTGCGTCATGACCTTGACCTCTAACTAGGTCAAGGTCACGTGACGTCACTTCCGGTATGCCCTTATATGGGCATGTGACGTCACTTCCGGTCAAATGGAGGCTTCTGATTGGCTGCAGGTCGATTGAGTAATAAACAGTAGTTAACTATAGTCCCGTTCCGATACATACTATACTACTGTAGTGTCTTATTCCAAATGACCACATCCTTGGGGGGTAATAGGAGTGATTTACAGTCATCTAAAGATCCGTAATATTTATCTGTCCCATAACTGTAAATGAATTACTCTACCCGCATTCCGTGCTCCATATAATAACCACACAGTGTGCTTAGAAATTATTCTAAATGCATTTCTAGCGATTAATAGTTTAATTCCGCTCAAACTTTTCAATTTTCTGATTAATTTGTGTAAAATAGAGTAATATTGTATTCAATAATGTATTGGTTTACACAATTGGGAGGGTACCGTAATTGACATAACCCTTTAAGTGCAGCATTTTATTTTCTATGAAATACAGCAGTCCCATTGACTTAACCAAAGGACGCGTATTGCACACCCCCCGTGAAATAACCTATGGCCGTATTTCACGACCTGTGACGTCATCAAAATGGCGGTTTGTTTACATTTAAATGCCGTACAAAAAAAGCCATTTTAAGCCCTTAACCACCCTATGGGCATTAATAATCTAATTTGAATCGAAAAAGGTAAAAAATAAACACAAAGGCACACTCGTTTTTGGTCTGTTGAAGGGTTATTTCACTTGTTGACCCTCGGACCGCATTTCACTTGGCCTACAGCCTCGTGAAATACGGTCCAAGGGTTAACTCATGAAATAACCCCCCAACAGACCAAAAACTCGTGCACCTTTGTCTATGTACTTTAAAGGGTCATTCTCACCACTCACACTTAAAGATTCGTTAGGAGCTAATCCGGGGTGGATTTTCTATCATCCCGTTAATTGTGTTCATAATGTATATACAAATATGTGTGAACCTTTTAAAATCTTTCTGATACTTATAAATGCACAAAATTTAGAAAAAAAACATGGTATAAGCTAACTCATGTGACCAAACACTATTCCCACTGCAGTCCAGATGGTCTTACACAATGTTATAATGTCAAGTCTTTGACATGTGGAAATAGAACGATGAACTCCAATAGATACAGTCAACATCTTTTATTCACATGAGGCAGAGATAATCATCATAACAGTGTATATACATCTTATTACAATATAGCAATATACAACTCGGCTTGGCTTGTGAGAGGTTTTGATGTGTTGGTGCTTCCACATTATGTACATCATTTAGTATACCGCTACCTGTACATCAATTAGTCACCATTATTATATGTGGCTCGGCCATAACTCACTGTTATGGCAGTGCTGATATGAATAGCGGCTGTTTTCATATGGGACAGTGGGGTGTAGCAAGTTGTAGTCTGAATGTTTATCATTCATTGGATACTGGATACTGGATAGGGCTCTGCATTGTCAACATGGCATGTACCTCTATCCTATAGCAGGTCAGATATGGTCCACCAATGGCACATTCAAGCAGTAATTTCTCATTTACTATCAATTCAATACTCTCCAGATGAACCAAATAAATTAGATATTCATATATAAAGGACAGTAGATGAAAGTATTGCACATTTGTGTGTGCATTGTGGCACTTTACTGAGCAGACATCACATTGGTGGTAGTGGAAAAGGTACAAAGCCTCTCTGCAGCCAAAACTATGCAACACATCCATACTGTCAGGCTGTTCATTTAAACAACAAGAATATACTACATAGAATGAAATGAGATTTAAAATTATAGTAGTTATTTTGTATGAATATTGTTTGTTAATGTAAATTTGTCTGCACTATAATACAAGTGTTTGTCTGAATCCCACTATGTAGAATTATATGTAATTAATCTACGTCTCAGCTACGTAAATCTGACCTGCAGGTTTAAGATTGGTAAATAAACCTTAACGTTTTGATGTTCATAAACCTTCTAAAATTACGCAGTTTGGACCAAAAATCAACGTAGATTTACGTCTGACAAACGTAGTTGTGTTTACTGGGATTGGCCAAAACTTGGTCACTATGACCGATATATCTAGCTGCACTACAAATTGACAATTAGTTTCTTAATTAATGTAGGAAGGTTTTATGATACATTATATTACATAGAATCTACTATTGCCAATAGCCTATCTGGGGATTTCTGATAATAGCTTGGTCATGCCATTTGAGGAAGCAAGTCATACATCAGCATTTTAGCCTTTTCTACGGCTTTAAGAATGATGAAATGTTTCAAAATATATTCTGCTGAATAGGTAATATGTTATTACATATTGATATATATACTGTTTGCAAGAATAATTATTGCCATTATCACTAACTCCTTACCCATCTTTAACTACATAGCAGACTACAACAGTATTAGAATTGTGAGTGGGATACGCTTGGTGATTATGCCACTTTAATAATGCATGGTTCCCTTTTTTCATCATGATGGATGATTGCAGCCCTGGCAAGTAAACCATCAGTGCTGCATTCCTGCATCATGTCAACCCCATAGGATGGACAATGTAACAGTCGCTGGAAAGTCATCTGGAGGATTTCTTTCCCTACTGACTTGTCAACGTGTCCACTCACACTTGTCACTCGCTTTCTCCACCAGTGTAGCGGTCACGGAAAAGTCATCTGGAGAAAGCGGGACTCATACCCACGACCTTCAGATCCATGAACCCATTGCTCTACTGCATCCCCATCTGACAACTTGACTTTGCTGTACGTCACTGGATCTGTATGGTACAGAGGGGAGCAGGATTGCCTGAGTGAGGGGGGGTTTTGGTGAAAAGTGACCCTTGGTGAGAGGGACCTTGGTGAAAAGTGGCTCTTGTTTTGAAGATTGTAGTGAGGATTAGAAAAAGTGAACCTTTTTTTGAGAAAATTGGTTGAAAATGTCAGGAAAGTGACCTTTATAATTGATAATTCTCCCTAGTTGGTTTATATAAACTACAGAGCAGTACCGAAAATTATAAGATTAAAAAATATAATCTCAATATCTCACCTGGACCTATAAATGTAGAGCTCAACGTAGGGGGAAAAAGAAACTGACCTTCAGTGAAGGGGATTTGTCGAAAGGTGACGCTTGGTGAGGGGGGTTTAGGAGAAAAGCATACCATGAAGGGGATTTTGCTCAAAAAGAACTCTTGCCATCCACACATCCGTTATACAAAATATACCAAGTGCATTTCATTTCTTTTATCATGCATAAATAAATGAATTACAGACATCATTGTGACCTGAGCATAAGGTGGGGAGCAGGACTTGGGGAAACAAAGTATTTATTACATGTAGTAAAAAGATTGATAAATAATATATCAAATATGTGCATTTTGACATTAGTGTATAAAATCTTATAGGAGTATGTATATGAGAATTGATAACCTTTGATTAATGTAGGTATGAAGAATATATACATGACAGATGTAAATCATAATGTGAATGTAATATTTAGATTAAAGGTGTGGATGGGTGGGTAAGTGAGTTTGTTATGGCGTCGGAGCCCGGGGGGGCACTTGATTTTTTTTTGACAGGGGTGTGCGGCTGGACCTCTGACAACCCTTACCCTTGTTAGGGCGATTTTGATGCCAAAAGGTTACCCTTGTTAGGGCATTTTTGGTCAAAAGTGCCTAGGTTTCGGTAAAAAAAAAGATAAAAGGTAGATTTTGATGCCAAAAAGTTACCCTTGTTAGGGCATTTTCAGCCAAAAGTGCCTAGGTTTCGGTAAAAAAGCAATAGAATATACCATGTTTGTGTAAGTCTGCTGAAAAATTGCCCTCTTGCGAAGAATTTTGTTGAAAACTGCGAAATTTTTTGTGAAAACGGGCAAATCTTGGCGAAAACCCGGACATTTTTGTGAAAAGTAGACTCTTGTTAGGGCGATTTTCATGAAAGCGGACCCTTGTTAGGGCAATTTTTCTCTGAAAAGTGGACCCTTATTAGGGCGATTTTGTAGGAAAAGTACCCTTCCCAGCCGCACACATGTGTATACAAAATATACTACCGTAAAACCTCGCGTATAAGCCGCGGCTAGTACGCGAGTCAGATCGGCGGTGCGGCTTATAGCATCGGCCCAGGGTCAGGGTGCGGCTTATACGCGAGTGTTTGTTTCTATGGTACAGTACTAAATGTCACCGTACTCAGATCTATGGTGCGGCTTATAGCATCGGCACAAACTTGGGGTGCAGCTTATACGCGATTTAGGCTTATACGCAAGGTTTTAAGGTAAGTGCCCCCCCCACGGGCGTCGGAGACAGAGAGGTGAATGGACTGAGTAAGGGGTGTTGAGAGGGAAGGTGGAAGGTCAAATCAGAAATATAAATGGCAGAAAGCGGAATTCTCTTATTGCGGCATCTGGCATGAGATGGCAGAATCCACAAAAGGGTGTTTGTTTTCCGCACTATTGATAATTTGCAGTTACCTATAATCTAATATGGGAATCGCAGCAGGTGGAGTTACTATAGGAGAGGGAGTGATCCAAACCGCCAGCAAGGAACACTTACAGATTCATGATTAACCTACGGATCCACTTAGATGTATTGCACTCCATCTGTGGCAGCAGCACCCAGTCCAATTCCCTCTACAGTACCAGAGGCCTCAGGCTGACAGCAGCAGAGCGTGTTACACAAAACACGTCTGAAGCTCTTCCGTAATACGTAATACACCACAAAGTTTGTAGCAGAGCTCATGGCTAGAAGTATTTGAGACACAGCCCAGAGGACGCCCCACCCATAGAATAACCCATAGAATAACCGGAAAAAATACAGAATCATATATTGGGTAATGCAAACTATAAAAAGGATGACAATAACTACCATCACCATTGTTACATTGTTTTCTGACCTGCCACCATTCTGCCTGATGATATCCTTGCTCTTGGCTGCTTTCCTCAGCTCCCAGATGATCCTGGTGTTGAGGACAATCAGGAGGACAAGGGGCAGGGTCAGGAGACAGATGGTGAGTCCTAGAGAGTACACAGTACCAAATACAGTGGTTGGTCCAATACTGGTTTGTATTAGAACAGGGATGGTCTTACCATGGTGGTTTTTACAATACTCAATGGTGGTCTGGAAAAAGGCTGGAAAGCGACAGATAATAGCGGAGGTGACCACCACTGCCACTTGTATCTTAGTCCTCCTGAGGCTGGCCAGTCTGCTGGCATCAAGAGGCCTACAGACAGCTATGTACCGGTTAATGGCTACAATGTTGCTTAATAAAGAGATATGTCTACACAACAGGAACTTGGGTGTAATCACCCCGCGGATAGATCATTATCTGCACAAATGGGACCCTGTATATGAATGTGTACGGCATAAATACTGGCGGCTCTACGATGGGACCCATCCCAATGGCAAAACCACTAGATCAATCGGGAATCTGATTGGTAAAGTGATGCTGAAAAACGCGTTCCTACCAAAGTCACAAAACATTGACTTTGAATAACCTGTATTGGATTACACAGCCCATTTGGACTATGCCACTGTAACCCATTACGTCATTTTGGGTGAAATACATGCACTCACAGCCTTAATGCTGTTCCCACAACACAGCACAACACTGTTTCTATTTTTGTTGAGATGCACCTTTAAAATGGGTTCACTAACCCTGAATTGCACCAAGCACTAGGATTAACGATGAGTGACTCATGGCGACGCTCAACATGATTACAAGCATAATTAATGTTGCTATTGACTTTAGTAACTGCAACAAAGAACTGTAACTGGATTAATTAATTATTGTATACTGGGATTTAAGTCTGTCCTGCCTGTGCAAGTTAAGGTAGGAAGTTTCCATTTATTACATGACCCCCAGACGCTAACCATCTGTATGTTTGCATTACTGTATGTTTGTACCTTACTGTTCCCTATATTATGTTTACTAATCATTATATGACAGCCAAACTGCTACGCTACATACAATATTGTAAAATCCTATCTTTAGAAAGTAACTTTAGTCTTATCCTAGTTATATTAATTCATAAAAAATCCATGGACCTGCTGCAATACAATGAACAATGAACTCTTTAAATAGGTCCTAAACCTATAACAGCAGCTTTAATCCACATAACGGTTCCACGTAAGCTCTCATTTCTCGATGCTTCCTTTGAATAACACAACCTATCTCAGGGTATCTGCATAGGCTCATCCTTTACTAGATACCATTCATCCACACCCAGTGCGGCCACGCGGTGAGGATTCTACTGTCATATTGTTTGCTGATCATCCATTATATCTAATACAACTTAATTTGAGACTGCAGTCTCCTTGTTTCTGTTTCCTTCATTCCCCATCTATCCCCCCATACCCTGTATATCAATCCCCTACTGTGCTCACTCACTAAACTTTAGTGAAGTATTAACTGAATCATGAACCCGGACACAATCCGTATAGCGGAGGAAATAAATAAGCTCAAGGGCTTAACCCTGTGTGGTCTAAACTGTCGAAGCCTGCAGCCAAAAAAACTGGAAATTGCGTTACTACTCAGTCCTTTTAACATTTTATGTGCCTGTGAATCTTGGCTGGACGACCGCGCAGGAGATGAACTCATTTATATACAAGGTAAGAGAACCTTCAGACTTGACCGCGAGGCAAATAAAGGAGGAGGTTTAGTAACCTATATTGACGAGGCCTATGGTGCCTGCAGCACCATTCTGTATGAGCACTGTAGAATGGAGCCCGACATTGAACTTCTGACTATTAGTATTAATAGAAGCAAGCATAAAGCTATGGTACTAATGAATACTTACCGACCCCCTCAGGGCAATGTCTCATCATTTCTTGACACACTAAGTGAAATTGTCACTATTTTACAGGAAAAAGACGAGGAGGTATGGATCATTGGAGATATTAACATCGACATGAGGAAAAGAAATCTGGCCCCAGGGAGAGAACTAATTGATTTCTGCAGAGAAAATGGACTACGCCAAAAGATCCATGAAATCACCAGACCCAACCCAGATGGAGGCACATCCATTGACAATATAATCACCAACTGCAACATTGTCCAAAAATCTGGAACTCTCGATATCTTACTTAGTGACCACTACCCCGTCTTTGCTGAAAGGAAAAAGGACAGAGAGATAAAGATCACCATTACACGTGAAGGTAGATCATACAGATACTACCATATTGATGACCTATATGAGCACCTGTCCTCGCATGACTGGACTGAATTCTTTGAATGTGATGATCCAGAAGTACAATGGGGCATGTTGTTGGCAAAGATAATCCAGTACCTGGACGAGGCATGCCCTATCAGAGTCATAACTCTCAAACGAGTCCCTGAAAAACATGTGAGCAGACATACTATAGAGCACATTAATGACCGACAAGAATGTCTCAAGCGGTACAAACTGAACCAGGACTATGGTGAGGTACTGGAAGCCAAAAGGCTATCGCACCTGATTAGAAGGCAGCTAAAAGCCTCACTATCCGAAGGAGTAACAGACACCCTGACCTCTGCTAGAGGTGATCACAGGCGTTTCTGGAGAGAACTTAACAAATTGTTAAACCCATCGTCAAAAACAACACATATCAATCTAATTGATGACAATGGCATAAGTATCGAGAGTAACCAGGTGTCAACTTTTGTGAACAATTACTTTGCCAACATAGGCCAAAAACTATTTGATGCCAAGGGTAACAACGCCAATACCGAGAGAATTGACATCAAAGACATCCCGCTGACTGATGATGGACCATCAATGGAAGTGGAAGAACTGATAACTCTGGACAAAGTGAGAAAGCTTATCTCAAAAATCAGCAGGGACAAATCCTCAGGATTGCAAGAAGTGAACAGTTCCGTCCTCAAAGACACCCTGACACTACTTCCAGAACACCTCGTGTCAATGTTCAGAAACTCAATCAAGAGGAGTATTTTCCCTAAATCATGGTCCCTAGGAAACTTGGTGCCCATACCAAAAAAGGGTGACTTGTCACTCATCAAAAACTGGAGGCCAATCACCCTACTCCCACTACCTGGGAAGATGCTCGAGAAGATTGCTCATGAATACATCAGCACACACCTAGAAGAAAACCAATTGCTGTCAAAGAACCAATATGGTTTTAGGGCTGGACTCAGTACTGGTGACGCAGTATTCGCTGTGTTGAGAGACCTTTATGAACACCGAGACAACAGCCAGATAACCATGGCCTGCTTCATTGACTTTACTAAAGCATTTGACAGTGTAGACCATCCCACTCTCGTCCTGAAGATAAATCAACTAAAGATCCCGATAAACCTGAAATACTGGCTCGTGGACTATTTATCAGACAGGAAACACAGCACAAAGGCCAATGACACCAGATCTGACCCAGAGAACGTCAACTTCGGAGTTCCGCAGGGTTCCACCCTCGGACCCCTACTCTTTGTGTTATTTATCAATGACATATGTGACACCATTGAATATTGCAAAACAGCCATGTATGCTGACGACGTGATCATCTATGTCAACAGTGAGGACCCACGTGAAGCATCAATGCGCCTACAATCGGACGTAAATAAAATACACACCTGGTGTGACGAAAACAACATGACTGTAAATACTGATAAAAGCTCTGTCATGACCTTTGGGTCGAAGACAAAGCTGAGTCACTGCCATGAGCCTATCATCAAGATGGGAGACCAAACCCTACCGGTAGTCACGACCTACCCGTACCTGGGTGTGGACCTCGACGGCCCTTTGACAGTAACCCCCTTCATAAACAAGACAAAAAAGAACATGGGCAATCGCCTATACAAATTGAAAGACATGAGAGGGTATCTACCCGAAGATATATGTCTGACGATATACAAAACCATGATTATGCCAATTCCGGACTACTGCAGCTTCTATCTTGGAAGTGCACATCAATATGAACTGACAAAAATCCAACGTCTGCAAAACAGGGGGATCAGAATCTGCACAAGAACTGCCATTAGAGGCACAAGTGTAGCTGAGCTACACTCCTCAAACAAGATACCAATGCTGGAGTCCCGACGTAAACAACAGCTGGTTAAGCACATGTGGAAGCTAGCTCGCAAAGGGGAAGCCACCCAAAATCCTTTAGGACGTACTCGCGGCGATCTAAAGTTAAAATTCAGGGAAAGAATCCCAAAGACAGCTTTTTACCAAAAAAGCCCATACTACAGAGGAATCAGTCTTTGGAATGAGCTGAGTCAGGAAACTCAGATGATTGCATCGAAAGATGATTTCAACAGAAAAATCAAATCGAAATGGGACGATAAACCACCTTGAGACTATATCTCTTAACCGGCCTTAATACTTGGACGTTACAGCCTCATCCTAAAACTCCCTCCTACTCTCCTACTCATCTCATCTCTACTAAATACTTAATTGTATTGTCATTCCATCCTCTATTTTTGTAAGTATTGACCATGAGACGCTCCGTGGGCTGGTTATCTGGCATTTAATAACATTACCATTATCAACTATATCATCAGACTTGTGTCCGTCTCTGTAATTTGTTCATGGAAGAACTCCTCATTGAGGCGAATGTTCAATAAAATTTTCAATACTTCAATACTTCAAGCACAGTCATCCACAGAGAGGTTATCAGTACCATATTGAGAAATGGAAGTGCATACACAGCGATATTGACCATTATAACTATAGACATAAATCTCTCTGTTTCACCCAGCATTGGCAGGAGGCCATAGATGATGCTGTAATGAATGAAAAAGATGGTCAAGACAAGGTTATCAGCCACGGCCAATGCCTGCAGCAGGAAGGTTGCTGCACGGTGCTTCTTGCCACTGTCTGCCTTAAGGACCTTGTAACAGATGATGTTGGCAATGAACCCCACCACACATATGGGACCACCCATAATAGTGAACAGGACAAAGTGGAACATATCATGGTGTATACAAGAAGGTGACTTGAGAATTGCTAAAGAATTGTTACATATTGAGCTGTTCATCAAGTCTCCATACCGTTCAGTGGTAGAGTCAGGGTAGATGGTTGTTGACATATTGCTGTTCAAAAAGCTGTGGTGGACTGAGTTGTTTATTGAGTAATCAGTGAAGTGTTCATATCCTACTGCGGTAGTGTTGGGGTAGAGGCTAGCCATGTTCCTTTACGCTCGTTAATATAAAACATAAATTGCAAGGGAATGAAAAACATAAATTGAGTATGTTGCAGTTCAATGGCCTTACAATTCCACTGTTGTACTTATAGACTCAGATGCCTCCCCTTGAAAGAGGACTGGAAAAAGCTGAAATATCCTCAGGAGGAATTTTAGAATCAATATAAGACCCCAAGGTGTCGGTTAGGTTGGATGACAAAGTTGTTGCTTTACCAGTGATGTGCTCTGAATGACACTAGAGTTCTAGAGGGCATTGCCATGCATCTGTAATAGAAAGTAAAATATAAAATTTCCCTTTTAAAGAGAATAATGGTAAGTTATGTGTTTAAAATAAATGGGATGACCATGGTTGTTGGATTGTTACTGACCAAAGTCTAAAACTGAATGGAGACATTTAAAACAATTGTGCTTCAGCTAATATCCAAATCACAGCTGAAGAGCCTTTGAGTTTATACTGCTTTCTTTGAAGGCTGCTCTGCTCACTTTAAATTTTTATTAGGGGCGTTTATTCTCGTAGCACATTCCTAGACTAACGACCAGTTACATAATTTATCATCACAGATTACAGGTCCTCAGAAAACCTTCTCCTCTGCACAGCTTATAGGATCAGGATAAAGTCAGGGTGCTGCTTATACTTGAGATTTTATAAGTAAACTACAGTACTAAATAAACTATGTCAGGCTTATAGGATCTGCCAAAGGTGGTTGTGTGGCTTAGACAGGGAGGGTTTACAGTAATGCTTTAAAGTGGAAGGTCCAACCACCCAGCTTTACTATGAACAAATTGCAAAGCCTTTGACTTTTCAAAAATCGGCCCAATTCTCCTCCTTGAAGAATGTTTTGAAAGAGCATTTGGCTTTAGTCTAAGGCTCTTTTAGATTTTCCTGCTGAGGGACGTAGTTTCTATATATAGCTTTTATATGTGCTGTTAAATGTTGCAGCACTGCTGTTGTTGTTGCTTCACTTGAGATGTGTATAACTCCCATCACAGTCTTTACATTGAGATTATAAGCAATATAGTAATTGTGAATTGTTGAATTCCAATAATCAAAGTGAGTTTATAAGGTTTTTTATAGATTATTAGAGCAAAAAGAGCAGGATGAAATATAAACCTAACAATCTAGTTAGTTTATTTTTATTCTTCTATTCTAGTGAGAAGTCCAAAAAAAGGTTATCAAAAGTATTATTACCAGTCATCTGATGTGTGTAGATTAAAATGCTATTCCTTCAAATACTTTAAGTAAATAAAAGAAAACGACCGCCATTTATTGTAAAAGTGCCGTGAATTCTCACACCCTGACTCTGGGACAATCGCATAAGCCGCACTGATGATCTGACTCCCTTACTAGTCGTGGCTTCTAAGCGAGAGTTCACAGTAATTGTTATTTTACATGTTTCTAAAACCTTCATGCTTACATGTCTACCTATAGACATGTGTTACCTGTATATTTTGTTGCACTCAAAATATCATTATTATTATAAATGTGGTATTCAGATTTCTTACAAGATCAACGCTGGAACTTACCTTGTTGCCTCCTTCCTATAGCTGTGGCCTCTAGTTAACATTGTCTCGGTCCTCTCCTGCCTCCCAGCTCAATACAATACTAGAGCACACAATCCCCCTTTGGCCCTGCTACCTACAGTGCATGCATCCTGTGCTTCCAAGCAATATTGACATTCCCCCAACTACCCCACCCTGAGGACTGCAGATCTACAGATCAGCTTTGGTCTAAAAAAGCAGTGTTTCATCTAAGGGAATAGCTACTGTAAATGTAGATATTTTCTTGTGTATAAATTTTCGCGATTTTGCTAAAAACTGCATTTTCGCGTGTATTTAAATTCACAATTTTTAGAAGGTTGTAGTAGTATGGCTATAATGTATAAATTCTCGCTCTGTACATATTTTCGCGGATTTTTAAAAATCGCGGAAATATGTACAGCGCGGAAATATTGACGTTTACAGTATTGTCAAGAAATGGTTGGTTAATAGGGGGTGGGGGTTCAAAAGGTCAACCCCCTAAAGGAGATGTGTGTGTGTGTGTGTGTTGGGGGGGGGGGACCTTCACATTACTTTCAGGGAGGTAGAATTTTGTTTTAGGGGTTTGAGGGGGAGGGTCAGAATATTTCTGCCTTTGAAGGGAGTGTCAGATTTCTCCAGAGGAGGAGCAGGGCAAAATTAGATATTTTTGGGCGCTCAGACGGAAATAAGCCAACACCCCTTCCTTCCAAATTGCTAACATGGCCAGCTGATTTGATTCCCATATATCTGCTCAGGGTGAGTATCCAAGGTGCTGTTTCTCCATAAAAAAATGGATGTCCACAATTTGCGGAGAACGCATTCCATAATCTGTGGGGAAATAGATTGATGAATAATAAAATCATTTTTTTGCGCCACAAATGATAATTATGCATGCAAATGTGGACCTCCACATTTGAATGTGGACGTCTATGTGTGGATTGATGAGTGGAAACAGTTTAGGCCAATTCAGGAAAATACAGCCCTCCATATTTTGTGGATAAACATCACCCAACATCTGTATGTACTGTTACTGTACTTACAATTGCTTAGACAAAATTGTATCACAAAACTAAAATGACCTTGGAAAATACTGACAAATTGACTCCGGGTTTTTATGTTACAATGTGTGGCTTTGCTATTACGATGTAACGTTATATTTTCCAGGAAAGCCATGTGTTTTTTACTGTTGGGGTAATCTGAACCACAATATTCCCCCTCCCCCTTTGTGTAGATCAATCTAGCGTCATAGTGGGGTTAAATACTTATTTTTATATCATACCTATATATGCTTATGACGACAAAATCCGGACAGATCTTCATTTATTTTTTGATAAACCATAACACACTTCACTTTGTAACGCGTGTTCTGACAAATAAGAACATATTCAAAGATTAAAAAAAAAAAAAAATTACCTGTAGCAAACATTGACTGAAGTTGACCAAACAGCTGCAGGTAGACCGGTTTTACCTGCACACTGAGAGCACTGGCAAACATGTGTCATGTGACTTATTTAGTACGTGATCTGCAAACGCTGTCTGAACAAACACCTCACTGGTATTCATATTGAATGAAACAAAATTGACTTTTTAGAAGTCTGGTGCCATTGGCTTAAACAAGGAAGGCCATATTTCACCCCCATGAAAAATACCCCACGGTCATATTTCACAGCGCTGTGATTGCTGTGTTTTGCTAACATTTTTACGCCATAGATAAAAAAACTATCTTAGGCACCCTATCATGATTTAGAGAATTTGAATCAAAAAGATAAAAAATAAACACAAAGGAACACTCGTTTAGGCCAATGGGCTGGGTTATTTTACTTGTTGAACATTAGGGTCATTTGTATTTCACGCGGGCTGTGCCCCAGTGAAATATGGGCCCACCTTAAACTCGTAAAATGCATGACTGTGTAAATCTATGGAGTATATGCCTATTAATGTCAAAAAGTGGAAATTGTAATTCATTTATGACAGTCATCAATCGAGATTAATGGTTAGTCCTCCATGAACAGTAGAAAATAAGCTAGAAATGGATGCTGTTGTTTGATTCATATTCCCATCAATGCACATAATTTGATGAGAAAAACAACACATTAAATATGTTCACAACAATGCATAGGTACCGGCTTTTACTAGTTAAGGATAGGGTATACCCTCTACTTTACCAGCAAAAAAGACAAATTAAATCATCTATAATTTGATGAGTTTCATCCGAGCATCACTTATTATACACTGTTATGACCGTATATCATGCCCCTTTCAAATTTCTGTGTTTAGAATGACGGTTGCTAGGGATGGAATGTGAATGGAACAAAAACATTCTTTTTTAGGTTCTTTTTCTTTGGAAGGCCCTATTGGATGGAATATCATCATAAAAATCAGTTTTGATGGTTGGTATGTAATCTAGACATTATTTTCTAGGGAAGGGTGTCTTATCTTATGGATATTCCAATTATTAAGGTCTACACAGCTGTTCAAAGTAATAAAAATTGGGGAAAATCAATAAAATTGGAAAATCACCTTTTTTTTTCTCCAATTTTCCTACTTGACAGACTCTGTAGACCTTAATAATGAAAATATCCATAAAATGAGACACCCTTCCCTGGAAAATCATGTCTAGATTACATTCCATCCATCAGAACTGTTAATAATGATGGAATTCCATCCCTTTGGGCTGTCCAAAAAAAAAACACCTAAAAAAGAACGTTTTGTTTCATTCACATTCCATCCCTAGCAACGGTAATTTTAATCAAAGGAATTTGAAAGGGGCATGCTATACGGTCCTTATGGTGTATAATAAGTGATGCTCAGATAAAAACACATAAAATTATAAAGGTTTAAAGTTGTGTTTTTTGTCTGTAAAGAGGAGGGTATTCCCTATGCTTAACTTTTTGGGGACACATGTCACTAAAAGATGACATTTGTTGTCATAATGCACCAATGCAGCCCCAGTGAGCAACTTGCAGGTGCTACATTGGTGCAACATGCCGCCCCTTGTGGTGTGTCTCAACCCTGTAAGGTTGGAATGATGCTTGAGTTACTACATGATGCTTGATGTAAGTGACTCGTCAGGGCTGCATTCAAGCATCAGGACCACCAAGGCATGATGCATTAAGGCATTATGCCATCCTTAAAGGGTTAGGTCCTCTTAATGAAATTACACTATTTGGATGTATCCATTATGTACCACATACCTTATGTTATCCCCAATGCTTTCCATGAAGCCCCCTGGATGCAGGATACAAGTAGCTGTAAGCTATACCTACTTCAGCTGAAGCTGCTGTAGTGTCTAAGGGGCCCAAGGGCACAGGCACGAGTCGTCTCCAGCCAGGATGGAAATAAGGAGTGCCACAACTCTACACAGTATAATGATGTAATGGAAATAAACTACTTAACCCGCATGCCATATTTGACATATTAGCCACACAGTGCACTTAAGAATTATTCTAAATGCATTTCTAGCAGCTAATAGTTTAATTCGGCTCAAAATTCGTCATTTCCGGGGGGTTTATAGTGTCAAATTGGCCTAAGAAGGGGTGTTTATATGAAGGGATGTGCACTTATTACATTGAATATAATTATACATTTAATGATTCAATACCAATTATCATACATTTTAATCAGATACATGATTGTAAAATGCCTGTTCTGGGGGCTTTTATAGGTTTTATAGCCTCAAACATGCCCAAAAAGGGCTGCCTGTGCATATTAAGGGATGTGCACTTATTAGGTTGAATACAGTTATACATTTAATGATTCAATACCAAGCATCATACATTTTAATTAGCATGCATAATTGAAAAATGCCTGTTCATTAACAGTTAAGATTACATTGACATTTCACATATTAGGATGCGGGCCTCAATTTGAGTCTCCCTTCAAACCATTCTAATTTTAACCTTTAATTTATGTCGGTATGAAGAATACAAACATGACAATCAGATGTAAATTATAATGTGAATATTATATTAAGAATAAATGTGCCTCTACACGGGTAAAAATCGACACGTGCGACACGGCGACACAGGCCTTTTAAAAATCGACACAGGCGACACGGCCCTTTTAAAAATCGACGGACACAGGCATCCTTCTAAGGCCCCAGTCTATGCTATACACATCAAATTTGACACATCGACACGGCCCTTTTGCTAAAAATCGACACGGCGACATGGCCAAAATTGTGGGTACCCATGTAGAGGCACATAAATGTGTGGGTGGGTGAGAAAATAAGGTTGTTACGGTGGCAGACACAGTTAGGTGAACGAACTGAGTAACAGTATTGTGAGGACAAGTGGAATGTAGTGATGTTGTCAAATTATAGATAAAAACACCATGGTAGCATTAGGCAGAAGTCACTGCACTTGAGCTTGTTGCCACATCAGACATGAGTTGGCCTTGTCCACATAAAGGTGTTTGTTTCCTGCTCTATAAGTGCCCTTTCTGCATCACCACCTGGCAATTTGCAAATACCCACAATCAATGTATGGAATGACAGTAGGTGGGGTTACTATAGGAAATGGAATGATCCAAACCACCAGCAAGGAACACAATGTCTTTCCAATTCAGAAGTAACTTGAATACAGATTCACTTATATGTATTGCTCTCCATTTATAGCAGCATCCAGTCCAATTTCCTCTACAGTACCAGAGGCCTCAGGCTGACAGCAGCAGAGCGTGTTACACAAAACACGTCTGAAGCTCTTCCGTAACATGTAATACACCACAAAGTTTGTAGCAGAGCTCATGGCTAGAAGTATTTGAGACACAGCCCAGAGGACGCGCCACCCATAGAATAACCCATAGAATAACCGGAAAAAATACAAAATCATATATGGGGTAATGCAAACTATAAAAAGGATGACAATAACTACCATCACCATGGTTACATTGTTTTCTGACCTGCCACCATTCTGCCTGATGATATCCTTGCTCTTGGCTGCTTTCCTCAGCTCCCAGATGATCCTGGTGTTGAGGACAATCAGGAGGACAAGGGGAAGGGTCAGGAGACAGATGGTGAGTCCTAGAGAGTACACAGTACCAAATACAGTGGTTGGTCCAATACTGGTTTGGATGAGAATAGGGATGGTCTTACCATGGTGGTTTTTACGATACTCAATGGTGGTCTGGAAAAACGCTGGAAAGCGACAGATAATAGCGGAGGTGACCACCACTGCCACTTGTATCTTAGTCCTCCTGAGGCTGGCCAGTCTGCTGGCATCAAGAGGCCTACAGACGGCTATGTACCGGTTAATGGCTACAAGCACAGTCATCCACAGAGAAGTTATCAGTACCATATTGAGAAATGGAAGTGCATACACAGCGATATTGACCATTATAACTATAGACATAAATCTCTCTGTTTCACCCAGCATTGGCAGGAGGCCATAGATGATGCTGTAATGAATGAAAAAGATGGTCAAGACAAGGTTATCAGCCACGGCCAATGCCTGCAGCAGGAAGGTTGCTGCACGGTGCTTCTTGCCACTGTCTGCCTTAAGGACCTTGTAACAGATGATGTTGGCAATGAACCCCACAACACATATGGGACCACCCATAATAGTGAACAGGACAAAGTGGAACATATCATGGTGTATAAGAGAAGGTGACTTGAGAATTGCTAAAGAATTGTTACATATTGAGCTGTTCATCAAGTCTCCATACCATTCAGTGGTAGAGTCAGGGTAGATGGTTGTTGACATATTGCTGTTCAAAAAGCTGTGGTGGACTGAGTCTTTTATTGAGTAATCAGTGAAGTGTTCATACCCTACTGCGGTAATGTTGGGGTAGAGGCTAGCCATGTTCCTTTACGCTTGTTAATATAAAACATAAATTACAAGGGAATAAAAAACATTAATTGAGTATGTTGCAGTTCAATGGCCTTGCAATTCCACTGTTGTACTTATAGACTCAGATGCCTCCCCTTTAAAGAGGACTGGAAAAAGTTGAAATATCCTCAGGAGGAATTTTAGAATCAATATAAGACCCCAAGGTGTCAGTTAGGTCGGATGACAAAGTTGTTGCTTTACCAGTGATGTGCTCTGAATGACACTATAGTTCTAGAGGGCATTGCCATGCATCTGTGATAGAAAGTAAAATATAAAATTTCCCTTTAAAGAAAATAATGGTAAGTAATGTGTTTAAAATAAATGGGCTGACCATGGTTGTTGGATTGTTACTGACCAAAGTCTAAAACTGAATGGAGACATTTAAAACAATTGTGCTTCAGCTAATATCCAAATCACAGCTGAAGAGCCTTTGAGTTTATGCTGCTTTCTTTGAAGGCCTCTCTGCTCACTTTAAATCTTTATTAGGGGCGTTTATTCTCCTAGCACATTCCTAGACTAACAACCAGTTACATAGTTTATCATCACAGATTACAGGTCCTCAGAAAACCTTCTCCTCTGCGCAGCTTATAGGATCAGGATAAAGTCAGGGTGCTGCTCATACTTGAGATTTTATAAGTAAACTACAGTACTAAATAAACTATGTCAGGCTTATAGGATCTGCCAAAGGTGGTTGTGTGGCTTAGACATGAGTTAAAATTATACGGGAGGGTTTACAGTAATGCTTTAAAGTGAAAAGTCCAACCACCCAGCTTTACTATGAACAAATTGCAAAGCCTTTGACTTTTTAAAAATCGGCCCAATTCTCCTCCTTGAAGAATGTTTTGAAAGAGCATTTGGCTTCAGTCTAAGGGTCGTGTAGATTCTTCTGCTGAGCGAAGTATTTTCTCCTGCTTTTATATGTGCTGTTAACTGTTGCTGCACTGCTGTTGCTGCTGTTGCTGCTGTTGCTGTTGTTGCCTCACTTGAGATGTGTATAACTCCTATCACAGTATTATTTGTATCTGTTAAGGGGGATGTGATACTTTAAGCAAAATAGAAGTTGTGAATTGAAGAATTCAAATACCATATTTCCCGGTGTATAAGCAGGGGCCCGTGTATAAGCCTGCCCCGTGTATAAGCCTGGGCAAATGGAGACTTAGTGTTGTATAAGCCGGGCCCCGAGTATAAGCCTGGGGGTGTAATATATACTCAATAAAAATCATTTATCAGGCCATAACTCCACTTCTACTTAGCCTCTATGTGACCCCTTTTTACTCCATTTATGTATATAGCCATTTTAAAGAGAGACAAAAGCTTAAATTGGTAAGAAAATTATTGGAAATGTTACAGTAAATGTGTCGGAATAGTAGGTAATTAAGAAAATTGTAAGAAGGTATCAGGGTGTTTCTACAGTTAAAGGAATATAAGCCTGCCCCGAGTATAAGCCTGCCCCGTGTATAAGCCTGGTCAGTTTAGCACTTAGTACTTGTATAAGCCCGGGCTTATACACGGGGAAATACGGTAATCAGAGTGAGTTCATAAGGTTTCTTATAGATTAACTTGTTCATTTGAGAGCAAAAAAAACAACAGGATGAAATATAAACCTAACAATCTGGGAGCCCTAGCAACATAGTTTATCTTTATTCCTCTATTCTAGTGAGAAGTCCAAATAGGTTATCAAAAGTATTATTACCAGTCATCTGATGTGTGTAGATTAAAATGTTATTCCTTCAAATACTTTAAGTAAATAAAAAAAACGACCAACATTTATTGTAAAAGTGCCGTGAATTCTCACACCCTGACTCTGGGACAATCACATAAGCCGCACTGATGATCTGACTCCCGTACTAGTCGTGGCTTCTAAGGGAGAGTTCACAGTAATTGTTATTTTACATGTTTCTTGAATCAAGAGTCTCTAAAACCTTCATGCTTCCATGTCTACCTATAGACATGTGTTACCTGCATATTTTGTTGCACTCAAAATATTATTGTTATTATAAATGTGGTATTCAGATTTCTTACAAGATCAACGCTGGATCTTACCTTGTCGCCTACTTCCTATAGCTGTGGCCTCTAGTCAACATTGTCTCGGTCCTCTCCTGCCTCCCAGCTCAATACAATACTAGAGCACACAATCCCCCTTTGGCCCTGCTACCTACAGTGCATGCATCCTGTGCTTCCAAGCAATATTGACATTCCCCCAACTACCCCACCCTGAGGGCTGCAGATCTACAGATTAGCTTTGGTCTAAAAAAGCAGTGTTTCATCTAAGGGAATAGCTACTGTAAATGTAGATATTTTCTCGTGTATACATTTTCGCGATTTTGCTTAAAAACTGCATTTTCGCGTGTATTTAAATTCACAATTTTTAGAAGATTGTAGTAGTATGGCTATAATGTATAAATTCTCGCTCTGTACCTATTTTCGCGGATTTAAAATTGCGGAAATATGTACAGTGTGAAAATATTGATGTTTACAGTATTGTCAAGAAATGGTTGGTTAATAGGGGGGTGGGGGTTCAAATGGTGAACCCCCTAAAGGAGATGTGTGTCTGTGTCGGGGGGGGGGGGGAACTTCCACATTACTTTCAGGGAGGTAGAATTTTGCCAAGTTTGAGGGGGAGGGTCAGAATATTTCTGCCTTTGAAGGGAGTGTCAGATTTCTCCAGAGGAGGAGCAGGGCAAAATTTTACATTTTTGGGTGCTCAGACGGAAATAAGCCAACACCCCTTCCTTCCAAATTGCTTACATGGCCAGCTGATTTGATTCCCATATATCTGCTCAGGGTGAGTATCCAAGGTGCTGTTTCTCCATAAAAAATGGATGTCCACAATTTGCGGAGAACACATTCCATAATCTGTGGAGAAAATAGATTGATGAATAATAAAATCATTTTTTTGCGCCACAAATGATAATTATGCATGCAAATGTGGACCTCCACATTTGAATGTGGACGTCTATGTGTGGATTGATGAGCTGAAACAGTTTAGGCCAATTCAGGAAAATACAGCCCTCCATATTTTGTGGATAAACAGCACCCAACATCTGTATGAACTGTTACTGTACTTACAATTGCTTAGACAAAATTGTATCACAAAACTAAAATGACCTTGGAAAATACTGACAAATTGACTCCAGGTTTTTATGTTACAATGGGTGGCTTTGCTATTACGATGTATAGTTATATTTTCCGGGAAAGCCATGGTTTTTTTACTGTTGGGGTCATCTGAACCACAATATTCCCCCTCCCCCTTTGTGTAGATCTATCTAGCGTCATAGTGGGGTTAAATACTTATTTTTATATCATACCTATATATGCTTATGACGACAAAATCCGGACTGATCTTCATTTATTTTTTAATAAATCAAATACACACTTCACTTTGTAACGTGTGATCTGACAAATAAAAACATATTCAAAGATTAAAAAAAAGAAAGAAATTACCTGTAGCAAACATTGACTGAAGTTGACCAAACAGCTGCAGGTAGGCCGGTGTTACCTGCACACTGAGAGCACTGGCAAACATGTGTCATGTGACTTATTTAGTACGTGATCTGCAAACGCTGTCTGAACAAACACCTCACTGGTATTCAAAGGCACCCCCTATCATGGTTTAGAGAATTGAATCAAAAAGATAAAAAATAAACATAAAGGAACACTCGTTTAGGCCAATGGGCTGGGTAATTTAACTTGTTGAACATTGGGGTCATTTGTATTTCACGTGGGCTGTGCCCCAGTGAAATATGGCCCCACCTTAAACTCATAAAATGCATGACTGTGTAAAACTATGGAGTATATGCCTATTAAGGCGCATGTCAAAAAGTGGAAATTGTAATTCATTTATGACAGTCACCAATCGAGATTAATGGTTAGTCCTCTATGAACAGTAGAAAATAAGCTAGAAATGAATGTTGTTGTTTGATTGATATGCCAAGGAATGCACATAATTTGATGAGAAAAACAACACATTATATTATGTTCACAACAATGCATAGGTACCGGCTTTTACTAGTTAAGGATAGAATATCATCATAAAAATCAGTTTTGATGGTTGGTATGTAATCTAGACATAATTTTCTAGGGAAGGGTGTCATATTTTATGGATATTCCAATTATCAAGGTCTCCACAGCTGTTCAAAGTGATACAAATTGGGGGAAAAATCAATAAAATTGGAAAATCACCTTTTTTTTTCTCCAATTTTCCTACTTGACAGACTCTGTAGACCTCAATAATGAAAATATCCATAAAATGAGACACACTTCCCTGGAAAATCATGTCTAGATTACATTCCATCCATCAGAACTGTTAACAATGATGGAATTACATTCCTTTGGGCCGTCCAAAAGAAAAATAACCCAAAAAAGAATGTATTGTTCCATTCACATTCCATCCCTAGCAAAGGTCATTTTAATCAAAGGAATTTGAAAGGGGCATGCTATACGGTCCTTATGGTGTATAATACGTGATGCTCAGATGAAAACTTATAAAGGTTTAAAGTTGTGTTTTTTGTCTGTAAAGAGGAGGGTATTCCCTATGCTTAACTCTTTGGGGACACATGTCACTAAAATATGACATTTGTTGTCATAATCCACCAATGCAGCCCCAGTGAGCAACTTGCAGGTGCTACATTGGTGCAACATGCAACCCCTTGTGATGTGTCTCAACCCTGTAGGGTTGGAATGATGCTTGAGTTACTACATGATGCTTGATGTAAGTTACTCGTCAGGGCTGCATTCAAGCATCAGGACCACCAAGGCATGATGCATTAAGGCATTATGCCATCCTTAAAGGGTTAGGTCCTCTTAATGAAATTACACTATTTGGATGTCTCCATTATTTACCACATACCTTATGTTATCCCCAATACTTTCCATGAAGCCCCTTGGAATTGGATGCAGGATACAAGTAACTGTAAGCTACTTCAGCTGAAGCTGCTGTAATGTCCAAGCTGTCCAGGCCTCTGCAGTCAGGATGGAAATTAGGAGTGCCCCAACTCTAGGGATACTCTACAGAATATAATGATATCATTATAAATGAATTACTTTACCCGCATACTGTGTTCGACATGATATCCACACAGTGCACTTGAAAAATTATTCTAAATACGTTTTTTGCAGATGATTGTTTAATTTGGCTCAGAATTTGTCATTTCTCGGGGGGGGGGGGGTTCATAGTCTCAAGTTGGCCCAAAAAGGGGTCTCTGCACATATGAAGGATGTGCACTTATTAGGTTGAATACGGTTATATATTTAATGATTCAATATCGAGTATCATATATTTTAATCAACATACATGTTTGTAAAATGCCTATTCATTGACAATTTGGTTTACATTGACATTTCACAGATTAGGATGCGGGCCTCAATTTGAATCACCCATCAAGCCATTCTAATTTCAATTTTCATATAAACTTGTATGTGTTGGGTACTTGACCCATAGACTAGTACACAGGTATATTCCAGAGGGAGCCACAGTCACTAGTTCTGGTACCCACCACACCTGGAGGGTGTCTCCCCTCTCACTACATACTCCCGCTCATAGCGTTCATAGACACTACCAGTGACGGTCGATTGTGATTATATTATTTTAAGTACAGTTCTGAGTACATTTTGCAATATGGTCACATGTGAGGCATGTCAGGCAGAAGTCGACGGCAGGTTGAAAGCCTGTGACAAATGTGGCCACCCGAGAGAGAGGAAAGACAGGAGACTGTCACTGAGAGATGAGATTGAGAGAGACCTGAAACATGAACACGCTCGTCGATTGACACAGGAACAGGAGCGTCTATTATCGCAAGAACAGGAGAGTGATCGCATTGTGGAGGGTGAGCGTCAGCTAAACAGGAGGATAAGTAGCCTAGAGGATAAATTGCTGCAACTTACCTCCTCTTTTGACCGGTTTGTGGTTTCACTGACGACCCCTACAGAGGGTAATCAAGGCGCCGGCGCCGGGGCCGACGTGGGGGCTGGAGCCGGCCCCGGTCGGAGATCACCCACCCCTCCGCAGCCGCCTGTCCCAGGTATATTCCCGGATCTGGGGGCGGGTGTGGAGGAGAGTCTGTTTGATGCCTTCCTCCAGCGGGTTGAACGCAAACATAGTAAGTTTGACATTCTCAGATTTTTACCTGTCGATGAACGTAAAAAGTCAAAGCCCATTGACTGTAACGAGAAAATTTTCTATCTGTTGACGCAGCTCCAAGATGAAATTATTGATAGTGGGGAGTGTTCCAGGGGGATCAGGGCCCACATAAAATACCTCCAGGGTATGGCTGCTACGGGGGCATACACTACTGAGGCCCTGGTGAAGTATGACCGTGATATGCGACAGCGAGCTATTGACTCGGGCCGGGTGTATGCGATAACCGGAGCTGACACAGACTTGACGAACCGCCATCTTGGTGTCACCGGTACTATAGCCTATATGAAGTACCAGGATTTCAACCGCCCTACTAGTCCACAGGGTGGATCCCAGAGTGCCAGACGCCAGCTTGCGACAAACAGGAATCGTGCCTTTACGGGGTGGCAGAAAGTCGCAGCTGATAAGGGCCTATGCTTCAGATTTCAACAGAATCTCCCGTGCGACGGTTGCCGATTCAAGCACGAGTGCGGCTGCGGAGCGACAAATCACGGCATGACGGCCTGCCCGGCTGCGAAAGCCGGCCCTCCCGACAAGTGACTCCGGCATGGGCCGGTCTCTGACAGCGACCCTCGTCGAGACAACGATGATTTGGTGAATGAAGCCAGCGCTTCTCAATTACCTGCTGATGCTGATAATTATAATCCTGATGTTGTAGCCAATGTTTGTGGGGATTATATGGAGGTAGTTGGTATTCGACTGGGGAATTATTCGGATAAAGTTGTCTGTGGAATTTCTAACTGCGTAGTTGCGACCGGTGACGGTGCTTTCCCGGCTCTAAATGACGATGTCGTAAAAGTTGGGAAATCGGTGGGAGATGATTTAATTGTTAATTCTCACTGTGAATCTGTCAATTGTGATGAATCGAATCATGTGTCCTCTGGTGCCATGATTAATGGATATAATAGTGAGTTTGTAACCGTCGAGGGTAATTTACGCCATCCCGAGATACGCATTACTACTATTCAAGATGGCGGCGCCCGCACGGAAATTTCCTTGATTGACGATAAAAATTGGGAGAATTTGCCTGATTTTGTAGAAATTACTTCCGAGGTGGGTGTTTTGAATGCTTTCGCAGATACATATGGGTGTGAAGTACCAGTCTATTGTGTAGAAGTAATTCCCAATGGGTTAGTTCCCGTGTTCCAAGCCTGTATTGATGGTCGGTGTGCGTGTTAACATGTTATCCAAGGCTCTTGTACTCAGTTATCCCCGTGTCGTTTTCTGTCACGACTTATGATGTTTGACACTATAACCAAAGACGATTTATATGTCGTGACAGGCGTGTATAGAGGCTTTAGGATTGTGGATCACGGTTGTGACACTGAGTACAAGTGTGCAAATTACAAATCCATTACAGTTGATTTTCCTACTAAGGAAACTATTATTGTAAAGCAGGAATTACATGATGGTAAAGTGAAGATGGTTCCTATTAAACCTAGATGTGTACATGCCTTAGGAGGCATTAGGAAATCCGACGATACTCTGCGACCCATTACTGATTGCTCATCACCAGAAGGTTGTTGTATCAATGAATATATGTCAGACTCGTGTGAATCATTCCACTATAAGAGTGTAGATAATGTGGTCGCAATGCTAAACCAATATGATTTCTGTGCTGTGTCAGATATAGCCAGTGCTTATCGTTCTGTGAGTGTTATTCCCTCCCAATGGGAATTTCAGGGCTTTGTATGGGACATTGGTGGTGGCTCCCAATACTTTGTGGATATGCGACTGTGTTTTGGTCTCCGCAGCGCCCCCTATATATTCAATCAGATCTCAGAATTTGTAGTAAAGTGTGGTTTGAGTGGTGATGCCTTCACCCATTGTGTGAACTACCTAGACGACTTTATTGTGATTGAATGTGACAAACAATTGTGTGAAAATTCCCAGAACTCTCTTCACTGTGCATTGGTTGATCTGGGGTTCAAGGTGAAAGAAGATAAAGTCATTCACCCCGGCCAGAAGGTGACATTTCTGGGAATTCAAATTGACAGTGTGGACATGACCCTCTCCATTGATGATAACAAACTGTCACGAGTTCTGACTGATGTGGCCTACTTCCAGGACAGGGCATGGTGCAAGCGCAAAAGACTTGAACAAACTGTGGGTTTATTAGCCCATTGCGCCACTGTAGTTAAAGGGGGGCGTACTTTTTGTCGCAGGTTGTATAATGTATTGAAAAACACTGTGGGTGCGACAAAGGTTCGTCTTGAAGAGACAGTCCAATTGGATTTCAAATGGTGGGCCAATTTTGTACTCTGGTTCAATGGCAAAGCAAAAATGATGAATTACAACCCAGAAGAGGCTGTCTATTATTTCACAGACTCATCAGACTCAGGTTTCGGAGGTCATACGGAAACAGACTATTTCTGGGGTCTGTGGCAGGGGGCTGAGGTCGTCTGCCCCCATTTTGTAAATCCTCCTACTACTGAGGATTATGACTCTCACATCAATGTTACGGAACTGTGGCCTGTAGTTAGGGGCCTCCATCGTTGGTGTCACGAGTGGAGGAATAAAGTTGTGTGGGTTGTCACGGACAATACACAAGTACAGGCCTGTGTGAACACTGGACGTAGTATAAACAGTTATTCTATGTTTTGGCTAAGGGAGATATTCTGGGTCACCAGCTTCTTCAATATCCAGCTAAAGGCTGCACGCATATCCAGTGGTGACAATTATATTGCTGATGCCCTATCAAGACTTGTAAATATTGATTGTGTCACAGTATGCTGTGAAGTAATCCCGGAATTCTATGACTGTTGTTGCAGAACTGGACGTCTTGCGACAAGAATGGGCGACTGTGAGATCGCTATGCTGGGCTGAGTCAACAGCCAGGTCAAGGAAGTCTCAGTGGTCACTATTTGTGGACTTCTGCCTTTCACATGAAGTGACTCCACTACCTGCAACGGAAGAGACTATTTGTTTGTATGTGACTTATTTGACAAACAGGGTGCGTTTTGTTACCATCACCAACTATGTTTGTGGTATTATTCAGATGCATAAGTACTTTGGGTTGTATATAGTAGGGTGATATTGTACTCAATAATATTTTGGTTTGCACAATTGGGGGAGTAATTGACATAACCCTTTAAGTAGAGTATTGTACATTGATAAGGCCAAAAAAAAAAAAGGTGTGTTTCAGGCAACATGGTCAGAATTTCTAGGGTAGGTAGGTCGGATTTTTTTTTGATTTTTTTTTTTTACATAGAGAGAGTACCAGGAATGAGTCGCGAATCGACAAATCAACTCGGGACTCACCAAAATGACTCCATAATTCCTCCATTGACTAGGAATATCAAGAAGTTGTTGGATATACCTCTTAGAAAGCCATTTCCTGAAGTTAATCAATTATTCAGGCCTCTTAGGTCACTGGGAGCTTCCCAGTAAACACAACAACGTTGGTCAGACGTAAATCTACGTAGAATTTTGGTCTGAACTACGTAATTTTAGTAGGTTTATCAACGTCAAAACATTAAGGTTAATTTACCAATCTCAAACCTGCAGGTCTGATTTACGTAGCTCCTGAAGAGGTAAATCTATGTTTAACACACTACATATAATTCTACATAGTGGGACTCAGACAAAGACTTGTAATATATTGCAGACAAATTTACATTTGCAAACAATATTCCTACAAAGTAACTACTATAATTTTCAATCTCATCTCATTCTACATAGTATATTCTTGTAGTTCAATTGAACAGTCTGACAGTATAGATCTGTTGAATAGTTTTGGCTGCAGAGAGGCTTTGTAATTCTTCCATTACCACCAATGTGGTGTCCTCACAGTAAAGTGCCTCAAAGCACCTATTCATGCACAGTACTTTAATCACCTGTCCTTTATATATAAATATTCTATTGAATACGGTTTATTTGCATGATATTGAATTTCAGAATTGATGAGAATTTACTGCTTGAATGTGGTAGATTTGTTAAAGAGCTGTAATATTCTCTCCATAATTGATAGTGCTGCCACCTAGTGTGACACGGAAAAGTCATCTACCCAATTGAAGTTGAAAAGTTACGTCGTTTAACGTAGACCTATGTAGAATCTTTACGTCTGAATGAGGTAGATTAAAGTAAATCAGACGTCTACATCTGTTGAACGTAAATAAACCTTAACGTTTTGACGTCTACAAACCTTCCAAAATTACCAATCTCAAACTTTTTGGTTGGACATCTACCTAGAGAAACCTCTGAGCTACGTTGGAACTACGTAGGGTGTTTACTGGGTTGTTATTCTTAAAAGAATTAGGAAAATGTGAGGAAAAAATTAACAAAAATTAAAAAATCAAAAAAAAATCTCCAAAATTGGGAAAAAAAATGCTAGGGTCGGCCCTTTTTGGAATTTAGGGTCGGGTTGCCTGAAACACACCTTTTCTTTTTTTTGGCCTAAGTAAATCACCACTACTGCATCAATGTATCATATCGCCCCCCTAGGGTTGATACACTAGGTTAGGTGATAAGTAGGTCACTTTGTTTGATTCCCACTTGTTATATCACCTCACCCTTGGTGAGAGGAATTCGGGTCAAAAGTGCCCTTTGTTATGAAATATTCTTGCAAAAACTAAAAAAAACAACCCTTTTTTGAGGGATTTTTGTCGAAAATGTCTTCGTGAAGGGGATATTGTTAAAAAGTGACCCTGCCTGAAGCAGTGGGGTCAATGTTCAGCTTTCTGTGCACCTGAGAAACTGACCAATCAGAATCTGGCACCTGCTGCAGTAGATGCATCTGCTGCTTTCCAAGATGGATAACCTGAAAGTATATCTGGGATACATATGGGGATGGAAGTGTATCTTAGATACACTAGGGTATGGGAGTGTATCTGGGATACACTAGGGGCAAAAGTGTATCTGGGATTCACTCATTAAGAATACTCAGACTGATGTGTATCTGATATCATACTACAGCAGTGGGGTTCTGAATCATATAAGGTGATTTAAGTTAATTTTATTCAATAAATATGTTAACAATTCCGTCTTCTAATGTATCCCAGATACACTTTCATTCCCTAGTATATCCCGGATACATGTTCGTCCCCCAAGTGTATACCAGATACACGTTTGTTTCCAAGTGTATCCTAGATACACTTTCGTGCCCAAGTGTATCCCAGATACACTTCAGTCCCCAAGTGTATCCCAGATACACTTACCCCCATGTGGAACCCAGATACCCTTTTGGGTCAGCCATCTTGGAAAACAGCAGATGCATCTGCTGCAGCAGGTGCTGGCTCCTGATTGGTCAGATTGCGAGGTACACTACTTGAAGTGTATCTCAGGTGAACAGAAAGCCAAACATCGGCCCCACTGCTTGGTGCAGGGATTTTGCTCAAAAAGTACCCTTGCCAGCCACACACCCATGTATGCAAAAATATAGCAAGTGTCCTCCCTTTGCCGTGCATAAATGAATGAATTACAGAGACCATTCTGATCAAAGCAAAAGGTGGGGATCAGAACTTGGGGAAACAAATTATTTATTACATGTACACAGAGAAAAGAAACAGCGTCAAAAGGGAGTCCAGTCTGCCTCCAGAATGACTCTCCTCTTTAGGGGAGCCCAGGTCCTTATATGACTCCCTTCGGTGAGTCAGGGAACTATGCGACTCCCCAGGTGACTCCTTTCGGTAGGCCAGGGAGTCACCTAGGGGAGTCACAGGCAGCCTGGGCTCCCTAAAGGGGGAGCCATTCTGGAGGAAAGCTGGACTCCCTTTTGACGTGTTTTTTTTCTGTGTAGTAAAAACATGGATAAATAATGTATTCGATTAATACAATTGAAGTATAGGAGTTTGTAAACTGGTAAATGAGAATTGATAACCTTTGAATGATGTAGGTATGAAGAATACATACATGACAATCAGATGTAAATCATAATGTGAATATAGTATGAGTGCCGTCCAATGGGGATGACGATAAGGTGTGGGCGATCCTGTTACTAGACCAAAAATATGACACAGACGAGGGTGAGATTCACCTCCACAACTTCATCTTACCATGTGACACCACCAGGACAAAGGTAACAGGGTAGGTGTCAGTTACTAAGGTGTGTCCAGAATCTAGGCCTGTGATTGGTCCTAGTTTTTCACCAAAAAATGATACCCAGTGTAAGAATTTTCACCAAAAAATGATACCCCATAATGTGAATATAGTAATTAGATTAAAGGTGTGGATTTTATTGCCCAATATATGGTAAACTTGGAATATATAGCCACTTTAAAGTGGCATAATCACTAAGCGTGTCCCATTCTGAAGTGAGGTGTGAGTGGATCCTTGAAATCCTCGACGTTTGTGGGAGTCACTTGTAACTTTTTACCCGGTCGCTATTAAAGGGACGTTTTCCATTACGTATTATTATACAACTTAAAACTACATAACACTACTTTATTGATTACTCTATCATTACATAATGCCACATTATTGATCATCATAACTCATTGCTACCGTAAATTCCCATCGAGAAGTGGCGTCTAGTATGGGTGTGGACCACCAAATTAGACATGGCAACATGGCCTTTTCTTAAAATCGACAATCGACATGAGGCCTAGTGACATGCGACATGAGGCTTAAAAATCATAGTGACAGGCGACATGAGCAATTCTTAAAATCGACATGGGACATGGGCATTATTAAGCGATATTGATATGGAACATGGCCATTTTTTAAGATAGACAATCGACATGGGGACCCCCCCCCATCCAGACCCCCCACTCCACAAGGCTGGCTGCACAGCTCATCGGAGCCAATCAGGGAGCACGAGTAGTATTGTATGTATCGGAACGGGACTATAGTTAAGTACTGTTTATTACTCAATCGACCTGCAGCCAATCAGAGGCCTCCCTTTTGGCGGGAAATTCAAAAGCAGCCAATGAGAGGCCTCCCTTTTGGCGGGAAATTCAAATAGGTCACGTGACCGGAAGTGACCTACTTCCGGTCACGTGACCTTTGGGCGGGAAATTCAAATAGGTCACGTGACCGGAAGTGACCTACTTAAGAGGGTCACGTGACCACCATGTTGGCGGGAAATTCAAATAGGTCACGTGACTGGAAGTGACCTACTTAAGGGGGTCACGTGACTACTAGGTTGGCGCGAATTTCAAAATAAGTCACTTGAGATTTTTATGGATAAATAAATTTTAAAAAAGAAAAAAAGCAAGCTGAAAGCTTGCTAAAAAATAATTTAAAAATGTGGCTCTTTTTTTTAGGGGGGGGAGGGGCACTCTGGGGGGCACTCTTTAAGATGCATGGGGGGGGAGGGGGGGAGGGGGGGAGGGGAAGGGTTTTTTAAGAGTGAGACTCGCTTCTCTGCCCTCTCTTTTAGAGGGCAGAGAGGCGAGTCTACTGGTTCGTCTACTTACAATGAAATGTATCATGATTGCGTTTATGATGATGTGCATCATGATGTGACTATCTTACAACTTTATAAGAAATAAGCAAGGTCTCTCTCCTATACAATTACAGTTTTCTAGCTTGAAATATAGTCTTTCAACAGCTCCTTTTCTCATCTTACACAGAAGCAAATATCAGAGGCACCCAATAGCACCTAAACCGCTCTCAGACAAGGGTCGGGCACTGCTGGACTATAATAGATGGGTCAAGGACCGTTCTACTGAGAGTCAGGCTAGGTCGGACATTCAATAACGTGACTTTAGCAAACTTGCTCGAAAAGTCTGACCATGCGAGATCCTTATGCCCCAGTCTGTCAATGCTGTCCAGACTTTCAAGCAAGTTTGCTAAAGACCTGCCTGTCATTGAATGTCCGACTTAGCCTGCTTGACCCTCAGTAGAACAGTCCTTGACTCATCTATTATAGTCCAGCAGCGCCTGACCCTTGTATGAGAGTGGTATTGGCACCATTGGCTGACTCTGATAATTCACCTGTGTGCACGGGGGGAGGAGAGGGTTCACAGCTACAGCTCTCTTAAGGCAAAGCTTGCGCTTATAGGGCACTACTAGTGGAGGTTTGGATGAGGAGGCTATGACATATGATGTTTGTCTTAAAAAATAGCCATGGTGCATGTCGATGTCGCTTAATTATGCTCATATCTCATGTCGATTTTAAGAATTGTTCATGTCACCTGTCACTATGTTTTTCAAGCTTCATGTCAAATGTCACTAGGCTTCATCTCGAATTTAGTGGTCCACACTGCCGCTGCTGCTGCTGCTGTCGGTGCTGCTGCTTGTGCTGCTTGTGCTGCTCATGCAGCAGCTGCTGGCTGCTTGTGCTGCTGACGATGTCATGAGGGCTGCTGTTGACAGATGTTGCTGCTGCTGCTGCTGCTGCTGCTGCTGCTGCTGACGATGTCACGGATGCTGTTGACAGATGTTACTGCTTGTGCTGCTCGTGCAGCTGCTGCTGAAGCCGCTGCCAGCTGCTTGTGCTGCTCGTGCAGCTGCTGCTGAAGCCGCTGCCAGCTGCTTGTGCTGCACGTGCAGCTGCTGCTGAAGCCGCTGCTAGATGCTGCTGCTTGTGCTGCACGAGACTGAGTAGCCGCTATTCGGCGTTTCACTCCTTATGTACCCTGTCCTAGATAATCCTCTTAAAATGGCTGAAAAGACTCTCTCAGCACAGAGACTCTACTCAATGTAAGAGATCTGTTAAGTAAGTTTTCACATGCCGCCTGACTACTGCGGGAGGGTTTAGACTTAAGCAGCTTAGTGCACACACGTGTCTGTTAGAAAAGCTACCTGCACACCTGCCTTCCTTTTTCACTAGTATTTACCCCCTGCCGACTTATAAGGCACCTATACACACCTTCTTGCTTCTAGAGCTAAGCTGACTGGCAGCTATTTTAAAAGAGAATACCCGTTACCTGTATAACGGATAAGGGGGTTATGAGATTAGCGTGTGTATACAAAAAAAACAAAAAAAAAGCTACAGGGGGCGCGTGTCTGTCTGTGAGGTAGAGACCGTGTGGTAAGCGACTCAAGTGTAAAACAAAAGCACCTCCTCTTGCCGCAGTGAGTGGTGTGGACGGCGGCTGGCTAGTTGAATTTAAGCGTCAGCTTAAAAGATAATCCGTTCACGGGCTGGCGCGTCACACCTGGCGTTAATCACCCCCTGTAGTCTTTGTATACACAGGTGACTCGGCTTTATCTCTTCACCAGCTATAATCCCATATACATGTAGCGCACGTTACACTCGTTATCTCTCTTTTCATGCTGATGGATTAGGGGTGGAAGGGTTCAGGTGAAAAGCGATTTGATTCTCTCTGGAAGAGGGTGGGGCTCTAGGTGAAAACAAGCTTAGAACATCCAGATTAGCTGCTCTCTCAGCTATATAAAGAGCCTCATTTTTTCTAATCTCTGCCCACTTCGTCTTGTTGTACACTATCAGTCACGAGGCAGAAGCTGGAAGTAGCAGATGTTTGCAGTATGGTTTATACAGAGGTTACCTGCTAATAGGATTTTGTCAGAATAGGGTGAGTTGCTATTAAAATGAACATTTAAATGGGTTGTTAATATGGTATCTGATGTTAATGAGCTAACACCTAACATTGAGGATTATGACCTCCCAGAGGGGCGTCTCGCCAAATTCTCCAGTCTTGACTATAGTCTTAACTGTCTAAAGACTGTGGAGCACGTTAATGGGTGGTCTCCTTACTAATTTCACTTGACCAGGCCGGCAGGGTCAACTAGGCTAGGTAATTACAACCACAAGGGCGGCTACTCAACATGCAAGTAGACCTACTACTACGAGATTGTCTTTTGACCACTCTGCCGCCGCCTGCTGGTCTGGCGATTACATGCTCTAGTATAGTTCTCCGCTCTTTTCGTCAGATGACGCCACAATAGGGTTTTTGTACATTTCCACGATACTCGCGAACATTTTAAACGCATAATGACCTATAATAAGCAACAAAGCACACTTCTAATATATTGAATATAAGAAACATGTCAAGGTTGTGTATTTCTGATAGAATGAGGCAGATTCTTTGAAATATCAACTAAACTATAGTGAGATTGAAAATACTACACCATATCTAAAGCGATATAAAAGCTATATAAAGTCAGAACCTCTGACGGATCGGTAGGATCACTCAACCATTCGTCCTCGAAAGCAACACAGGGTTCCCGTCCAACAGGACTTTGAGCCTTGACGCTTTTGAGGAGGTTTGATCTCATGCTGCTTAACATGTGGTGTAATTAATCAACACCGCGGCCCCTCTTTAGGGGCCACACAATAAACAAAGAATAAAAAAGGGTAGGACTTAGGTTTAAAGTGAATCTCCCAGGATTTTGGCGAGGTCGACAAAGGAGGAGATAACAGATTAAACTGCAGGAGACTATACGCAAACCTTGATACTCTCAGAGGGGGAGCTCCATATTGCGGACCTGTGGTCAGATCTATCACCTCCAGGAGGCAAGCTGCATGTCGTAAATGTCCACCACAGACATTGGGATATATTGTTAATCCTACTCCAGGGTCTCCATAATTAGACCCTGAATCTGTTGTTAAACGGGTGTGAGGTGATGGTAACTAATACTTATGAGATGGAGCTCTTACGAGACATAAGCACCACCCAGCGCGGGGCTCGCCTTGAGATGGGAAATTCACTACAGTAGGGTGGCCGGAGCATTTTTGAAAATAAACTAGACACACATGTATTATGTATGTCTAGAATGTCTCAATATTCGCATTTAACAAATTAGCACTGTTATATTGATAGAGTAACTAGGTAACTAACTGTAGCTGATTACATATACCTCACTCCTCAAACCTTTCTGACAGATCTGAAGATCTGTATAGAGAAGACATGCCATACCCATGGCTTACTTATAGCTCTGCCATGCTATAGTGGCTATTGGGAGAACTAAGATTTCTCTATCTAACTGTATGACAGAAGGTGTCCTCTAGTGTTATTTATATGATTTTAATACTTGAGATTGGGGTCTGAGGTCCTCATATGACCCCCAGCAGATGCTCTGACGCTGGCTAGCGGTAGATTGTATCATTTCCATTCAAAATGCATTATTTTAACTTGATTTATCTCTATATTCAGTAATTTACCGTAAACTACCAATTAAAGATTTTCTATAAAAAAAATAAAAAATGAGCCCTGAAAATGCGCAATTTAGGTGGCTTATCTCAAAAAAGATAACAATATCCTAAGTAGTTATAGGACCCTCCATGGGATAGCTGCATTCAAGATGCTTCAAACAGAAAAGGAATCTCGTTGATACATGGATTTGCCATCAGCCAGTGCAAATTCTCCCAAAGGTCAGGTTAAAGAGATTTCCCAGTTATGAGCTTAAAGGAGACTCAAAACCTCAGGTCTGTCAACATTGCCCCTGAATTACATTATGTAATACAGTTTATAATGCATTATCCAGCCTGTATAGGATGGACCCATTCAGGATCTGTTGATAACAAATTACTAGAAGTGTCTATCTGCTTTGAATCGAAAATGATGGCATATCATAAAAGGGTCATTTAACATAGGATCAGATACACACTGGGCCCTCACGCCGACCCTCCGGCCACCCTAACTACAGCATTATCTGTCGTTGAAAATGGTGCTCGTGTAGAGTCGGGATGATGTACCAAAAGAGTGTTTTATACACAATGATATCCTTGTACAAATGCGTATACCTAGTAGGCAGCGTCTTATCATCAAATCTAAGAGGGTGCTATAGTTTTATTATACTTTTATAGACCATTTTTAAAATCCGAGCTTAGCTTAGTTCATAGTCTCCTTACCAATTTTTACTTGACCAGGCTGGCAGAGCCAACTAGTCTAGGTAATTATAACCACAAAGGCGGCTACTCAAGATCCAAGTAGACCTACTACTACGTGATTGTCTTTTTGGCCCCTCTGCCGCCTAGTTATTACATCCTCCAGTCTAGCTCGCCACACCCTTTGAGCAGCACCATTGCCTCGGTAAAAGTGTAGGGTGTGTGCTTTCCACCTTCAGGCATCCATAGATTCGATCACCATCACCCCCCTTGAAATGACCTCAGCTGTTAATTAGGGCGTAAAGCAGCCCAACAACCAACCAAGTCCCTGTCAAAAGATGTGAATAACGCTGTAGTCTGCCCGTTTCTGTGATCCAATATGAACCCTTCCTAATAGCACCCCCACTGATGCATTGCATAAAAATAGCCCCCCTGACCTCATTTCTTGAGCTATAAAAAACACAAACCCCTCATTTTAATCACAATATCATGGCAGTCAACATGAATGGAACCATTAGTGGAGAAAGATAAGAGTCTCTGTTTTCTGTAGCCTACAATATTATGGTGACATTCTTCATGTCAAAATGTAATAAATAAATATGAGTTGTTAAAACTTGTTACCATGGGGATGTTGGTAATTGTGTTCTTGAAGACGTATGTGAAATCCAGATGTATGTGCCTCTGCCCAATGATGTCCCTAGCCATTTTAAGTTAACCTGTTCTGTCTGAGTTAGAAGGGTGCCTAGGAGGGCTAGAGCTACAGAACCCCTAACTGCTGTGAAAGTGCCCCTCTCCTGCCTAGATCACAGAAATGGGAAATATGTTCAGTTGCATTCACCATGATATTTCTGGATCTAGGCAGGATAGAAACTCCTGATCTTTTACAGATCTGAAAAGCTCTCATAGGGATCTATACTAATGGAACCAATATGTATTTTTTAACTCATTTTTCAAAAATTTATCAAACTCCCTACCTTAGCGCCCCTATAAATAGGGTTAAGTACCTGTCCGACCCCTCTACCACTGCTGCTGGAGGAGTACCGAGAACTACCCTCTTTTTTAGAAAACTAAGTAAAAATTATCCTTCTTCATGTCCAGTTACATACAATGTCGATCAATTTGACACTGTAGCAGCCTGTCTCCATATCTGTATGCTGCATAAATGCACAATACACGGTTCTGCACGCACTTAAACCAAGGCTAACATGGTTGACCTATATAGATGTGATACTCTCGTTTTCGGGGCTAGTAGAAATTAGGCGTCTAATACGGACGTTCTGGGTTCGAACCCTCACTAAGTTTTAGTCAAGACGTCTAGCCACGTCGCCTAAGGCGACGAAAGCGCGCCAAGGCGTTTACAGGGTTCGAACCCGTGAGCTGCTCCTTGGGGCTACAAAAAACGCTTAGACCTTGAAATCCCATAGGGAAAAAATTTTGGGTTTTTGGACTTTAGGCCTTAATTTGAGGGTGATCCCGGGCTGATAGAAAAATAATTCTTGGACGAGCGGATAGCTCTGGATCTCTTTTATCTAAAACAGCGAAAAATTGATTATGGTTTCGCCGCAATTCATCCGACGGGGGGTAATCAGCCCCCCCCTCTGCCAATCATGGCAGTGAATCTAGACGACCGCGCAATCACTCGCGGCCGTCGCGACGAACCGACTGAAGACCTCGGCATCTTAGTATGATTCGTGTGACCTACTTAGAGGCTCACACGGTGGGGGTGTGTCCGGCGTTCGGCGCGCTGATTGGCTACTGGTGGGAGGCGCTGTGCCGCGTCAAGAACTTCACCTATTTGGGACGGCTGTTAAAGGCGCACTGAGTTGAGGTGCACCTTTAAGCAAGAGCGCGATCTGAGGGGAGTTCATTAGGCTAGGGAGGCGCGCGCTTTTGGCGAGCGGCGCGCACCATTTGGCATACCTCCACCATAGGAGGTGTGCCTAGGCGTGCGCCCAATATTGCCTAATGAACACACGGCAGGCCTAGTCTTGCGGACCCCTGTTTGGAGAGTGTAGCGGGCGGCTATGTCGCGCTCTCCAACCACAGTCTTAACAGTGGTCCGCAAGACTAGAGTGCAAGACGCGTGCACACACAGACCGAACAGACACACACAGACCCACACACCCACACACCCCTATCAGTGAGGCGTCTAGCAGATTTGGGAGAGGTGACCAGGGAGGTGCTCTCGGCTAGCGGCCACTAATTAGCTGTTTAGATAAGGCACAGAAACAAGGGTGATGACAGACTATGTGGTCAAGCAGCCAACATGCCCTGACACTTGATAATGGGTGTGGACCACCAAATTCGACATGGCGACATGGCCATTTTTTATAATCGACAAACGACATGAGGCCTAATGACAAGTGACATGAGGCCCAAAAATCATAGTGACAGGCGACATGAGCAATTCTTAAAATAGACATGGGATATGAGCATTATTAAGTGACATTGACATGTGACATGGCCATTTTCTAAGATCGACATTCGACATGGAGACCCCCCATCCAGAGCCCCTTGATAGATGACAGCTGTTGTGTGTAAGAAAAGCGTATGCCTCACAATCAAAGATGATAAAAGGCTTCATTAATTTGATGAAATTCTAAAATAGATATATTATTCATGTTCTGTGTTCCACAGAGGTAAATTAATTAAGCCTCAACTCTTTCTAGAAGCAGTAATACAAAAATGTATAACATGATAACGTTGTATCAAACATTTTCTTATATACTGGCTTCTGGTAGGAGTTGAATCATAAATAAAGTACCTATGTGAAGCACATGACATGCATGTCATGCTTATTAAAGAATAACATCAATTCAATCAGGTATTCAAATATTTTGGGTTTGCAGGCACAGTTAGAAGGGGTAAGGTTAGTGGTGGTATCTGACCAGGATGTATCAGATTACTACAAACTGCCCCTGACCCCTTCCACCACCACCACTGGTCACCGGCTGTCTGGGGCTCCCGTGGTCAGTGGATAAATTCTATCCACTCTGAATCTGCTAGACGTCTCTCTGCTATGTAGTGTGGGATGTAAAAGAAACCCTTGTCTCGGTAAAAGGGCCATAGATTCGATCACCATCACCGCCCTTGAAATGACCATAGCTGTTAACTAAGGCGTAAAGCAACCCACACACCCACACACCCACACACCCACACATTTTTCTGTATGAGCCTTCAGACCTGAAGCTGCTCAGTGTACGGGACTAGGTTTTGTCATAGGCCCTACGGACGCTACTCAAGGGGGAATAAGAGAGCTGTCTCACCATGACATGGGCTGGCTGTAGTTTTTTATGTTTCGGTACCTACAACCAAACAGCCAGTACCCACCCCAGGGCTTCATGTCGCACGCGGGAAAAGTATAACGGTGGCGCCAACTGTCGGAATAGCGGGTACACTACGTCAGTAGTTCTTTTGTTCTCCGCTGAGTGACTGGGCGAAATGTAGTCGGTAGCTCTATTTTCTGTGCACTGTTCTGTTCATTTTCTACACTTAACGCTTAAATAGACCGCGTGTTTGTACAAGCTAGCCGTTTTTATCAGTGCAAAAATTAAATAAGCATCGGATAGAACAATAAAAAAATGAGAAAGTAATCCAGCACTTAGTATAAGGCACCAGTTTTATCATGAGACACCGGAAGTCTGGTTTTTTTAAGGTGGATAAGACAGTCGACTGAGAGCTCCAAACTAACCAAAAACGTACCAGAGGGAGAACGTACCCGACAGGGCAGGGGCCTTCTACACCCCGGCTCTGATGAGCAAGCGAGGGCCTATTCCTCTTTTGAGGCGGGCCCAAAATTGAACAAAAGAATAAACTCAAAAAAAAGCCTTAAGATTGAAAGAGTTGTAGATACTGATTTTAACGAGGAAGTCCCATTCATTAGTTTACAAATAGTCAGTGTAAGTACGCCCATGTATAGGAGAGAGACCTTGCTTATTTCTTATAAAGTTGTAAGATAGTCACATCATGATGCACATCATCATAAACGCAATCATGATACATTTCATTGTAAGTAGACGAACCAGTAGACTCGCCTCTCTGCCCTCTAAAAGAGAGGGCAGAGAAGCGAGTCTCACTCTTAAAAAACCCTTCCCCTCCCCCCCTCCCCCCCTCCCCCCCCATGCATCTTAAAGAGTGCCCCCCAGAGTGCCCCTCCCCCCCCTAAAAAAAAGAGCCACATTTTTAAATTATTTTTTAGCAAGCTTTCAGCTTGCTTTTTTTCTTTTTTAAAATTTATTTATCCATAAAAATCTCAAGTGACTTATTTTGAAATTCGCGCCAACCTAGTAGTCACGTGACCCCCTTAAGTAGGTCACTTCCAGTCACGTGACCTATTTGAATTTCCCGCCAACATGGTGGTCACGTGACCCTCTTAAGTAGGTCACTTCCGGTCACGTGACCTATTTGAATTTCCCGCCCAAAGGTCACGTGACCGGAAGTAGGTCCCTTCCGGTCACGTGACCTATTTGAATTTCCCGCCAAAAGGGAGGCCTCTGATTGGCTGCTTTTGAATTTCCCGCCAAAAGGGAGGCCTCTGATTGGCTGCAGGTCGATTGAGTAATAAACAGTACTTAACTATAGTCCCGTTCCGATACATACTATACTACTAGCACGGTTGCATGACCTTCTCCCTCCTGGTTTACTACAGCACCCCTAACCCACTTTTGGGTCTTAATCAAGCCTTAATAAGTATTAGTCTTAAAGTCTTAAGTCTTGATAAGTCTTAGTATTAAAGTCTTAATAGTACTCACCATTAATACAGAAGAAAATAGGGGGTTGGGGGGCAGAGCCCCCCAAGATATCAACATATGATACCATCTACAATTGGTGGGTACCTATAATTAAGACTTTTAAGATGAAGACTTTGATTAAGACTCACTCAAGAATTCCAATGAAATGTGCAGCGAGCTCACTCCACGCGAGTCAGACCTTCAGTGTGGCTTATAAGATGGGGACAAAGTCAGGGTAAGCTTATAGTTATACAAACGTTTTTAGATGTATACTATCGTACAGTTGCCATATTCAACCCCCCCCTTATGCTTATACGCAAGAATTTACGGTAGTATACGCTTGCTTACAGTACTATATATGCATATTTGGAGCAAGACCCACATATACTGGGGGAGCAGTCCTTTGTTAACAACAGGGTGGGGGTTTGGGAGTGAGATGCGGCCAACTAAATTTGAACCTCTTGAGAGGCCCCAACTAACAAAAAAAACACACGTTATTTTACGTCAAAACAACGTTTTAGAAATTTATATAACGTTATTCCATAGTAAGGAGCCTTAGGGAAACGTTATATAACGTTATATAACGTTATAAAATGTTGTATAACGTTTTTAGTTTGCGGGGGGGGGGGGCTACAAGAAATCACACTCTTAGCAAAGAAAAAAGCCTGCACGTTACTAGAGGCAAAAGGAGTCAGCCGCGATCACTTTGATGAGAGGGGGATGAAACGTGGGGAAGACGGGAAAATTTGGTGCGCTCACATAAAAATCTAGGCACGTCTGCACCCCTATTGTGGCTGCAGAGGGGTTTTCGGCGACCTGGTGACCTGGGCTTTTCCCAGGCGACTTTTCGACCTGGTACCATAATTAAAGCGACCTGGCGACTTCTGGACAAATTTAGTCATAGTAAATATGGTCTAAAATAGCGACTTTGCGACCTTGAGCCCTTAATTCCAGCGACTTTACGACCTGAGGGGGGGGGGCCCCTCTGCACCCGCCCCTATTGTTAAGAAATGACCACTCCCTAACCTCAACAAAGCCCATGCAGACAGGGTAACCAGACCTGGGACAAACAACCGGAGGACTTCAACACTGCAGCATCATGGCCATCACAGCAGTGAGTCACAAAGATATAATGTTTACATCAGATTATTATGAGACAGGTTGTGTGTAGTTTAGAACTGCTTAAACATATTAAATCTGGGTTAGGGTAGTGTTTCATCATGTTTCTTCATCGTATTTCCTTCTTGGTGTGATCATAACTTTTACAGGGTGCATAAGTTACCCCGATGCAACACAAAAATATCAGACAAAATTGCTAGACACCAGTTTGGAGATGCTATAGTCAACAGTATTCTAATGGGTAAGTTATTATACCACTCCCAGAGGTATTTATTTCTAGACAAGCCAATGTTGAAAAATGTAAGTATGTGTTTCTAATTCTAATTTTCTTTTAATTTCCAGAAAGTAAATGTTTTAATATTAGTTTGCCTGGCTCTCCTGGCTGCTCTCTACTATACCACATACTCATCTAATCAACTTTCCAATCCTGATGTCAAATCGAGGAAAGTGGTTACGGTTCGGAAATCAAAGCTGGAGGAAGTTATCCAAAAGGCAGCCTTAAGTATGGTACCAAATAAATCGCATTGGTGGTGTGAAGCCTTGTTTGATCATAAAGAGAAGTATAGGTTCCCAACTGCCTACAATGTAATGTCGCCTGAATTCACTGAGGAGGTCAGAAAGATCAAGGGAAGACTGGAAGGCAACATCGGGGAGGTATGGCAACAATCATTAGCATACTCTCGCTTGGCTAATAATGATTTTGTGAAGACAATTTGTGAAACAGGATTCAATGCTGGTCACAGTGCACTCATCTGGCTTACCAGCAATCCCCATGCCCATGTCTACTTCTTTGACCTGGGCCAGCATCCTTACACAAAGGGCATGGCTAAGTACTTTCAAGAAAAATTCCCAGGAAGAACTACTTTCACTTGGGGCGATTCGAGAACGACAATTCCTAAATTCACAAAAGAAAACCCCACTGTGATGTGTGACCTTATACATGTGGACGGTGGTCATGCCTACAATGTAGCAAAAGCTGACTTCCTTAATATGAGGGCTCACGCTAAGAAAGACGGACATCTTCTTGTGCTGGACGACCATCCAGCAGTCAGTCAGCCTGGGGTTGGAATAGCCTGGAAAGAACTGCTCCAGTTAGGTAAGGTGCAGGAGTACTGGGGCTGTCAGTTTGAGTCTTATAAGGCCAAAGGATTTACAGTGGCAAAGTACACAGACTTATAAGGGTTAGAATGATAAAGACCATGAATTATATTATAAATAAAAAACCAGTAATTGTCTATAATCAGAATTATGTAGCATAGCCTTTTCATGCAACTATTTTTTTGTCACACTGGCAATACTAGGAGAAATCAGGAGTAAGCAACCGGAGTACCAATGGTTGGACCTTTTGTAGATGAATATGCTGTCTTGACTATTCATAGATCTATTGCATTATAATACTGTTTAAGAAGAACTGGACATTGTATAGTTAATCTTTAGAAGGACCCTTAGACAACTTGGCTAATGTTAGAAGCATGTAACCCTAGGGATGTATCACTATGTAAGATGAAGTAGTCTAGTTTGGTATCTAGTTTGGTATCTGCTCTAATTAGATTTTATTGTCCAATATATGGCTATTTTGGAATAAAAGCATGCACGCTTTTATTCTTCACATTGAATATACATTCGAAAAAACATGGTTGGGGGGGATTGGATGCCTTTGTGACCTATTAACACACATTGATGACATTTAATTGGCCTCTATTCTGTAAATATAAAACTTTTCAGTGTTTTGAATACATTGAAGTAAGATTTAGAATTTGTAGAAAAAAGCGGATATACTCACTTTAAGGCCGCGTGTATGGAGAGTACAGGTATGGGGCTGTGTGAGCCGACCTGGAAGAGAAGACTAGGGTAACACATTGAGACAAGTAACTGAGGTGGGGGTGGACACTATTGAGAATTAAATGTTCAATTTGATTTTGACTCACCTTTGGTGTGGACGTATTGTTGGATCATATTTGAGTATAGGGCTACTCAAAACAAAAGTTATTTCTCATCACCACGCACCTTATAAAAATCATGATTTGAGGAAAACTTTTTAAAACTTTCTTTTTACATTTTGATGAAAATGAGAAATATTGGTAAATTTGGTATCATATTAAAGTTTATTGTGTCACCAATGTAGTCAGCTAGGAATAAGTTGCATTGAAACAGCGTTTGCTGATCAATTCATTCCCCGAGTAAAAAAAAAACACATAAAAAACGCCCTCATCATATTTTTCTCTGCTTGGTGATAAGAACAACTTTGTTTTTGAGTGACCTAAGTAAGAGACTGGATTTTACACTGGCGACCACAACATATTCTTAAACTTCATATAAAGTTTAGCAAGTTGTTAAGTTTATGGAGTAGCATGAATAACTCGTCACCCATGGCAGGGTCTCTGACCACTGTCAGAGCTAAGGCCAGGCCGTTTGTTTGTTTGTTTGTGTAGTTTAACGTCCCACTGACTATGCAGGTGAGACAGGCCGTAATGCAATGGGCTAGGAATAGCAGACATTTTCCCAACTTTTATTTGACTGTGATATTTGTTCGCGACAAGTCTATATTTTCCCATACCTTTTGGTGGCACAGTCAAAGAATGAGTATCTATCAGTTTCTATAGTTGGTTCAGGTTCAGGCCAAGTCTAGGAAGAAATTCAAGCCTAGAGAAGGATTTTATATCAATTATGATTTTTTGTGTGTTTAAAATGTGGTTATTGGCCCCTGGCAGCCATCTTGATTTTTCAAAACTTTCAAAATGGCTCAGGTAATTTGTGTGGTATATTTTCGTATTCCTCCTTAAAATGATTTTGTATCGATAGGATTGAAAAACTAATCAAAATTGAAATAATTGAATATTTTCCAACTTTTTAACTTCAGAGGGGGCGGACCGTACGGGGAAGGGGAGCTGTTAGGAATCTTAAATCTAAAAATGAATGCCAGATTCTTGTTCCTCATGATGGATAGCATCTTTTTAGTTGGTTGCGGGTATTGTGTGGCTAACTTGGCTGAATAAGCTCCCCACCTATCTAAATAGGTGACGATTCTATTTAGTGGCATACCTTGACTTATGGATAATGGGCAGGCAGCTGGCTATGGGTTGACACATGTGGATCCAAAGTAGTCCGGATCAATTGCCAGCTGACGTCAATTCTAAGTGTCAAGGGCTCTTGAGACCCATCCACAATCAATGGGGTGGGGCACTTCATGTTGGGCACTGCAGCTGTCCTGCATGCTACAAAAGGGTTAGGCAGGGTATAGGATATAGGCCGCTACCGGGATCGGACTTGTTCCCGCACCCACACTGTTTACATTGACACCAGCAATCTCGTGAGACCTTGGCTCTGCTCTCGTATTGTAGCCTGTTCCCCGGAAGCTATTGTGTGTGACTGTCTGGTCACTGCCTAAGTCTCATGATAGGTTGCGAGGACAGAACTAACATGGCTGCGCATACGGAGAAAACCGAGTCTTTGCTATAGTGTTGTGCCCCGACTGTACATTTACAGTCTGGGAGATTACTCATGTACTTACACTGAACTACAAACGGTGTTTTATACACATGATCCGGTTATAATGCAGCAATTGGTCGTAGTCATAACTTGACAGTTGGTTGTGATAATAATGTGGTGTGCGGTCATAATGCGGCAGTTGGTTGCGGTCTTAACGCGGTGTGCGGACATAACGCGGCAGTTGGTCGCGGTCAAAACGCGGTGTGCGGTCATAACGCGTCAGTTGGTCGCGGTCAAAACGCGGTGTGCGGTCATAACGCGTCAGTTGGTCGCGGTCAAAACGCGGTGTGTGGACATAACGCGGCAGTTGGTCGCGGACAAAACGCGGTGCGCGGACAAAACGCGGCAGTTGGTCGCGGTCATAACGTGGTGCGCGGACATAACGCGGCAGTTGGTTGCGGTCATAATGCGGTGCGCGGACATAACGCGGCAGTTGGTCACGGTCAAAATGTGGCACGGTCATAACACGTTGCGCGGTCAAAACGCGGCACAACAAATGCTGCTACTGTTTACTACCGTAAAACCTCGTGTATAAGCCGCGGCTTGTACGCAAATCAGATCGGCGGTGCGGCTTATAGGATCGGCCCATGGTCAGGGTGCAGCTTATACGCGAGTTCTTGCTACTATGGTACAGTAGTAAAGTCACCATAATCAAATCGCCATTGCGACTAGTTATTGTCACAATTTTAAAAGTAAAGCCAAGAGTGTTTCCTTCTTATACAAAACCAACAAGGATAATACTGGTGTATGTATTTTTATTCTGTAGCTGTTGGAAACAGAAAACACCCCAAAACCCAGATCAGCATACTTTTTGACTCCGACCCATTATTATAATAGTGTATCTTTAATTAAGGCAGTACTAGTTCAACGTTATCACTATGTAACATATTGCCCGTTGGTCCAACCTATCCTTGCTAGCTGGATAATTGCCTCCAAACTTCAACATGGTCATTTTGAGTACTCATTCATAATCACGCATCTTTTCCTGCTACTAACCACATAGCATCTCTGGTCTAAGGCCCTGCAAAGACAAGAAAATTTCATGCAAGTTTAAGTCTTTTTACAGAAAAAAAACGTTGAAAAGATTATGTCTGCTATGGTCCTAAGCCGGAGCGTCCACTGCCACTACTAGGGGGTCATAATAATGTAAGAGAGTCATGGCTGCCTCCAGAATATCTTTTGGAATTATGTTACTCTCTTAGGTTGGCCAGGGCCCTGAGTGAGACACACCTGGCCCCCACCCCGTTTTAGCACTGGATATGACAGCTCTTTTTACACACATGTGGCCTAGGAGGATATGCTGTATAACCCTCCCTAGGAGGTTATATGATCATCAAAAATATATTCTGTTTTTTTCTCATAGAAATACAATGACTATAGCATATGTTTGAAGAGTGTAGCCTCGTTCAGGTACAACCTAGTCCTATATAAACCAACTAACTCACAGCCAGACTCAGTGGTCAAGGTCCCTGAGTACATTGTATTTCTCATTTTGACTTTCAGACACTGGGTACGGATCTCATGTAGAGCACAAGTTTTGAGATGCTGGATACTCATTTTTGATTGTTTTGGCTATTCTAATATTTCATGAAAAAAGAAAAAGAAAGAAAATGGGGGTGATGGGGTGTAGCCCCCGAATTATACAACAGCACTCTTAACTTTGTCGCATGGAAGAATGCCTTACCAACATAGGCCCTGGTTAACGGGCTCACAGGGTATGGAGTACTTCTAGTTGGGATCAGATAAAATGGGGTGCAAGCCCCTCAAAGTTTCTAAATAGCGTTACTCTTTGGGCTCAAAAGGCAGCGGCAGTACATATACTATTCGGTGATAAGTATCATTGCATGAGTTCTGGTGGAGCAGTTGGTTAGCTGTTGGACTCAATAGTTCTGAGGTTGTGGATACGGATCCTGCTTGATACCCTGGCTCTCAAAGAGAAAAAGAGCTCTTAAATATAACCACCTCCTAGGGGTGTATGATTTTGTAAAAGTCTAATGCTATTTCAAACCACCACGACTAACTGTTTTTTCAGTACTTTGGTTTTTAGTGGATGTCTATTTCTAAAATGAATGTGTCCGCTTACCAGTAGTATTGACGATAGTCACCTGTACAGCATCAAAGGCGAGGTCTACCACCCCGTACACTGCAGCCGGCACGTTACACACTGCCACACCCAGGTCGTCACCGTTAACATGGAAGTGTAGGTCACCATTCAGTCTCCGCTGTACCCCTACACGGTCTCCTACCTGGTATTGAGATATGAATAAGGGAAATATTTATACTTATAAGTATGCATTGCCCCTAAGGCATGTATACATAGATATACAGCAGTTGGTTTTTAAATTTATCTTCTGTATATAAGTGAGAAATATAACAGGACTTTGCGGTTAAAATAGTGCCGCATAAGTCATTAGTGTTAAATCATTGAAATAACTATAATTTACAAATTCATCATAATTATAAACAGTTGTTTCTAAACTTAATTTGTACAGAAATCCCATCATAAAATGAAACATATGAACACAAAAACATTCGTAGCAAAAGATAGTTATTTTTACCCTTTAAGGTCACTAAACACAGGAAAAGAAAATATATACATGTTTATATTTTATCCAAAATTTAAAAAATACCATCTTTAGACCATCTTTAGAAATAGGGAACAAAAATACACTTCCACACACTATGACAAAATTAAAATGATCTGTAGCAGCATTTATTTTTCCCGCCTAGTGTCAAACACATGGGTAACATTGTCCACCGATCTGTTGGCTCTTCAACTTAGCATGTCGAGAAAAAAGAAGTCAATGCTAGATCCACATCAAAAAGACTTAACCGTTTGGGTCTGATATATGTTTGAGGAATGTCAATGCATGTGAATACACAGCCAAAAATAATTATCTCATTTTTCCCTAGTTAACAGGATCTAAGTCTAACACATGTCGCTGTGTGGTCCTGCTGCTAGGGTACAGGGTACTTCTACTTGGGATTGGATCAAATGGGGTTTGAGCCCCTCAAAGTTTTTAAATAGCGTTACTCATCCGCTAAAACGGCAGAAGCAGTAGGCCTACATAATTATACTATTGGGTGGTTACTATCATTGCATGAGCCCCGGTGGAGCAGTTGGTTAGCTGTTGGGCTTAATGTTCTGTGGTTGTGGGTACGGATCCCGCTAGATACCCGGGTTCTCAAAGAGAAAAAGAGCTCTTAAATATAACCACCTCCTAGGGGTGTATATATATACTGCTATTTCATACAGGTATCCAACGTATCCAGCTACCAGTGTCACCTTAGTCGAGTCTGATTCTAGACATATTGACTGGAATTACTTTAAATCAAATATCTGAATCATCACAAGATATTTAAGAAATATTCCAAAGGGCAGGCAGACTTACTGTCAAACTGTCCAACCTCCTATAGTAAGTTTTAAGCACTTTCCGTGCATTATGGTACACTTTATCGCTTGACATGAACCATTTATCTGAAATACAAGGGTAAACACTTAGCAATTGGTCTTTTTTTACCCACGGGGGTGGGGGAGGACAAATATGATTTCGGGTGGCTTGCGTGAAAATCCATTAACCACCTTGTCATGTTTAGTAGGATGTTAGAGAAAAAGTCAACCATTCTTGTCTGGTGTCACAAGTTGAGTTCTCAGCTTGTGCCCACTACCGTCACTCATCTCAATTGTTTCGACATAACGCCAAAATGACAAAAGAGAACCTACAAATAATGCTGTTGGCTGTGTCTCACAAAGTTGGGCAAACGTTTTTGTCTCTGACCGGGTGCCATCAGAGATGGCACCCGGTCAGAGACGTTTACATTGGCCCAAATTCGTGAGACACAGCCTGTTTTTCAGACCTTCCCTCTGGATATGCTCATGATATATAATCCCAGCACTGTCAGATTTACAGGAACTCTGGCTACGTCACCCAATGTGATCAGAGTTAGTCAAAAGATGCATTTTGCGCCTTTTTCTTGAATAAAGGAAAAAGATGACATGAACTGCAGATAAATTAATCAACCCACTGGGATACTTGTTAGGCATCAATTACAGGAGAGTGTCAGATAATGCCCACACTCCAAGAACAGTGTGTTGCGGGAACATGCATACGAATTTCAACACACAAATTTGCAACACACATTTGAGTTCAACACACTTTTGGCAAAGGGTGTGTGGTGTGTAGTGTGTAACACCAACATGTGTGTTAAAAGTGGCTGCAGAAAAGCGTGTTGATAAGTGTGTAAACGTAACACACTGTTCTTAGAGTGTAGGCGTATAGCTACCATTTTTGTATCCATCCCTCCAGCCCCCACCCCCAATACCCTGAGATGGCCACCCCAATTTTATAGTGATTAATGCATGATAAGCTCTCTTTTTGTGTATTACAGTACACTTTAAGTGTTACTTTTTCTACCAAAGGAGAAATAGAGACAATACCATACATGAATAACTATATCATTAAGGTGGACATCTCAGGGTACGTGGTTGACTCTAGGTCAGTCTACCCTATATGTCCCCCAACTAATGTAAATATAAAGGAGCCCACCTGGGTCTCACTTAGATCCTAACAGGGCCTGCCCACTTCAAATCTGGACAAACCCAGATGGCCCCTGCTGGTAGCCCTGGTCAAAACGAAGTGGGCCCTAGGTGGGCAGCCCATCTAAGCCCCATATCTGTGATCCACCTGGAGCCCATTTGGGTGTGCTGGCTGGGTATACAGCAATTCCATTATGTATCTGATACATTTTGGAGATGAATTAGGCTAATGGAAAATGAGAAATCCCATATGACGTACCTGAGGATAGATCAAAAAGTTTTTCTGGGAAGTCACCTGCTGTAGGAGTTTGTGTCGTCACCCCGATTTTCAGCGACCAGATCCATTTGTTCACCTTCCTGTCCAACTGGACCTCAAACAGTTCGTCTGGCCTCAGATGTCGGGATGTCAACACTATAGCATATTGACTTGTATTCAATGGGCTGCAATGAGTCACACCATTTCATATACATGTACACTGAAAAACTCTGGACAGCTCTGGAGTCTGTAAGGTCGTCTTACAGGACGACCCTATGGTCTTCTAAGTGAACAGCATAGAATCAACTAGCTTCAACTCGTCAAATTGACAACCTGCCAGGTGACCATCCCACAAGACGACCCTAGACTTGTCAAGGTCATCAAACTAAGATAGTTGATGCAGGTCTAGATTAGCCACAGCTGGGGGCTCATCATTGCATAATGGTGGTAGGTCTAGGGTTTCAAATACATGAGTTTGGTCTGGTTCCAGATGACAAGATTATTTTATCAATTCGTTTATATACATAACCACATATAGAAGTGATGTTTAATACACTAGTGCCACCAAGGATTCACATAGTGTATCACCAAGTCTTTACTGAGAATAGGTTACTCTCCAGCAATGGACTGTAGGCTTGTGTGTGTGTATAATACCAATATAAGGTGCATGCACCTACTTGTGCCCTGATGAAAGACACAAAAGAGGTGTCTTCCTTCTACACATGTGCTCTATTTTTTAAATGTTGTCAAAAGTATGCATTCTTTACATTATCTTACTTTTTCCCTAGATACTTCACATAATCCTACATATTAACATATATGTATTGTTATACTCAGTATTATATCAACATAGGAATTAATCAATTTGTTCCCAAGGGTACATATTTATGCTAGGTAATGGCCACCTGCAGGGAGAATGGTGAATCACTTCTAGACAAGTTTAGGGCTGGCATATGCCAGGTAGCTCTAGATAGGTCTTCTTACTGAAGAGTTTTGCTTGCCAGCCCCTCTCCTTGTCAAATTGACATGGCAGTGCCAGGTTTGCCGACTCTGGATTTTTTCTGTGTATACAGGAATAGTAACATAATCCACCCCTTTATTGAGGGGTCATGTGAGCCAATTATGCTAATAACATTCTATCTGCTCTGTTCAGAAAACACAGTCCCTACTGGCTATATAATGAAAAAGTACCTGTATGTTACATTATTTAGCCAATAAATTTCCCAACAACAACAACAACTGCGTTGCCTTCAGGAACGGAGAGTCAAACTCATTTGAGTCATGTGGGAGACAAACTGAGACTTTGGCTGTCAGAGTCTTGGCAACACCTTTACTTTTCTCAGTGATCCCACCCATTATAACATTACGCAGACATCCCCCCTCTCCCAAAATACTGGATGCGCCCCTGGTATTGGACTTTGTTCAATCATTTCTGCATGTTAGAGGGCTGCGGAATCATTAAAAATATAGTAAATATCCTTACTTGTCTCTATGCACTGTTAGCTGGTTGGTATGCACAACTATATTCTGCCCACAGCGAGGGTGGAATGTTAACCGGCTTTCTCCATGGACGTTTTCTGTAAGAAACAATGAACCTATATCATAATGATAGCTAGGTATAGACTATTAAATTAAATTGGGATAGGAAATATCGAACAAGTTACTTATTGAACTGCATTTATGCATCATGACAACAATGGACATATATGAAAATAAAAATAAATTCCAATTTTTCCAAAATGCATAGTGGAATGGTTTCTTGTGATTTAATTCATCTCTAAAAACAAGTAGAATTGACATTATTATATTTTATTAATTAATTTTACTTTTTTTTTCAACTAGGGAGTGCTGTGGCTGCTACTATGAGAAGCCGTCCTGATACTATAACAGCCTCACCTGACTGGTCTGCTCGTGGTGATGTGTGCCGACCAGTGCTTCTCTCTTCTTGATTCAATATTCTAGTTTCACAGGAGCAGGTCGGGCAGTGGAGGGAGTCACCACCAACAGGCAGCAGGAACTGCACACAGTTCTCACACAGATGGTGGCCACAGCTCAGGTTCTTAGACACGGTGGGAATCTCCTCACAGACAGGGCAGCGTGCATCTACAGGGATTAGCTGAAATGTATTTCTGATGAAGAAGAAAAGAGAGGAGTATTTCTAAATATGCTACTTTTTCAAAAATATGATACTTTTTCAACAAAATTTCCCTGAGAAAGGGTCCACTTTTGAGAAGAATTTCCCTATGCAAGGGTCAATTTTGACCAAAATCTCTCTGAATCGACAGTCTTTTTACCAAAATCCCCACTCATTTTCAAAATACCCCTATAAAAAGGTCGATTTTTACCAAAAGCAAGGGTTCATTTTCTCCCAAATTTCTCTAAACAGAGAATAATTTTTGCCAAAATCCCTGTTGGAACTGGTTCATTTCGAAAAAAAGGTCAATTTCTCCCCAAATCTCCCTAAGCAAGGGTCAAGGGTTGCCAGGGGTCCGGCCGGACACCCCGGTCAAAAAAAATTGAGTGCCCCCCCCCTCCCGAGATTGTCCGTGAACCAGGTTTTGCAAAAGCAATCTTGACTCTAAAATGATTTCACTCCCAAAAGCGATTTTGACTCCAAAAGCGATTTTTACCTTAAAATCGACTTTCAATCTAAAGCCGATCCTGAAGCTGGGACTCCACTACCTGATTTTCTTGTCTGATCGGGGCTATTCTCACAAATCTGACCCCAAGCTGGCCCCAACTCGCGCTTGGACACGTCCGAGCGACATCGCTGGTATTTAGGAGGCCATGACCGCATCACTTCCCCCGTATATGGGGGGGGGGGATTCGTACGCGGTACCCATCTGCACTTTTAATACAACAGCACCAAGCGCACAGGAACTATATTAACCAGCAACCTTTGGTGCCAGCGATAACGCTCGGGAAACGAGGTCGAGATGGTGCCAGCTTGATCTGACCCAGACAGATGTAAATATAAATTAACCCTGAAGCATAGGACTGTTCATATTTACATCTGTTTGGGTCTGATTTGTGAGAATAGGGCTGATCTGGCGACAAAATCGGGTAGTGGAGTCCCAGCTTAACTCCAAAGCCGATTTTGACAATTTTGACTCTAAAACCAATGTTGACACTTTTGACTCCAAGAGCAATTTCTACTCTAAACCATTCTGGCTCCTAGGCTGATTTTGACTCCAAAAACAATTTTGACCCCAATGACCGATTTTGACCCCAATAACCGATTTTGACTCCAATAACCGATTTTAATTCACAACTGATTTTAATAAATTCTTACTCCCCAACAATTTTGACTCTCAACCGATTTTGGCTCTGATGTTGATTATGACTCCAATGTGGATTTTGACTTCAATATGACTTCAAACTCAAACTCAACCCCCAAAGTTATCTACTAGCCCACTTCAACAGGGCACTTGTAATCGATAAATGAACACTCCCTAAGAAACAGTGCTTTCATGCCGATACAGGCCCAACATGAAGCGTTCAATACAGAACAATATGATCCTTCACAGAGAAAAGAAACATCGTCAAAAGGGAGTCCAGGTTGCCTCCAAATGACTCCCCTTTCTGGGGGAGCCCATTTCCATATATGACTCGCCTAGGTGAGTCAGGGAGATATATGACTCCCCTACGTTAGCCAGGGAGTCACCTAGGCTGCCTTGGGAAGCCTGGGCTCCCCTAAAAAGGAGAGTCATTCTGGAGGCAACCTGGACTCCCTTTTGACGCTGTTTCTTTTCTCTGTGTTGCTTTGTTCCCTACTTAATTCACTGATACTAATAATATTTGTCAGCCTGGATAAATAGTTGTTTTAAAACGTTTAGCCTGAGAAACGCATGTACCATAATTATCATGCTTTACAACTTACACAAGCTCTGCTAAACCGGATCTATCTTCTTTTACTGCCACAACCTCAGTCCCTTTGGGTGCCCGAGACTTGTATCTTGATAATATCTCCAGCTGTGTGTTGGTTCTGAAGTCCACAGGTAGCCCCCGGATACCATTAGGAATGGGAGTGTCCTTGTTACAACAGGGACACCGTATCTTCTGGGCTGTTCCGAGCATTCCCTGCAGACATTTGGTACAGAAGGAGTGCTGACATAACAGGCATCTCGGGTCCTCTAATTGTTCTAAACAAATGGCACATTGTACCATATCCTCTAATTTAGTCAGTACCACATCATCAGCCGAAGTAGCCATATTGCTGGTTGATTGTATAGAGTGAGCCAGGACCCCGGGGGGGGGGGGGGAGGGGCACTCAACCTTTTATTTACGCTGGTGTGTAGCTGACCCTTCAATAATCCTTACCCTTGCTTAGGGGGATTTTGATCAAAAGTGCCTAGGTTTTAGCAAATTTCGAATTCCCTGTGGAGGAATTTTGGTCAAAAATGACCCTTGTCGTGAAGCATCTTGGCGAAAACTCAAAAATGTGGCCCTTTTTGGGAAATCTCCGAAAGGTGACCCGTGGCAAGGCCCTTAGTGAGGAGATTTGGATGAAAAGTAAGCCCTTGGGGAGGGGGATTTTCCTACAAAAGTACCCTTCCCAGTTGCACACTTGTGTATAGAAAATAACCAAGTGCCCCCCCCCCCCCCCTAGCCAGGACCTGTCATGTGGCCACTGATATCTTTTCAAATCAATTGACCCTACTTACGCTCCTTTAGGTCCAACTGGGAGTACAACTGCTAAATTTGCCTGTCACAAAATGCATTTTCCTTAACATATTAGCATGGAATATGTCATGCTTATCATAACTTTTCCTCTTTTATTAGGCACAAAGACTAAGCCAATGTGACACTTTTGGTTTGAAGTGGATATTTTTATTTCAAATTGTACCCAGTAAATAAATAACATTATACAGCTTTTTATAATCCTATATGACGTTATGTAACGTTTCTCTTACAGGCTCCTTACTATGGTATAACGTTATGTATAATGTTTTAAACTTTATTTTGACATAAAATAACGTTTTTTGTTAGCTGGGTAGGACATTTCGGGTTATAATTGTCGAATTGTCTTATCAAGTTCACAATATCCCAGTGGGAGATCCCCTTTATCTGTAACCAAGAAGAACATACGTCTGTAGATTATAAGGGTTGGCCAGTTTATTGCAAATACACTATAGCTCTCCTGGGTGCGTGGACAAACATTCTGAGCACAATCTTAATGTCAAGTTAATAATCTTAAAATCCATAATCTTACAGCACTAAGCAAACGTCTACAGCTAAGGATAATATCACTTTGGTTGTTGTTTTTTCCGTGTTATATTAGATTTTGAAGAATATTATCATGGTTCCTATCCCCCAGCAGTATAACTCTGAACCTGGACCTCCCAATATCGCCAATAACTGTCCAACAGTGCTGTTTTAGAGTGGGAAATGCTGTGTCACGGTAAGATTATGGCTTTTTAAGATCATTGACTTAAGATTAAGATTATGCCCAGAACGTTTGTCCACGCACCCAGTAGAGCTATACTGCATGTGGCAGTTTATCAGCAGCTGCATTATATGTCAAGATGTCTGCTCTTGGTGACACATTATCAAATCTATAAGTAGACTTCTAAATTCCTCCAGGGTTACTTCATGAGTTGAGTCTTAAGGTGAGGCTCCACTAACCCATGTTGTTCTTAGATCGGGGCTATTCTCACGAATTTGACTCAGTAATATACCACAATAACTTAGGCAGGAAGAACTGTAGACTCTGCCATAGGTTTATGTTTGTAAATAATGATTTTGTTTATAAACAAGTGAAAAATAGAATTGCCAAGGGTATATATATAACACGACACAACGTTTAACCCAAATTTAACATTTTGCTCTAGGAGTATTGAATGTCCACTTGAGGCACCGACGTCATGGAACGGTCTTCCTTATATCCCCCCCCCCTTATCCTTGTTCTACTGTACATTCTGATGTCTCATGAGTATGCTCTGTATGTCTTTTTTATTTCTGAGATTTGAATTATGTATTTACAATATTGGCGTCTATGAAAAGCTAATTGTAATTTGAATGTATTGTGCGAATAAAACTATTGAAACTGATATGAATGTACAGCAATTTACCATTCCAATACACAATTTACATTTAAATTAAAAATATAAATTACACATTAACAGGGGTAAAAGACCCACACATAGGGGTAAGAGGCCCATGGGCCTATTACCAAAAATTCTAAATGGGCCTTTTAAACAATTCTAAACTTTATCTTGCTGTCACAATGCAGATCTTCATCTAATATTCACATTTATTCTTAATTTACACATATCATAATCCCATGCTTTTTCTGTCACCTTCAACCTTAGTTTATGATATTGATAGGTATAGGGGCCATTCAAATATTACGTAACACAATTTTGGCCACTTTTTGACCCCCCCTCCCCCCCTTGTAACACACTGTAACAAAATGCCAGACCCCCCCTCCATAATAATGTAACACAGGCCTGTACCCCCCCCCCCCCCCCCCCCCCGGCGCGGATTCAGAAGGGGGCAGACCTAGTGTATGCCCCCCGCTATTTTCCTGTATATTTTAATGTAACATTTTTCAATACCCCCAGTATATCATGCCCCCTCCCACTTTCCAAAATTCCTGGATCCGCCCCCCCCCCCCACACACACACATCATTTTATAAGTAGTATTTGCAGCCCTATGTCTGACAGCAGGCGTAAGTGTATTACTTTGTTCTCTTTGTTCTTTCTCATGCATTTTCATTGTAAACATAACCACCGGTTGCTAGAGACTGCTTGCAGCGAAACTGGGTTCGACTCAGCCAATTATGTAACTGTACAAGATTTAATATCTCGTACGTTGCCTGGACATGGCTCTTCGAGTCTGGAACAAAACTATGTACTTAATATCATGACAATAAACCGTTATGGGTACATAACAAAAAAAAACAAAAAAAACTTTAAATTTCTGTTATTTTAATGAAAATATGGCATGCTCATGTTCCAGCAAATGCACTCGCATAACCAGTGGGTTGAATCAAACTAGGATGATGCAACACAACACTAATGCTAGCGCTAGCCCTTGAGTCAAATGGCCCATACATAGTTTTGGGTTCAGGTTTTTCAATTTCTCAGTATTTACATTGCCATGGGGCTGGGTCGGGGATAGCTATTTACTACTTCTGAGTGCCGGGCTGTGAAACCATGGATCTGCAGAATTTCTAAAGATCTGAAGAATTTCTCTGTTTGTGTGTTCCACAGGACCATTCCTGGGATTCATCTAGATCAATGGGCAAAACATTAAGTGTTTATAACTTAATATATTGGGGAATGTATACTCCTTTTTGCACACCAACAATATATGCGAAAATGCGAAAAACTCAGACTTCTACCATTTTTCTTATTCCTGCGGGGCTGCAATTTTCTGAGGTTGTGGGTTTGGTGGCCCATCGCATTGAGCAAATTTGGTTTTACAGTAAAAGCAGTCAAACAGACCACAGGTGCAGCTTATAGATTTTCCTCAAAGTCAAGGTATGGGTTACCTATACGCAGAAATTTATGGTAACTAGTTCTCATTTTCACATGTCCTTTTGTTAACACTTTTCACTGAAACCAGGTGAACCTGGTTTGTTGTCCCCCCCCCCCCCCTTCCCAACACCATAATGCCCCCTTAGTGCAAAAAGGTTGTAATCCAGTGATCTATGATTACTGGTTTATTATTTTCCTTATTAAAGGGGACCTGTGGTTGTTCCTCCTCTACCCCATCCAGTGTTCCCAGATCGAACCAGGGTCAGGAGTCCATTTCACAAAACCAATACCTTTTTTTGCAGGGCAGAGGAGGGGGGGAGAAACATTTTATATGTAATATTATAGGGATGAGGTGAGAGAAACATAATGTTGTTGAGACCTGGTTGTTAGATGGTGCTGCATTTTCCCAAATTAGAGACTTCTTTTTTGTATATATTTTTGAGAACTGTTATGTAACACTTGGCTAGACACCCCCCCTCCCCCCTGTAACACTTTGTAACAAACTTCATGACCCCCCCCCCCCCCCTATGCTGTTACGTAATATTTGAATGGCCCCATAGGGCCTATCAATGTATTCATTTATCAAGAATTATTATATTTTTCATACATTTAGACAACTTTTTAACAACAGAACCCACAAGAAATATCCCTCAATAACCTGGGCTGCCACCTAGTATCAAATAAAGGCATTATTTATAACTGTAGTTGGTCTCTTAGGGAGCGTTCATTATTTATGCCAGGGGGGGGGGTGTGCAAATCAGGGGGGGGGTCATTTTTTTTAGGGGTATTCGGAGGGGGGGGGGTCTTTTTTTTTCAACCTATTCTTAGGGGGGGGGTCTTTTTTTTTCAACCTATTCTGAGGGGGGGGGTCATTTTTTTTAGGGGTATTTATTTGGGAGGGGGTATTTTTTGACACAACGTGACGCGAATTTCACGACACATGTCGCGAATTGGGGTCATAAAGATGGTAGAACTTTGCTAAATTTCTTGCCTACCAATCGACACATGAATGATTCACTACTTTTCTTTTCCTAAAGCAACAATAATTAACTGGAGAAAGAGCATTAATTCAACAAGAGAAGAGTACAGAATGTAGGGGGTCTAAACAGAAAAGCTATCAGTCTGCAGTTAGAAGAATGCTATTGTGGCACCGAAATATGACAGTACTGTATCCGAAATAGTGTGGGTTAATTGGACTTTAGCCTTGCCCATCACGTTTTGGCATCCATATGCAAGGGTGAACTTGCCTACATTTTTAGACCCTGCCTTTCTTCCCAATAGAGGAGCAGATGCATAGTATGCAAGATGCAGATCTACCTCATATAATGTTGATACATTGTAGCTTAGGTCCACTCCACCAGTCAAAGGCATGATTACACTAGTCATGATACACACTTTTCCTTGGTATCTTTTACCAGACCCTGCTAAATGAGCCACAGCGTTCTGATTGCAGAGCTCTCAATATTTTTAGAATACCTTCACCATCTCCCTGATAGCTCATAGAGTAGACATGATCATCCCACTATAAATCGGTGTACCGAATGTCTTGAAATGTAGCAAATAGCCACCAGATCCACAGAGTTTTCTGCTGCGGACGCCACTCCTTCTGTCGCCAATTTCTAAATCTCCCTCTAAGTTCATCTTTGGCTTCAACAGAAATCAGGCACTGAATAATCATTGCTACTCATCGCTACTTGGCCTCATCAGAATTTATAGAGCTCTATATTTGGTTCTGGTCAAGTTGCTTCCGATGCTCTGCAGGGTTATCAGTGAGTTATTCATCACTATTTTAAAGCTTTTATTTCTTTTGGAGTCAATGCATTCCCATGGCTTGGTTATACTGACCACACACTAGAATATTGAAGGCATTTCCTCAAATAAAGGTTATCAACTATGGTGCACGTAACATCCATGCATACCATTAATGGCTTAAGCGATTGTAATTGGTCCGTGCCGTTATATAACAAAGACACATTCCCCTGTGACTCTTTGTTCAACTTCAAATTCTCACCCTCAGCTCCCTATTTCTTACTGATCCTAGCCTTTGGAAAACCAAACTAGGTTTAAATAGTGATCTTATCCCTTTAACTGCAAGTTATAATACCAGGATACATTAAAATGGGCCGATTGACCTCTAGATTTTCAAAATTTTCTTCAGGTTTGCCACTATTATAATGTCCAGAGCATCCCTTCATCAAACATCTTTGTTTTAAGCTGCAGTAGCGCGGAACAGGGGGGGGTGTGGGGCCTTTATCCCACAAAATGTCCTTTATCCCACAAAAGACTATAGTTTTGTTAGATAAAGGCTGACCACGGGCCTTTATCCCACAAAATTGGCGTTAAAGCACAAAAGCCTTTATCCCACATAAAAAATGTCTTTATCCCACAAAAGCCTTAATATCACAAAACCTATTTAATAATCATCTCAACTGGCCTCTATATCACAAAACCTATGTAATGATGATATCAACCCGCCTTTATCTCACAAAACCTATGTAATGTTCATATCAACTGGCCTTTATATCACAAAACCTATATATACAGAATTTCCCTCAAATAACAACTCTCCTCACATACCAACTTGCCTTTATATCACAAAACCCATATATATTGGTCTCAAATACTGAATTTCCCTGGAATATCAACTATTCACCTCATATATCAACATGCCTTTATATCACAAAAGCTATATATATGTACTACTCTAACATGTCAAATTGCCTTAATAACTCCTCTGGCCTCTATATAACAAAACCTACATAACCAGCCTTTATCTCACAAAAGCTATATAATAATCATTTCAACTGGCCTTTATATCACAAAACCTATATATAATGGTTGGATATACTGAATCAACCTATATATACTACTCCAATGTATCAAATTGCTCTTGAATTTCTCCTGGGCTCTATATCACAAAGCCTCTGTAATAATCATACCAACTGGCCTTTATATCACAAAACCTATATATTATACTGGTCTCATATACTGAACTACCCCCAAATATAAGCTATTTTTTTTACATTTCACCTAGCCTTTATATCACAAAACCTATATATGCTACTCCAATGTATCAAATTGCTCTTGAATTATTCTGGGCTCTATATCACAAAGCCTCTGTAATAATCATACCAACTGGCCTTTATATCACAAAACCTATGTACTAATCATATCATCTTGCCTTTATGTCACAAAACCTATATACTGGCCTCATATACTGAACTACCCCCAAATATATGCTTTTTTTCTCATATATCAACTTGCCTTTATATCACAAAAGCTATATATACTACTCTAACATGTCAAATTGCCCAGTTGAAATGATTATTATATAGCTTTTCTGAGATAAAGGCTGGTTGTGTAGGTTTTGTTATAGAGAGGAAAGAGAGGATATTAGGGCAATTTGACATGTTAGAGTAGTATATATAGCTTTTGTGATATAAAGGCAAGTTGATATATGAGAAAAAAAGCTTATATTTGGGGGTAGTTCAGTATATGAGACCAGTATATAGGTTTTGTTATATAAAGGCAAGATGATATGATTATTACATAGGTTTTGTGATATAAAGGCCAGTTGGTATGATTATTACAGAGGCTTTGTGATATAGAGCCCAGAATAATTCAAGAGCAATTTGATACATTGGAGTAGTATATATAGGTTTTGTGATATAAAGGCTAGTTGAAATGTAAGGAAAATTGCTTATATTTGGGGGTAGTTCAGTATATGAGGCCAGTATATATAGGTTTTGTGACATAAAGTCAAGATGATATGATTAGTACATAGGTTTTGTGATATAAAGGCCAGTTGGTATGATTATTACATAGGCTTTGAGATAAAGAGCCCAGAAGAAATTCAAGAGCAATTTGATACATTGGAGTAGTATATATAGGTTTTGTGATATAAAGGCTGGTTGAAATGTAAGAAAAATAGCTTACGTTTGGGGGTAGCTCAGTATATGAGGCCAGTACATAGGTTTTGTGACATAAAGGCAACTTGACATGATAATAACATAGGTTTTGTGATATAAAGGCCAGTTGAAATGATTATTATATAGCTTTTGTGAGATAAAGGCTGGTTATGTAGGTTTTGTTATATAGAGGCAAGAGGGGATATTAGGGCAATTTGACATGTTAGAGTAGTATATATAGCTTTTGTGATATAAAGGCAAGTTGATATATGAGAAAAAAAAGCTTATATTTGGGGGTAGTTCAGTATATGAGACCAGTATATAGGTTTTGTGATATAAAGGCAAGATGATATGATTAGTACATAGGTTTTGTGATATAAAGGCCAGTTGAAATGATCATTATATAGCTTTTGTGAGATGTGGACAGTCGAGGGAAAAGGGTCCTCCAAGGTAAAAACTCAATAATAAAATTGATGTCATCAGCTTTCCAGTGATATCTTTTATCAGCAGGTACCACCTCTAGTTTTTGAGTACTGGCTCTCTGAATATGGGTGGTCACTGTCCAATCTTAAACACCAATAAGCTCTATCTTACTTTGCTTTGGAGATATTCCTATATAATTAGCATAATTATGCTAATTACCAAATATCCAAACTTTTTCAAACATTTGGTCATAGCTTTTGATCTAAAAATGGTATTTACATTTTGTTTTCAGCATAGAAATCGCTGTGGGGCATTCTATCAATCAATTTTTTTTAAAAATCGATTTAGAAGGAAAATCATGTTTCCATGGCAACCAACATGTGCAAAAACACCAATTTCGGCCCAAAAACGTTCTTTTCCATTCCAGATATGGAATGTTTTCATAAAAGATGGAATCTTCTAACGTGGCCTATCATATTCTACATAAAAAAGTAGTATAGATACGTTTTTGCTATATTTTGGTCCTTTTTTGGCTATATGGAGCCCCCTGGTGGCCAAAGTTGGTACTAAAAATCCCCCGCGGAGGGCCCTTTTCCCTTGTTGATCCATAGATATAGGCTGGTTATGTAGGTTTTGTTATATAGAGGCAAGAGGGGATATTAGGGAAATTTGACATGGTAGAGTAGTATATATAGCTTTTGTGATATAAAGGCAAGTTGATATATGAGAAAAAAAGCTTACATTTGGGGGTAGTTCAGTATATGAGGCCAGTATATAGGTTTTGTGACATAAAGGCAACTTGACATGATTATTACATAGGTTTTGGGATATAAAGGCCAGTTGAAATGATTATTATATAGCTTTTGTGAGATAAAGGCTGGTTATGTAGGTTTTGTTATATAGAGGCAAGAGGGGATATTAGGGCAATTTGACATGTTAGAGTAGTATATATAGCTTTTGTGATATAAAGGCAAGTTGATATATGAGAAAAAAAAAGCTTATATTTGGGGGTAGTTCAGTATATGAGGCCAGTTTATAGGTTTTGTGACATAAAGGCAAGTTGACATGATGATAACATAAGTTTTGTGATATAAAGGCCAGTTGAAATGATTATTATATAGCTTTTGTGAGATAAAGGCTGGTTATGTAGGTTTTGTTATATAGAGGCAAGAGGGGATATTAGGGAAATTTGACATGGTAGAGTAGTATATATAGCTTTTGTGATATAAAGGCAAGTTGATATATGAGAAAAAAAGCTTACATTTGGGGGTAGTTCAGTATATGAGGCCAGTATATAGGTTTTGTGACATAAAGGCAACTTGACATGATTATTACATAGGTTTTGGGATATAAAGACCAGTTGAAATGATTATTATATAGCTTTTGTGAGATAAAGGCTGGTTATGTAGGTTTTGTTATATAGAGGCAAGAGGGGATATTAGGGCAATTTGACATGTTAGAGTAGTATATATAGCTTTTGTGATATAAAGGCAAGTTGATATATGAGAAAAAAAGCATATATTTGGGGGTAGTTCAGTATATGAGGCCAGTATATAGGTTTTGTGACATAAAGGCAAGTTGACATGATTAGTACATAGGTTTTGTGATATAAAGACCAGTTGGTATGATTATCACAGAGGCTTTGTGATATAGCGCCCAGAAGAAAATTCAAGAGCAATTTGATACATTGGAGTAGTATGTATAGGTTAATTCAGTATATCCAACCATTATATATAGGTTTTGTGATATAAAGGCCAGTTGAAATGATTATTATATAGCTTTTGTGAGATAAAGGCGGGTTATGTAGGTTTTGTTATATAGAGGCCAGAGGAGTTATTAAGGCAATTTGACATGTTAGAGTAGTACATATAGCTTTTGTGATATAAAGGCAAGTTGATATATGAGGTGAATAGTTGAGATTCCAGGGAAATTCAGTATTTGAGACCAATATATGTTTTGTGATATAAAGGTATGTTGGTATGTGAGGAGAGTAGTTGTTATTTGAGGGAAATTCTGTATATATAGGTTTTGTGATATAAAGGCCAGTTGATATGAACATTACATAGGTTTTGTGAGATAAAGGCCGGTCGATATTATCATTACATAGGTTTTGTGATATAGAGGCCAGTTGAGATGATTATTACATAGGTTTTGTGATATAAAGGCTTTTGTGGGATAAAGGCATTTTTTATGTGGGATAAAGGCTTTTGTGCTTTAACGCCAATTTTGTGGGATAAAGGCCCGTGGTCAGCCTTTATCTCACAAAACTATAGTCTTTTGTGGGATAAAGGACATTTTGTGGGATAAAGGCCCCACAGGGGGCCCTGGGGGCCTAGTAAAGTGGGAGAGCCAATCTTTTTGGGAAACATGAACATTCTAGACTCAGAGTACCCAAGAATACACCAATCTCGAGGTAAAATTCCTAAAACTTTCTTGAAAGACAAGCTCAAAGTCCCTCAGAACACATCAATTTCAATGTAAAATTACAAAATTTCCCAGGATCATATGGTAGACTTCAGACCACTCTGAATACACTAATATAAAGGTCAAATTCCCAAATTTTCCTGGGGCTTGTGGCCCCAAAACAACCATTTGTTTCTCCCTCTAACCAACACTCATCAGCTGGCTTTGGGAGCTGGGCCCCCCAACTTTATCCACCTTCCGCGGCCCCTGAGCTGGGCCATTTCATGGTACTTCTACCAAACAGTATTAGCAGGACTCGTAGGTGGGGACCAAAATAATCACACCAATTTTTAGCAAAAATATCAAATGTGCCACGGAAACAGAAAAATGCGCGCTCTCCACATAAATATATTCACCATATTGTTATGCCCTATAACCACTCCCTCAAATAATGGGTAAGCACATGCTATAATAGGTTATAGTATAGGACTATGTGGACTTTGTATGGCGTTGATGCCATTATTAAGTATTTATAAACGTCTATGGTGAGGGGGGGGGTCATTTTTTTTCAACCTATTCGGAGGGGGGGGGTCTTTTTTTTTTGACCCATTCGGAGGGGGGGGTCTTTTTTTTTTGACCCATTCAGAGGGGGGGGGGGTCTTTTTTTTTTGACGTATTCGTTTTGCCAAACGCCCGCCCCCCCCCTGCCATAAATAATGAACGCTCCCTTACTACAAGTGTAACGCATGAGAACAAAAACCAGACGAGGTAAATTAGACTTCAATATACGGCGACTTTATTGCAAAGGATAACTCTTGAGTATTATAGCACCAGTATATAGCCATCAGATATACAGGGATCAGATCAGATCATAATACAGGGAAGTAACCCTACAGCGTAGTGTTAAGCCCGGAGAATAGGGTGGTCTTGCCTCGACAGTCCCAAACCTGACTGACTTCCAATGGGGAAGTAGCCACCTTATATACACCGCTGCGGAGGCCACCTGACCGTACCAGCAGCGCCACCTACATTGTCGCAATATCAAAAATGGCAACCCCCCTCCCCCCCACCACCACTTCATGTCGCAATATCGTTTTTAAGAAATGCCCATGTCGCCATATCAATGTCCCATGGCACTATCTAATTCTCCTGTCCCATGTCACTATAAAGGGAGGGGGGGGGGGGGTCGCCCGTTTTTCGCAAATTGCCCCCAAAAAGGCTCATGTCGACGGCGAATTTAGGGGTCTAGGCTTATGACATAACGGTTATGTAGCCCGTTATGGCCAGTGTAAAAGTCAAGAATTAAGGCCTATTAATTCCCACACCCCACCCCACCCGACGACAGACAGTTCGTTACAGCCATAGAGAGGCCGACCAACTACGGTGACAGCGCTGCCTAATTTTCCTTAGGATATGAATTCATACAGGCCCTTCTACACCATCCCCCTAGTCCCAGCCACACCAATTCAGCCTACCACTAGTGTCACTAGTACCAGTACTGGAAGGACGGACCAAACGCGAGTGGCGGCGGGAAAGAATCGAGACTGGCCTACGTGCTAATGGGTTGCGCATGTGCGAACGTCCGAGCGTCCGAACCCAGCTCTGTGATTGGTGGACGGGGCGTGACGTCACAAACGTCGCCAGTTGGGCAGCGTCTGGAAACAAGAAGGGGCGCCGGGCAGGTAAGATGTCGAATTTATTGTATTTTTGAGGAAATGGAAGACGTTTTCTTATTGCTAGTCTTCTCTTTATCATCGGGGGAAGGCAGGGGTCATGGATTTAACATTTTTTGGTTGTTTAGATGACGATTTTGGTGGCTGTTTTGATGACAAAGTCGACGTGCACAGGCGGAGGACGCCGTTGCCGTGTTGGAATGACGTTCTGGGAGTAGACCATTATATAGTCCACTCCTCCGGGCTGTATGCTCCAGCCAAATATCGAGAGGGGCCGCTTCTATGGGCTAGTTCTGGGAGTGACGTTAAGCGAAGAGTTGCAGCTTCTCCGCCTTCTTTCACATTCGTCTTAGCGGATCATGATGGAATAGTTTAGCTACCACACTCTTCTATGGAAATTAATAGGCCTTAATTCTTGACTTTTACACTGGCATACCGGATAGTTCATCTTTCACACTTGTTTATAAGATTCTTGCAGTCGGGAACGTGACGGAAATGTAGCGTTGCAGGCCGGTGCATGGCGGCGGTGGCTTAGTTCCGATGAAACCCACTATGGCTCCTCTACCGACTGCAGACAGCCCGGAGTAGGTAGGTTGGGAAAGCTCAACTACGGTGGCTGTGCCGCTATTTAAATTTATTTCAGACCGTCTGATGTTTGCGTGTTTTCTAAGTTCTCAGATGTTTTTAAATTCCCGTCAACCCGAGCCCGGTGACATTGATTAGGTATGTGACTAAAAAAAAGGAACACAGTTTATGTTCGATTTCTGAGTGGTTTTGGATAGAGCTGAATGTGAGAAACACAGTGTTTTTGGAATTATGTTTCTAGCATCAATATTAAGCGAATGGTGGCCTGTCGACTGACATGAAGTTGGGCTAATTTTCGTCATCCATATAACCTACAAATGATAGGGACCACCTGTGACCGTGTTTGACTGTTATCACCAGTCAAATTGACCTATCTTCCTTAATATTGCTTCCTTTTTAATGAATTTTGGACTAGAGAATGCCTGCAACTAGCTCATCACCCTGCTTTAATCTGTATTTAAATGGGAGTATTTAACTATTTTTTATGACTTTTATAATAATAAAATATCAAGGGATTTATCTTTTGCTCGTGGGCATCAAATTCATTTTTTCCATCGTTTCTCAGATTTCATGAACCTCTGGAGGTAGAAATTGTATATACCTGTATATTAAACAACCAAGACTTCTATATGACACCCAAATAGATACCAAATTGATATTAAAAACTAATTTTCACTGGGTATGTATGTGAACGATGCGGGCGATGTGAACGACGCGGGCAATGTGAACGTCGCGGCCAATGTGAACGTCGCGAGCGATGTGAATGCAAAAAATACGCAAACTGATAGACCCACCCAATCTCTTTTCTCATCAATTGTGTTCCACAGTCATGCTAGTATATCTTTAGTGTTAATGTGACTAAGGGTTAACATGCAATTATCATGTCATTTATACAGGTAATCTGAAAAAAATGAAAATGTGGGATAAGCAGTAACTGAAAGAAAAATGTAACTTTAACAGCAAGGAAACAACTAAGTATTAACAAACTCTTAATCATAACCAAACATAATATTTCACGACTTACCAAAGGGAGTACTTTATAGGGGAGGGGGAGCTCATTCAATATCCTCAGAGAAAGGTTAGGTCTTCACAGACCAAGTCTGCAGCAAGTTCATACTTTGATACATCGTAGTCAATTGCATCTGTTTCATACGTTTGGTCGTGCTCCCAGTACCCTATTACATATGTGCCCCCAGCCTTCCTCTTCAGCTTCTCGACCTGTCCGTTATATATCAACTTGGTTCGGTTCTCACGGTCATACCAGGCATGGCACATCCTTTTCCCAATGATCCGACCTGCCAATATTGCCTGCACATTCGCCCTGTCATCCTCACCTAGGTCTGGGAAGTCCTTTTCCATGTCGACTGTTCCGGCTTTTAACTTCTTTTCAATTTTCTTTCGCTCTACTGTCATCTTTTTTTCTCATTTGAGGGCCAGTCTCTTTGCCATCTCTTTTCTTACATCAATACATCTCTTTCTTTTGTTCTGCCTTTGTCTCCTCCCTGATGTTATGGCTACATCTATTATCTTCTGCATCTGCGCCGGTTCCTGCTTGTCAAGGTAGTCAACTACTTTGTTTTTCTTCGCTCGGATCTTGCAAGACAAGAAACACAGGGTCGCATTCGGTGCATGGTCTTGAGCAGCGCTAAACATGCCCATAACTTCTTCGGCATCGATGTTATGATCACGGGCGGACTCTGTCGACTTAAGCATGTCCTCTGTCACCTCTAGCTCATAATACCGCTTGTATTGACGTTCAAGGACATCTACAATACGGATCAGGCATGCCTTCATCATCTTGCTGAAGATGGCTTCATTGCTAGGAGCTACCTGCAACAACTGTGTGGTTTCATCTTCATCTATCTTGTCGCCAAAGAAGTCACTGTTGGTAGTGAGAGTTGACATTGGACTTATGTCAAGACTGCAGTACCCGTCTGACAGTGGAGCATCTTCTACTCCACTGTAGAAGGACTGCAGAAAGTAGAAGAAAACATCTTTCAGACACAACATCTATGTACAGTGTTTTCAACACTACTAATGACGAAAATGTATTAAAATTCTTAAAGGAAACCCAACTATGGGACAAAATATGAAATGGAAAATTAAAAAATAAATAAAATAAAAAATACAAAAAAAAAATAAAAAAAATACAAAAAATGGAAAAAAAAAAATGGGGGAGACTAGTTTGGCGAGTCGGGATGTATCACTCAAGACTGATGGCACACAGTTTGTATCAGCTTGGAGTTTTCATTGCTTCCCGACTATACCTATGGCTGCTCTTTCCCATGCTGTGGTAGACTTACAGCATAACAAAGGCCTGTCCCTCTCACACCATGTCTATGTGGTGTCGGAGGTTAAAGAACCCTTGCTTCGGTAAATGTGTAGGAGCGGGATTTCTATCTTTTGGCTCATCTCATAGATTCGATCATCCTGGATACGATCATCCGAGGTAGGCCTTCGGCCTACCTTCTTACTTGTGAAAAACTGAAACTTGAGTAAGTCTCACCTGCATAGTCAGTGGGACGTTAAACTACACAAACAAACAAACAAAGTACAACTCCTGACAGCGCAGACAGCCTTTTTGATGGTGTTGAAACCCTCGAGATGGTTAACTTGATTTTCTGCAGAAGTGTAAAACCTCCGCATCCAAGGGCCTGAGAACAGTTTGCCTATTAGGCCAAGCACTTGCAGTTTGACCCTACCGACTACAGTGGCAAAGTCTGCAAGGATTGAGGCTTTCAGCCCACCACATGACACAACATTGTCTTGAAGAAAGCGCAGAAATTGATCGTAGTGTTTCATTAGTACACCGCATATGTGGAATAAGATATGGAGCCGGTTTCCTCTGTATCTTGGCAAAATACCCCGAGCAAGCTCCTCTTCATCGAGGAACAATACAAAGCCCTTTGGATCCCCTTTACCATCTACATACCTCATTTTGTTAAGTTGCAGCACAATATTCGCTGCAACGCAGTCTTTCCCATATATTTTCCCCGGGTTTGGCTCAATACCTTTAAGGGCTGAACGTTATGAACTCGCAACGGTGTCCAGTGGGTGTAGATGGCAGTTGAGTTCATTGAGAGTTTTACCCCAAGCATCCTCTAGCCGCACAATGGTTGCGTGGTTTACGGCGGCCCTGTCGGTCATCGTGTTTGATATGTTGTTGATTATCTGGGACCTACATTCAACATAGTCTTTATCTGCAAGTGCAGAATAAACCTCACAAACACGGTCTACGGATTCTCTAATGTGCTGCTCATAGTCCTCTGCTGTACCCCCAGGTAACTTATCGACAGAAACCACATAGCATGTCTCTGGACTGGTGATATGGATGCTGTTAATGTGTACACCCTCTTGGGTGGTGGCATCAAATCCTAACGTTAAAGAACTGTTGCCCATGAGGAATTCCCCCACCAGGAAATCAGAGACGACCCCAAGCTCCCTAACCATCATTTCTACCGTACTGCGGTGTGGTACGGAGTCCAATGTCATTTCTGCTCTTTGAGCAAATTTCTCGATTACGATGGGCACACTTTTTGTGGGTACGTTGTTAACAACACAATCATAGACCATCATCCTAGTCTTAATTGGGTATTTCTTACCCTGCTTTTTTAGTACAGAAGTGTTACCATCTTCTAGAGTCGCAATACTCTCCTCTAGCAGCAATTTCTGGTTCTGCAAGTGAGTGATCGCAGCATTTTTTTCCTGTAGCTGAGCTTTTAACTTAACGATTTCTTCACTTTCTGTGTCAACCAATGGCAGCTTGGCAGATTTTGCCCTTTTCTCTGTTTGCCTTTGCTTTCTCTTAAGTTTAGTTAACTCTAGCTCAGCTGCTGCTAGTTTCTTTCCCAGCTCTGTTTCCTTCATCTGCTGCTTCAAGATCTTGATTCTATCTACTTTCCTCTTCAGATTTTGATTAACTACACGCTTACCATTTGTCTGAGATAGCCTTGATTTAAGACCCTTATACCTACAGTCAAATTTATTCTTCAGATCTACCTTAGTTTTGGTCACATACTCCAGTCTTTCTTTTAATTTTTTCTTTGTTGGGGTATCATATTGGTTCCTAGTTGATGAACGAATGACTGGAGATGACAAATTGGTCTTTGAAGAACATGGTGTCTGACAGATTGTTTCATTGAGAACGGGGTGCTCAACTACTGGTGTTGAACTTGCTGTAGGTATGATAATACTATCAACATCTGCACTTAGATGAGCCTTGTCTACTTCTCTAGGTGAATCCACAGATGTGGACAATTCAAACTTCTCATGGCAAATATCATTGAACCTCTTGAAATCTTGATCACGTGAGATATTTTTGTATTTCTTTAGTGTCTGATCAACGAGGCTTCGCAGCTGATTTGGAGTTAATATGCCCCAACATAGAACATCTTTCACTGTCTTACATGTCTGAGGAACTAATCGACCATTTTGAATGTACTGATACAGAATATGACCCTTCATAATTTCTTCTGTGTTGTTAAGAATTCCGAAATGATCACTCAGATATGTGTAAGTCCTACCAGTCAGCTGATCAGACAAAGCTGATTTACTTTTCTTCTTTGGTGGTGGCATTATGGGTGTGTTCTGTAATAAAGCCCTTTAATTTAAGTACCAGTATATAGTTTTGCATACAATTAATTCTTAATATTGAAGGTTAAACAACTCAGAACTGGTTTGTCGGAGGTACAAACTTTTCCTATTTTATCCTATTTTTGAGCAAAGATTCCTATTTTACCCCATAGGACACCTCATGAGGGGTGAAAACCAACCGGTATGTCAGCGATGTCAAGTACCTTTGACCATGGAGCATCTCATGCTCTTTTGTCAAGCAACCAAGAAGAGTAGGGACGACCACCTTCGTGGCATGTCGTCCATGAACAGTGTCTTCACCAACACTGTGAAGAAAGAACTCCTGACCTTCCTGCGGGAAACAAAGATGTTTGAAAAGATGTAACAGGGGGAAAACAGGCCCCCCCTTGAGACTCGGCCCGGTAAGCTAGAGATAATGATCTCTGGCCAGATGGAAAGTAGTTTTCATACTCGCCAGTTCCTGATCTGCTGGCCCGATCGGTATGGAGCTGCGACTGGCCCGCTGGTGTCAGGATAATGGACTGGTCAGATGAGGTGTCAACAGTCTGCGGCACAGCATCTGTGTGAGGCAGCACAATAAAGAGGGGCCCGATGCCACGAGCATTGTTCCACCGCTACGAGCCGTGTCCCACTGCTACAAGTAGACTCATAAACACATGCACGCGTACATGCACTCACACACTTAAAAACGCAACCTAAATGAGAAATGAACGGACCGAGAGTCCGATAAACTCTTGAGTAAGTCCCAGGCGTCATAGCACACTTGGATGTAAAACAATCCAACCAATCAATCAATCAATCAGCTCACAATGCCTAATCAGGCCTAGCACATCATTGCCCTGCTTCGAGTATCTCTACCTTTTTGTGACTTTTGACAAAGTTAGACTGTCTGAACGCAGGCATGGGATTCTTCCGGATTTCCGGATTTTTGAAGGCCAAAATATCACCCCTGTGATTTGTGCAGATCCAATGAAAAAATATGTTAACATTAATAAGGGGGGGGGGGTCTTAGTCTCTAGAGGCCTTCATGCCATGCAATGTATACAAAATGCCCCCACATAACGTCTTTTGGCTGCTTTTTGGATTTTTCTTCAAAACCCAATCCCATGCCTGTGAACGGGAGATAACCTCTTCTCGTTGGACTCCTTGACCTGGATCCAGAGGTGCCGCAAGACGAACTGCTCAATGTGGACTGCTGGTCCACATCGAGATCACTGGCGAAGTCCGCCCCTCCTGCTGCTGGACCTCTCCACTCAGGCCTGAAATGCTCTGATGTAAGCTGGTAGGATTCGGCTTCTACCCTCGCCAGCCGCCCCTCCATGCCCTCGAGTGATTGACACATTGCTAATTGCAACTGCAGGCTGGAACCGGAATGACATAAGCACATCCACATGATCTCTGACTCTCTCTGCCTTCTCGGACTTGCAACCAGAACAGTTCTTCTGGAGATTGGTTCTGTTGCCGAGAAAGCCTTCCACAAATAGTGGCAGTCTGCCTCGCAGTCCCATTTTCTTCATGTCTTGCAGAATGCCAAATCCGACTTGGCACCACCCAATCCAAGACAGTTGACCAGGAGAACGGAGTCCCCCAGGGCTGCGTTCTCTCGGTGACACTGTTTGGCATAAAAATAAACGAAATTGCTGAAACCCTCGGGTATAACGTGGATTGCTGCCTGTATGCAGATGACTTTGTCATCTGCTACAGCGGTACGTCCATGGCAACCATAGAACGAAAGCTTCAACAGACACTTTTCCGCCTGGAGGCTTGGAGCCTGCAAAATGGTTTCAAGTTCTCAGAAAGCAAGACCACCTGTGTGCACTTTTGCCGAAGGTGAAGATGTGCGGAGGCTCCTGCACTGACACTCCACGGGAAAGCGCTCAAAGTTGAAACGGAGGTCAAATTCCTTAGACTAGTGTTTGACAGGATCCTCTCTTTCAAACCCCATGTGGAATACCTGCGGTAAAGATGCCAAAAAGCCATGAACCTCCTGAAGATGCTCTCCCACACAGAGTGGGGAGCAGACCGGGAGATTCTATTGACAATCTACAAGACCTATATCCAATCACGCCTGGATTACGGATCGGTGGTGTATGCATCTGCTGGCAGATCATACCTGGATTGGCTAAACCCAATTCAAAACCAAGCCCTCCGGCTTTGCCTAGGTGCCTTCCGATCCTCACCGCAGAACAGTCTTCAAGTGGAGGCAGTCCCCCCACTGGAACTCAGGCGGGACAAACTATCCCTGCAATATGCCATCAGGGTGAAGGCAGATGAAAGTGAAGGTAAAGAAAAAGTCGTGCCTCAACACCACATTGTACTGATGCCTCAGCTCCCCTTCTTTCGTCAGACACCAGTCAGCAAGATCCGCCCGCATTTTCTTCACCTCCCACTTCCTGTTTCGTGCAGCTGAAGGCTGGCCTCCTGGCCTCTCTCCATGCCTCTCCCCTCCACACTCCTCTGTGCTGACGGTAGTCATGGTCCTCCCAATGGGTGGCCTCTTTAGGTACATATACACTGCAGCAGCGTTCTTCTTCAAATAGTTATGCAAAACAAGGCATGCCATTATCACAATATTAGCGTTTTCCAGCTCCATCTCTATTTCCCGTCTCAAAATCCTGAAGCGCGTTGCCAACATTCCAAATGCGTTCTCAACTATCCGGCGACATCGAGATAACCGGTAGTTGAAAAAGCGTTGTGGCATGGTGAGGTTGGCGGAGGGGAAGGGCTTCATCAGATGCATGTCCATCTCGAAGGCGTCATCCCCTACAAAGTAGTAGTGGAGTGATCCTTTAAATCCTGGGAATGGTGCTGGGTCTGGGATGCCCAGCGGATTGCCTTCTTTGGTGATGTCCTGACAGAACGCGGAATATTTCCATATGCTGGAGTTGCCGTATCTGCCTTCTGACCCCGCGTCAACTAACGCGAACAGGACCACTGAATAGAAATTTTTATAGCTCCAATATAAGGATCCTGATTTCTTGGGGCGGGTTATACGGACGTGCTTGCTGTCCAGTGCTCCCAGCACATGGGGCATGTTCCACCTGTCATGGAACATTTGACTGACGTGGAGCCACTCCTCCTTTGTGCTGGGGGGCTGCAATATATAACATGGAATATGATTTAATATTAGCTCTTTTTTCTGGGATTATTTAGCATTTTATTAGTCACATGGCCTACTACATGTTTATGGGGATATTTTAATCTTATTTCATTCTGTATCTTTTTGGTGGAGAATCCACTTCTTGACAAGTGTAACGTTTGCCTTCAAAATTTATTCCATTTCCAGAAATTTTAGCCTCCTTACCTTTAGACTCAACCAGGCTCAATGAGTTTCTCTTCTCTTCTTGTTCTTTGGGTGTTAAATTGTCACATACCGACGTGTACTCCTATCTCTTACCAAGGGTTTTAAGGTTAGCAATATTTAAATAGACCAGTTGTTTCTGCCTGATAGTGTAAAACCTCACCATAACTGGACGTGGTCTTCTTTGATGCACTCTCTTTTCACCTAGCCTGTAACAAGCCTCAATGTCCTCCGACTTTGTACCGTGAAATTGTTGTCTCTTTCCAAGGCGCTTGTTATTCACGGAGATCGCCGTATTCTTGTATATGCAGCAAGATATCGATTGCATGTTGCAGGTGCTACTTGGCACATGTCTCATCACATTTATATCACTTTTGTTGTTACTCATTAATTTGCACGTTGAGCACGGGTCATAGCACAACATCTGGAGAGTCGCTTCCATGCGACCTAGACGAGGATCTTTGGACAAAAGAATGCTATCTTGAGTGGTCAAACACTGGCTATTATACATCACAATAGTATAATACATCGTATTAGATTATTTTGGATTATGGTTGAAGGATTGCACAAGACTTAAATCATTGACATATTGAAATTCCTTAGTCCCAGTGTCTTTCTAATTGATGGAAAAGATTGGAAAAGCTACTTACTTATTTGTGGGTCCCGGTAATATGACCAGGGGATCTTTCCTACTCCATAATAGTATATGGCGCGACCTCCATACAACATTTCTGTCCTTCAAAACATGTTGAGGTAGCCGCTGTTACCTGTAAGCAGTTCCTTTTCCATGTCCATGGAATGAACTGACCGTGTCACATCCACTGATGCAGTAAACTGGAAGCAGTAGAAGGCATTTGTATATCTTTGATATATCCGGGCAGAAAGAACAGTAGTTTCAGTAATTACCTTCTACAAGTGTCAATGGATATGAATTTCAGAGTATTGAGTTATGTTTCAGGAGGTCCTAAAAAAGAAACACTATGTTTGAGTCCTCTCTCCTCTTCCAGGCTAGACAATCCAATACAAATGATACCACAGTGACACTTACTTTGATGGCTGACAACATGGTGCACTCCACTTCTAAGGTGGATGTGTTTACCATGCTGTGTTAGCATCGTACTATTCTTGTTTTGCCCACCACAGTTATCAGCTTGGAGCAAGTACTCAACTGTAAAAAGACTGAAAATAGCAGAAAAAAACACCGGTAGAGGTTACATCCATGTCTAAATATTTAACACCACCGTGTGGGGTATCACAATAAGCTCATGACGTCCTCTTGACAAATTCCACATTCCATATGTGTTCTCAAGGAACTCGGAACTAGAAAGCTTTTGTTTTTTCATTGTGTTATGCTATTTATATTATCCAGGAAAAACCCTTTTACATGCTTTTTCCCCAAGTGTTACATTATACAGACAGACACCCTACGGACCCTACTCGGTTGATCATTGTAGAAAAAATGGTCCTGTCCTGTGATCTTTGTCGTGCCAAAGTACTTGCAGATGTAGTCTCGTCTGCGATCTTCAAGCTGACAGAATGCTCTCAATTTGCTTACCCATCTCCTCATTGTTGTAGTACAGGATTGCAGAAGTCTTACCCCCATTTCTCCCAGCACGCCTAGTGCCCTGCATGTAAGGTGTAAAATAAGTAGACTGGAATCAATACATACCCCGCCAGGGTATCCAGTGAGTCGTCTATCCTCGGCAAAGGATAAGCGTCCATGGTGGTGGTACTGTCTTTTTTCTTGACCAGCACCACGGGTCCGCCCATGGACCACTGGCGGGTTCTATCACCCCCGACTCCAGCATTTTATCTACCTCCTCATCCACCACTGCCCTCTTGTGTGGCGCCAACCGCCTGGGTGCCTGCTTTATGTGGACAAAATCGACTTCACATACAGTAATGCTGTAAAAAAAAAAGAGAGCATTGATTAGCGGAATTTCTATTTTTTGGCTCATCTCATCACCATGTCAATATTTTGTCTTTCTCTGCACTTCTCACACTCTCTCTAGCAGATCTGACCTAATACCTTGTTCACTGATTTAACTCTGCTTCACACTTACCCCTGTCATGTTGGCCAGAACCTCTCACACCATGTCTATGTGGTGTCTGTCGGAACCCTTGCTTCGGTAAATGTGTAGGAGCGGGATTTCTATCTTTTGGCTCATCTCATAGATTCGATCACCCTGGATACGATCATCCAAGGTAGACCTTCAGCCTACCTTCTTACTTGTGAAAAACTAAAACTTGAGTAAGTCTCACCTGCATAGTCAGTGGAACGTTAAACTACAAAAAAAAACAAAAAAAACTTTTACTGTCTTTGAGACATCTTGAAAGGTTACTCTCTTTAAAAAATCAAGTCACCCTCATTGAACCAACACTCGTTCCTGGAATAAATTGTTCTCTAATGTAGTTTTCTCGCCGTGAATATGATCCTAGCTGTCGAAATGGTGTTAAACCCTCATTACTCACTCACTCTAAAAAAACATTCAGTTTAAAACCGATCAAACCTGAGAAGTCACTGCTACGAGCCGTGTTCCACTGCTACAAGCAGACTCACAAACACATGCACGCGCACACGCACCCACACACTTATGCGCAACTTTAAGATGAGAAATGAAAGGACCTATTGTCCGATCAAACCTGAGAAGTCCCTTAGGGTCTATGTACGCTGGGACGTTAAACAAATCAATCAATCAATCAATCAAACCCATAGGGTCCATGTATGCTTGGACGTTAAACAAATCAATCAATGAACATGTACTGCACCAGGGAAGAGGATATCCTGCAGTAGCGGTTGTAGGATATATGTGAGAGATTTCCCATATGCTGTGGGAAGACAGCAGAAAATGTCAGCCTAATTCCCTCCAGTACCTGCCACTGCTCAGGCTTCAGCGTAGCACCCCTGAGTAATAGTAGTGGATATGCCTGTTGGATCTGTTGAAAAGCGGACAGATGCTGTGTGGAGGGATCATAAGTCGCCATCCTACCATCTGGAAGTATAAATATGATTCAAACATTATTGCATTAAATACTTCAATTCACACTGAAATATGATTACATTAGCAAGATTTCAGATTCAGCTTGTAATTCCTTTCGTACTTGAGCCTCTACCCGTTGCCTTTTCTGGTGTCGAGCTAGGGCGACTGTGTGCTCTGTGGCCTGCCCGGTCGCAATCAATTTCATCTCTTTCCTTTGGCGCTTTGTCGCCACGGCGTAGGAGCTGAGGGAGTCAACATTTTTATGGCCAGTGAGTTGAATTGTCGCAGTGGAAGATATATTTGCTGCGACTAGGTTTTGGCATGCCGTTCTGCGTAACGAATGGTTGGTGAGCCTCCCCTCGAAACCTGCCTCCTTAGCTACTGAAGGGATAACTTTTGCCAGCGTGTTAATGCCCATAGGAGCTGACTTGTACCATTGCTCGTCCTCGAACTCCCAGTTTGGCTGGATTGACAGGTAGAAAGGGGAATTAGCTACTCTCTGATCCTGGGGGCGTTTGGACGTGAATAGCTCGTACAAGGTGATGGGATCTCTATTAAAGTTGTCATCCTCGTACACTCGTGGGTTGTAAGCTCTTGTATGCCCACCCTCCAAGCCCTGCCTAGTTTTAGTAATGCGCTCGCAATCTAGCTGCAGGTAACGTGTGCCATCCTTGTCTTTCCCCATATGGACATCCCCCCAGCATAGTTGTCTCGATTCGTGGCAGCCTCTGAACCCAAACCCACAAGTAAGGTAGATATTGCATGTTGTAGCGCCCTAGGATTCCCCCTGCCAAACAGACCCATTTCCCATATAATGTCAATCATCTCGGGGGTGAGAGCCTCCGCTCGGTTAGGCCTACCACCTTTGCCAAGACCCTTCAACTGCTTCCTTCTAGATGCCAAAATGGCTCTGGCCCCCTCAAATTCCTCGTCCTGCAGAAGAGAGTATGGGTACTTCTTCTCACGAAGGTGTCTGAAAATATAAAAACAACAAAATGGCATTAAAACAGGCTATAAATTCTTTCCTCAGCTGAAATTAATAGCAAAAATATGGCCCCAATTCAATAAGGCACACAGGTAATATTAGCACTTAGTGTTAGTTGTGTTTTCACTGAGCTTTGCATGGTACTCCTAGAGATTTATGTGTTAAACCACCATGCATCTCTTAATGGCTGATGCAACGTTAGGAATGCATTAGATCTATCAGTAGGCATGCCTGGTCTATGAAATGAAAAAGGAGGGTGGGGGGGAATTGACTCATAGCTGAGGTTTAATGACAGTTATTACAGAGAGTAAACGTACTTCCATGTCAATGTATTTTTGGGATGGCCTGTCTGTGGTTGTCCAGCCGGGGCGTACTGGCAGACCACGTTGAAGAGCATTCTCTCCAAAGTGGTATTTTGCATCCCGGCATTCTGGGAAAATCCTCTTCATTAAAGCATTCTGGGCGTGTTACCTGTGTGGCACAGAATACATCTTGCTTTATAAACAATACAAACGTTGAATCTGAAAGAAGCCATGTATTATAATACCATCAATGATGTGGATGCCACAACATTAGTATTTAGCATGAATACTACTGAGATAGGGCATTCAGGATTAATGCAATGAGTATTTTAACGAGCAGAACAAGTGAGATTAAACTGTGTATGGATCGGCCACACTAAACTGACACACAAGCACAGACTGAATGGGGAATATGAACCAAGATGCAAAGACTGCAGTACCCGTCTGACAGTGGAGCATCTTCTGTAGAAGGACTGCAGAGAGTAGAAGAAAACATCTTGCCGACACAAAATCTTTGTACAGTGTTTTCAACACCCCTGATGACAAAAATGTATCTCTTAATTCATCCAGTTGGAGCATCCCTATCACCAATACAGCTACTGAGTGGTCAGGACGATACTGTTTGAAGTATAGCCTCCCTTTGAACGGAATCATTGATTTGTCCATTGACACCTCTCCACCTGGGACATATTTATGACAAAATGCTGCAAATCAATTTGCTAATAACATCAGTCAGAATCTTGCGATTTACACTGGTCTCTAAAATAATGATATAAAAAGGTTGGAATTTATATTACATTACCAATCAAATTTGTAATAAATTTTAGCAAACTTTACAGGCAGGTCTTTTGAAATGTAATCTCCCCGTTTTTGTCTGTTCATTGCAAAAAGGTTTTCTTTCTGAAGAAGAAGGTATTGTGGACTATTCCTAAAATCTTTGTTAAAATAGAAACCGTCGTCCGTCATTCAAAGATCCAACCTTGCCTCTGGATCCCGAACATCACATGCTGTGTACTCTTCATCGCTCTTCATAAATCTCATGGCAACATCCTCACTGTGTAATGTAAGAACTATGGTTCCATGTAGTTTGCTGGAGATCTATTAATCCCTTCTTTACCTCAATTCCTGACCTGTTGGCAAAGGTTTATACGGGTATAGGTCTATGCTGTGTATATATATATATATATATATATATAGTGTTCTAATCTACAGTATGTCTATAGACTTTAATCTATACTTGATAGTCTTGGCAGTGCCGTCACACACCATGTGACCAGGTTGGATACCGGACTCCTTTATTTTCTACCAACTTGCTGAGAACTGTGTTACCTTTTCGACTTTTTTGATTTCTTGCTTGGACTTGAAACTGGAATTCCATTGGACTTCTTGACAGAGTCTCTGATAAACTTTCTGTATTTCTTAATGTCGGCCTGCCTTTTCAGCTCTCTCTGGGTCATATGGTGTGCTTTTTATAAGATCCACGACAGCCTTCATCTTTTTACTCTTGATGTGTTTAGCGTTGGGAGAAAGGACAGTAGTAGACTCGATGTATTCCAGGACTGAGTGCAGTATAATCAATCAGTAAATGTTACTTACTTTGCTGCAAATTCCTACTTTGTCTGAGAGGGACTTTGCTTGAGATTGATGGATCCAGAACTGCAGCTGCTGGTCCTTCAGGCTTTCCATAAATCAGTCCTTGGCCATGACATTGATTGTGGCTAAATCAGCTTGAGGCAAGGGGTAGTCAAGGCGCTCACCGTTTCGGAGCTCAACTTCAGGACATGCACACGGAGCGGGCCAGTTTGTTCTACTTCACCCACGGCTATGGTTTTAGGATTGACATGATCTGCTGCCGCAGCTGCCGGCACGGCAGCTGCTCTCGCTCCTCCCTCAGCTGCAGCTGTATAACAGAAAAAAGGACAAGTGTAAGGCAATATTTCTAAAATGTGATAAGTACACATCCCAATGTCATAGTACAATTCATGCTTTAACAAAGGAGGACAATGAGAATGACTCTCTTCTCTCAGACTGAGAATAAAAACTTCAGACACAGCAGTTGACTTCAAAATGACAATGTTATGGTGAACCTCAGGATAGCAAACTTTAAATATAAAGTCACAGCAACCCATTCCTGGAAATAAATATCTGAACTCACCTATAGGTGCCACTGTTCCCATGCTGCCCGCCCCCGCTATGTGATGGTGATGAGCCGTAGGGGAGACTATCATTTTGGTACTATTGGCTTGTACCAATGCTTTCTTCATTTTCTTAGCCAAGACCGGGACAGGCTTGCTGACTTCCCCTGTCAGAGTTATGGGTTTGTCTGTTAACGCAAAAAAGTACAGAGATTAAATAAGGAATATTGAACAGCTGTATATCTCCGGCCATCTAAATCACGACAAGGACCACGTCGAAGTGCTCAGCAATGTCTTTGAGTTTATTTTCTCAGAACTAATGATTCATGAACCATCAAATACCTTGAAGCATTTATGCGTGTATCCATGAAAAATGTCACAAACTGTTTAGTACATCATTGAAGTAACCTGACTCTCGGTTCAAGTAATGCTCTTCCAAGGCCACAAGCAAAATCATAGCAATTCTTCTGGGTTGCATTTACTAGATGGGTGTTTAGAGATGCTGCAGGATCTTTCCTGCCCTCAGAGCCTGGGATAATGGGAAAGTCATAGCAGTGGCCATGCAAAGGACAAGACCAAAAAAACAAGTATGACGTTCCCTTCTTTCCAACTTTAGGGAACACCTTGCTACATGTTCCATGGCACACCATCCTGGTGACCAGAAGCTGAACCTTACCTCTATCTTCAGGTGTTCTATAGGTGGGTATCGTATAGGTAGGCGGGATGTAGGTGTTGTATAGGTAGGTGGCTGTATTTGTTGAATTATATTTAGTTTCAAAGGCCTAACATTCGTCTGATGCATGTTGTACTGCACCATCGTGTGCTACATCAGAGTCATGCTGCTGACTCTGTAAACCTCCACCCAGGCATTAGCCTACTTTGTACTACTCTCTTCAACTCTTCCAGACCGGTGATTCTCGCTCCCTCGTACATGATCATCAAATCTAGCGGCAGGAATTGCGATAGAATGTTTACGTCGAGGTCGATGTTCATTTTGGTTAACAGTTTGTGACGCCGTACATACATCCTTCTGTAGAGAGACCTGAATTTGACTGCCAGTTCGAGGTCCCCCTCCTCTACCCCAAGATCTATCCCCCACACTTCCACATCCGTGGACTGCACCGGTTTCGGGAGGATCTGCAAAGCCAATATTAAATAAGAAAATCGAGCATAAACACATCAGTTTTGAACAGTAAAGGAGGATTAAGTTCACTATAATATGTTGTACATGTACTTGTGATTAAGTCATAGGACAATAGCGGACGGTACATGGAATACTGTTATACCTTGGCAGCCATTTACAGGTATTTCTTACTCCCCGGAACAATGCGTAAAGCTGCCGCTCCCGGAGAATCCCTATCACTTTGATAAGCAAAAAAAAGAATGACGTTGTGGCGTAACGTGACGTCATGGTTGCCCCTAGAGCGCGTGAGAAATGCCTCCCCACGTGTTTCCAACGCGCTAACACTTTGCAGTGCGCGTCGGGTACACAATGTGTTTGTTTTGATTAGTAGATTGCAGTCATTTCTCCCCCCGTGCCGTGTTTTGGTCACCTAATTAAATTCCAAGTATGGCGTGCCTTCTGCGTCCACGTACCCCCAGTACATCTGTTTGCCTCATAGGCTCCTCTCTGCCAAAAAGCCATGGTCAACAGAGATTTTGAAGCCAGAAACACATGTTTATCCTTGATAGGTGTTGAGTGCTCGACAATGTATGACTTTTCAGCTCTGTGACCTCTCTTTCGCTCTCTTGTTTTCTATTTCAGTGAAGAGACCTTGGTGTAGTGATCAAAGATGACCCATACCTGGTCATAACTTTAAACCCTTGTGTCAATTAATTTCACATAATTGGAACCAAACTCTTTGCATGTTTTTGGCCGAGTAACTGCCATGAACTCATGAACAACTGCCATCCCATCTACAATCAGGAAGCTTTTCTACTCTTGTAGGATGGATGCAGCTGTTTCTGTCTCACTAGATAGATCCATTAACTCTAGAAGTTCCTCTATCAGATAGATCCATTAACTCTAGAAGTTCCTCTATCAGTTTCCCCCTGTGTTAGTGGGGACCTTCATGATGGGGGCATGAAGGAGTAGAATAACTGCATCAGGAGCCTTCCACAATACCAATGGGCATACCAGATTCGTAAAAGGCGAGAAAACTTGAGGGGTCTCGTGCCTTACTGCTGTGATCAGTCACATAAGCTGTTTTGGCATCCGCTGCCCATATGCGCGGGCCCGGGCCTTCTTGTTGGTGGTCTGGCGTGGGAACCCTCCTCAGTGAACCACCTCGCACTGCGCTCATCCCCTGGCGTAGCTAGTACCAGGTCTTTAATGCCTGTCACCTCTGGTGGCTTTGAAAGTTATCGTATCATATACAAGGCAGACTACCACTATTTGTGGCAGACTCCTTGCCAATTTGAGAAATGTCCCGTGAGGTACTTGATGTACATCTGGACGTCAAACAAATCAATCAATCAAACCGACAGCCAATCAGATGGCTTGGTTGATGGCAGGTGGAGATTGTACAGAATGGACAGCGGTGAAACAGTGAATTTCATGCCAAATTTATATCCTGAGCTATGACATTCTAATAAATCAAACATCTTTGACCGGTAGTCTTTGTCGCATTTTCAACTTTCCCGCGAGGGTTGGTCGGCCTCGCTACTTGGTTGTCGGCTGCTGCCGCTGGGAAGGGTTACATACTTCGAATGAATCTAATGCTATTTCTCACAAGTGTGTTCTTTTGACTCACCTCATCATACTGCCGCAGTAGAATTCCGTTGATGTCCCACAACTGAAGGCAAAACTGCTCCATTACCGGACGACCCTCATTGATGATGGCCACAGGGACTGGGAAATTCTGGCATGCAAACCAATAAATGGTTGTCAGCCAACTGACGAGATCCATTTCCAAGAGCACGGATCCAATATCGAGAACTTGAACAGTATCCAAAAGCACAGATCCGAAGGTTATCATGCCTTCCCCATCTTCTATTCCCTTTCCTTTTCTCGATTTGTGAAAACAAAACGAATGCTTCCATGCAAAATTTTGCCAACCCTTGTATTTAAGAGTGAATGACAGACAGAAAGGAAAATGAAACTTGATTAAAAGAAACATGTAACAGGTGAAAGAAGGTAACACTTGATTACGGTAAAGATTTCTTAAGAATTGAAACCTGTGTGCATAGAGTAGCATTTCTCCTTTCCAACTTCTGAACATTTGCCTCTGAGAGAATTATTCAATCTTTGGTTAAAGCAGTGATCTGAGAAACTCAATAGTGTTATTTAGTGTATTACCCGGTAGTCTACAAGGTCATGTCCAGGTGTGATGGGAGGTGATGGGGTGTGTGCATCCCGGGAGGAAGTGAACTGAGAGGTGTAGGAAAAACGCCCTGATCTAGTGACGTTTATACTATAGAATACATTTCATTCATTAGAAAATGAGCCTATCGCCAATTGGGGATTTGAACAAAACTAACTCACCAAGTTGTACCAAGAGTAGATTATCTGCATTGGAGGTCTTGCCTGTATCGTCTGCGTCGGCTGGATTCTCTGCATTGGTGAGATTCTCTATACCATCCTTACTGCAGGAAGGCCTCGGTTGTTGAACACGGATGTGAAACATTAGCTAGAGACTTTTTAAGTGTCCGTGCCTGGAATCATATGCTGGAATGAAGGCTTGCCCAGTGATAGGCAGGATGTTTTTTGCATCTTTTAGGGTCTAAATCACCATATTCACATGATAACACAGGTAGCTTTTTGATCATCATTTTTCAGTGGTTCCAGGGACAACTTGAATACCACCAATCTTGCTTAATCTCTCGGTCTAGGATGCGCTAATACGCAAAGAAAACCAATTAATATAGAAGTCCAGGGTTCCCAAAATATTATACTTACTCCATGTACAGTTTGTTTGATATCTACATGATAAGTTCATGTGGCCATCTCCCCATTCTCATTCAGATAAGCGAATTGCTTGAGGCCAGCAAGACTGTTTAGTGCAGCAGCCTGGGTTGTAGAAGGCCTATGGATTGGTGCTGTCTGCCATTTCCCCTTCAGTATGGGGGACGGACTGTGACCTCTCTGGGTCCACGTCATACTCAAGCTAAGCTGTAATTGGACCCCATGCTGATTGGGATTACCTGGTGAATCATGCAGTTAACATAGATGAAGCTTTAGATCCCAAACCGCTACAAGCCGTGTCCCACTGCTACAAGTAGACTCATAAACACATGCACGCATACATGCACTCACACACTTAAACGCAACCTAGATGAGAAAAGAACGATGAGAAAGATCGAGAGTCCGATAAACTCTTGAGTAAGTCCAAGGCGTCATAGCACACTTGGACGTAAAACAATCCAATCAATCAATCAACCCAAAAATATCCCTATGGTCCTAGACCTCCTCTGTCTTTGTCCAGCCATGTCCAGAGTCATATGGCTTGGGACTCCAGAAGATCCCTTCATGAGCTCTCTTGTAATGGGATAGACGATGGTTCACATGGGCAATATGTGCGATTAGGTTGTCTCTGCATGGTAGGCCTGTCCCTCTCACACCATGTCTATGTGGTGTCGGAGGTTAAAGAACCCTTGCTTCGGTAAAGGTGTAGGAGCGGGATTTCTATCTTTTGGCTCATCTCATAGATTCGATCATCCTGGATACGATCATCCAAGGTAGGCCTTCGGCTTTCCGCAGACCTGTGGCTAGGTCGATCTCCGCCTCTTCGTCCAGGGAGTCTGAGGGGCCGGTACCTGGGGGTACCTCCTGTACCGTGAGGGACTGGATGACCCTTCCCTCCCCCTCCCCCGGGGCGCCGTACACCGGGGTGACCACCAGCAGGGTCTCCCCCGGCCGGTGCGGAGCTGGTGTACTCTGGATAGTGCAGCCCATCGATGTCAGCAGCCGGTGTAGGTCTTGCACCTGGGCAGTGTCCACTCCCGACGGCTCCTGCACTGGTGTGGAGCAGGTCGCCCTGGGCTAGGCAGAGGCGCCCCCCCAGCTGCTCCGGGGTGGGGAGGGCAGGGGGTGGGGAGGCAGAGACGGTTGCCTCAGACTGCACATGGGAGTCTGAATGCAGATAGCCCTTTTAAATTGGCCCTTGCCCTAACAGCTTTGTCATATGCGATTAATGCTTCTACTTGATAAACTTTGTTAGCAGCTTTGACACATAGGCGCTCAATGTGGTCAAGTACAGCTTGAGCGTCAGCCCCCTGTTCAATACACATATTGACTGTCCTAATATTGCACAGCATTAACTTATCAAATGTATTGACCTTCTCATGGCGAGACAAGAAATTTTCTTGGGAATAGGGCTTACTTCTTTTGGGCGACGGGGATCTTGAGACATCAGACATAGATGATACTGAGTCCTTTGAAATGGCCGTGTTATAGTAGTAAAGTTACAGGTATATGTTATTCTAGTTAACCTCATGGTTCAGAGCAAGCCGCCCCCTGGGCGCAAAGTGGCTAGTTTTTAAAGTTAATCATTAATAGTAGAGACTCAAGTTATCAAGATGCCCAGCTCTCCAGTCCGTTTCGGATCCCGACTGGTCACCCTCAGCCAGGGCATCCGACCCGGAGGAGCGCTGAGCGAGAGGGGTAGGCCGGCGCCGAACGGTGGTGGAGTCCCTGGTGCATGGCATTGATTATAGTTGATGCTCGGCCATAAAGGGGTTAAAGGACAAGAATTTAATTATAGTTCAGTAATAACTGTTGTTTCAGATTGAATGGTTTGTTTTGCTCATTACAGTCATTGTAGAATCAGTACCTGTAAACCACGTTGTAATAGGTTTTCCTGGAGGGGAACTACGCCTCGTCCGCAGGGTGTGGTGAGGGTCTATTCGAGAAGAACAGGTGTTTCACTATAGTTGGGCACGTCTCCACTATCACATCGAGAGTCTTACCCTGCAGCACCAGGTTCTTTATTATTCGCCAGAATGCCGGTACACTGCATTCTGCATGTCAAGATAATAGGAGATAAAAAAGAATTAGAATCAACTAGCACAGAGGAGACTGGCATTTGCGAGCAAATGTAGAGATGTAAAAGGAGCACTGCAATCAATCAATGTGTCTGAAAAGGCTGTTTCATTTTTCAATGTTATACGATCTGTAACAGGCAATGCATGTAATATCAATGACCAACTTTCAAATTCAACATCAGACATGTCTTCTGGTTGTGAACAATAGTCGGAGCTGATTCTTCTTCCATGGTTTTATCACTACTTTCTGGAAGTTCTTGTAAGAGTTGCCTAAAGGTACTGTTATTCTGGGTGCTATGAATTGAATCATTTGGTGTCATCAAGGCACAATTGTAATCTGAGAACTCATGCTTGCCAAACACATGCTGGATGTCAAAAGTGTCCCTTGCAGATCTTGCAATTAGTAGTAAGTAGTCAAGCAATGAGAGAGCTTGTCGCTTTTAAAATTACAGCACCTTCTACTCCACTCTAGATTCTCACTCTTTTTGCCTACCGTCTCACAAACTTGGACCCAAACCCCAGGAACCAATTTTTGTTGACTAGAGGTACCATAAAATCTTTTGTCTGCTGAAAATTCCTCAATAATATGTGCTTCTGACTTGTTTTTGTCAAGTTGGTCATACCGTATCATACAATCAGCTAATTTGATCACAGTTAGTTTATGTTATGCGAGATGACAATCACCTACTTCAGCTCACTTCATACACCAACCAATCAAATAATAGATTCAATCATCCCAGCCTACCATCACTTGAGAAAGTCTTGTCTGCAATATGAGTGAGGTTGGCATTGTGCTGTGACAACGGCAAGACCTTTTGTCAATTGGACGTTAAACTAAATAAACGAATCACCCAGAAGGCCTTAGTATTCCTTCCTGAACAGGTCATTTGGTGTTTGAAGTTTAATATAAGGACACTCCTCTCCCCACCGGGAGGAGTGACTCTGCCAGAGAGGTGAGCTTGCTTTGCGAAGTCTGGGACATATGACCGGTAGGATCCCGCCAAACCAACAAAACTGCCTCCAATTTTGCCACCTGTGACAAAACTTTGCCCTCATTGAACCATTCAAAGGCTAACTGAACTTAACTCCTTGACATCAGCTATGGTGCAGAATGGCTGGCAATAATGCTTATCTTCATGCATCCACTGGTTCAGTGTTTTTGATGGAATTGTAGATTTGATTCACTTTATGTTTAGCCTTTTCTTCATTTGTCATCCAGCTGTCATTTCAGTATCTTTCTCAATCAGTTTGTTATAACATTTTGTGAATGAAGATGCATTACGCCATGCCACGGTCCCCATTATCAAGTTCAGCGGTACCCCTTTCTGTGACAATAGTCCCACCTCACGTGTGCACTCCCCAGCCTCGTACAGTTTTGAAGAGAAATCAATATATAATAGTACACAGAGTGATCTTAGTCCTTACTACCGCCTCCGCCCACTTGGTGAAGTAGTCTACCACTACATCATCAATAAGGTCAGTCTTCCAATGTTATCCTAATATGATTTACTGCTCAGTTCCTTACCTTGCACAATGAACAGTGGTTACTCAAGTGTTTTTAAAGATGTCCTTATGTATTACTGACAACAAGACCAATACTTGAAAAGCTCAAACTCAAGACCTTTGCATTAGCATTTCTGGTACATTTTTAACTTGTGAAAAACTGAAACTTGAGTAAATCTCCTCTGCAAAGTCAATGGGACGTTAAACGACTCACCCAATGCCTTTACTCCCTGCGCACAAGGTTCTTTGTATTCCATTTTCAGTTTGCAGCGGAAGCACCTTGGTTGGCTTGGATTGAGGACCCTTTCATGGTTTATCTCACATTTCACACTTGTACCCCTGAAACAAAAAGTGAGAACGCACTGGATGCTACTTTAGTACATAACTTCTGATGCAATCCTGTCTTTCTTCATCCTCTACAACTTCTAATATAGAAGTGGCAAAATTATTGCATGAAAGATCTCTCTGTATGAGACTCGATGTGGTGTTGGGATAAAAGATGAAATATCAGATCGATATATTATGTTATGAAGTGATATTTGATATTGTGATTGATCTTTACACGGGTGAAGTTCCATGCAAGCCAAATTCTGCTGTTTGCAGGAGCATTTGCCTTTGCATGTAGTTTGGTTTTTGCAATGGCATCTTTTCTGCTAAATGACAGACTCAGGTGCAAGTGGGATCTTTGATAACAGATGCATGAAGCCATCCACACTTTTTTCCCCATCTGATTTGGACAGGTTCAGGATGGATAGGGTGTGGGACTAAATCCTGCTGCCACACCTGGCCTGCAGGTGTACTCTCATGATGTGCTCTAACCAAGCTCCTTCTGTTCCCTGGTTAATCAGAGCCAGCGCTCTTAACGACATGACGGGTTGACCGCTCGTTAATAATACAACAGTGAAACCTAACTTACTTCGAGATCTTACTTTTCTCATAGGAAGTACATAACATCTCAAGAGCCTGCTTTGTCATCTCATCAAGCTCACACTTGGTAGTTCATATAGTTCACTAACTCGACTGCCCATAGTTCAATCTTCAGACAGGGCTATCACTATTTCTGGATGACTCTTACTTGGTCATACTTCTTTGCTTTTCTATCTCAAGTGCCAAACCCATCACATGTTTTCTGACGGGTAACAGCAATCAACTCATGGACAACTCCCATTTCATCAACTATCAGACATGTCTTCTGGTTGTGAACGATAGTCGGAGCTGATTCTTCTTCCTTGAAACCAGTTCATTCATATTCGATAGAATGTTCACGTCGAGGTCGAGGTCCATGTTCATTTTGGTTAACAGTTTGTGACGCCGTACATACATCCTTCTGTAGAGAGACCAGAATTTGACTGCCAGTTCGAGGTCCCCCTCCTCCACCCCAAGATCTATCCCCCACACTTCCACATCCGTGGACTGCACCTGTCTCAGGAGGATCTGCAAAGCCAATATTAAATGAGAAAATCGTGCATAAACACATCAGTTTTGAACAGTAAAGGAGGATTAAGTTCACTGTAATATGTTGTACATGTACTTGTGATTAAGTCATAGGACTTGAACGCATTCTGAGAAACACCTTTCAAATTAAAGCCATTGACCACACAACATTATTTGATACTCAGCGTAGAGAACTTCTTCATATTCAGGGAATGCCAATGCCTCCGCTTCTTTGAAGCCCAAGCTGATGGGAGCATTTGACAGTAGCAATCACGCATTTTCAGGGTCTACATCCCTGCACTCTTAATGATTTGAAAAAAAAGTAAGCTTTACAGGCGAAATTTCCTAGGGTGGAATCATTCTTTCCATTTCAATGTTTTACTCGTGAAAAACTGAAACTTGAGTAAGTTTCACCTGCATTGTAAGTGGGACGTTAAACTAGACAAACCCAAAAAAAGAGCAGGCGGTCTTGGGTAATGGCAAAATATAATAGGAGCACAATCCCCATGTTCTTTTTACCATTCACTTTTCTAAAAAAAAAGCACCTGTTGTAAGGCACTGACATGTCAGCGAGGAAAGTATCAAATGAGCTGGCATTTTTTCCACGATTCCACCAATACATCAGCTCGTCCAGATGAGCATTTCTTTGTGAGGCCACCACACCATATTTTCTGGTGTCTACTTCACATCTTGCATATTTCTTTTCAGTACACCAAAATGGCGATCAGGAGCAAACTTTGTGTGCCCAGGCACCATGAAACTGATTTCAGCTGTTTTGTCTCTGATTTAGATAAATGTCACATAAGGGATTAAATCATGAAATTATTTTTATTCTGGAACTTGAACTTGAACGCCTTCTGTGAAACACCTCTCAAGTTAAAGCCATTGACAACACAACATTATTTGATACTCAACATAAAAAGCTTCTTCATATTCAGGGAATGCCAACGCCTCCGCTTCCTTGAAGCCCAAGCTGATGGGAGCATTCGACGGGAGCAATCACTGCTGTCTTTCTTGTCATTATTCTTCATTGATGTGATGGCCTTAGGTTTTCTCCCTCACCTCATAGATGCGATCATTCATTTCATAGATTCGATCATCCATAGATGATCCAAAACTTTGCTGCTTGTAGGCTCACATGACTTGCACGACCATCAACCAGTAGCAGCACGGGTTGCTGTATATCTGTTTTCTGCAGATGGGAGATGGGAATCGAACATTACTAAGAAACACAGAAAAGCTTCAGTTGTCATCCAGCCACTATCAGTTGTATTATATATCGCATCTTGCACCCCCTGTGTTAGTGGGGACCTTCATGATGGGGGCATGAAGGAGTAGAATAACTTCATCGGGAGCCTTCCATAATACCAATGGGCATACCGGATTCGTAAAAGGTGACAAAACTTGAGGGGTCTCTAGCCTTACTGCTGTGATCAGTCACGTAAGCTGTTTGGCAACCGCTGCCCATATGCACGGGCCCGGGCCTTCTTTGCTGGTGGTCTGGCATGGGATTCCTCCTCAGTGAACCACGTCTGAGATATCAAAGGCCGTGGTTTGTCTGGCCCTGCCTACTATGGTACTAGCCCAGGTGGGTAGGAACAGGCAAATAAAAAAACACTTGCTATCCTTCGAAAAGAGTAGGGGACGTGCCCCGGTAGCGGTTTCCTCATACCTCCTCCCGATTTGCAGAGAGTTTACCAGACAGGAATGGCAACCCATTCGTACACGATCATCAAACCTAGCAGCAGGAATTGCGATAGAATGTTCACGTCGAGGTCGAGGTCCATGTTCATTTTGGTTCACAGTTTGTGACGCCATACATACATCCTTCTGTAGAGACCCGAATTTGACTGCCAGTTCGAAGTCCCCCTCCTCCACCCCAAGATCTATCCCCCACACTTCCACATCCGTGGACTGCACCGGTTTTGGGAGGATCTGCAAAGCCAATATTAAATAAGAAAATCTAGCATAAACACATCAGTTTTGAACAGTAAAGGAGGATTAAGTTCACTATAATATGTTGTGCATGTACTTGTGATTAAGTCATAGGACAATAGCGGGCAGTACATGGAATACTGTTATACCTTGGCAGCCATTTACAGGTATTTCTTACTCCCCGGAACAATGCGTAAAGCTGCCGCTCCCGGAGAATCCCTATCACTTTGATTAGCACCTCCTAAGTAAAATAAAAAACAATTCCACATGAACATGTTTTCTACCCCTGTGTACTTTCACTTTAAACTACAAAATAATCCTACATTACACTTAGGCTCATAAGAAAAACCATGCATTCAGCATTACCAACGTCGCTTAGAGCAATGTAGTAATCACGTGAGACTGACGTTAGCCGCGCTATCCCAAAGGTTCACAATCAGTGAAGCTTCGGCCTGTTCTATCTGGAGTTCTGTAAGAAAATAATTAAAGATAAGCTGTCTTACCAGTGCACATTTTTTTCAGTTTACAGGAGACTTCATAAATTTATTTGCATGTCAAATTAACAAACATAAAAAGTCAATAACCACCATGAAATGTCTGATCTGATTTATCTACCTCGTGTCGTCTTCGGCTTCTTCGTTTTGTTGTCTGTGACCATGCGTATCGGCTTCACTAAGGTAACGTTCCCAAGAATCGACCAGGTCGCTCAGTTGCCTTGTCCGGTAAATACAGCCTCACTGACTTTTCTATATTTTTTGGAGTGGGGTACATCCCTTCCTGTGTTATCTTGTATCCTAAGAATTCTAACTCTCTGTGGCCAAAAAGACATTTTGACAATTTCAACGCGAGTCCTGACGCTATGAGCCGGTCCAAGGCCTCGGTGAGGTCCGTCATGTGTTCTTCGAAGCTCCAGAGTAGGCAGTCATCCATGTAGCAAATGATTCTGGTCCATCTTAAGCCGGCAAACACAGAGTCCATCAGCCTCATTAACGAGGCCCGACTATCTGATAGGCCCATTGGCGCCCTTTTATATTGATATATGCCCGCGTCAGTGTGAAAAGCTGTATATCCCCTAGATTCTTTGGCTAGCGGGATCTGGAAGAAGGCGCTGGAGCGGTCAAGACAGGTGAAATAAGTCGGTCTGTTTTTACCAATGGTGTCCATAATCCGGTCTATTCTCGTCCCCAGCATTCTTCTCCAAGGGGATGAAAGATGGGAAGAAACAGTACAGGCTTGTTTTAGATTTCAAACGTTGACTGTGACAACCATGTGGCACCTGCAGAAGAACTAAATAAGTAGACACCTCTAAGGGTTGTTTTGGTTAAACTAATCGCCCAGAATATTTTCTTACCTTCAGGCATGGGATTTTTCTAGGTTTCCGGATTTTTAAGGCCAAAAAGATCATCCCTGTGATTTGTGCAGATCCAATGAAAAAATATTTTAACATCAATAGGGAGGGCTTAGTCTCTAGAGGGCTTCATGCCATGCAAATCATACAAAATGCCCCCCAGATCACGTCTTTTGGCTGCTTTTTGGATTTTTCTTCAAAACCCAATCCCATGCCTGAGCAATAGTAAACAGACCTTCAGCCTTTTTTGAATGCCTTCACATGGATACTTTGTTATTCAGAACGAAAGAAAGGCTCCTATTGGCTGAGACTAACACTGCGTGTAACTTGACATTTCTGCACTTTTAAGTGCAATGGAGATACGGTATTTCAGGCTTAAATATGATATTTAAGCACATTTAATGGCATTTAAGTCACCTTGTCATGATAAATTAAATGTCCAAGAAACCGTTTTTAATGGCCTTTAAACATACATTTAAAGCTCCAAACCAGACTATTTACGCAGACTTAAAATCAATAAAATGCCATGAGAATACCGTTTCTACTGCACTTAGATATTGAAAAAATGTCATGAGAATACCGTTTCTACTGCACTTAAATATTGACAAAATGTCATGAGAATACAGTTTCTACTGCACTTAAATATTGACAAAATGCCATGAGAATATCGTTTCTACTGCACTTAAATGTTGACAAAATGTCATGAGAATACCGTTTCTACTGCACTTAAATATTGACAAAATGTCATGAGAATGCTGTTTCTACTGCATTCAAATGTTGACAAAATGTCATGACGATACCGTTTCTACTGCACTTAAATGATGACAAAATGACATGAAAATATCATTTATTTTTTAATGCAGTTAAATGGTCATCTTTTATTGAGGCAGGGGTGGGGGGGGGGGGTACAGTTCGCATTGTTTCATCAATTTCATCATTTCTGGGAGCACAGGCTGCCCTCTGCCGGCCTGGGATGCAGGGAGGACGGTACCCAGCCCCCAGGCTGCCCCCTGCCGGCCTGGGATGCAGGGAGGACGGTACCCAGCCCCCAGGCTGCCCCCTGCCGGCCTGGGGGCTGGGAGGATTGTCCAGAATGTCTGTAAATAAATAAAAGCAAATTAAGTAGATTTATTTGATTGGTTTCTAATTTACAAACAACTAGAATTTCATGATGTAATTGGGTACATATGTATACATGTAATTGTGCACAATCTATAAACAAATTTATACTATATAATTATAAGGATAGTGTGGTATATGTAAACGCATCCTGCTCTTCATAGGCATGGCTCCTCCTGTAACTCCTTCCTCTGGAAATAGAAAAATACATGTATAGTATGTTATAGGGATATACATGTATAGGTTATTGATATTATCCACAAACTGGAATATCAAAAAGCACAATTAGACAAATACTTTTGAAATATACTTACAATAGTATGCATACATATATTACTATATCATGAGTGGAAGATGGATTATAAATACATACCTTCACAGATACACATGATAATATGTACATGTATACATTTACCTGTAAGTGTAACACATGCACTGCCTATGGCTACCAGCTGTGTGTGTGTGTGACTGCTACTAACTGCAGCTTGGTCAATTGGAGTACCAGGATGTTGGTGTTGGTCACACCTGGATGCACCCCCCTCCCCCCACACACACCTTATGGAGACAGGCCTGTCTAGAGCAAGCACTCAGCTAGCCAACCTGGCACCTAATACAATAGCCCCTGCTCCCACTACTACCCACCTGGCCATCCATGTGTGACCAACACCAACATCCTGGTACTCCAACTGACCAAGCTGCAATTGGTAGCACTCACACACACATAAGCCAGTGCATGTTGTGCCACACCTACATGTACATGTATACATACATGTACATTATTATAATAAGAAAATGTCTCTCAATGCGTCCTCCTGGTCCTACCTCTGCCTATACACCTGTAGGGCCGTTCTGGGCTCTCTCAATGCGTCCTCCTGGTCCTACCTCTGCCTATACACCTGTAGGGCCGTTCTGGGCTCTCTCAATGCGTCCTCCTGGTCCTACCCCGGCCTGCACACCTTTAGGGCCGTTCTGGGCTCTCTCAATGCGTCCCCCCCCCCCCCCCCCCCCCAAGACCGGTAGGGGGAGGCCAGGGGAGTCCGGGGATGGCACCCCAATATGTGTGGAATATACCATAGTTTATTATATTTTCCCCTATAGTGTACTTTAGTGTCAATATGTGCGGGAAATACTATAGTAAACTATAGTAACTACAGTAAACTTTAGCGAAAAATACTTTAGCTTACTATAGTGTCAAGGTGTGCCGGAAATACTATAGTAAACTACAGTTTACTATAGTGAACTATAGTAACAAAATATATAGTATTTACTATAGTATTTTTCGAACTGGAAGGTGTAAGTGTAGGTCGACCAAAATTCTCTCCCCTGGAAACTGCCCCCGGAATTCTCCCACAATATACTTATATATGAATGGGGTATTATAGTTAATAGTGCCTGGATAAAATACATCTCCCACAATCTTAAACTAGGTCAATGCACTAAAAAAAGCAGCTGCTCTGTGCTCTCTCATTGTCTCCTTGGTGCCATACCCTGGCCTAGACACCATCTATGTTTATTGCCATCCTTAATTTACTAAACTGCCATATGACATTTGGCGTACATTTAAGTTGCATTTAATGTATGGAAATCCCATATGACATTTTGAGTGAATTTAAAATTACCTTAAATAAACTAAAATGTCATTTGACATTTTGAGTGGATCAAAAGTCCATTAAATGTAATGACAAGGTCGGAATGGCATTGTCATGACATTGACATTGATTTTAATTGATATTTAAGCCACGTAGATGTCAAGATTGATGCAGTGTAAGCTTGCTTTAAACGGCTGGTACATCTTTTTATTTATTGGAAGCTGTCTGATAGTTCAGTCGTGGATTCCCTGCACTGCAGCACATTTCATTGACATATCGTCCTTTAGAAGGCTCCTCTCATCTTTTGTGGGTTGGGGACCCTGCGTCCAAAAACATGCCTCTATAAGTTCAACTCCAGTTATTGTAGCGAAATGGGTCAGCGTGTGACTGTGTAGCTCTCTCAAATATGTTATGCTGGCTTTAATCTTCTGTGGAGAATTCACCGATAATTACTTTCTTGCGCACAACTGGGGTCACCAGAAGTTTCAGTACTGCACATGCTGTTTGGACAATGCACTCTAGATTCCCCATGTGTTAGTGGGGACCTTCATGATGGGGGCATGAAGGAGTAGAATAACTTCATCGGGAGCCTTCCACAATACCAATGGGCATACCGGATTCGTAAAAGGCGACAAAAGTTGAGGGGTCTCGTGCCTTACTGCTGTGATCAGTCACATAAGGTGTTTGGCAACCGCTGCCAATATGCGCGGGCCCGGGCCTTCTTGCTGGTGGTCTGGCATGGGATTCCTCCTCAGTGAACCACGTCTGAGATATCAAAGGCCGTGGCCGTGGTTTGTCTGGCCCTGCCTACTATGGTACTAGCCCAAGTAGGTAGGACCAGGCAAATAAAAGAACACTTGCTCTCCTTCAAAAAGCGTAGGGGACGTGCCCCGGTAGCGGTTTTCTCCCTCACCTCATAGATGCGGTCATTCATTTCATAGATTCGATCATCCATAGATGCGGTCACTGCTGTATTGGGCAAGCAGCATAGAAATACCTGTCCTACTACTGCAAGGCAGACTACCACTATTTGTGGATGACTCCTTGCCAACTTCAGATGTCCCGTGAGGTACATGATGTACATCTGGACGTTAAACAAATCAATCAATCAATCAAGCACTCTAGATGAGCTAAAATGAACAGAAATTGGCCTTGCTCAAGTTTTTCAAGAGCAGAAGACTTGGTTTCCTATTTGAGGTCCACTGTAAATGCCAGGTCTATCACTATGCAACCTCATGTTCAAGCAGCCACAGAATTGAAAACACAATAAGCTTGAAAATAGCCCCTTCTCTAATACCATCACCAACATGCAAGTTAAACTAAAGCCAACATGGCGGCATGGTCTTCAAATTCATTGAAGTTGTAATATATTTGAAATTTTCAAAAAGGCAAATGTAGCTGCAGTCATGGAAGAAGGATTTCTATCTCTTTGCTCATCTCAGATTCGATCATCCTGGATACAATCACCCTTGCTATACCCAAGGTATGTTTGCCATTGACCAGACTCCTGATGATCTCCATCTGCTGAGGCCTTAGGCTAAAGGTGCAGCCATGTTTAAGGAAGTTCTCCTTCACCAGGACCTCTAATTCGAGGTTCAAGGCAGACAATAGTTAGTATGGACGTCCTCTCCACAGCACTGTGGGGCAACAAAGGTAATCTTGCCTCTGGATTTCCTTGTATGTCATTGATTTTATTGTCTCAACATCTGAGCACTTTATGAGACCATCGCGGGCATCACTGTCACACCCAACCCATGTATTCAGGATGTGGATGTATTTAAACATTTAAAAAAAAGTGATAGCCATTAGAACACTTTGAATGTAACTGAACATCGCAAAGCTGTAGTTCCCACAATGGCAGGTGATAAATGTAATATCTTTCAGTGGAACTGTCGAGGCATTAGAGCAAACAGAGCAGACCTGCTTATCATGGCAGCTGAACTCTACCCAGTTGCTCTATGCCTCCAGGAACTAAAGATAAGAAAGAAGAAGGAAATACCAAGAATTAGAAACTACAAGAGCTACTGTAAAATCCCGAACCCCGATCAGGCGTTTGGAGGAGTAGCTCTTGTGGTGAAAAAACCCTACCCACAAAGAGAAATCCAACTTAACACCAACTTACAGGCAGTTGCAGTCCGAGTGACAATCAACAACCCAGTCACACTGTGCTCTCTCTACTTACCACCCAGAGAGAGCGTCACCTACCAACAACTAACATCGTTGGTAGAACAACTGCCTACCCCTTACATCCTGCTTGGTGACTTCAATGCCCATAGCACTGTTTGGGGATCACGTAACACCAGTAGAAGAGGTCGAACAATTGAGCGACTCCTTGATAAGAAGTCGCTATGCCTGTTCAACAGTGGCACACCAACTTTCCTATGCAGATCCAGCAGAAGATCAGCTCTGGACTTGACAATTTGTCATCCGACTATCTTTGCCGAGTATGATTGGAGAGTGATGAGAGACCCCCTGGGAAGTGACCACTTTCCGATAATCCTCAACACCATCAGAAATAACACACATGAAAACCAACCTGAACGCTGGAAGACCTACAAGGCAGACTGGGAGCAATTCCAGGATACCTGTGAGAGGTCATTCCTGTCCTGGGAACTTGCCAAGGAGATAAGTATTATAATGTAATCACATTAAGTATCATATTATTTCAAGTTTTTGAAATTATGATTATCGTGAAAACAACATGATTATTTTAGCATCATTTCTGATGATAAAATGTGATTTACCACAGAAGATTTGCCAAGATATATCATGCTTTATTATGCACTATGTTTATGATATGATCATGGTTTATCATGCTAATTATCATGATTATGTCATGGTCTAAAATCATAATTATCATGAAAACTATGATTTATTTAATAGGATATTTAGCATGATTTATCATATTTTATCATTGTGATATGCCATAGTATAAAAACCATGATTTCCGTGAAAAAAACTATGATTTATTTAATTTAATAAGTATCATGATATACATCATGATGTACCTTTCTTTACCATGATACATATAGTTAAATCATGGTAAAACATTTTTAAATATCACAATTTCTTCTTTCAATGTGGATAGACAATATGTTTATTGTGGAGTGGGGTGGGGGTGGGGTGAGTGGTCAATGCATTCATTCATCAATTTCATCATTTAATGGTTAGCTGGTTCTGGAAGGCAGGGCCGGTCTCTGGAAGGCAGGGCCGGTCTCTGGAAGGCAGGGCCGGTCTCTGGAAGGCAGGGCCGTTCTCTGGAAGGCAGGGCCGGTCTCTGGAAGGCAGAGCCAGCTCCTGATGTAACTTTCTCCTGTGGGAAATAGAAAAAATCTGGATAATAACATGCATCTTTAACCTGGGAAGAAGAAAGAAATTCAACACAGCCTTAATCTATTCTAAAGCTATTCATACATAATGAATAGATTATATTATACTGTTATGTATATGTATATTACAAAAATATATGCCATGTTTCAGCATTACTTTTAGTATATATATAGTAGTTATTACACCTACCTGGACCATGTAATATACATGCACATGTATGTATATCCCTATGTACATGTGGTCAGTCTGCTGCTTTGTGGTGTACTGGTCACCCTGTTTGAAAATAACCCATATCTCACACCCACACTGAGGCCGGCTATATGGGGATAGGGCTATTGTCTTAGCAGCCTATTGTTAGGGGCCTATTGTTGTATGGTCGCACCTCTACCCCTATCACAATGGGCGTCATGGTGGTGTGTTCACAGCTAGCTGCAGACAGGCCTGTTGCCACAATGGGTGGTTGGGGGCGGGGGTGGGGGTTGATAATCTTTTAGGGGCCTTAGAATTATGTATAAAAACGGGATCATGGTCCCCTAACTCCCCTGGATAGTATCACGGGTTGTACCCCTTCAGAAGCCTTAAAATGATGAGCGAGTGGCACCCGCCCCCTGGAGGTCAGGGGAGACTCGTGGGTGACGGGGGAGCGGCACCCAACCCCTGGAGGCCAAGGGGAGCCTCCAGGGCAGGATGGCTTTTGAAGGCAGGTGCAGGACTTCATCTTGAAAATAGATATATACATGGTTCATCATATAGCATATTTACATTACACACAATGGGATATAGAATAATACTCTATTGAATAATTACATGTTATCTTAGTTGAATAGTTTTGGAATGTGCTTACAAAATGAACTAATGTTTAAATGTAATATCATATAGTATAGGTATAAATTCTCAAATGGTAGTACCTACCTAACAACATGTATATATACATATATGGTACATATGCGTGCACATGTGGCCTCTCTGCTGCCTTGTGGTGTACTGGTCACTCTGACTGCATGAGGGAATGGCTATTGTTTTAGGGGCCTATTGTTCTATGGTCGCACCTTCCCCCCTATCACAATGGGCGTCATGGTGGCCTTTTCACAGCTTGCCCCAGACAGACCTGTTACCACAAGGAGTGTTGACAGTGCTGGTGGTGGGGGGGGGGGGGGGGGAAGGGGGTGATAACCAACTAAAATAATGCAAAATAATATCATTAAGAATCACTTGTCAAGGATTATTATTATCTGATTCCATAAATTGTTAGCATTATGGACATATTTCAATTTTCTCTGACATTAAGAAGCTATTTTATAGTACATATAATTCTGAAGATAGGCCCAGGTTGTACTTCCCCAGAAGCCTTGAAATAATGTATAATAACGGCAAGAGTCTCCCCATAATTCCCTGGCTAGTATCATGGGATGTGCCCCTCCAGAGGCCTTAAAACAATGTATATTAAAGGGAAGAGTCTCTCCATAATTCCCTGGTTAGTATCACGGGATGTACCCCTCCAGAGGCCTTAAAGTAATGTATAATAACGGGAAGAGTCTCCCCATAATTCCCTGGTTAGTATCACGGGTTGTACCCCTCCAGAAGCCTTGGCATAATATATGATAACGGGATGAGTCTCCCCATAACTCCTCTAATTAGTATCACGGGTTCTACCCCTCCTGAAGCCTTAAAATAATGTATAATAACGGGATGAGTCTGTCCATAGATATCCTGGTTAGTATCACAGGTTGTACCCCTCCAGAAGCCTTGAAATCATGTATAATAACGGGTTCCCTAATTCCCCTGGTTACAATCACGGGTTATATCCTTTCAGAAACCTTAATATGATATATTATGAAATATCATGATTAATTATGATTCAATGGGTGAGATCATGACCAATCATAATACATTATGATTAATCATGATCAGGTAGAATCATGATAAATCAGTTTTCTCTCCCAATGGATAAAATCATGATAAACCATGATACACTATGATTAAATATGATTAGGTAAAAATCACGATAAATCATATTTCCCCTCTCAAGAGGTTAGATCATGATGAATTATGGTTTATAATGACATATCATGAAAAAGAAAACATAATTTATCATGATTTGCCCCTCAGGAGGTAGGATCATAATGCAGTATGATTAATTATGATTAACCATGGTAGAAGATACCATAAATAATCACTATTTACCCTCTCAAGAGGTAATATCACAATAAAGTATGATTTATCATGACACAAAAATACATGATTTATCACGATATTGCCCCTCAGGAGGTAATATCATTATAAAGTATGATTTATCACGGTTAATCATGGTAGAAGAAAACATGCTTAATTATGATTTATCATGATCGATCATGGTTAAACATCATAAATCATGATATTTATCATGATATTTTTCTACCTGGGCTTCACCTCATAGATGCGGTCATTCATTTCATAGATTCGATCATCCATAGATGCGGTCACTGCTGTATTGGGCAAGCAGCATATAAATATCTGTCCTACTACTGCAAGGCAGACTACCATTATCTGTGGATGACCCCTTGCCAACTTGAGATGTCCCGTGAGGTACTTGATGTACGTCTGGACGTTAAACAAATCAATCAATCAATCAATCAACAAACCTTGAGGGATTGAGGGCATTAGGGTTGAAGGGGACGATGCCCGCCCAGGTTTCTCTCTTCCGTTTCTCAGGTACGAGGACCTGAAAGACCCGGTGTCCAGGAAGGGCCACATGTCGAAAAGTTCAGGGATTCCAATCTTAATCTGTGGCTTCGACTCCCACTGATTGTAGCTTTATAAAGGAAGGATGTACGTCTCGACGTTAAACAAATCAATCAAATAATATCTCTTAAAATAGTTTTAGATTAATGTAACATTAAAACTACTAACTTGGGGTGACCCAACAGAGGGGACAGCCTGGGTTTGGATTCCTCGCCCTCCATTTCAGTAGGTGGTGCAGATGGAATGGGTTGTGGCAGCAGTTGGGGTAGGCCAGGTACCCTCCTGTGTCCTGCTCTGCCTGAAATACATATCGCATATTATCATGATAGTGAGAACAAGCGACACTACCTCTACCAACTTGCCTCTATTATTGCCTTGATTATATTTTCTGGCAAAGAGAAACAGAAAAAATATCATTACAAATGTGAACCTTCTGTAGGATCGAGGGCACAGCAATCATATAAAGTAGGCCTATGTGCGCATTATTGGTTTTCTCCCTCACCTCATAGATGCAGTCATTCATTTCATAGATTCGATCATCCATAGATGCGGTCACTGCTGTATTGGACAAGCAGCATATAAATACCTGTCCTACTACTGCAAGGCAGACTACCACTATATGTGGATGACTCCTTGCCAACTTGAGATGTCCCGTGAGGTACTTGATGTACGTCTGGACGTTAAACAAAACAATCAATCAATCAAATCTAGAAAATGGACCCCAGCACTTGTGGCAGAACCCACACCAATGGAACCCTTTGGGAAACCCTTCAAAGAAAAACCTTTTGTAAAATTTCAAAGAGCAGCTACATACTACTTAGCAATCAATCAACCTTTCTACCTGGGACATATTTATGTTCGGAATGCCATCAATAACATCAGTCAGAATCTGGTTTATTTTATGTTGTACTTTTTAAACAATACCCACTACAAAGTACTGATATAGACGGGGCTTGACCTAGATTTTTGAAGAAGAACGGTGCGAACAAAATGGTCAAACACATGCATTTACTCTATCATTATTCGACTTCTACACAGGGAATACGGGGTGACACATTGACATTTGACTGTGTACGGTTGGTCTGGACATTGTAGTTGATGTGTACAGTTATATTCCCGTGAACGGTTGCCCCAGCGAATATTTTCTCTCCTGAAAGTTGAAGTAAAATTTGTCAGTTGTAAGTTCATCCGTCAAATAGTTTTGTTTTTTGGTATCATCAGGTACTTTCTAGCACTATATTTGTGGTTCATCAAGGCAACCCTCAGATTTTTGTTGACCACCATTGTGAAAGATCATTCTGTCTACCCAAATAAACAGTCTTTCACATTCTTACGTACTCTGACTCACATACTGCGGTTGTGGTGGGGATATCCTCAGGACTGACAATCATCTTGCCTTGAACTTCCTTCCTTGGACACATGAGGCTGGTGAAGGGCAAGAAAGCTGTTTTCTTGTGGATCTTTGGCACCTCAAACACTTTTCTCTTAGCTCTTTTTACCCTGTTGGCGTGACATGCACCCTTTTTGGTAGTATTTCTGCAGCAATGCAGGCCATATTCTGGTTTATGCTTTGAAGCAGGATGGAATGCATCACCCTGAAGTCATTCAATCTCTTAATACGTGGCTCACAAATAGACAAATCTGGCTCTGTTACCAACAAAAGGAATTTAGTCTTTCGCTCTGCACCAAGCAAGTACTCTAATGCTACATCCATTTCATTGTCTACCCACTTTTTTTTACACTATTCATTGTGATCTCTTTGGCGCTGTGTGTAAACAAACAAAGCATTGGATATCTGGTGTCTTGAAAAGTGGTTGAATATGAACATTTAAAAATGACCTCGTTAAAGACCGCTTTAGAACTCATGAGAAAAGGGGCGTTGCTATGTAGTGTTCTGTATATTTTCTGGTGTCTACTTCACATCTTGCATATTTCTTTTCAGTACACCAAAATGGCGATCAGGAGCAAACTTTGTGTGCCCAGGCACCATGAAGCTGATTTCAGCTGTTTTGTCTCTGATTTAAATAAATGCCACATAAGGGATTGAATCATGAAATTATTCTTATTCTGGAACTTGAACTTGAACGCCTTCTGAGAAACACCTTTCAAATTAAAGCCATTGACAACACAACCTTATTTGATACTCAGCGTAAAAAACTTCTTCATATTCAGGGAATGCCAACGCCTTCGCTTCCCTAAGCCCAAGCTGATGGGAGCATTCGACAGGAGCAATCACTGCTGTCTTTCTCGTCATTATTCTTCATGAATGTGACGGCCTCAGGTTCCTTGATCTTTGCTCCCCAGTGGGCATTAACCGTGTCCACAGATGCTCCAGTGCCAAATGTGTCACGGTGCATTGCAGAATTGTTCAGTCCATTAAAATGTCTCTTTTTTAAATTGGTATTTGGAAGAACCTTCAGGATTTTGTGATGGAGGCTTTCAACTTTGTTGGGTCTCCAACCCAGTACAAAGCCTATGCACACTGTTTGCACCCAAGCACTTTTCTATCAATTCAATCAATCAATCAAAACTGCTTGGAGGACTTCAGCTGTTGGAGCAGCTAACCTCCCCTCATGAGGATGGAACATCTGCAACATTCGCTTGTTGCAATGAGATTTGAGATGTCATCGATGGCAATAGTCGGTTGGAATATAAATGACATTAAAATGTCAACGTGATTTTGAACACTTTTGGACCGCAAAAGGCTATTTAGGCCAACAAAGACGCCATGAGGTGAGGTGGCAGCAAGGTACCCACCCACCTTAATAAAGACACAGAACATGTACTTCTTTGGAGGAGAGAAAGTAAGTACTGTACTCTATGACAATGTATTTACCTGTTCTTTCCCACAGCTTTGTGAATGACTTTCAAGTAATGAAACATTTGTAAGAGGGGGCGAGTATCTCTTCTTTTTCTTATTAACTAATTCCCCAAAGGCCTTTACTCTCTCTCCCAGATTTTTAACTGTCTCCTGATTAAACTTTTTGGCCTGTGCGAGAAGTTCTTTGTAGGCCATCTTGAGCTTGTGGTTGTAGGCCCTCAAGAGTGTGCAGCCGAAGCACCTTGGTGGGGTGTAAGGGATGACACTTTCCTACAAATAAACCGTGAAAGCATGGATGTGTCACTACAAACTTGACACCTGGAGAGTTTGTAAATACAATAGCTGACTTTGTTACTACATTTTGTGCTATAGGTGGTAGCGTCTTCCTTGCTATACGTTCTGGGTCAAGGTGGGTCACGTGGTTCAACCAAAACTGATGTAAACAATGTGGTCCAGGAGCTATAGGCCATTTTCTGTATGAAGGGTACCAAAAGGTTTGAAGGGCTTTTCTAACCCAAAACATCGTGCCGAATCCAAAAATCAACGTTTTAGCCGTCAGAAAGTGCGCGAAATTACCGAAAATTTACGATCTCTTTAAAAAATGTTTGAATTTAGTCAAAAATTCTTTTAAAATGATAAAAAGTATGACTCACTTAGATTCACCCAATAACCACTGAAAACAACTTTGTATATGACCCCTTTTTCTCTTAGAAATGGGCAAGGTGGTCTGGGGTGTTTGGGGTGTCCAAGAAGTCCCTTTGGGCATCCAGGAAGTGGGTGTGTGAGTCTCTTTGTAGGTTCCTTGTTGACATAGGATATTTCTTAGTATACCTCGAAAGTCAAAATGACCTTCATGGGCTTCTAATTCAGCATTTAAAGAATCTAATATAACTTGAAAAAGCTCACGCGTGGTCATTGTTACAAAATGACACACAGTGAAGGTACGGTCAGAAAAAAGTCACACTGCTTCGTCATTTCTCGCACCCCATGAACTATATCTTTTACCCGCTCCGCAGCATTGCTATTGAAGTAGGTAACAACTCTGTCATGGTCTTCTGCTTTCACTTTCGATGCTACAACCTGCTCCAAGTAAGACTCAATATGGCCTGTCAAGACTGTAGCGAGAGCATCTCGGTACCCAACATCTATATGGCTAAATAGCATAATGGAATGGAGCAACCTCACTATGAACTCAACAAACCACATATTGTTTGTTTGGGCATGATGGTACAGTGCATTTGTAAGCCGCCTTATCCTGCAATGTTCATAGCAGTGGAAAACATCCAACCTAGGTCTCCCACATTGCTCTCTTACATTCCATGTCCCCCAACTGGATCTCAGGCGGGACAAACTGTCTCTCCAATACGCCATCAGGGTCAAAGCAAACGAGAGAAATCCAACTCACAACACAATCTTCAATGAGGACCACAGCGTCTTCCGTAGGAAGAAGACGGGAGGTGGTGGGACCCCTCCTGTCAGCACGCTTTGACAGTAGGCGGTCTCCCACGCACTTCAACCATGCTGGGCCCGGGGTGATGGGGATTGTCGCAGAATGACATTTTAAAACCATAATTGGTCCTACCTAAGGTAGAGACAAACCCCTAGTCCATGACAAAGTCAATCCACATTTACAAACTGGTGAGATGCCCCCCTATAAATATGTAAAAAGTACACACAATTTGAGAATACAGAGTCAGTTAGCATTACGCGGCGGTTGTGTTTACGTTGGGCATTCAAGTGTCCGTAATGGCAAGGGAGGGAGAAGGGGAGGTGGCCCAATTACTTGAAAAACAAGTGCAAAGAAAATGGAAGTTTGTTTGTTGACAGTCAGTGACAGTGCTTTCCTATTCAGCACTCCATTCAAAATGAGTGGTCCTGCTAGGTTCAAAACGATCTATACAGTGTACACTTGAACCTTACCTGGTAGCCATGATGTAGAAAGTAGTCCCCACGTCGTTCCCACAACACTGGAGGAGGCCTGGAGGAGTGGAACACCACTCAGTACACTCAGCAGACAGGACAACAGTGCGCGCTCCAAGGGAATCCCGCCCAGTACTGCGGCCGAGAACCAGACTCCACTCTTGACTTGACTTGACTAGCTGGTGCTGCTGACTGGTGGAGAATGAAGGAACTAAATTGATTTCATACCAGAATGAGAGGTAGCCTATGCATTTGGAATCAGAGGTAGGATCAGAACAGGCTGTATAAGCGTGACAGTCAGTTGACATAGTTGCAGCAAGATTTTAGTTTTCAGATTTTTCTCTACCCTGACTTACATCCCTGGATTTAAAATTAACAGCAATGTACATATTTTAGCTGAATTCCATGAAGGTATTTCTGTGTTCCTGAAGTTTTCCAGATCCTGAATATATTTATCCATTTCCCCATTCTTTCCTGTCCTTCCATCAGAGAGGACTATAATCTGTTGTAAATACATACTTCTAAAGGCCTAAGCAAGTGAATCATTTCTATCAACCCCAACCATGTTTTTTGTTATAGTCTGAAATACATGGTGGGCATGGTATTTCCTTCTCTGTTCCATCTTTCATATCTCCTATGGGCTGAACCCCTATTTTGGAAGACAAAATTGGCAAATAAATTTTGCCTTATGTGGTGTTTGGATAAAAGATAAAACATCAGATCGATATGTTATGTTATGAAGTGATATTTGATATTGTGATTGATCTTTACACGTGTAAAGTTCCATGCAAGCCAAATCCTGCTGTTTGCAGTTGCCTTTGCATGTAGTTTGGGCTTTTGACCCCTTGCAATGGCATCTTTTTTGTCCCTCTCACACCATGTCTATGTGGTGTCGGAGGTTAAAGAGCCCTTGCTTCGGTAAATGTGTAGGAGCGGGTTTTTCTATCTTCTATATCCATCAATTACAGACAAAAGACATCATTTGATCTACCATGATTTTGCCCTTCACCATCACGTCACCCTCATGGAAAGAAGTTCAGTACAATGCACAAGCTGTGGTAATTTGGAAGAAATTTGAACGCCTTCTGAGAAACACCTTTCAAATTAAAGCCATTGACAACACAACCTTTGGACGGTAGCAATCACTGTATGAGGCTCGCACTCCGTCGTCCAGGCAAAGGAGCGGCAAAATAGCAGGGGAACCAAACAGTTATTGGTTTGAGACTCTTCAAGGATTTCCTTTAAAGAACAATAAAAATAAACAGTACACAAACACAACAGGAATCTATTGTAGCACGCACTTGTCTCCCCAAATGGATAATGTGTCTGGTCGACAGTTTCTGAGGTGGATTCTATTCTTACCTGTGGATTAAGCACAGTCAATTTGGCTTGTTGAATACAAAATGTTTTCAATGAGCTGATAACCTTGAACATAAGGCAGCCAAATCACACACAACCGGTATCTCCATTCCCTATTTCCTCCGTATTTCTTAACGCCAGTTTGTTTGCCAATTTGTCTTTAAAAAAAACATCTGCTACAGCCAAGAGTGGCAGAGACGCTGGAGCTCTGACCAAGATAACAAACTGAGAGCCATCGAACCCTCTATAGGCAAAAGACACAACCATACAGGCTTGACCAGGAGGGAATCGACAAGACTGGCCCGTCTTCGGATAGGTCACTCGCTGCTGACACACGGACACCTCATGAGGGGTGAAAACCAACCGGTATGTCAGCGATGTCAAGTACCTCTGACTGTAGAACATCTCATGCTCTTTTGTCAAGCAACCAAGAAGAGTAGGGACGACCACCTTCGTGGCGCGTCGTCCATGAACAGTGTCTTCACCAACACTGTGAAGAAAGAACTCCTGACCTTCCTGCGGGAAACAAAGATGTTCGAAAAGATGTAAGAGGGGGAAAACAGGCCCCCCCTTGAGACTCGGCCCGGTAAGCTAGAGATAATGATCTCTGGCCAGATGGAAAGTAGTTTTCATACTCGCCAGTTCCTGATCTGCTGGCCCGATTGGTATGGAGCTGCGACTGGCCCGCCAGTGTCAGGATAATGGACTGGTCAGATGAGGTGTCAACAGTCTGCGGCACAGCATCTGTGTGAGGCAGCACAATAAAGAGGGGCCCGATGCCACGAGCATTGTTCCACCGCTACGAGCCGTGTCCCACTGCTACAAGTAGACTCATAAACACATGCACGCGTACATGCACTCACACACTTAAACGCAACCTAGATGAGAAAAGAACGGACCGAGAGTCCGATAAACTCTTGAGTAAGTCCCAGGCGTCATAGCACACTTGGACGTAAAACAATCCAATCAATCAATCAATCAACCAAATGAACAATACACACACACTATACATCCTAGCACATTAGAACACAGCACAAACAGGCTAACTCAACATATCACCAACTACCATGGCCAAAAACAACACCTGTACACCCTACACAGTCCCATTTCCCACCCCTTGTCAAAAGACACTAAGCGCTTAGTCACGGGACACGGTATCAGTACAAAAGCCGCGTTTACATTGAAGTTCTATACGGCCCCCCACACTAACTGAAACCACATTATCTCCCCTTTTCTCCATCTTACAGCTCAGTACACACTCTGGCCCTCATGCAGACAGCACAAAAGTCAATCTCTACCCTACCTATGTACCGGAAATGCCCCCCCACAATATGAGAATTGATTAAATTTGACCCAAATTTACACTTTCCACCCACACCAACTGAACAATACACACACACTATACATCCTAGCACATTAGAACACAGCACAAACAGGTTAACTCAACATATCACCAACTACCATGGCCAAACACAACACCTGTACACCCGACACAGTCCCATTTCCCACCCCTTGTCAACAGACACTAAGCGCTTAGTCACGGGACACAGTATCAGTAAAAAAGCCGCGTTTACATTGAAGTTCTATACGGCCCCCCACACTAACTTAAACCACATTATCTCCCCTTTTCTCCATCTTACAGCTCAGTACACACTCTGGCCCTCATGCAGACAGCACAAAAGTCAATCTCTACCCTACCTATGTACTGGAAATGCCCCCCCACAATATGAGAATTGATTAAATTTGACCCAAATTTACACTATCCACCCCCACCAAATGAACAATACACACACACTATACATCCTAGCACATTAGAACACAGCACAAACAGGCTATCTCAACATATCACCAACTACCATGGCCAAACACAACACCTGTACACCCTACACAGTCCCATTTCCCAACCCTTGTCAAAAGACACTAAGCGCTTAGTCACGGGACAAGGTATCAGTACAAAAGCCGCGTTCACATTGAAGTTCTATACGGCCCCCCACACTAACTTAAACCACATTATCTCCCCTTTTCTCCATGTTACAGCTCAGTACACACTCCGGCCCTCATGCAGACAGCACAAAAGTCAAAAAAAAAAAAAAAAAAAATGGGGGAGACTAGTTTGGCGAGTCAGGATGTATCACTCCAGACTGATGGCACACAGTTTGTATCAGCTTGGAGTTTTCATTGCTTCCAGACTATACCTATGGCTGCTCTTTCCCATGCTGTGGTAGACTTACAGCATAACAAAGGCCTGTCCCTCTCACACCATGTCTATGTGGTGTCGGAGGTTAAAGAACCCTTGCTTCGGTAAATGTGTAGGAGCGGGATTTCTATCTTTTGGCTCATCTCATAGATTCGATCATCCTGGATACGATCATCCGAGGTAGGCCTTCGGCCTACCTTCTTACTTGTGAAAAACTGAAACTTGAGTAAGTCTCACCTGCATAGTCAGTGGGACGTTAAACTACACAAACAAACAAAACAAATCAATCTCTACCCTACCTATGTACTGGAAATGCCCCCCCACAATATGAGAATTGATTAAATTTGACCCAAATTTACACTATCCACCCCCACCAAATGAACAATACACACACACTATACATCCTAGCACATTAGAACACAGCACAAACAGGCTATCTCAACATATCACCAACTACCATGGCCAAACACAACACCTGTACACCCGACACAGTCCCATTTCCCACCCCTTGTCAAAAGACACTAAGCGCTTAGTCACGGGACACGGTATCAGTACAAAAGCCGCGTTTACATTGAAGTTCTATACGGCCCCCCACACTAACTTAAACCACATTATCTCCCCTTTTCTCCATCTTACAGCTCAGTACACACTCTGGCCCTCATGCAGACAGCACAAAAGTCAATCTCTACCCTACCTATGTACTGGAAATGCCCCCCCACAATATGAGAATTGATTAAATTTGACCCAAATTTACACTATCCACCCCCACCAAATGAACAATACACACACACTATACATCCTAGCACATTAGAACACAGCACAAACAGGCTATCTCAACATATCACCAACTACCATGGCCAAACACAACACCTGTACACCCTACACAGTCCCATTTCCCAACCCTTGTCAAAAGACACTAAGCGCTTAGTCACGGGACACGGTATCAGTACAAAAGCCGCGTTTACATTGAAGTTCTATATGGCCCCCCACACTAACTGAAACCACATTATCTCCCCTTTTCTCCATCTTACAGCTCAGTACACACTCTGGCCCTCATGTAGACAGCACAAAAGTCAATCTCTACCCTACCTATGTACCGGAAATGCCCCCCCACAATATGAGAATTGATTAAATTTGACCCAAATTTACACTATCCACCCCCACCAAATGAACAATACACACACACTATACATCCTAGCACATTAGAACACAGCACAAACAGGCTAACTCAACATATCACCAACTACCATGGCCAAAAACAACACCTGTACACCCTACACAGTCCCATTTCCCACCCCTTGTCAAAAGACACTAAGCGCTTAGTCACGGGACACGGTATCAGTACAAAAGCCGCGTTTACATTGAAGTTCTATACGGCCCCCCACACTAACTGAAACCACATTATCTCCCCTTTTCTCCATCTTACAGCTCAGTACACACTCTGGCCCTCATGCAGACAGCACAAAAGTCAATCTCTACCCTACCTATGTACCGGAAATGCCCCCCCACAATATGAGAATTGATTAAATTTGACCCAAATTTACACTTTCCACCCACACCAACTGAACAATACACACACACTATACATCCTAGCACATTAGAACACAGCACAAACAGGCTATCTCAACATATCACCAACTACCATGGCCAAACACAACACCTGTACACCCGACACAGTCCCATTTCCCACCCCTTGTCAACAGACACTAAGCGCTTAGTCACGGGACACAGTATCAGTAAAAAAGCCGCGTTTACATTGAAGTTCTATACGGCCCCCCACACTAACTTAAACCACATTATCTCCCCTTTTCTCCATCTTACAGCTCAGTACACACTCTGGCCCTCATGCAGACAGCACAAAAGTCAATCTCTACCCTACCTATGTACTGGAAATGCCCCCCCACAATATGAGAATTGATTAAATTTGACCCAAATTTACACTATCCACCCCCACCACATGAACAATACACACACACTATACATCCTAGCACATTAGAACACAGCACAAACAGGCTATCTCAACATATCACCAACTACCATGGCCAAACACAACACCTGTACACCCTACACAGTCCCATTTCCCAACCCTTGTCAAAAGACACTAAGCGCTTAGTCACGGGACACGGTATCAGTACAAAAGCCGCGTTCACATTGAAGTTCTATACGGCCCCCCACACTAACTTAAACCACATTATCTCCCCTTTTCTCCATGTTACAGCTCAGTACACACTCCGGCCCTCATGCAGACAGCACAAAAGTCAATCTCTACCCTACCTATGTACTGGAAATGCCCCCCCACAATATGAGAATTGATTAAATTTGACCCAAATTTACACTATCCACCCCCACCAAATGAACAATACACACACACTATACATCCTAGCACATTAGAACACAGCACAAACAGGCTATCTCAACATATCACCAACTACCATGGCCAAACACAACACCTGTACACCCTACACAGTCCCATTTCCCACCCCTTGTCAAAAGACACTAAGCGCTTAGTCACGGGACACGGTATCAGTACAAAAGCCGCGTTTACATTGAAGTTCTATACGGCCCCCCACACTAACTTAAACCACATCATCTCCCCTTTTCTCCATCTTACAGCTCAGTACACACTCTGGCCCTCATGCAGACAGCACAAAAGTCAATCTCTACCCTACCTATGTACTGGAAATGCCCCCCCACAATATGAGAATTGATTAAATTTGACCCAAATTTACACTATCCACCCCCACCAAATGAACAATACACACACACTATACATCCTAGCACATTAGAACACAGCACAAACAGGCTATCTCAACATATCACCAACTACCATGGCCAAACACAACACCTGTACACCCTACACAGTCCCATTTCCCACCCCTTGTCAAAAGACACTAAGCGCTTAGTCACGGGACACGGTATCAGTACAAAAGCCGCGTTTACATGTATTCATCTTCTATACGGCCCCATACTGGAATTTAAGGTGACAATACAATGTAGCAAGGTTACAATGATATGTCACACGTCACACTGTAACTTTATATACTAGTGTTCTAAAGCCGAAAACCATGAATACTTACCAAAATTTTAAATAATTACTATAGTGGGTGAATTAATGTAAATTTGAGATGTGACTGTGACATTTTGTTTTAGAAATAGGTCTTTACACTTTGCATTTATACTATTGAATACATTGGGACTACAGAGTAGAACCAAAATACATATAGTACTGTGAAATGTGAAAGACATACGTGAGCTTGATATAAAACCTCACATATCATCCACCCTGTAGTCCAGTATTCTTATGTATTGTACTATATATATATATAGTATATATATATAGTATACTCGGCTACATCAATGTAAGCAGACATGAATGAAAAGATATCTGAAGTCTTATCTTAGTCCGTTGTCAAGGAATTGTCCGTGGAGAGCTCGTTTTTCAGTGCTGGCTCACGCACTATGTTAGTACCGCCTGAGGAACTCTGCTACCGACATCTCCCACTGCAGAGGCCACTCCTCGTCATCAGTGCTCTCACTCTGGTCTTCGACACACTCATTCACCACTTCACCGTTTCTCCTTCTACTGGCCTGGTCTTTAGCTCTAGCATTTAGTTTCTCGGTGATAGCGCGTTCTTTGGGTGTCTCCTGTCCGTGCTCACAGTCACGCTCCTTCACATGACCCGCAGAACACGCTGCCCCCGATACTGTTGCTATTGGTGCCACAGCTTTCTGGATTCGGTTCATCGTTCTGGTGAGTTTTCGTCGTGCTCGAACACGGGTTCGAAGATGTATCCTATCTGCCGCGTCCCCTAACTCTTCGTCACTGCTGAACATCCCTTCCTCGAGTCCAGCTTCATTGCCTCCTATTCCGTCCTCCAGTTCAGAGTCGGGGTAAAAGTCTGCGTACACAGATTGCACTTGGGCTGGGCCTCTCTTCCTCAGAGTACGGGGCGTCACGTCTTCCGGCAGTTCACACTGTTCGTAGTCAGAGTCAGAGTCCTCGGGATCAGATGGTTCAGGAGTTGCTTCCCGTTTCCGTCTGGACTTAGCTTTTGGCTTAGCTTTTGGCTTGGGTGTGGGCTCAGCCTCCACCTCATCTCGGACTGGGGTTGTAGCCTGCGCCTCAATCTGTGGCTCAGCTCCCACCTCAGCCTCGGCTTGCACTGGTGTTGTAGCCTTGTCCTTCGGTTTCTTCTTGGTTCGCGGAACACTCGGTTTGGGACGAGGGCCGAACTTGGCTCTCGTCCAACCCTCACATTCCGCACTCGGAACCAAGTCGCCATCCTCAGAGAAGCAACATTCCTTGTAGCATGAAGTCGGTCGCAGGTACAGTTCGTCGTTCACAAAGGTGGCTTGGTGGTACTGGAGAATGCCCTCAACCGGACGGGAGCGCCAATCATCCACTAAACTTTCGCACGCCTTGATCTCTTGTCCTGTACTTTGTATGAGTGTCACCTTGTCGGTCGCTGGCGTGAGCTGCTCAACAAACTCGCTTGCAGTCTGGATCGATCCACACTGTTTCACGACTCGGTCAGCTAGTCCCTTGAGCGCTCCACCTACACCGTCACAAGGCCCCTTTCCGTGTCCAGCCTCCAACCAATTCCAGGTGATCCGGATCCCAAACTTCTCTGCTGCCCTCACCAGCATGTCACACGCGAAGCGGTTCCTGTACTGGGAGCTCGGGGAGTCCGTCACCAAATGGAGATGTTTCAGGTCAGGTACAGTCTGCTTGATATGCTCGATCAGTTGAGTCAAAAATGCTAGAGTGGAGGGAAACTTGTGGTCTGTTACCTCACTCACACCAACGTAGCACTTGTGTTTCAAGATCTCTTGCAGCTTTGTGTACACAACCATTGGATGAAGGGTGATCTGGTCTTTGCCGAAGAAAGCAGCTTGGATTTCCTGGAAGAAGGACGTGGGCCAGTTCTCCGCGTAGTCCATATGGCAGATCGCGTGGTCTGGTGGTAAGGTGGCCTTTAGCAAACGTACCGCCTCGTACTGTTCGTGTACCCGGCGGCAGTGCTCGCGGAACTCTGGCATCGCGTCTACTAACTGCTTCTTGAAGGATTCTCCACTAATACATTTCTTCAACAATTCCGTGTGGTAGACATTCCGGTCAGGTTGGTCCTCTTTCACAAACTTCACTGTGCTTTTGAACCAGGTCTTGTACTTGACACTCTGGTTGTCCTTGATGGAAGCAAGACCTGTGTTCAGAGCGTCCTCACTCAATTCGACCAGTTCTCTTGTTGAGTTGGGTAAGCCAGGCACAACTTCCAACATCAGCTTCATGTTGGCATGTGGCTTGCACAGACAAACCGATCTCTTGAGGAAGATGGAAGACTTGATGGTTCTCCTGTCTCGTGCCTTGCAGAACGTCGAGAATGACATGGTGATTGCAGTCTCGGTGACAAACTTCCGGTGTAAGTTACGGAGGCAGTCAACCAGAGCCACAACAGGGATGAACATTCCACCGTCTTTCCGATAATGCTTCTTGTCTGGAAGCGTGTAGCAGTTATCGGGCCGGCGTAGGAACTCATCCACCGCTTTCACCTTGGACTCGGCCATTCTGCGTCGACTGGTGATCTTCTTCTTCGACGGGGGTGGATAGACACTATTCCGGCACAGTTGAATGGCTCTAGCTATCCTGGACTTTTTGCCATGTTTCTTCTTCCCATGTCTTTGCTTCATCATCTCTTTCTTCAGCCAAAGGGGACTGCATCTCAAAGTTTCCTTGAATTCAACCAAGTCCTCCATGAACTCGATTCTTTCGGTTGTCTGGTTTGCTTTTCTTACACCAAGAAACAACAGAGCTTTGAGAGCCTCCTTCGACACATTCTCGTCAAAGATGCCAGCGGGATCTGGGACTGGGGCAACTGCGCCGTCCTGTGGGTTGTCGTTCGGGTCATCGTTGGGTATTGCAGGGTTGTCATCGGGTCTGGGTGCAGCCTGTAGTATATCAGGCGGCTTCTTCGCTCTGGCTGAGCCTGGTATTGTGTAAAAAGAAAGAATTTAGATGCATGAACCTTCATGTAACACATGTATAGTGTTTTTTCTCACATTAAACATTTAATTAGCATTTTCTGTCCTGCAACTAAGCGGGTGTGGCCCCCATGTAGGCTATGACATGTGGTCCAGTATACATATGGAAAAGGAAGTACAGGCTGTTAAGCGTCCTATGTCATGGTTATAACTCTGTTTGAGGTGTGGTTCTTTTTATTTTTTACATTTCATTTTTGGTCATAAATATAACAATCAACACATTTTTTTTCCTATACAACTAAGCGGGTCTGGCCTAAAGTAGGATGACATTAAAATTCTGTATACATATTTCGTTGTTAGTGCAGTCAGGCAGTGTCCATGATATATAGTTACAGGAGGGAGGGCGGCACTATGATCTCCCACACCTCCTCATGGGGGGGGATCTCGGTGAACGCCTGGGGGCCTCGGTAGGGTTTCCCATAAATGTAGATCTATCTCCCATGCCGATATTTTTACATGCCCGGTATTTTAAAAGAGAACTAAAATGAAATGTCATGTATCTCTCAAAGAAACAAGAGAGTTGCGTAGGGCGTGTGATAGGCAGGTAAGGCGCAAATATCCGGCAGCCACACCCAAGCACTGGTCGTGACACAAAGATCTACCTCGACGCCATAACACCACCACTACGGCAACTCAATTAGCGTGTGTAGTCCGTCTCTTTATATACTACAGTGTCATTCAAATCCCACAGGAAAGGTGTGCAAGCTGTTGTCCACAGTAAAAAACCCTTGCCTTTCTTTTATTTCCTTTTCCCCCGAATCACAAACATATGTCCTTGTATTGCACTTAATTCTTGTATGGTTTTTGAAATATTTAGGACATTTACACACTAAATAACACTGAAAACGAGGTGAAACCAGGGTAACTGCGTCAGAAAACGTAGCGCATACGTACGTATACCGCTACGCCATCTGGTGTAAAACGGTGGAACTGACTAGACACCTTTTCTGTGGTCTGGCTGTATGCTGTAGTATATAAAGAGCGTACACACGTGGCCTTGTAGGAGCGCGCGCTGGGTGGAGAGGTGTGGTAGCCGCGTGATAGGCGGGAAAGGCGCAAGTATCTGGTATATACACCAAGCTCCGTACGTGACACAAAGATCTACCTGGATGCCTGGAACACCAGCGCGCGCCCTTTTACTGTATTTCATTGCTCTGTGTAAAATCTCACCACCCCCCCCTTTTCTAAAAAAATGAGCACTCCCTAAGCGGGTCTGGCACTATGTAGGCTATGAGATATCTAGTACCGAATACATATGGGAAAGACAGTACACACTCTCAAGCATCCGATGTATATAATATGAGTCTCTGTCAAGTGTGCTTCATGTTTTTTTTGGACATTTCTAGTTTTGTCAAAATCGACACAAATTCTGTCCTGCAACTAAGCGGGTCTGGCACTATGTAGGCTATCAGATATAGTTAAGTATACATATGGGGAAGAAAGTACAGGCTGTGAAGCGTCCTATGTGTTGGTTATGAGTCTCTGTCAGGTGTGGTTCATGTTTTTTTGGACATTTCTAGTTTTGTCAAAATCGACACAAATTCTGTCCTGCAACTAAGCGGGTCTGGCACTATGTAGGCTATGAGATATAGTCAAGTATACATATGGGGAAGAAAGTACAGGCTGTGAAGCGTCCTATGTGTTGGTTATGAGTCTCTGGCAGGTGTGGTTCATGTTTTTTTGGACATTTCTAGTTTTGTCAAAATCGACACAAATTCTGTCCTGCAACTAAGCGGGTCTGGCACTATGTAGGCTATCAGATATAGTCAAGTATACATATGGGGAAGAAAGTACAGGCTGTGAAGCGTCCTATGTGTTGGTTATGAGTCTCTGTCAGGTGTGGTTCATGTTTTTTTGGACATTTCCAGTTTTGTCAAAATCGACACAAATTCTGTCCTGCAACTAAGCGGGTCTGGCACTATGTAGGCTATCAGATATCGTACAGAATACATGTGGGGAAGACAGTACACACTCTAAAGCATCCTATGTGTAGAATATAAGTCTCTGTCAAGTGTGGTTCATGTTTTTTTGGACATTTCCAGTTTTGTCTGAATCGACACATATTCTTTCCTGCTACTTTGGACACAATATTAGACCTATGGCATGATGCAGCTGTCAAAACATGATTTTTGACACATGGCATGATCCATGTGTCAAAACATGATTTTTGCACATGGCATGATTCAGGTGTCAAAACATGATTTTTGACACATGACATGATCCATGTGTCAAAACATGATTTTTGACACATGACATGATGCAGCTGTCAAAACATGATTTTTGACACATGGCATGATCCATGTGTCAAAACATGATTTTTGACACATGGCATGATTCAGGTGTCAAAACATGATTTTTGACACATGGCATGATTCAGGTGTCAAAACATGATTTTTGACACATGACATGATGCAGCTGTCAAAACATGATTTTTGACACATGGCATGATCCATGTGTCAAAACATGATTTTTGACACATGGCAAGATTCAGGTGTCAAAACATGATTTTTGACACATGGCATGATTCAGGTGTCAAAACATGATTTTTGACACATGACATGATCCATGTGTCAAAACATGATTTTTGACACATGGCATGATTCAGGTGTCAAAACATGATTTTTGACACATGGCATGATTCAGGTGTCAAAACATGATTTTTGACACATGACATGATCCAGGTGTCGAAACATGATTTTTGACACATGTTCATATGGGAAAGACAGTACACACTCTCAAGCATCCGATGTATATAATATGAGTCTCTGTCAAGTGTGCTTCATGTTTTTTTTGGACATTTCTAGTTTTGTCTAAATCGACACAAATTCTGTCCTGCAACTAAGCGGGTCTGGCACTATGTAGGCTATCAGATATAGTTAAGTATACATATGGGGAAGAAAGTACAGGCTGTGAAGCGTCCTATGTGTTGGTTATGAGTCTCTGGCAGGTGTGGTTCATGTTTTTTTGGACATTTCCAGTTTTGTCAAAATCGACACAAATTCTGTCCTGCAACTAAGCGGGTCTTGCACTATGTAGGCTATGAGATATAGTTAAGTATACATATGGGGAAGAAAGTACAGGCTGTGAAGCGTCCTATGTGTTGGTTATGAGTCTCTGGCAGGTGTGGTTCATGTTTTTTTGGACATTTCTAGTTTTGTCAAAATCGACACAAATTCTGTCCTGCAACTAAGCGGGTCTGGCACTATGTAGGCTATGAGATATAGTTAAGTATACATATGGGGAAGAAAGTACAGGCTGTGAAGCGTCCTATGTGTTGGTTATGAGTCTCTGTCAGGTGTGGTTCATGTTTTTTTAGACATTTCTAGTTTTGTCAAAATCGACACAAATTCTGTCCTGCAACTAAGCGGGTCTGGCACTATGTAGGCTATCAGATATAGTCAAGTATACATATGGGGAAGAAAGTACAGGCTGTGAAGCGTCCTATGTGTTGGTTATGAGTCTCTGGCAGGTGTGGTTCATGTTTTTTTGGACATTTCTAGTTTTGTCAAAATCGACACAAATTCTGTCCTGCAACTAAGCGGGTCTGGCACTATGTAGGCTATCAGATATAGTCAAGTATACATATGGGGAAGAAAGTACAGGCTGTGAAGCGTCCTATGTGTTGGTTATGAGTCTCTGTCAGGTGTGGTTCATGTTTTTTTGGACATTTCCAGTTTTGTCAAAATCGACACAAATTCTATCCTGCAACTAAGCGGGTCTGGCACTATGTAGGCTATCAGATATCGTACAGTATACATGTGGTGTTCAAAGCGTCCTATGTGTTGGTTATGAGTCTCTGTGAGGTATACAGATATAAATATAATATGACAGAGGTTTAACTTACGTCTCTTTTCCGGTCTGTAGTCTGGGTCAGAAGCACTGTCTCCTGCTGCGCTGACCTGTCTCGCCTTCTTCTTGTAAGTTGCACCATCACCTCCTGTACCTTGCGTATCAAGTAAGGTGTCATTTAGAGGAATGGATACCACAATACACACTTACAGATATAGATAGATCTACTATTTATTACAGAGACTGCACTATTTCTGTCATTTTAACACAGGAGTTTTTAAAAGTTAAAAAAAGCAAATTAATTAATAAATAAGGACAACTAGTTAGAAACTAGTGAAAAATGTGCGCATGCTAGGGCATCTTAACCCTTTAGGGCCGAGCATCAAATATAGTTGATGCCATTGCTGGCCAAGCATCGACTATAGTCATCATTTATAACTCTATGGGAAACAGCAAAGGCTCGGCCATGGGAGGGTTCCTCTGAAAATGCCCCCGCCCCTTCACCAGCAAATTTTTTTTTTTGGTCGGCCTTAAAGGGTTAAGAGGTGCATAAAATAACTTACGGGTGGTACGGTGTTCTGAGGCTTCAGAGGGATCATCCTTTTCTACTGCACAGGGCACTTCCTCTTCTGGTGGGGGGGGTATATCGCCAGGTCCATTTGCCCACAGATGGTGTGTCTCACGTACTACCCAGTGCTTTTGTTGAGGGGGACACGGAGACGGGTGCAGCATATCAGGGGGGCTCCGCATCATCGCTTGATGGTTTGTTCGCCTGCTGCTACGTGTGTTGTATGCGGTAGTCTGCCAAGGGGACTGCCTCACAGCAGCCTGATTCCCCAGGGTTTCATCGTCCGTGGATGGTCCTAGTTCATTCCGGTTTAATCCCTGTCGCTTGTCGGGTGTCAGTGTGCAGTCGTTAGCAGTCGTTAAGTTGTTGTATGTCGGTGTTATGTCGTCAGCAGTCTCTGTAGTAATGTCTTGCTTTGTCTGTCGTGGTCAGGTCGATGAACTGCCTTGGGAGGCATTATCCACCCAGTCGCCGTCACTGTCCTGTTGTTGCGTCAAGCTATTCCACAGCTCTGTCTCGTATCTGTCGTCGCCACTTCTGTCGTTGTCACTGCTGTCGTCCTCACTGCTGTCGTTGTCACTACTGTCGTCGCTGTCATCACTGCTGTCGTCGCTGTCCTGACAGTCATTGTCGTGTACGTCAGTAGTATGGGTGGACAGGACAGGGTGAGGGAGGGTAGGGTAAGCGGTGGTAGGGTCCGTGGTGGTAGGGTCCGTGGTGGTAGGGTGAGGGACCAGAGGGAGAGGGAGGGTAGGGTCGGTGGTGGTAGGGTCGGTGGTGGTAGGGTGAGGGACCAGAGGGAGAGGGAGGGTAGGGTCGTTGGTGGTAGGGTCCGTGGTGGTAGGGTGAGGGACCAGAGGGAGAGGGAGGGTAGGGTCCGTGGTGGTAGGGTCCGTGGTGGTAGGGTGAGGGACCAGAGGGAGAGGGAGGGTAGGGTCGTTGGTGGTAGGGTCCGTGGTGGTAGGGTGAGGGACCAGAGGGAGAGGGAGGGTAGGGTCAGCGCAGGTAGGGTCAGCGACTGGAGAGAGGGAGGGTAGGGTCCGTGGTGGTAGGGTCAGCGACTGGAGAGAGAGGGAGGGTAGGGAGAGGAAGGGTGGGGTGGGGCAGTGTTCTGTCCGTCTCTGTCGGTCCAACTGTCATGTCGTTGTCCGAGTCCCACTCCTTGTCGTCTACTACAGCAAGAGTCTCCTTGCTGATGTCCAGGTCCGTCTCTTTTGTCACATTGGCTGTCAGTGCGGTCATGTCATCCTCCCACTCTGTCTCGTCCACACCGTCTAGGGTCTGCTTGCTGATGTCCAGGTCGTGGGAGTTAGTGTTAGCAGTCTGGTGAGGGTCATCTTCTATGTCAGACATCAGCTTGCTTAGGTCCATGTCGTTTGTTGTAATAGAGAGGTCCATGTCGTTTGTCCTAATGGATGTGTCCGTCAGCTGTAAGTCCCACGTCATGTCTGTCGTCATGTCATTCACCGGTAGAGGGAGGGCAGTGTGGTCGGGTAGAGGGAGGGCAGTGTGGTCGGGTAGAGGGAGGGCAGTGTGGTCGGGTAGAGGGAGGGCAGTGTGGTCGGGTAGAGGGAGGGCAGTGTGGTCGGGTAGAGGGAGGGCAGTGTGGTCGGGTAGAGGGAGGGCAGTGTGGTCAGGTACTGGAGGGTCAGGGGTCTGGTCGGGGAGAGACGCGTCGGCCTTGTGAGTGACTGGAGGGAGAGGGAGGGTAGGGTCAGCGCAGGTAGGGTCAGCGACTGGAGGGAGAGGGAGGGTAGGGTCGGTGGTGGTAGGGTCGGTGGTGGTAGGGACGGTGGTGGTAGGGTCGGTGGTGGTAGGGTGAGGGACCAGAGGGAGAGGGAGGGTAGGGTCAGCGGTGGTATGGTCAGCGACTGGAGAGATAGGGAGGGTAGGGTCTGTGGTGGTAGGGTCTGCGACTGGAGAGAGAGGGAGGGTAGGGTCCGTGGTGGTAGGGTCCGTGGTGGTAGGGTGAGGGACCAGAGGGTGAGGGAGGGTAGGGTCAGCGCAGGTAGGGTCAGCGACTGGAGAGAGAGGGAGGGTAGGGTCTGTGGTGGTAGGGACGGTGGTGGTAGGGTCGGTGGTGGTAGGGTGAGGGACCAGAGGGAGAGGGAGGGTAGGGTCAGCGGTGGTATGGTCAGCGACTGGAGAGAGAGGGAGGGTAGGGTCTGTGGTGGTAGGGTCTGCGACTGGAGAGAGAGGGAGGGTAGGGTCCGTGGTAGTAGGGTCCGTGGTAGTAGGGTCCGTGGTGGTAGGGTCAGCGACTGGAGAGAGAGGGAGGGTAGGGTCTGTGGTGGTAGGGTCAGCGACTGGAGGGAGAGGGAGGGTAGGGTCTGTGGTGGTAGGGTCTGCGACTGGAGGGAGAGGGAGGGCGATTTCTAATATTTTTGATGTTCCTGACACGTGAGGTTGAGTGCTGTCTGATGTGTGGATGGCATGTCCATTGAATGAATAGTAGGGGGGGTGGGAGCAATTTTCGAAATTTTAGGAAAATTTTGAGAAAATGAAAAATCATTTTTTGGGGAAAGAAAAAGACCAGGTGGAAAAACAATGGAGTACTAGATGCTGTACAAGAGGAGTGCAGAGTAACAGGATGGGGGCCAGTTGAAAAAAAAAAGTGTAGGGGGGTGTGGGGAGGTATTTCCATTTTTGACTATAGGCCGTGTCCTGCAACTAAGCGGGTAAAAAAGTGACAAGGGGGGGGGGCGATTTCTAATATTTTTGATGTTCCTGACACGTGAGGTTGAGTGCTGTCTGATGTGTGGATGGCATGTCCATTGAATGAATAGTAGGGGGGGTGGGAGCAATTTTCGAAATTTTAGGAAAATTTTGAGAAAATGAAAAATCAATTTTTTGGGGAAAGAAAAAGACCAGGTGGAAAAACAATGGAGTACTAGATGCTGTACAAGAGGAGTGCAGAGTAACAGGATGGGGGCCAGTTGAAAAAAAAAAGTGTAGGGGGGTGTGGGGAGGTATTTCCATTTTTGACTATAGGCCGTGTCCTGCAACTAAGCGGGTAAAAAAGTGACAAGGGGGGGGGGCGATTTCTAATATTTTTGATGTTCCTGACACGTGAGGTTGAGTGCTGTCTGATGTGTGGATGGCATGTCCATTGAATGAATAGTAGGGGGGGTGGGAGCAATTTTCGAAATTTTAGGAAAATTTTGAGAAAATGAAAAATCAATTTTTTGGGGAAAGAAAAAGACCAGGTGGAAAAACAATGGAGTACTAGATGCTGTACAAGAGGAGTGCAGAGTAACAGGATGGGGGCCAGTTGAAAAAAAAAAGTGTAGGGGGGGGTGTGGGGAGTTTTTTTTTGGTTTAAATGTTTTTGACTATACGCCGTGTCCTGCAACTAAGCGGGAAAAAATGTGATCGGGGGGGGGGATTTGTTATTTTTTGTATATTACTGACTCGTGAGGGTCTGTGCTGTCTGATGTGTGGATGGCACCTACGTTGATAGAGAGTAGGGGGGGTGGGAGCAATTTTCTCTTGGTGGTAGTACTTAGTTACATGTGACCAGGCGCTTTGACAATTTTGCAAAGATGATACTTTTAAGGGTCTAGGAAGGAAACCAATGATTTTTTTTTCATGTTTTCATGCAGATACGGTATAATATAGCATATTTCAAGTAAAAAGTACTATGACAAAGCATGTAACTGAATAATATGACACATGTTCATTGAGAAAGGATTTTCAAGTTTTTCTATATCTTGGTGACTAAGCGGTATGAGATAGGGTCGATGTGGCTGTATCTGTCAGTTGACATGTAATTTTTTTCTCAGAAAATGTATAAAGAAACATTGTGAACAAAATACAATGCGATTCGGGAGTGCCATATGGTATGATGTACATGTTACAGGGTTTTGATGCGAATAATTTGGACCGATCTGCCCAAAAACAATGAAAAACATGCAGCACGATACAACATGCTGCCGTACTCACCGTGAAGTTGGCTCGATGTGGACGGAAGTAGCACTGGTCCTAGCCCGGGAACAAGCGAGCTGAGCTTAGTTCATGAAAAAAACGGTAGGCGCCAGCAGCTGTGTGGAAATTTCCACTGTGTCGCCACCTCGCGACTAAGCGCTTAGTCACGGGACAAGACAGCGTCCAGAGCAGTCACGCACGGTGTGGAGGGCAGCAGGTAGGGAGTACAATGATGATTTTAACTATGTTAACAGGGGGCATCTATGTTAATCATATGCAGTTTGTGTCTTTTTTTATCTTTGTCCCCTTTCGTTCCTATTGACGTTTCAGAACAACCGCTTAGTGACGGGACACGTCAGGGATAGAGATATAGCATGACCTTGAGGTCTGATGGCGTATTAGGGGGGGGGGGAAAGGGTATGGGGTACTACATCTATATGTTATCTTCATGTTACACTGGATACTGTAACAAAAAAAAAGGTTCATATGTCCTGTAGGAAGCAATTCATATGATATGGTATAAACCGCTTAGTCACGGGACATTGCCGATATTTGATTTTCCACCTGTGGCGACCTACAATGTAGAGAAAGATGGGAAAAAAGCACCTATTTGGACCAAGGTATGTACTAACTATAAATAAAAACATTGTATAGCACTGTAATACATAAGAAACCAACTTTATTACAAGTTAAATGGCTGTGAACAGGGTAAATTAGCGTATTCTCCACCATGACGGCCCCCTGGTGGCCAAATCATGGCATAAAAGGTGGGAAATGTATACATTTCTACACAGGCCCAACCTAAACCTACAGAATGGGGTACTTTTTGGGGGGAAATATAGTACTGCTTCCATGCTGTGCCACATGAAGCTGGACGGACCCCTATTTTTCATATGCATTGAACTCATGAGACAGAGCCATATCCTCTTTCTAATGTAGGCCTGTCATACATTGTTTATGTTTCGGAGCTCAACTTCAGGACATGCACACGGAGCGGGCCAGTTAGTTTTACTTCACCCACGGTCTCCTGTAGTTCTGCTATGGTTTTAGGATTGACATGATCAGCTGCCGCAGCTGCCGGCACGGCAGCTGCTCTCCCTCCTCCCTCAGCTGCAGCTGTATATCAGAAAAAAGGACAAGTGTAAGGCAATATTTCCAAAATGTGATAAGTACACATCCCAATGTCATATTACAATTCATGCTTTAACAAAGGAGGACGATGAGAATGACTCTCTTCTCTCAGACTGAGAATAAAAACTTCAGACACAGCAGTTGACTTCAAAATGACAATGTTATGGTGAACCTCAGGATAGCAAACTTAAAACATCAAGTCACAGCAACCCATTCCTGGAAATAAATTTGAATATCTGAACTCACCTATAGGTGCCACTGTTCCCATGCTGCCCGCCCCTGCTATGTGATGGTGATGAGCCGTAGGGGAGACTATCATTTTGGTACCATTGGCTTGCACCAATGCTTCCTTCATTTTCTTAGCCAAGACTGGGACAGGCTTGCTGACTTTCCCTGTCGGAGTTATGGGTATGTCTGTCAACGCAAAAAAGTACAGAGATTAAATAAGGAATATTGAACAGCTGTATATCTCCGGCCATCTAAATCACGACAAGGACCACGTTGAAGTGCTCAGCAATGTCTTTGAGTTTATTTTCTCAGAACTAATGATTCATGAACCATCAAATACCTCGAAGCATTTATGCGTGTATCCATGAAAAATGTCACAAACTGTTTAGTACATCATTGAAGTAACCTGACTCTCGGTTTAAGTAATGCTCTTCCAAGGCCACAAGCAAAATCATAGCAAATCTTCTGGGTTGCATTTACTAGATGGGTGTTTAGAGATGCTGCAGGATCTTTCCTGCCCTCAGAGCCTGGGATAATGTGAAAGTCATAGCAGTGGCCGTGCAAAGGACAAGACCAAAGAAACAAGTATGACCTTCCCTTCTTTCCAACTTTAGGGAACACCTTGCTACATGTTCCATGGCACACCATCCTGGTGACCAGAAGCTGAACCTTACCTCTATCTTCAGGTGTTCTATAGGTGGGTATCGTATAGGTAGGCTGGATGTAGGTGTTGCAGGGATGAAAGTTTTCAAGTTTTTCCCTGATTTCAAGTTTTTTGATGTCGCGAAGTCCTATACTGAACTATAGAGGACCTTTATTCAGGGGCCTCAATTTGAACATTTCAAGTTTTTTTTGAGATTGGTGACTTTCATCCCTGGTGTTGCATAGGTAGGTGGCTGTATTTGTTGAGTATATTTAGTTTCAAAGGCCTAACATTCGTCTGTTGCATGCTCTACTGCACCATCGTTTGCTACACCAAAGCCTTGCTACTTACCGCCTGTGTAAACCTCCACCTAGGCATTATACCACTTTGGGCTATCTACTACTCTCTTCAACTCTTCAGCAAAGCCTCCTATGACGTCAATGGTATTGACATCCACATTGGGGTACTACACTTTGCGGGTTTTATCGGCACCTTGACCCTTTCCTCCTCACGCTTGAAATATTCATTAATTAGTAAAATTGTATGGTCTTCAGACCAGTGACCTGTCGGTTTTGGGTTTGCTGCCGCCATCTTGGTCTCCTGGTTTAGGAGATCTACACTGTGGGCATCAAAATCGAGAGGCGGTTGTTATGACTTGACACTCATATATACATATAACAATATCAAAGTGCCAAGCAGCTATACATTTTTGTAGAAGGGTTTATTATGGGTTAGACTTTTTCATAGAACCTTTTTTTCCACGCCTTTCCAGGCGGCCCACCACGACTTCCGTACTCCCCATGTTTTCAAGTAAAACACATGTACAAAAAAAATACAGCTCTGTCACTTTCTAACCTAAGCTGTTACACACCTAAGCTGAGGCAGTATCCATGAATTTAATCTGTTACTTTTAAACGAAGCATGATTTTGTCAACCATGGTTCTGGAATATGGAAGTGTTATGTATTGTTATGCCTGTCAATCCACTGATACGCGACATGCGAAAGAGAACCTCTGACCTGAAAAGGAAGAAAAAAGAAGTACTTTTCTGCTGGCTACCAACTCACATTGGAATCGAAGGAAATGAGGAAGCAGATGAAGCTGCAAAGAGAGCTCTGAGTCTGAGACCTCGCCTAACTCCCATTCCATACACTGACCTGTTACCATCCATAGATAGCCACATGAAAGCAAAATGGCAAGCTGCATGGAACAAAGAAAAGGGCCATAATACCATGTACTAGGTTCAGCCAAAACTGTCGTATCTACATCGGTAGCAGCACCTCCACAAGATAGACCTCCGGAGAAAGGATGGGAGCAGGTGAACCATTCGAAAGGAATGATGCTTATAAGTACACCAAGTCTGATTTTGCAGCTTGTGGTCTTTGCGTCTCCATGAAGACTTCCGAGCAGTCAATGATGCAATACACAGTCTGCATACCAGGGAAAGTCCTGGGCAAAAGACGTGATCTATTCGTTAATCAAATACCCAGAGTGAACATGATGTACTGATTCAGTAGGTTTGGTCATGCTGTACAGACCAAAAGGAATCTGTGATGTGGATCGATCGGGGAATGAGATGCCATTGTGATAATGTAAGCTTTTGAAGTAAATATAAGGATGGTTCTGTTGATTAGCCATCATAAATGTAAGTTTTTGAAGTAAATATAATGGTGGTTCTGTTGAATAGCCATCATATGATATCCCATGATTATTCATTGGATTTGCGTGGTTTTCCCTACCACATATCCTTATCCACATAGACGTTATCCATACATATCCCACAAAACTGTTCCTCGCATCCTGATATGCTGTCAGTGTGTACAGTGATGTTAACGTTATGTGTGTTGTTGAGGATACTTCGTTGTACTGAAACTTGAGTAAATCTCTTCTGTGGATGTACCAACACTGTTGTTATGTAGTGCAGACTGGCTACGTCCCGCAAAGTGTCTATTTTACCTTCTTTGACTTTAGCAACACTTGTCCTCAGATGTAGGTTTTCTTCTTTGTCCAGGCCAGTCTGCATGCTGTGAATGCTGGCTGGTGATGGGGGGGGGGGGCAGTCTAATATGCTCAATTTCAACCTGTCTGAGGGGGGGGAGTGATATATATATATATATATATACATATATATATATGATATATTGACACTTACCGGTGTCTCCATTCCCTATTTCCTCCATATTTCTTAATCCCAGTTTGTTTGTCAATTGCCAAAAAAAATACCTCTGCTACAGCTACGTACGAACATGGATTCAGAAATATGGGTTCACTGATCTAAACATGATTTGGCATTTTTTGAAAAATGCGTTGGTTGACACTTCCTTCGGACATTGTTTTAGCTAACCAACTATCTACTATTCTGTCAAATAAGTCCTATACTAAAGTGTGAAGGTTTTGCACCCCTACTCATGTGTCTGCTTGCTTCTGAAACAATATACTAGCCGATGACTCATCATTGGTCATGGCCGCATCACTTTGTTTAACTGGTTTATTGCACCACTTGCAGTCTTCTTACCCGGTTTTCTGGGGTTCCAGGAAGAGACTAGGCATGGATCCAGGTGTGGCCGTTTCTGTCGTTGCAAAGAGCACAACTATCTTATGTACAAAAGTAACAAAAGTATGCTCGTTGCTGAGAAGTCCCATAGGGTCTATGTACGCTTGGACGTTAAACAAATCGATCAATCAATCCTTCCTTGAGTCAACTGCCTCCTGCTCTGCAACCTCAGCGTTTACCTAAAAATTAAAAGCAGAGTTTATTATCCAAGTTTTGAGTCTAATCCATTTCCTTTCTCTTCTCTTCCTTCAACTTCTTTCCCCCTGTGTTAGTGGGGACCTTCATGATGGGGGCATGAAGGAGTAGAATAACTACATCGGGAGCCTTCCATAATAACAATGGGCATACCGGATTCGTAAAAGGCGACAAAACTTGAGGGGTCTCGTGCCTTACTGCTGTGATCAGTCACGTAAGCTGTTTGGCAACCGCTGCCCATATGTGCGGGCCCGGGCCTCCTTGCTGGTGGTCTGGCATGGGATTCCTCCTCAGTGAACCACGTCTGAGATATCAAAGGCCGTGGTGTGTCTGGCCCTGCCTACTATGGTACTAGCCCAGGTATGTAGGACCAGGCAAATAAAAGAACACTTGCTATCCTTCGAAAAGAGTAGGGGACGTGCCCCGGTAGCGGTTTTCTCCCTCACCTCATAGATGCGTTCATTCATTTCATAGATTCAATCATCCATAGATGCAGTCACTGCTGTATTGGGCAAGCAGCATATAAATACCTGTCCTACTACTGCAAGGCAGACTACCACTATTTGTGGATGACTCCTTGCCAACTTGAGATATGTCCCAGGCGTCAAAGTACACTTGGACGTTAAACAACCCAATCAATCAATCAATCATGGTCGTGATTTTCTTGACAGTCCAGCTTATGTGCCCTAACAAATTATTTTGGATTATGGGTGAAGGATTGCACAAGACTTAAATCTTTGACATATTGAAATTCCATAATCTCAGTGTCTTTTCTAATTGATGTACGGGATTTAAAAGATCTGAAAAGCTACATACTTATTTGTGGGTCCCGGTAATATGACCAGGGGATCTTTCCTGCTCCATGGTAGTATATGGCACAACCATAGGGGTGGGAGGGCTTTCTCGCACGATGCTCGGTGGAAATAAAACTATTTTTCGACAAAAGCTAGGGGTGGGAGGTCCCTCTCGCACAATGCCCGGTGGAAATAAAACAATTTTTCAACAAAAGCTAGGGGTGGGAGGTCCTTCTCCCACGATGCCCGGGCCTACTTGCTGGTGGTCTGGCATGGGATCCCTCTTCAGTGAACCACGTCTGAGATATTTAAGGCCGTGGTTTGATGGAGATGACGAGCTGCCTTTTTCTGACTCAGAGTCTGATGATGAAGATCCAGAAGAGGAGTCAGAGAAGGAGGGACCAAACATTTCTTCCTTGGTCATAGTAGAGGGCTTTGGTATTGGTTTCTCTGTTAAGTCCAAAATAGGTTTGTTGATGAATGGCGAGGGTGTTGTCTTGGGTTGACGTTTTTTTTGTTGTTACTGGTGGAAGTGGTGCAGTCCTTACCCTGGAGCAGGGGTCTTTAGCTGGTGCCTAGATGAGTATAGCTGTTTTGGTGGGTTGAAGAGAATTTTTTGTTGTGGTATTTTCTTAGTCTAGACCGTCAGAATCAAGTGCACGCATGTCAAGCAGTGGTGATTTGTTGACAGGTTCCTTGGTGATTGGTGAGTCAGTGTTTGTCGGGCTTGTGGACGGTGTTACCAGGTCAGCCGGTTTGGGGCCTGGAAAAGGAGGTTGGTCCCAATAAACAACACAAAATTTCACTTTGGAGTAGTCTTTGATTTTTTTGTGTTACTTTTTTTGGACATATTTTAGTGATTTATTGATCGAGTCTAGGTTGCGGAATTACTGGAGTGTTTACTTGGTGAAAAGTTCTCTGGTGTCTAATTAAATTGATTCTGGTGGTGTATTTTTTGTCACAAGGATTGAGAGGACAGAAGTACTTACAGGTCGATTTGGTGATTCAGTGTTAGTCTGTTCGATTTCCTGGTGTTTCTTTTTGAGGTGTTTGGAGATGGCTGCATTTGTTTGTTTGATGGATTTCAAGCACCATTGGCAGTCCGCATATACGGGATTGTTCAGGAGTGATTCAGGGTTCCCACGTGTCATGGAATGTCATGGAATTTGAAAGTTGTCTGGAAAGTCATGGAATGTCATGGAATTTTGTAAAAAATTGCTGTGTGTCATGGAATGTCATGGAATTTGAAAATAATGGAATAAATATTACAAAATCTCCGAGAATGTACCATTTGCTTTCTAGATTTTTGAAATTTTCTCGGGGCCCAAGCCCCCGACCTCCGCAAAATTGTCATGGAATTCAATCTGATTTTTTTGTGGGAACCCTGTGATTGAATCCAGTAACGCCAACATGCTACTTAACTGAAGGTACATGTATCATAGTGAGAAGGGCTTAAGTTATTTATAGACAAATGAACCTGATATACCATTAAATCATTCTGTTCCATTAATAGTGTTGAAGTCTCTAAATGATTAAAGTATCTATACTCTCTAACTATATTGGCAGCCCAATCACACACAACCGGTATCTCCGAGAGTCCGATAAACTCTTGAGTAAGTCCCAGGCGTCAAAGCACACTTGGACGTAAAACAATCCAATCAATCAATCAATCAACTAATCCATTCCCTATTTCCTCCATATTTCTTAATGCCAGTTTCTTTGCCAATTTGTCCAAAAAAAGAAACTCTGCTACAGCTACACACGAACATGGATTCAGAAATATGGGTTCACTGATCTTAACATGTAAGATAAATATATCACACAAAACCCAACACAAGGAATTTCAATTTTTATTTGAAGTCTTTAGGTTGAAGACATTTTTGGAATGTTTTTTGAGTTTTTGTGTTGAGTGATGTTTTATAAATTGCGACGTTTTGAGTCATTAATAACACTTTGAACAAATCAATGTTTAAAAGCTAATTTACCTGTCGCGTATAGTCCTCAAGAGTTGAAGAAAGTACATGAAACCACTTGATTCCATATTAGTGTTGATTTATCCAATATTTGGTATCATATGTATGGTAGTGTCTATATACAGTCTATTAACAATCAGTCTATTTACAGTTTATTTACATTAAAAACATTGCTTTAAGCATCCATACGTCATCTACTTGCTGTAGCATGACGTACCGTAAAACCTTGGCTATAAGCCGAATGTGAGTTTGGGAGTAAATATTTGGCTTATAAAGCTTCCTTTGAGCTTACATCAGGATATTGGCGTGATCTAAAGCAGGTGGCCTTCATGACTACCTCTGCAATCTTTGTCCCTTTAAATCTATGTTTAGTGTCAATTGCGAATGCACCAGGTTTTCCAGCCCAATTGAATTCTGATTGTAATTCTACTGTCATCAGCCGGTCCATCACCTGGCCCAACATCATTCCCCACTTATCACTACCCCCTCTTGCATAAATTGGCCTCTCCTTACTCCACCGTGCTACCAGTACATCATATACAGCACTGTTTGCCTCCAGATATCGATCCTGAACCTGAAACTCATCAATGGTTTTACAGATATTTGGTTCATAGCCTGTCTCTTCAACATTAGGCACCCCTATAGGATCTGCCCATACCTCATCTACCTGTGGAATAGGTGGAGGTGGCAGAGTTAATTCCTCAATGGGAGGTGGCTTAGGAACCTGCTCCTCTAGTTGAGAATTGCATAGGGTTCTCATACGTTCGGAGACCCAAACTTGGTTTCTTTCGACAGCATTGAGCCTCTTGACTACATCATACAGCTGCCCATTAACTTTTTCCAGCTTTTTGTAAGCCACCTTATCCTGCAATGTTCATAGCAGTGGAAAACATCCAACCGCTCTGTTCCATTCCATGCAGGGCATAATAGGTTGTATCTAGTATGGATAGGTTGTATCTAGTATGGGTGTTTACAGGGTCCTCCTCAAGTTTGGCTTCCTCTGCATGTAGGTCTAGGCCAACCATTGTCCAGAAAATGGAAATTATGGCTTGCAGGTCATGGATCCCTGTATGGGGAAAGGAAATGTTTTAGATAATGTATGGTTGTGATAGTTCACACCTCACATAGGCAATATTGCGTCCCTGATTGTTGTCCGGGTTCCCCTGGTTGTTTCTGCGCCCCGGTTGGGATCGTTGTTTGGTTCCTGCTGGTCGTCGTGGTGGGTTGGAGTTCCCAGCTCCACTGCCTCGGTTGTTTCGAGGGCAAGAAGATCTCTGCCCGTTTCCGCGGTTCCAAAGGGTGGAAAAAACCTGCTGCTGGTTGCGCCGGGTTCGGGCTTCTAAGCGGGCCCTGTTCTCAGCTGCTATATTGTTCTCTTCTGACATCTTTGAGTGAAGATTCTATGGTGTAATTGTCAAAAATTACTCTTACTTGGTCATAACTCTTTGCTTTTCTATCAATAAGAGCTGTGTATGAAGTGCCAAACCCTCCACATGTTTTCAGACTGGTAACAGCAATCAACTCATGGACAACTCCCATTCCATCAACTATCAGACATGTCTTCTGGTTGTGAACGATAGTCGGAGCTGTTCCTTCTTCCATGGTTTGATCACTTGATCACAAGATGCTTAAAATGAGTTATAACAGTGACTGAAGTACACTAAATGATCATATAATTAGTACCAGTTTAACAGTACGTGATATCCTGGCGTAAGTCGGGCCAGAACCACTTTTCTTGCACCTTACAGATGGTCCGATAGCGTAAGAAATGGCCAAATATCCCTCCCTCTGTACGCAGACTGCCACACCTCTTCCTTCCGTTTCTAATATCCTCTTTCTAATGTAGGCCTGTCATACATTGTTTATGCCATGTGGACATGGTGCGCTTTAAGGTAAAGACTTGTTAGTTACTTGGGCAGTTTTACTATGACAGTAAATACTTCAAAATATCACTCTTTGTCAGATTTTGATTATCATGTATAATAACAAAGCTTCTGGAATGTCAATGCATCCGGGTTGTCAGCCAGCCTACCGCACCACCGTCATCCTGTTGGAGCATCCAGGGTATGACTTCCAAGCAGACTCACAAACCCATGCACAATTACTCTGTATGTATTAGAAAGAGAAGACATTCCTGCAACCTTTTTTAGAAATTATCGTCAATATGTCCAGGCAGAAAGTATTTGCAGTTTCAATCCATATATTAAACATTGTTTCTTACCGGATGGATTTGTGGGTCACGCATGTACGTACACACATACCCTGCTGTGAATGCTGGCTGATGAAAAGTATTTATCCTTGGCCTTGGTCCTCCTTGCCTTCTTGGGTACATTCTGCATGAGTCCTCAGTGTGGTTTCATTTGCTGATAGATGATAACTGTCAGTAATTGACTTGGCCATGAAGCCTACCATATTCCCTCATTGAATCAACACTCCTTCCTGGAACAAATTGTTCTCTAATGTAGTTTTCTCGCCCTGAATATGACCCTAGCTGTTGAAATGGCATTAAACCCTCATTACTCACTCACTCACTTATCATAAAAGCATGTTTTATTCTTGGCAATGAGATCTTTGGTGATACCCCATTTTAAGCTGGCCTTGAGAGACATTTTGGGTTGTATTCTGTGTTTCTGCTCACCTCAGATCACTGACTTCATGATCTTCTTTTCATTGAGGTAGTTTTGGTTGGTACTTGGGAACCTTCCCCATGAATCTGTGATACTTGCTGAAATTGCTGCTTGTGATTGAGCCCCGTTGATGATGGTACCAGTTGATATTCTTGTTTTGGACCCTAGTCTGCACCTCCACCGTAGCCTGATCTTCCCGTGACAATGCCACTGTCATGGGAAAACTGAAGTAACTTGAATCTCCATTCAAGGAATAAGCTTCAAGGCTACACGCGAAATCATAGCATATCATCTGAGGTGCATTTTCTAGATGGGTATGTAGAGATAATGCAGGATCTTTCCTGCCCTCGGAGCCTCGCTTTTGGAGCACCAGCTTTTGCTTCAACAGCTACTGCTTCTGATGGTCGAGCCTTCAAGGCGGCAACTGTCATGACCAGTTGTCGGCCAGGAAATAGAATAATTGGTGTACCGGAAGGGTTTTGTTCCCAGTCCATCCTGTAACTGCTACTTTGAGAACTGGGTACTCAGCGGTATTATGAGCATTTTTCCATAGTCGGCAACCCTGGTCCAGGGTCATAGCTCTTATCTTTAATTCTTTGATAAACTTGCTGTTTGTATTTATCTGACATCTGTCTAGAAATAGTTTGTTTTTCATGGCTCCAGCTATCCAGGAAAAATAGTCCACTAATTTAAAGATGTATATTGAGAGATGTTTCAGTACTCCCATATGTTCAGGTTGAGGTATCCATCTCCACTATCTAGAGCAAAAGGTGGGCTGTTACCTTGATGATAACGTCCTCGTAATCCAGGAGCACCATGTTAGAAATGCCACGTCACAAAATTTGCAAACATCCTCCTTGTCAACTTCCACATTTCCAGTCTTTTCCACCTTGGTTGATTTTGACATGTCTGTCTTTAATGACTGTTGTTGGCTTATTCCTTTGACCCTTTCCTTATTCGATGTAAGGAGGCAGTTCTTCCACCTTGGCTTTGCCTTGGCTTTGCTAGCTGCTGCACAACATGAAGTTCGCACTTCGGGCACTGTGATGTGTTATGATCTGGTCTGAGAAAAAGTAGAGTAATAATGAAATATTACCTTGTGTCCATGCTGTCTCAATAGCGTTGAGTTCAGGGTGGTAGGGAGGTAACATCAGTACTGAGTAACCATATATTCCACCAATGTATCAGCTCGTCCAGATGGGCATTTCTTTGTGAGGCCACCACACCATATTTTGTTTTCATGTTAGCTTTCATGTCCCTGGTTTGCCAAACTGAACTGAATGTTTTTGATGAGAGGAAATAACTTCAACATTACTTGAGTAAGTCTCACCTGCATAGTCAATGGGACGTTAAACTACACAAACAAACAAAACAAACAAACAAATTTGGTCTCTTGCAGGCATAGAGCCACAGGGGAAAGATCTGAGCAGAGTAGTTCAAGATCCTCCTTGTTGGCTCAATCAATCAATCAAATATCTGATTGTTAGAAGTCCTTAGATGGGGAAGTACCAGTCACTTACTTCAAATGCTGGAGTGCTCTGGACGCCTTCGACTTCGACTGTTGGAGTGTCTAACCTCCCCTCATGAGGACGGAACATCTGTGACATTCGCTTGTTGCCATGCCTTGCAGTGAGATTTGAGATGTCATTGATGGCAATAGTCGGTTGGAATCTGAATGGCATTAAAATGTCGACGTGATCTCGAACACTTTCGGACTTTAAGATGAGAAATGAAAGGACCTATTGTCTGATCAAACCTGAGAAGTCCCATAGGGTCTATGTACGCTTGGACGTTAAACAAATCAATCAATCAATCAAAACATCCCAGTCTGGCAGGGCTACGGAACGTGACTACGGAGTCTCCGCGCTCTTGATGGTGATCACCTAATAAGGTAGTAACCGTGGTGGCGCGTTGCTCATCTCTTCTGATGTTGCTTGACGAGCGTTTCTCACCTCGTCTTGTCTTGCATGCTCCCTCCGACTTCATCTCTCCAGATACTCCGGATAACTGTCTGGTTGGACTTTTGGAACGTTCACGTCAACCTACCTTCCATCGTCACAATAGGCGTATGTCCACAGTTTTACCGTCTGTCACCACTGTAATAGGAAACTAGGCGAACGCTTAGGTCTAGGAAGAAGAACGATAAGAGGAAGTATGGTACAATAAAAGGTATTCAATCAAGTAAGCACAGTTACAGTCTGAATGCTGATCAATGGCAGGAACACCTCCTGCTCCTTCAAACCCTGGAGTAAGACTGGCGATCTGCTTTTAACACTATTCTACTGCCAGGTATTGATCTAAGCCCATGCTTAAATTCCATGAGAACAATGTGCCACAAGCCGCTCACCTTAGCATGGGTCAAAGGGATCATCTTAAGTGTTCAATATAATTGACGACATTCACAACATTCTGTGCTCTGACTGTTCCATGATCTGTCCATTGTGTTCCATTGCTTGATCAACACCAATTTTGCAAAGGGAATTCTCCATAACAATTGTACGCAAAAATGATATGTGCATTGCATACATAGTTCCTCAATTGATGAGAAGTAAAGAAACCAGTTTGCTTTCCGTCTGGATCTTTGGAATTGCAACATTGAGATGGACTGCCGCATGTACATTTGGATCCATGTGTAAATTGTGTTTCACTGAGCTTTGCATGGTACTCCTGGAGATTTATGTGTTAAACCACCATGCATCTCTTAAATGGCTAATGCAACCTTAGGAATGCAATAGATCTATTAGTAGGCATGCCTGGTCTATGAAATGAAAAAGGAGGGTGGGGGGAAATTGACTTATAGCTGAGGTATTAAGGCAGTTATTACAGAGATAGTAAACGTACTTCTATGTCAATGTATTATTGGGATGGCCTGTCTGTGGTGGTCCAGTCGGGGCGTACTGGCAGACCACGTTGAAGAGCATTCTCTCCAAAGTGGTATTTTGCATCCCGGCATTCTGGGAAAAATCCTCTTCATTAAAGCATTCTGGGCGTGTTAACTGTGTGGCACAGAATACATCTTGCTTTATAAACAATACAAACGTTGAATCTGACAGAAGCCATGTATAATAATACTATGAAAGATGTGGATGCCACAACATTAGTATTTAACATTCTCCTGAATACTACTGAGATAGGGCAGTGACTTTTGATATGTCCGATCATCAAATACTTGGGAGGACTTCAGCCGTTGGAGGCGTCTTACCTCCCCTCATGAGGACGGAACGTCTGGGGCATTCGCTTGTTGCCATGCCTTGCAGTGAGATTTGAGATGTCATTGATGGCAATAGTTGGTTGGAATCTAAATGACATTAAAATGTAGACGTGATCTCGAACATTCCTGCACATACAGCAGCCCTCCTCACGCTGAATCTACCATTTTTGCCCCAAAGCAGCTTCCTCTCATTTTCTGGATTGAGAGACACAGCCTGTCAGTAATCATGGATTGTACTGATATACATGAAATTTCTCCTTGTCAATTGACAATACTGCAGATGTTCCTGTCTTTGTCTGCATTTATCCCAAAATCATGATAATACACTTAGTCTTTATTCATGTCATGGGAAGTCAAATACATCAGTTGAAAGTACAATGTCTAAAGATGCAGCGAACTAAAGTATTCTGTCCTCGCTACTCTTAAGATCTGCGCATTTGCTGGGTGTTCTGTAATTGGGAATTTGGGAAAATGAGCATTCAGGATTAATGCAATGAGTATCTTAACGAGGAGAACAAGTGAGATTAAACCGTCTATGGATTGGCCACACTAAACTGAGACACGAGTACAGACTGAATGGGGAATATGAGCCAAGATGTCAAGACTGCAGTACCCGTCTGACAGTATGAAAATAAGATCTTTGCCAACACTGATAAATTGAAAGGGAATGATGACTGGTATGGTGTTCACCTGTCAGATGGAATGTCATGGAATTTGAAAATTATAGAATTAATATTACAAAATCCTCCTCCTCTCTGCTCGTCAGTGACGACTGGATGGAGTCCAAGACTGACCTAAGCCTGTCCATTGATCCCTCCATCGCTGCCATCCTGCTGGAGATCGTCAAAATGTCGTCGTTCGCCTTCTTCACGTACTATGAGCATTTTTCCATAGTTGGAAATCCCGGGCCGGGTCATGGCTCTTATCTTTAATTCTAACAAACCGATCTGTGAAGTATGTGTTGTCAAACCATCCTGATTTTGAGCGATTGTATCTCGTTTTGGGAGGACCTCCACTTATCCACAAACAAACAAATTTAATTCATAACCAGAAATACTTATAGTGTTCTTTGTAGCCTTGCATATAAACCTCACAAGACATCCTGATGGGCTTCTTGCACTTGATGCTCTTCTGTCAAGCAACCAAGAAGAGTAGGGACGACCACCTCCAAGGTACGTCGTCCATGAACAGCGTCTTTACTGGCACTATGTTTCTAAGGCTGGAGAAGATAGGTTTCAAATGTGATAAAACAACTTCCATTTGGGGCTGCAGCTTTGTTAATCCCCCCTCCCCACTATCTAGAGACAGTAGAGCACCTTCGATTGAATTGTTAAAGATAAATGTGGAGGAGCAGGATTCATGTCTTCAGCTCATTTCATAGATCATCTGAAGGAAAAACTGCTCCATTATCGGACGACCCTCATTGATGATGGCCAAGTTATTTGGATAACTATTTATTCCTGTGTATCAATATATATGACGTCCTTTTTTAATTCCGCCATATTAGATTGTCAGCTGCATCACAAAAAACTATTTCGTTTTCCCTCTAAAAGTAACACTTTGCTGTAAATATCTATTCAAACCGAGTGTAGATTATGATGGTTACTAACAAATGTGAGTAGAATATTGTACAACTTTGACACAAATGTACACTATAGAAGTCTAACCCTGAAAACTCACCTGGTACTCCTCCTCCTCCTCTTCCTCATCGCCCACACTGTTGTTTTTGTAGGACCACACTTCCAGACCGGTGATTCTCACTCCCTTGTACACGATCATCAAATCTAGCGGCAGGAATTGCGAAAGAATGTTCACGTCGAGGTCGAGGTCCATGTTCATTTTGGTTAACAGTTTGTGACGCTGTACATACATCCTTCTGTAGAGAGACCCGAATTTGACTGCCAGTTCAAGGTCCCCCTCCTCCACCCCAAGATCTATCCCCCACACTTCTACATCCGTGGACTGCACCGGTTTCGGGAGGATCTGCAAAGCCAATATTAAATAAGAAAATCTAGCATAAACACATCAGTTTTGAACAGTAAAGGAGGATTAAGTTCACTGTAATATGTTGTGCATGTACTTGTGATTAAGTCATAGGACAATAGCGGACGGTACATGGAATACTGTTATACCTTGGCAGCCATTTACAGGTATTTCTTACTCCCCGGAACAATGCGTAAAGCTGCCGCTCCCGGAGAATCCCTATCACTTTGATTAGCACCTCCTAAGTAAAAAAAGACAATTCCACATGTACATGTATTCTACTCCTGTGTACTTTCCGTTTAACCTACTAAATAATCCTACATTACACTTAGGCTCATAAGAAAAACAATACATTCAGCACTAATTACCACAACCTGGTCGGGGTAGTTCAGGTTGACTTGCGGTCGTTTATGAAACTGAGGTAACGACATACCAACGTTGATTTAGAGCAATGTAGTCATCACGTGACACTCCGACGTTAGCTGCGCTATCCCAAAGGTTCATAATCAGTGAAGGTCTGGCGCAGGGACTTCTTTGAGCCCTTCTTCTTCTAGTGCTGTGCCAAAATGATCTTGCACCTATGGTGTGACACAAAACGGAAATGTATAGAAATTAGCTGCACTAAAACGTAAAACATTGCATTTCACCTCTTCACCAACAGAATTAGGGTAAACACACTCATAGAAACCAGAAAGAACTGCGTCATGCTGTAAAGCTGATGAAGCAAAAAAGGCTGATGAGATCATGGTTTCAAATGTGATGAAAACAACTTCCATTTGGGGCTGCAGCTTTGTTGAACCCCCCCCCCACCCCCCATCTAGGAACTGTAAAGCACCTTCTATTGAATTGTTAACGGTAAATGTGTAATCATCAGTAAACTGAGTTATGATGATGTTGGCTTGTTAATGAGAGGAACCCAACTCACAAAACCATCTTCAACGAGGACCACAGGGTCTTACCATTTCTATCAACCCCACCCATGTTTTTATTGTAGTCTGGAATACATGGTGAGCATGGTATTTCCTTCTCTGTTCCATCTTTCCTATCTCTATTGTTTGTTTCCTGGTCATCATGGCAGAACTTCATCACTATGTTTGCCCACTGCTTGGCATGGCTTAACATTCACTGTGTTACATTACTAGTGTCCGGCTAGTCATTCATAATGGATGCATAGTCTGGCTTTTTATTTTTGGTCTGCTTCCTCTGTTTCAAGGGGCTGTCTTTATGCAGTATTTTCACATTTCTTTCTATTAGCGGATTTTAACTTTAAATCAAGTGGAGCGGGCAACATTTAAATTTTTTCTCAGGGATGTTTCTTTTGCAAACTTTCAAATCCGGCTATCGATTAGAAAAAGAGCCACCCCAAAAGAAAAATGAAGAGAATTAGCATTTTTGAAAATATGGTGTGGGAAATCAGTAAACCAACTCTTTTTTTTGGGGGGGTAAAATAATTGAGTAGAGAACTTTGCTTAGTGGAAGGTCTTACCTCAATACTTTGTATGCTGACATTCATGGCCTGGCATAGGCCTGTCAGGCCCCCAGTGCTGCTTTGAGTAGGTGGCACAATGGAGTCTATAAGTCAAAAACTGGTTCATCTGTTCTCAAATCTTTTCTGTAGCCATACTGGAATTCCCTTTTAATCTAAGAATTCATACAGGTATGCGTGTGCATTTTTTTTCCAAGTAGCTTCCCAACTACTGGTAAAATACTAATGTTTGGACAATAGTTGTATTCCACACAAAACCAGACAAGTTAAATTTGAGTTAATGGCATTTTATTGGGGATTTTGTTACATCCTGTGGATTTCCGTTTAGTAACTGGGGGAATCTCAGTTAGATACTCTCCTATGTATGTGACAATTGTGCTATTCAAGAATTCTATATCCATTTTGAACCGCTGTGTGAGGTAAGAACTATGGTGCCATGTAGTTTGCTCCCACTGGAGATCTATTAATACCTTCTTTACCTCAGTTCCTGACCTGTTGGCAATGACTGCCATGGACCCTAGGGTTTTTCAGTTCTTAGCATTTGTCGACATATCTGTAAAATTATTAGATAACTTGATAACTTACTTCTGGGTTCATATGGAATCCTTCTGGGTCGAATGGTGGTAAGAAATATGATTGCCGTACCATGGAAGGCTTCTGACCAGTCTAACATGCTCAATTTCAACTTGGTTGAGGGGGAGGGGGGGAGTGATATATATATATATATATATATATATATATATATATATATATATATATATATATATACATATATATATATATACATATATATATATATATGATATATTGACACTTACTTTGATAAAAAGAACAATAAAAAAAATAAACCGTACACAAACACAACAGGAATCTATTGCAGCACGCACTTGTCTCCCCAAATGGATAATGTGTCTGGTCAACAGTTTCTGAGGTGGATTCTATTCTTACCTGTAGATTAAGCACAGTCAATTTGGCTAGTTGAATACAAGATGTTTTCAATGAGCTGATAACCTTGAACATAAGGCAGCCCGATCACACACAACCGGTGTCTCCATTCCCTATTTCCTCCATATTTCTAAAAAAAACCACTCTGCTACAGCTACGCATGAACATGGATTCAGAAATATGGGTTCACTGATCTTAGTGCGGTGTTGACTGCGGTGTTGTCAACACTGTCTCGACTGCGGTGTTGTGTTCAGGAGGAGGGGGATCACCCCGAGGGCGAACTGACCTGCCTCATCCACTTGAGGGACCTCACCTGCCAGTTGGCAATTACCATCTTAAACAATGTCCAACATCCTGAAACCTTTAGGTAGGTTGTTCACCTCTTGGTAAGAATACTGTTTGCCCTCAAATACAATTCCATTACCAGAGAGCTTTGCTTCCTTCCCTTTTGACTTGCAAAATCCAACCCAGTTAAGAAGATATCCTGCTCTTTTGGGGTGAGATCATCACAAATAGAAGTAAACTTCAACTTCTGCTTGTTACTCTTTAAGATTTGTGATATTGGCATATATTTGTTGCTTTTGCCTTATCGTCGCAAACCTGACCATTATAGGCCTAGGTCTGCGTTGGTGCTCTACTCTTTCTAAAGATATCTTTGATCCCTTCAATGACAACATTTCTTTTCTTTTCTTTTCCTTGTTCTCCAAGATGTGCCATTTACTTTCACCATCTTTGAGACATTTTGAAAGATCGGTGTCTGGAAGATATTAGAGTCTAATCCCACTTTTCTCTATGTGTATACCTGATGACAAACCCACATGAAGATCCCATTTGAGTTCTGGTAATCGTACAAAAGTGGCAAGTATTCCATGCAATATATTTCGAAAGCTTCTAAAGAAAAGTCTTGTCTTAGAATGGGTTATCCTAAAAAGGATCAAATAAATGTGGAATATTCAGATCTCTTTGAGTTGCCATAGGTTGAATGGGTGAAGAGCCTAAATGTAACCTGTCTGGCGTAGGTCCACCAGGTCCACTCCTCGGCGGCGCGGCAGCCCTGGTTGTTCTCGGATTGCCCTGGTTACACCAACGTCCAGGTTGGGTACGTCGGTGGTTTGCAGCTGGTCTCTATAGAGGGATCCCCATGCACTCAGTTTCTTATAGTTAGTGGTGAGTCTGTAGTAGTCTCAAACGAACAAAACATACTCAACAAAAGCACTCAACTTCTTCTAGACACTTCCTCTTGGATACAACAATTGCCCATTGATACCGTCTTTGACGTATTTCCAGATATACTGCAGCCCCAACTCTCACCCATAAACGCTTTATTCCTACATATATTCTAGTAACAGCTAATGGTACTAATCTAAAAGAAAGATTTAACTTAGTTGTGAGGAGACACTCACTGTGATGACCAAGAGAAGATTTGGCAGTTTCTGTTTCCCTCCGATCTTCAACTCCTCCTGGAGATTGAGGAGAACTTGTAAATTAATTGGAAGTCAAGTCAAACTCGTAAATCGGACAATTGTCTTGGGGCTTGTGGTATTTGAAGAATGTGAAGCTTGTTTGGGGTCTACGTAATGGTACTAGGAAGACTCTGAACCTGTTGGCCAGTATTCCAAAGGCATTTTCCATCACTCTTCTTGCCCGTGATAGGCGATAGTTGAAGATCTGTTGGTCACGGCCCATGTGTTTATAGTTGAAGTACACGCTGCCAGTGTTAGCGGGCGGTCTGGTAGTGACATGTTTGCCATCCATCGCCCCAATGCAGTTGAGGAAGTTCCACTTAGTTTCAAAGCTGTCTGCAACATCTTGCCACTGTTTAGGTGTTGATGGCGTCTGCAAAGTATAAACACTTGCATTACATTTCTAGAAAAATTATTTAACGGTAATATGTCTGAGGGAATGGGTTGAGACCCTATCAGCTGGAAGGCCTAAGAGGAAGGCAAACGACTTAATTCTAGAATAAGATTCATCATAGGTAAAAGGGAAGCAAACACCCCCACCCTGCGGCAAATTAGGGGGTCCTGGGGGGAAAAGTCCTTTAGCAATTTAATTATTAGATCCCTGGCACACCAGGGGGAACCGGGCATATCCTGTAGGAAAACAGAAAAATTATCCCTTCCAAATTGGTCAGTTTTACTAGTAATTATTCTAATACGGATAAACCCTTCCTATAGCGTTAAATGACATGCGCCAATATTTTGAGGCAAAGCTGTCATGTGGCAAGCCCTCAGCAGGCGTCTGTATCCAAGAAGGGCTGAAACCCAGAATAAAATGTCATTAATATCAGATAAATCCAGACGGTAATAATCCTTTTGTAGTTGAGGTACACACTGCCAGTGTTAGCGGGCGGTCTGGTAGTGACCTGTTTGCCATCCATCGCCCCAATGCAGTTGAGGAAGTTCTACTTAGTTTCAAAGCCGTCTGCAACATCTTGCCACTGTTTAGGTGTTGATGGCGTCTGCAAAGTATGAACACTTGCATTACATTTCTAGAAAAATTATTTAACGGTAATATGTCTGAGGGAATGGGTTGAGACCCTATCAGCCGGAAGGCCTAAGAGGAAGGCAAACGACTTAATTCTAGAATAAAACTCATCATAGGTAAAAGGGAAGCAAACACCCCCACCCTGCGGCAAATTAGGGGGTCCTGGGGGGGAAGAGTCCTTTAGCAATTTAATTATTAGATCCCTGGCACACCAGGGGGAACCGGGCATATCCTGTAGGAAAACAGAAAAATTATCCCTTCCAAATTGGTCAGTTTTACTAGTAATTATTCTAATACGGATAAACCCTTCCTATAGCGTTAAATGACATGCGCCAATATTGTGAGGCAAAGCTGTCATGTGGCAAGCCCTCAGCAGGCGTCTGTATCCAAGAAGGGCTGAAACCCAGAATGAAATGTCATTAATATCAGATAAATCCAGACGGTAATAATCCTCAGGTGATGGGCCTACGGAAGGCTTTGCTACTTGCTGTTATCACCCATATACATCTCTCCTGAGCCTGCAGCAAAAACAGTTTAATATGACACATGTTTTTCTGCTCTGTATACTTCTCAGTGCCGAACTACATATTTGATATGTTAGAAGGGATATTCATGAGATAAACTCTTTGGTAAATTCCAGGCGTTATAGCACACCTGGACGTAAAACAATCCAACCAATTATTTCATGCGTTTTCATCTAAACTAGTCCCAAGCGAAAGAACAGTGCTTTGGCATATGCTTTCCCTCTGAGAACACTACCGAGGCATCCAGTTGTGATTAGGCCTGTCTCAATCAATATTTCAGAGTAGCCAGCTCCTCAACATTTATGGTTTGTCACTGGATCTTTGAATAGGCCCTGCTTCACTTTGAGGGGAGCTGCCCTCATCTGCTTTGCGATGACTACCAACGGGGCCATGGTCTTGAGTCTCTTGGCCCTTGGAGTCATCTCCAGTGCCTCAGCTAGGTCTAAAGTGTCTGATCTTGGATGTGAGGCCTCTTTGGGTGGGACCTCACAACGTTGAAGAGCATTCTCTCCAAAGTGGTATTTTGCATCCCGGCATTCTGGGGAAAATCCTCTCCATTTAAGCATTCTGGGCGTGTTACCTGTGTGGCACAGAATACGTCTTGCTTTATAAACAATACAAACGTTGAATCTGACAAGCAGCATATAAATACCTGTCCTACTACTGCAAGGCAGACTACCACTATTTGTGGATGACTCCTTGCCAACTTGAGATGTCCCGTGAGGTACTTGATGTACGTCTGGACGTTAAACAAATCAATCAATCAATCTTTGCCTTCTCATCTTCATCTCAACCATTATTCTAGATTCTGCGACATCAACTGTTTTAAAAAATTCATCTGGCCTTTCTTAACTTTAGGTGGTGTTATGAGGTTGATACCTGTAGGCAGCATATCCTCAACATCGAAGCCTTTGTCTGCCATGACCAACATACCATCTGGAATTAACTTCAAAACATCTTCATGAGAAACCATATGCCTATCGGAGGCGCGTTCCCCCCAGGGCTGGGTGACTAATGTTGTAAGACCAGCTGCCCAGTAAACAAATGACGTTTTACGCCATTTTATAATGTTATATAACGCTGCATGTCAACGTTTTTCTCAGGCTCTTTAGTATGACATAACGTTAGGTAAAATTTAAAACATTATTTTGACGTAAAATAACGTTTTTTTGTTAGCTGGGTGGAGTTACCCCAACTAAAACTTTCAAGGTGTTATGATGTTTATACTCGCTCCAGGTTAGGTACTGTGCCTCAAGACCCGAAGGCTTCTCAGTGAAGAACTCCGTGCAATCAAAGACAATATAGACATTTGCGTGATTTATGAAATGGTGTGGCATATTAGCAAGAACATTTTGTTTTGAAGGTTCTTTTAGGTAGTTTGACTTCCAAGTACTTCAACGAAATTGCCAAAACCCTCGGTTATAATGTGGAGTGCTGTATGTATGTTGATGACTTTGTCATCTGCTACAGTGGTACCTCTATGGCAACTATTGAAAGAAAACTCCAGCAGACACTTTCCCGCCTGGAGCTTTGTGTCTATATAGTTTGTACTCTAAATACTTTGACAATCCTCTAAATACCTCTAAGTACCACTAAATACAATCGACGTTGTGGGCCAAACTTGTTGTTTTCACGACTTGAGTGCCTGTAATATTCCTACAACCAGCGTTAATATTTTTTTCAGACGGTGAAATCGTGGAAACCGGGGGAGATTCGCTGCCATGTTTGTAGCTGTGCATCATGGGGCAGAGAACGCACGTATCCATGACGTCACTGTTGACAAGATGGCGGGGCCCATCAGAATTTGCGGGGGGGGGGGGGCATCTTTGACTTCACAGGTTCTAATACATTCCGCATAGAACAAATGTTTTGAATAGATTTATCAATAGATAAATATCAAGAGATATTATTAATAAATATTGGAAGGGAGCTGTTCAAAATCAAATAACTTACTGATAAATTTTACTACTGCACTACTTCTTTCGCCCGATACACCCGATGAAATAAGTCCAAAAGCCGCCTCATACGACTCCCCTTCTTCTTTTTGGCTACTTTCTCTTAAATTGTTGACTCCTGGATAAACTGCTTGAAAGGGACGATGTCCTGTACGTCAACTTTAAGATGAGAAATGAAAGGACCTATTGAGAAGTCCCATTGGGTCTATGTACGCTTGGACGTTAAACAAATCAATCAATCAATCAACACTGAGCTCCGTTAAACAAATCAATCAATCAATCAACACTGAGCTCCTTCAGAGGTCCCCCTGTGTTAGTGGGGACCTTCATGATGGGGGCATGAAGGAGTAGAATAACTTCATCGGGAGCCTTCCATAATACCAATGGGCATACCGGATTCGTAAAAGGCGACAAAACTTGAGGGGTCTCGTGCCTTACTGCTGTGATCAGTCACGTAAGCTGTTTGGCAACCGCTGCCCATATGCGCGGGCCGGGGCCTTCTTGCTGGTGGTCTGGCATGGGATCCCTCCTCAGTGAACCACATCTGAGATATCAAAGGCCGTGGTTTGTCTGGCCCTGCCTACTGTGGTACTAGCCCAGGTAGGTAGGACCAGGCAAATAAAAGAACACTTGCTATCCTTCGAAAAGAGTAGGGGACTTGCCCCAGTAGCGGTTTTCTCCCTCACCTCATAGATGCGGTCATTCATTTCATAGATTCGATCATCCATAGATGCGGTCACTGCTGTATTGGGCAAGCAGCATATAAATACCTGTCCTAGTACTGCAAGGCAGACTACCACTATTTGTGGATGACTCCTTGCCAACTTGAGATGTCCCGTGAGGTACTTGATGTACGTCTGGACGTTAAACAAATCAATCAATCAATCAATCAATCCTTCAGAGGGACGATGTCCTGTACTTCAACACTGAGCTCCTTCAGAGGCACAACTTTCTGCTCGGCAGGTAGGATAGCTTTGATTGCCTCTGTGTTGGTGAGTTGGAGGTTTGGCTGAATTGTCTCCCTCATGTTCGCTCTGAAGTAGATGTTAAGTGTTCTCTTTGACCTCCAACATGTCATGGACAGTGGCCACCACAGCAGGGAGGATGGTCTTAGGGTCGCTACTGGTGGCAAGAACGCTGCCCTGGACACTGGTGCTCTTGGTGCGTAGGACGATGTCTCCCAGCATCATAAGAAAGAAACAGAATGCACACTGAGATGTTTGTCACTACTTACCAGGACTTCCTGTGTCCACATGAAACATTGGCGAGTAAATTTGTGTCCCATGTTGATAAGGTAGGAGTATCTTTTTCCTTCAAATTCAATCCCATTACCAGAAATCTTTGCTTCCTTCCCCTTAGACTTGCAAAACCCAACCAGATTTAGCAGATTCCTCTTCTCCTCTTGTTCCTTAGGGCTCATATCATCACATACAGAGGTGAATGTTTTTGATAAGAGGAAATAAGTTCTACGTCATGCTCTCATTCACAACCAAGTATCCGCCTGTACCTAGCCTGGTCTACAGGGTCGAGTGTGTCAATGTGGGCTTGTGCCATCCTAAGGATCTGTGCTGTGTTTTTGGGCATACAGCAAACGGAAAAACCACACTGGCTCAACACACTATCCATAGGCTTCAGTCCACACCCGTATCCCACACAATATGGCGCACGTTCAGACGCTACCGTTGCTAGGGACCGCCAAGATTGGTCACGGAGAATGATAATCACAATTCTCTCTCTCCCACCGCCCCGCCCCCAACCCCCATCTGAAAAAGAATTTGATTGTGTACTTCCATTACTTGCTGCTATACAGCAATAGCATATTTTATGATTTTACCTTGGTCAAATTGTTACAGCTATACATACCTAGGTTGCATTGGCTGATTTGCCAGGCCTTGACCTTTCCTTTAACCGGCTTCATCTTTAGATACTGCTTCCCCTTAGGGGGGGGGGGGGGGGGCAGGATGGGGAGGGGGGGGGTCTTCACCACTTTAAATCATCTCAGCTGTCTGCAATTGGAGATATTAGGGGTGAGCAAGCCCCGCTGGTGGCATCCATAAATTTCCCACGAAGCACAGGTTTCAAATGATTAGCACCCAATATTAGGGCCTCCAACTCATCTGCACGCCAATGGACGCCTGCCAGTTCCTGATCTGCTGGCCCGATTGGTATAGAGCTGCGACTGGCCCGCCGTATTTATGTATGATCTTTTGCGAGATTTCTTCAGCTCATTTCATAGATTCAATCATCCTGCATACAATTATCTTTGGTAGGCCTTTGGCCTACCTTAACTTGTGAAAAACTTAACCAATGGAAGTCTGGAATGCAAAATTAATGTGCCCTACCTAACAATCAATGAATCAGGGGTACCGAGGGACTGAATAGTAGACAGTGTGGACGGACTGTGCGTCTCGGACTCCCAAAAATACAACACTCATTTTCAACAGCCTGACTTTGGGCTATGCAGTTTCTACATTTTGGAATGCTGATAGCCCTTTCAGATTGGCCTAACAGTTTTGTCATAGGCAATCAATGCCTCTACTTGATAACCTTTGCTAGCTGTCTTAACACAAAGGCGCTCCATGTGGTCTAGAACAGCTTGAGCGTCAATTCCTTGCTCGATACAGATATTGACGGTCCTAATATTACACAACATTAATTTATCAAAAGTATTGACCTTTTCGTGTCTAGCTAGGAAATTTTCCTGGGGATAGCACTGCATGAAAATTCCTGTTTAAGTATATTTAAGGTTTACTTAAACATCCAGGAAAGGTCACGGCAATGTCATGATATTTCCGGTAAATTTAAGTTCACCGGAAATGTCATATAACATTTCTGGTAATAAATGCACCAGTTTTATATTCCAAAGAAGTTTCAACTTTGAACATGCTACAATACCGGGTAGTATAATATTCCAATGTAGTACTACAAATTGTATGATAGCGATAATATGACATACATCAAATAAAATCCTGGTCGCTCCTGTTAGGTGGCCGCTTTCGCATCAGCCGCCACTACTTTGGCTGCCCAGACTGGGCAATTGTGTTGTCTGTGACCCAACGCCGCGCAGTGATAACACCGCATCTCAGAGAAAGGAGTGTGTTCCCTCTCCCTTTCCTTGCGTCCCCACTTGAACGCTGTTTACTAAATAACCAATATTTTAGTCTAGATCGTGGCCATTTTGTCAGTTTTCTGTGACCTTTTCAAGAATGGAGAATTAAAGTATTTCAGGTTGGAATTGATATCTGGATGCGGTCGTCGTAGAACGGACCCTATGGAACCCTTATCAATACCCTTATTGACCTTATCTTATTAAAAGCGTGTTTTCTTCTTGGCAATGGGCTCTCTGGTGATACCCCATTTTAAGCTGGCCTTGGTAGACATCTTGGGTTGTGTTCTGATGCTTCCCATCTGGATCTTTGGAATTGCAACATTAAGATGGACTGCCGCATGTACAGTTGGATCCATGTGTAAATTGTGTTTTCACTGAGCTTTGCATGGTACTCCTGCAGATACATACATGTATGTGTTAAACCACCATGCATCTCTTAAATGGCTAATACAACGTTAGGAACGCAATAGATCTATCAGTAGGCATGCCTGGTCTATGAAAATAAAAAGGAAGGCGGGGGGAAATTGACTTATAGCTTAGGTTTAATGGCAGTTATTGCAGAGATAGTAAACTTACTTCCATGCTCAACTTCTTCAAACGCAGTTGTTGTTTCTGCAGAAAGAAATTGAGATTTGTGCAAATTTCAACAGATTTTAGTTATCATACATTTATAACCTTCTTTGTTTAATATCAAGAACTCCTTTTTAATAATTGTGTACATTAGAATGTTAAGGTATTTACCATCACTGAAGAAGACAATGAAATTCAATAGTCTCGGTGTCTTTCTAATTGATGTAAAGGATGGAAAAGATTGGAAAAGCTACTTCCTTATTTGGGGTCCCGGTAATATTACCAGGGGTTCTTTACTGATCCATAATAGTATGGGGCACGACCTCCATACAACATTTCTGTCCTTCGAAACATGTTGAGGTAGCCGCTGTTACCTGTAAGCAGTTCCTTTTCCATGTCCATGGAATGAACTGACCTTGTCACATCCACCGATGCAGTAAACTGGAAGCAGTAGAAGGCATGTGTATATCTTTGATATATCCGGGCAGAAAGAACAGTAGTTTCAGTAATAACCTTCTACACGTGTCAATGGATATGAATTTCCGAGTATTGAGTTATGTTTCTGGAGCTCTCCTCTTCCAGGCTAGGCAATCAATACAAATGATAGCACAGTGACACTTACTTTGATGGCCGACAACATGGTGCACTCCACTTCTAAGGTGGATGTGTCTACCATGCACTGTTGGCAGTGTATTGTTTTTGTTCTGTCCACCACAGTTATCAGCTTAGAGCACACTTTCTAGCACATCAGTGACCAAGTAAGCCTCTATTAGTCATAGTCACAATGACGTATTTGTGGATGACTCCTTGCCAACTTGAGATGTCCCGTGAGGTACTTGATGTACGTCTGGACGTTAAACAAATCAATCAATCAATCAATCAATCGTCAAGCATGAAATATCTGTCATAGGGCTTGCCAGCAGAGTATGAATGTACTATTGTAGAGAGTTGAGGGGTTTCAGCTCCATAATCTAGGTTGAGATCCACAATGTAGTAGTTTATCCTTCTGATTACGCTGTCCATAATCTGTTGTGCATCCGAAGATGCAGTTCAGGCACAGCAGTCCTTTAGTTTAGCACCTGTGAAGTCCCATAGATGGATGTAAGTGAACTGATGGCGCATTCGTAGGTATGACACTGATGATTGGATCTCAGAGACTAGTTGATTGTACAGCTGATCTTCGTTAGAATGCTCAAAGGTCATCAGTCCTCCTGTTTTTGAAGTAAAATCACAAATGCCCCTGCAATGCAATATATAGGCGCAGGGTCATTTTCTATTAAAATGTCAGCTTCATAGCATAGGCGCTCTAGTCCCGCTCTGGGTTGGACTCTCTCCGTTTGTATTTCACAAAAAAGGTGAAGGTGTTTGGAGGGTTGAATGGACAAGAAAGTATGGTTTGAGAAGTTACCATATTCACAGTAATGTCTAAAATTGGAAAAGGCATCAACAAGTTTTTAGCACAAATCTGTAAGTCCCAGGCGTCATAGCACACTTGGACGTAAAACAATCCAATCAATCAATCGACTCTGAAAGTAATTTCTTCATCAGCTACCTGAATGAGATTCTGTCTCATGCCTGCAGAGAGTGTGGCTCTCTCACTGCTAGTTAGGTCTCCCGACCGATGACAGCTGTCCATACCCTGGACGTGGAGCTTTTCCATTTAATGGCACCGGCTCTGGCTGTCACCAATCTAACGGGGAGATGGACGTATGGGAGGAGAGATGATATGATCCGAGAGAGTCACAACACAGTATATTAGAACGAGGATAGACGTGGTTCTATTCGAAGGTACTTACAGCCTATGAAAATCAAATGTAAATTATGATCTCTTAACCTACTGCACTCTGACCTATAACTTATTAATGAGGGCTGCCGAAGTTTTTGGCTTTTTCTGGGCACGTAGCAGACAAAAGTTTTCTGATGTTCTTAAAGGGTGGAAGTTAACTGAATGGATATTTCCCTTCAACCGGAACGGGTGGCTGGTCTTGTACCGACGAGACTCGTCAGCAGGGATGAACTCATCCAGCAAGTACCTTGATGGAAACATTTGAAGTATCACTTGTTTAAAACTTAATCTAATGGCAGTCTGGAATGCAAAATGCAACTTGCCCTCAGGACGTTAAACTAACAAACAATCAATCAATGTAGAAAGCCCAAATACCCCTAGGCCCTCGACATTGGCCCTATTCCGGATGGCCATATCATAAGTGACGAGGGCGGATGGTTTATAAATCTTGGTTAGGGCCTTCTCGCACATAAGTTCAGCATGATCAAGTACCCCTAAGACATCCTTCACATCTTGAGCCTGCTCTAGCAATACAATAACAGTTCTGATGCTGATTAAAAGTAGGGCCTCAATGGTATCAATCTTAGTGTACTTATCCACAAAGTTCTTTTGGTCATATGGCTTATCATCTCGGGGCTTTGCCTCAGTCAACTCTTTGGCAGAACCACCAACACTGATAAGGCAAGGGTAAGGGTTTTCCAAGTGGGTGTAGTCAATTCGAAGCCTTGCTAATATCTGTGGAACGCTGCATCCAAATGTCAAATTCAAAATCAGCTCTATGCGACTGGTACACAAAAGAAAACTAAAATAATGTTATACGCTTGGACCCCTTTACACTCCCCAGTTTCCAAAAGGTTTCCTGGGGTTTTCCAGGGGTTTTCTAACTGTATGGTCTGCTACTGCAGTTTTTCTCTCTGGCTTCGCCAGTTGGTGATTATTGCCTTAGCTTTTGTTTCCATTACAGTTAAAAAGGACCTGAGCATCATTTTGTGGGAGACGATGGAAGGAGTTCATAGTCCATTTACTCCCCACTGCCACAGATGTTAGAACAAATTGTTGATTTCTTACCAGAGGCTGTTACCATACCCTTGCCTTGACATAAGCCTCCCTCAAGACGTGGTCTTTTGTCATTGACTGAAAAATGTCATGGACAATATGTTGTCCATTTCAAAGGCATCTCCAGTGTTTATCTTCCTACAACATGGAGTGACCTACAGTAGCTAGTCTTCCTGAATCAGCTCGTCCTGCTGGACAGCACTCTGCTGTTGAAGTTCTCCTTCCATATTTTCCTGTACTTGATTTTGTTCACCTTGTACTCGTTCTGTGTTGCTGATAAGAGTGCCTTATTCAATGTGTCTAAAAAGTACCACAATTTGTCATGATAATACCAGCAATGGCTGGAGGTTCAATAGTCATACTTAGCTCTCCATCCTGCAACTTATCTGCTTCACCTCTCATGTTGCCCTTGTGGAATTCATCAGCAAGCATAAGTTAACATCAGTGTGTGTCACTGGATTGGTGCCAGCAACATTTGAGCAGTCTGGAAGCAATATGCCCTCCGGTCGTTAAATTACCTCTCTAACTTGTGAAAAACTGAAACTTGAGTAAGTGTCCTCTGCAAAGTCAATGGGACATTAAACTACACAAACAAACAAGAGTAGGGTGGTCAAAAGTGTTGCTTCGTTCCATTCTTGCGGAGAAACGGCAGTGACTTTTTATAAGTCCGATCATCAACTGCTTGGAGGACTTCAGCCGGGGGTCCCCCCCCCCCTGAGCTTCCTACTTAGTGGGCTTCTCCCCTCCAGGGCATGAAGCTGCCCCATGAGAGAGGAAGCTTTGCAAAACATGCACTGGTGGGTGTATTTACAACCCACAATTTTACAGCCCTCCTTCTTATTGAAGGCAAAGCAGGGCCTCTTGCAGAAAAATACTAACATAAAATAATGAACTTGAAACCCAACATACTCATGAACATCTTCCTCTAAAAATTACACAAAAAATACTTATTGTTAGGCGACTTGATGAAAGAACAAAAATTCTACATCATGTTACCTTGCGATCCCCCTCTAGACGAAATCTGTCAAAGCTGCTCATGAAGATTACATTCTACCAAATTCTGGTCTACATATATATGACAAATCTTAGAAATCTTTCAAAAATAGGAATCTATGAATTATATTATATATTTCTCTGTATCCAGGGCCTTTGCCTTGCTTGCCAAATAGTTTCTAAACGCTTTGACTTATTCATGCAATGTATTCCCTCAAAGCCTTTATTTTCACATTTACCAACCTGTTACTGCGATGCACAAAACATGATAGGAACAACAGCGGATTACAAATGCCTTACCAAGACAATCCTTGATATATCCGGGTAGAAAATATATATAATATCTTTTCCAGTGTGAACGTGCACTCCGGGAGCAGAGGCCCACAGCTCTACTAGAAGAACTTACCTCAATCTTCTCTGCTAGAAGTTTTCCAGGCGCAGCAGGAAGATGTCGATGTCGTCCTTGCAGTTTCACATGGAACTCTTTGTCAGCAAGGTCTCCACCAACACCTCCCTGTATGCTGCCCGGAACTCCCGGCAGTCAGGGTTGCGGCGGTGTCCCCCTTTGCCTCAAATCTGTGAGAAGAAATTTTCTATGCAGTCTTGATTCAGACGATTCGTCAGGAGGTAATATGCTCTATATGAATCATTAGAGGAGTGAGATTGGTGGGAGGACTGGTACAGCAGTAAAATACCTTGGTACGTTTCTCCTGCCGTCTAAATATGAGTAAGTCCCAGGCGTCATAGTACACTTGAACAGACATGGTGTGCTTCATGGATGCCATCAACCTGTCCACAATACCATCCTCCTTGTTGATTACAGCTGATGCCAACTGATTCACTGCTTTGGTGAACGCCTCAGTCAACTCTTTGGCAGAAGCACCAACAGTTTTTTACTCCTGGTGGTAAGTAAAGTTGTTTACTCATGGTCGATATATGTATTAAAATGACCACAATAACTAGTTCTACAACTTTGTCGCGAGTTGTAAAGCATAGATTAAAATTAACCCAATGTTATTTATCTTTTTGTGCAGAGACGATGTGACACGCGTATACTCGGCTCTATGCTCTATCTCTGTCTTGAGGCCTGCAGTTTCAAGGCAGCCAAGTACCTCACCAAGGCGCACAAGGTGACTCTCGAAGTCTGGCGAGAAGACGACAATGTCATTGAGGTAGACCAACACAAGGTCCATTGTAGACCCCGCATAGCTACCTCCATGAGCCTTCAAAATGGTCTTGCTGTAGAAGCTTCTGGCCACTCTTCATCAAGTGGTCTAGGTAAAATAGAGGACATGAAGATGGAAATATTTGGATTTAGAGCCTTTATGCCAGAAATCTGCACTCTAAAAAAGTCTTAGAGGCAAGTTAATACCTCTTCCAACTTGACTGGATTGTGAGAGCGTAGATGATCTACTTTAGTGATTCATAGCCGGACTAGACTGAGATAGAGGGGTACGCCAATTCGGCGTGTTATTTATTAATTTTACCTTAATTGTGAGTATCTATATGACTCAGCAGTTCCTTTGACCAGTACTTTATGCAAGCCAATGTCCCTTCAGGACCATCATTGAGCAGGTTGTAGTTTGGTTGGACTCCAGTGTGGACTACAGAGGCCAGATCTGGTGTTGAAGTACCATAGTCGAGGTTAAATCCCTCAATAAAATCGTTTAGAATCCAAACAATATTATTGAGGACCTTTTGAGGGTTATGGCCTGAATGTTGAGAGCACGTCTTGTATACATCGACACCAGTTATATTGGTGAGATGTATCATGGTGTTTGGGTGACGACAACGTAAGTAATCCACAGAACCCTCAAACAGTTCCATCAGGGGAGTCACAAACTTCATCTTCATCTACTGTATGGAAGCTGAACGTATCAGGGTGGGCCATTTTCGTGATTACATCAAATATGCCAGCAGATGAATAATAAATAGGAATGGAGTCCGGAGTAATTAGATCATCTACATGGTCACACAATTTTTTAATACCGAAACCTTTACACGAGTGGATTAGGACTTCGGTATTCCACATGGAGTTGTGTTTGTCGACAAAATACTGCATTGATCCAGCGTGGTTTTCTCTCCCGTCCGTGTATACGTGCACTTTATGTAAATGCATTGTAAATCTTGCAGTTTTATAGTTTTAAGTGTCAATATGGCAGTGTAAACACAATAAATAGATCTATCTCGATCCATCACTTTCAAATCCAGCGCTCCATTAGTAACTAGGGACTCTATCTCTTAGCGACCGTTTAAACCAATCAGCGCGCTTCTAGCTATCACGTGATGTAAACATTACGTCACTCGTGCACATGTGCTTAGTAACACGAGGATTTGTTTACAAACAATGAGCGGTCTATTTGAACAACTTCATAATGTAGATTTTCTTTATAGGCGCAACACTATGCAACTTGTATATAAATAAAGGCAATAATTAGATCTTATGGAATGTCATAGTTTATCCTTCAGTTCTTCTCTTAGGCTTTGAAGCAAGAGGCCTAAGTGATTTTGACCGGGGATTGTCGCTAGCTTGATGTACTTCTTTTGGGTGATAGCCATTCCGCAATTCCAAAACCTTTCAAAAGCACAAGATATCAAGTTCCCTTTTGTAGCCAGTAGTTCAGTCTTCAGCTCCTCATTCTGGGTGAACTTGGTTGTTTGTACAATTTTCATAGTTTAGATTTTTTGTTTTTTATCCCATTTTTGGGACTTCTTGATGAGCTGGGATAGTTCTTTTACTTCCGCAGTGTTAGTGGCATTCCTGATTTCATAGGAAAGCTGATCATCCCCACTGAATGCGGCTTGCATCGACCTATACATAGACTCAGCACTTTTATAGGATAGGTCCTCATGTTTCATCTCACATGGGTAGTCCATTGACAAAAAGCTGAAGGGGCCACTGAACATCACCCCCTGGTCTGTGCTTACAGTCTTGATGTCCTTCATCCTAAAGCCTTTGGGCAGGTCATCTACTTGTTCATAAGAGAACCTTTTGCCTTCAAAGTTTATACCATTGCCAGACATCTTCACATTTTTTCCTTTGGATTTGCAGTACCCAACTAAATTGAGTAGATTTCTTTTTTCCTCTTGCTCTTGAGGAGTCATATCGTCACAAATGGAAATGTACTCCCATTTCTTGTTGTAGGCCTTTAGCTGAGTAATATTTGCATATATCTGCTGCTTATGCCTAATTGTTGCAAAACGCACCATTATAGGCCTAGGCCTTCTCTGGTGTTCACGCTTCTCCCCCAGCCTATAGCATGCTTCAGTTTCAGCTGACGTGAAGTTTACTTTTAGGTCCTTGAAAAGATCATCGAATTGTACTCTGAGGTTTAAGGCATCACTTTCCTTTAATATTATACGCCGCTCCTGAAAGTTGCACTTAGACGTAAGGATCGACCTTGTTTCGCTCCTCAAGTTTTAAATTTCCTTCAGATAACACTCTGAGTTTTGCTGACAAATCAGAACTCAACTCCTCTAGGTGGTTCTTTAATCCATCTTCTGTGACTTGAGTTTTTTCAAGTCCATCCAACTTCATAAGAATATTCTTCAGGAAGTCTCTGTCTGAAACTCTCCCAGTATCATCATATCCGTCATCTTCATGTGATTGGGTAACCATTTTCGTGACAGCAATATCATTAACAGAATTAGTTACAACCCCCTTACCTGTACCAATTTGTTTGGTCTGAAGAGTATCATCATCTCTATCTTTGATACGAGCTGCTCCTCGAGTTCTTCCACGAGCTGCTTGCTGCTCCATCACCCGTGCGCCATCTTTGAATTCTAACGGTTTTTCTTCCTCTCGCTCCATTTCTTCTTTCATTTGGGATTTAACCCTACTTGAGCTCCTTGGCATGCTCAAAAAGTATACCAAAATGATCGTCTATGTTTGTTCTGCAACTCTGTCGCAAAGTGTAATGCATTAAATGTAATTAAACCCAAATTATTATGATGTTTGTACTACGCCGACGTTGAGCACGTCTACCTCGCCTGACGCTCCATCGTTCTAAAGAGGTTACAGAATGGATAACACATTCCCTTGCCACTGTCTTGTGAAAACTGTACATCGTTGAAATAACCTAACTGTCGGTCCTTAAATCCCTACTTTTCAGTGTTTGCCCCTGGGAATTTTCTGCAGCACAGCCTGCTGAAAATGCTGTTGCACAATGCTGCTTGAAAGTGATTTTCGGCAACCTATCATGGCCATGCCATATTGCACATTAAACGTCTCAAGGACCCAGTTCTTTCTGCCTGTGGCAGGCCGGGCATCTTTCTCGGGATGTCCCTCTCTTTAGTATGTGAGGTTGACACATAAGTTCTACCAACAGTGCTATTTTTGCTACTGCGGCCAGCTGAGGCAATCTGACTTCCCCTCTCTCTTCAATCTGCCATATTTTGGGCACTCAAAATTATCAATAACCGGAAAAGATTCCCTTTATCTGTGCAATAAATTGCAATAAAATGTCATATACATGCAAAGTAGTTAGCTACCACAGGGTGGTTTTAGTGCTGGTTACTCACCAGTGGTACATCTTTCTGGACTTGTCAATCCTTGTTTGTTGATCATTCAAATCTACACCACCAATATACCTATTGTACTCAACCTGGCAGGGTGGCACAGACACTGGCTTCTTTCTGCGATCTTTCTGGGTGCGTCAATCCTATAATTGAGACATTATCCACATTAAGTTAATAAGGCAATGCCCTTAGTTTTTACATCAATAGTGATTTTTTGAACTTATGTGGTCTGTTCATTAAAACAGTGGTGTATCTTCTTGGTATTTAATTCATCATTGTTATCTATCAGAGATACCACTTGTCCTACTTTTGGAGTAATTCAAGATTGTTTCAAGACTTTCTTGTCCGCTTCAGTTCTCTTCCCACAAGCTGAGGATATAAGACGGAGGTGTATCTGGTTCTGTCTTGGCTGGCTCTCCCTAACCCTTCCCTTATGATCTGTTGTATGTATAATAGCAAACATTCCTGTGACAAAAGGTCTAATTTACCACTATGTTCATAGAAAAAATGATCTGTCATTAGCTATGTCTCAAATAAACATATACCTGAAGAGGTCCTCCTAGTGGCACTTGTTGGTTTTGGTGTTTCCTTGGCCTCATCAGTAATGTCAATAATTGGCTTCTTTTTGTTGTAGAGTGTTAGTTTGGTGAGGAGAGACTGACGTTTTTTTGTACCTGGTAACAGTGGTGTTGTCCTTTTCCTGAGGAACGACTCCACAGCGCACCCTTATAAGGGCTTCGCTACGGAGGCGCCCCCTGGTGAGCAACGGCTGCACCTCCCTGACGCTCCCAACTCTATCTTGCTTCTGCTGCAATTAGATTTCCAGTCAGTGCACCATGTAGCCATGTGATCAAGTGCATATCTTGTGTTGAAGCTGACAAAACGTTTTCATTGTTTGTTTCTTCTGCTTTTTCTAAGGTGGTCCATCTCATTGATGACTACACCGGATTCTCTTTGATGTAAGCTGTGGAAGCTGGCAGTTGCAGATGTGCCCAAAGGTCCCTGATGTAGTGTCACATCCTAGAACGGCATGTAGAAAAAGTTTGTTCTCACGTACTAGGGGGCCAAGATTTGTTACGGCGATACTCCAGCCTACAAATTTGATGTTGTTCTTTCTGTGTGGAAACAGCAGTACCAGGAGATCTATGTTGTCCCCGACCAATATGGTGGCCTTGGTGAATCTCTGCATCTAATATGGTAGTTTGCACTATAAGCACATCAGCATCAGCTTGCTCTGTGTGCAATCCACTAGATTCAAGATGCATTTTCAGCAGTGCTTAAAAGCCTGTGGGTCGAGCGATGCCTTGTCCCAGTGTCTGCGTAACCCTCTCCCGGAACTTTGCGGCGACGGCGTTCTCCTTGGCAGCGTCCTCTCTCAGCACCCTCACCTTCTCCCTTATCGTTTGGGCTGTGGCTCGTACGCTCTGAGGTTGACCGTACGGCCCCATACATGCTTCCGTGTGCAGTGCTACCTGGACTGCCTCCAACAGGGTTGTGGTCGAGCTCTGATGGATCCATAGCTGTAGCTGATGATCCTTGAGACTTTCCACAAACCGGTCTTTCGCCATGCAGTCGATGGTTGCTGAGTCGGCTAGGGGGTAGGCAAGCCAGGTGTATCGCTCCACCTCCTCTGCGTTAGCTTGTAGCTTTTCTACGATGATTAAACCAGTGAACATTTGTCTGCTGCCGTCTGATTGACAAACAATTGTAGACTTGTCAGACTCAGAAAAGATTTTCCTTCAGCGGGAACGTAGCTGCTTAGAAACATGAAATAAGCAGCAGGTGGCGCCACACATGAAATCAATCATGGGAAACCAGCTATTTGAATTATTTTTCTATTGCTGTTCTCTTACTCGGATGAGCATCGGTCATGAAATATTGTGGTGACCACTCATTGTTCCAACACTTTATCCACTGTAGCTCCTCCTGTACCATGTGGGCCTCCTTGTTCTCCGTACAGAAAGTGGCCACCACCATGAAGCGACAGCTCATTTCATAGATCATCTATGCACTATTAGAAGAAGTTTGAGCTGCTTAAACCTTTTCATTCCTTTTTTGTGCTTACTATGATTTGCAAACAGATGGCTTCGGTTGATTTCCTTTCTTCAATAATCAGATCTTCAGACTCTGGTGGTGTCACATCGTAGTTGTGTGAAAAACCTTATTGATTATAAAGGTTGGAGCAGTGATAATCTAACGATGGGGTCATCATCAGTAAACATAGTTATTATGATGTTGGCTTGTTTTGTCTCTGGTGGTGATCTTCTTGACAGTCCAGCTTATGTGCCCTAACAAATTATTTTGGATTATGGGTTGATTGATTGATTGATTGGATTGTTTTACGTCCAAGTGTGCTATGACGCCTGGGACTTACTCAAGAGTTTATCGGACTCTCGGTCCGTTCTTTTCTCATCTAGGTTGCGTTTAAGTGTGTGAGTGCATGTACGCGTGCATGTGTTTATGAGTCTACTTGTAGCAGTGGGACACGGCTCGTAGCGGTGGAACAATGCTCGTGGCATCGGGCCCCTCTTTATTGTGCTGCCTCACACAGATGCTGTGCCGCAGACTGTTGACACCTCATCTGACCAGTCCATTATCCTGACACCGGCGGGCCAGTCGCAGCTCCATACCAATCGGGCCAGCAGATCAGGAACTGGCGAGTATGAAAACTACTTTCCATCTGGCCAGAGATTATTATCTCTAGCTTACCGGGCCGAGTCTCAAGGGGGGGGGCCTGTTTTCCCCCTCTTACATCTTTTCGAACATCTTTGTTTCCCGCAGGAAGGTCAGGAGTTCTTTCTTCACAGTGTTGGCTAAGACACTGTTCATGGACGACGTGCCACGAAGGTGGTCGTCCCTACTCTTCTTGGTTGCTTGACAAAAGAGCATGAGATGTTCTACGGTCAAAGGTACTTGACATCGCTGACATACCGGTTGGTTTTCACCCCTCATGAGGTGTCCGTGTGTCAGCAGCGAGTGAGATCCGGAGATTTTCTAACCCAGCTTGAATATTTGCTAGGGTGCTAGGTGGGGGTCTGGGGTCTCTGTAATACCTGAACGTAGTTGCAGGAACTGTCAAAACGTGCATTTTATGTCTAGTGTGACGGGGGCTTTAATGTGCACATTTTTGTATGTGTGTGTACGTTTAAATAGCATTCTATATATGGAAGAATTTCCTGAGTTTAGGATTTTTTCATTTTAAGTAAAAACATGTTAAAGCATCAGCAGTGGTTAGGATCAAAATCGGCTGTAGAAAGCAAAGAACGTACCTGCTATTTCTGGAGCCATTTTGGCCTTGAGAGTGAGTTTCTCAGATTCGTCTGACAGTATAAAAACAAGATCTTTGCCAACATAAATAAATTGAAAGGGAATGATGACTGGTGTGGTGTTCACCTGTCAGATGGGCAGTTCTTGTGTGACTGGGTAATATGTACACTTTACATAGTGATACCAATAAGCCCTCACAGCTAAGGGAACCAATTATTAAGGCATGGACCTTCGAATACCAGGATGAAAGTAGAGAATTTTGCGTAAAGTGAAACTGGAGTAAGCCATTTCTTTATTCCCTCCTTCCTTTGGGCCAACTGCCTCCTGTTCTGCCACCTCAGTGTTTACCTAAAAATTAAAGCAGAGTTAAATATCCGATCATTGCCAGAAAGATCAGTTCACCAATTTCTTTGGGCCATTATCTGTTTTGATTTGAAGTCTGTGCCAGTTACTTTCACCGTCTTTAACCTAGACCCAGATATGTATATGAGCATACATAGCTATGCTGCGCTAAAATGATCTTGCACTTATGATGTGACACGATGCGGAAATGTATAGAAATTGGCTGCACTAAAATGTAAAACATTGTATTTCACAATGGGGGAGGGGGGACCACCAAAGATGGTGGATGATACTCGGTATCCATGCAAATAGGAACATAATACCAGCTGTTTACTCTTGTGTGGTGTGGGATCGGAAGGGCAAACACCTTAGAGAGCAGCTGGTATGTCCTTGGGCTTGAGTGGAGCAAGTACAGGGCAAACAACTTTTGTTTCTGTGTCCATCGTCGACCACATGCTTTGCGCTCTGCCATGGCCACTTGCAACTTGACAAACTCCAATGCAGCTCCAGCCATGAAACAAACTTGTAGGGTGTTTATCTTCTTCAAGCGATATACCTGTAGTGTTTATAATTACCTCAAAGAACCAGTTATGTGGAAGATTTTTAGCCAAATTGACTCCAATCTTAGGATTATTATCCATCCTGTTTTGTGGTCCTGTCTATCGCCCCACCCGCATTGCTTACGGCCCCTCCCAACCCCACTCAACATAATAGGATTACCGTGTGGACGTATGGGGGGGAGAGTTGATGTATCACAGTATGGGGGGAGAGATGATATGATCCGAGAGAGACACAACACAGTCTACTAGAATGAGGATAAACGTGGTTCTATTCAAAGGTGACTTACAGCCTATGAAAATCAAATGTAAATTCTGACCTACTGCACTGTGAGCTATTAACGAGAACTTGTTAAAGTTTTTGGCTTTTTCTGGGCACGTAGCAGACAAAAGTTTTCTGATATTCTTAAAGGGTGGAAGTTAACTGAATGGATGTTTCCCTTTAACCGGAACGGGTGGCTGGTCTTGTACATAAGTTCCCCTTATGGACAAATCTAATTTTATCCACCAACCTGTTATACTCAGCAAGCGCTGCGGCTCAGTCTATGGTCTTCTTCTTCTTAAACGCCCCATCACCGAAGTCGCTCTGGGTGAATTTCGTGTGTTTGCGAATCGCACTCTCTAGTATCAACGCATCCTCAACACTTAAGTTTGAACCTCGAGTCAGCTACATCCTGCAAAAAAAACAAACACTTTGAGTGTCCTCAGATGTAGGTTTTCTACCTTGTTAGTGTCCATTGCCAACGACTTGTTGCTTATATCATCCATGTTAGCCACGTTGTCTGTCGATTCCGGATCGCTTGAGCTTGAACTTGAGCCTTTCCAATTGTGCTTGCAGCTGTCCATGCTTCCCTCAATTAGAGTTGGTTAGGATGTTAACCCGCAATAGATTCATATTGAATGATTATCGGCAAGAACTTCTCCAGAACTGTGTTTTCTTGTTTTTACGAACATAAGGCGCTGCGGACAGTAACATACTACTTATGAAACTAATGCTATTTCTCACTATTGTGTTCTTTTGACTCACCTCATCATACCGCCTTTGCTCGTCCACCTTCTCACATGGAGCACTGCTCTTGGCAATTGTGCATGTGTTTTCCTGCCTTAGCATCCTTTCTGTCCTCTTGCTTCTGCTGGCACCTGTTCACAACTTACTCTGGCTGTGCGGCTCCCCCCAGGTAGTGGAAACACGTCAATAGAAGCAATTACCAATTCCAACAATCTGCAAAGCATCTCAATCATCATCAGCATTTTTGGGGACAATATCCCGGCCCTTCCCATGATACCCAGTGCCCCAAAATGAATCTAAAACGGAATGCATCAACTAATAAATGATATATAATATAATATAATTATGGAATGCATCAACTCTCTTCCTATTGTGGATAGTGGTGTGGGCCCGGGCCTTCTTGCTGGTGGTCTTTGCTTTCATGTAGATGGCAAAATCAAACGTGACCACTTTGAAGCTTGGTGCTCACCGCCTCTGTTAACCTCCACCCAGGCATTATACCACATTGGGCTATCTACTACTCTCTTCAACTCTTCATAACAAAGGCCTGTCCCTCTTAAACCATGTCTATGTGGTGTCGGAGGTTAAAGAACCCTTGCTTCGGTAAATGTGTAGGAACGGGATTTCTATCTTTAGGCTCATCTCATTGATTCGATCATCCTGGATATGATTATCCGAGCAGGCATGGGATTCTTCCGGATTTTTGAAGGTCATTCCTGTGATTTGTGTAGATTTAATGAAAAAATATTTTAACATTGAAAGGGGGGGGGGGTCTCAGTCTCTGCAATGCATACAAAATGCATCAACTCATATATCATGGATATTTATGGGCTCTTACTAATCAGAAGATTTCTGTTATGTTACAACCTGCTCCAAGTAAGACTCAATATGGCCTGTCAAGACTGTAGCGAGAGCATCTTGGTGCCCCACATCTATATGGCTAAATAGCATGATAATGGAGTGGAGCAACCTCACTATGAACTCAACAAACCACATATTGTTCGTTTGGGCATGATGGTACAGTGCATTTGTAAGCAGCCTTATCCTGCGATGTTCATAGCAGTGGAAAACATCCAACCTAAGTCTCCCACATCGCTCTGTTCCATTCCATGCAGGACATAATAGGTTGTATCTAGTATGGGTGTTAACAGTGTCCTGCTCAAGTTTGGCTTCCTCTGCATGTAGGTCAGGTTCGGATCTCATGTTCTACAAGGTTAGTGTGACCTGGTGGTTCTCCAGTACAGACGAATACATCTCTGTAGTCTAGCAAGATGTTCTTTACTTCCTCTCCTTGCTCTGGTATCAGTCCCGTTTGTCACGTAGCTTTATCATTTCTCCATTAAAGTCCCTAGTACCTAGTGGTTGGTCCTGAACAGTTAGTGCTTTCCCGAAACAGTAGGTCTCCACTGAAGTCACTTGCCCTTCACCTCCCTGAACCAACCAAGTTGCTCTCCTTGCTTGATATCCAATTCCAGAGATGAGTTAACATCAGTCAACTAACAGCATACAGTGGGACCAGACCTTCTCCCTTACTATACAGGTTATCTATCTAAATATTCCCATTTCAAACAAATTTCTTCTCAATCTTTTTGTGGATGACTCCTTGCTAACTTGAGGCAGTCCTGTAGGGTACTATGCATGCCCCCTTCCACCTACCTTTTTTACTTGTGAAAAAGGGAAACTTGAGTAAGTCTCCTCTGCAAAGTCAATGGGGCGTTAAACTACACAAACAAACAAACAATCCCAAAGTATTCTTCCGGCGGATCCTGGTTCATTTTTGATGTGAACAGAGTACCCCATGAACTAGATCTTTTACACGCTCCGCAGCATTGCTATTGAAGTAGGCAACAACTCTGTCATGGTCTTCTGCTTTCACTTTCGATGCTACAACCTGCTCCAAGTAAGACTCAATATGGCCTGTCAAGACTGTAGCGAGAGCATCTTGGTGCCCCCAGGCATGGGATTCTTCCGGATTTATCCGGATTTCCGGATTTTTGAGGTCAAAGAGGTCATCCCTGTGATTTGTGCAGATCCAATGAAAAAATATTTTAACATTAACAGGGGGGGGGGGGTCTTAGTCTCTACAGGGCTTTATGCCATGCAAATCATACAAAATTCGCCCCAGATCACATCTTTTGGCTGCTTTTTGGATTTTTCTTCAAAACCCAATCCCATGCCTGTGCCCCACATCTATATGGCTAAATAGCATAATGGAGTGGAGCAACCTCACTATGAACTCAACAAACCACATATTGTTCATTTGGGCATGATGGTACCGTGTATTTGTAAGCCGCCTTATCCTGCGATGTTCATAGCAGTGGAAGACATCCAACCTAGGTCTCTCTCATCGCTCTGTTCCATTCCATGCAGGGCATAATAGGTTGTATCTAATATGGGTGTTTACAGGGTCCTCCTCAAGTTAGCCTCCGTCTCTCCCCAGGTCCCAGAGACTGGACTTGAAGGTCCGATTTTGACACGTAATTCCTTGGTAGGGGATTCTACGCCCGTAATAACAGACTGTGGATGACTCCTTGCCAATTTGAGATATGTCCAGTGAGGTACTTGATGTGCATCTGGACGTTGAACAAATCAATCAATTAGGCAGAGTAGTCAATTATTCTGTGCCCTCTCCTCTTTTCCTGCTTCTTTCAGAGCCAGCAATTTGTCCTTCTCATCCTTCCTTTGCTGTAGCATATGCCTTGCCTCAGCCCCTGAGAAAGCATCAGGGAGGTACGTAGGGAGGACTGCTCATAGTTCTCTCTTCTTGCTTTTCTGCTGTAGACTGCAAACAGTCAATGTCATGAAGGCTGCATGTCCTGGCTTTTTGTGCTCTTCCCTGGGTGAGTTGCGTTCATCCAGTCCCCTGACTGAGGTGCCACACAGCAAGCACTGCCTTCAATAAGCTGATAACCTTGAACATAAGGCAGCCCATCGCACACAACAGGTATCTCCACTCCCTGTTTCCTCCATATTTCTTAATGCCTTTTTTTTTTGCCAAACAGCTTCGTACTAACATGGATTCAAAAATATGGGTTCACTAATCTTAACTTCTGGCAGGTGGTCGTATCCCCAAACATGAATCTGATTTGCGGGGACTTCCTAACTAAATCCTTGGCTAACAGTCTCTTCTCTTGTCTGGCTGTATTCAAATATCCGTTAAGTGAGTGAGAATAGACAGCCTGCACAAGGACACTTACTTTGCTTCTAGTCGACTTAACAAGACGGAATACATGAAATACAGGAGGAAATATGATCCAAACATGAGCCAATACATGGTGACTGACCTACTGTACTCTGGGTGGTATCTTTTCCTTGTGGTGTGTCATCTGCAAAGTCAATGTTGTCCATGGCAAAGCAGACAAACATGCCTTTCTTCAGAAATGGAGGAATATATATATATATATATATATATATATATATATATATATATATATATATATATATATATATATATACATATACATATATATATACATATACATATATATACATATACATATACATATACATATACATATACATATACATATACATATACATATACATATACATATATATATATATAGTCGCCATCCTACCATCTGGAAGTATAAATATGATTCAAACATTATTGCATTAAATACTTCAATTCAAACTGAAATATGATTACATTAGCAAGATTTCACTTTTGTATAATCTTTTCCCTGAGGTTTTGGTCACCTGATTTCTATTATGGGATTATATTTGTCATGCAAAAATACCGGAAATACACATTTCCCCCCCACCTCAGATCAAAGTAGGTGCCGGTGTCTTCTCATCTATGGAAAGGCACAGTGATCTATCATACAAGCAATATACCAGGATTAACCCAGACTTGCACATGCATTGCCTGCATTTATTCTTTGCATACCCTTGCACACTTTTACTTACCCTGAAAATAAAGGCATCGTTCAAACCGCCTGGGAGGCTAGCATCAACAACAAGGACCAACATCTTTGGGTCACAAACTACCTGTCAGACAGGAGAAAATTATGTTTTCCCATTACTGTCAAATAGATAGGGGAAGACCTACAATTGCCTTTTGCAAAGTTCTTCATGAGTCGGTGGTTCACTGGTCTTTAGGTATGAAAATGATGTGTTCTCTGAATTGCGATTTTACTGCTGCTGTATACTTTCAAGAAACCTTTTATAAGCTGCACCCTACCTTGAAAGCTGGTTCTGACTGACATCCAAGCCATGGATTATGCAAAAACTGGATAGCTCTCCCAAGTGAGAGGACAGACGTTCAGAGCGTTATCTTAATAAGACATCTTAAAGTCTTAATTCAGTGTCTTAAGTTGGGGCAGGGCTTGTCAGGGCTAGGGCTTGTCAGGGCTAGGGCGCCACCTGTAGTTATACTTGTGTACTAGGATCGTCCTGTGACTGTTTCAGGCTTGGGTCTTAATCAAGTCTTAATAAGTCTTAGTCTTAAAGGCTTAGTAGTACTCACCATCAATAAAGAAGGAAGAAAATAAAATAAAAACGGGGGTTGGGGGGCAGAGCCCCCCATGATATTAACAAATAGTGGCACTTGAAGTAAGGGTGGCTCCATCTGTCGGATTATGTAGAAGGTAAGGTGGCTACTTCAGACTAAGATTAAGACTATTAAGACTGTCTTAATAGTCTTATTAAGATAACGCTCTGAACGTCTGTCCTCTCACGTGGGAGAGCTATCCCGTGCGTGCATGGATTATACACAAGACTTCACAAAACTCCACGTCATTGACATCATACTTCAAACTTGAAGCTGGGACCTATCGCTCAGAACAGCAGGGTGAATCTTAGCTCCAAAGAGTATGATGTTAATGAATGATAAAAATTGGGGATTTGTGTTTTTCACATGTTCCTACCGTTTAAAAAAAATAAGAACAAACCCGCTAGTCATCGAGTGTGACTGCCCAGTACTGCAGTAGGGATATTACATGCAGACTTACCATGATTGGGGTGTGGCAGACAAACATCATCTCGTGTAGGTACCATTCTCCGTAGTTGGAGTCGCGCAGCCTCAAAGATTTATTCCTGTATTCCGCCGACGTCGGTGTGGTTGGTATCAATGAACATGGCACCAACTGGTTCGTCACTGTGAGCTGCAAGAAAAAAGCTACTTGGTAAATATTTTGTAATTTGTGTTTATCTTACCAATTTCAGTTACCTATGATAATTTTTTAAATGACAAGAAATTGATGTATACAAAGATGGCTGTTGTGGACCCACAGGTGCTGGTTCATGCCGTGTGCCTCCTTCAGGTGTCTCTGAATGCCGTACTTACGGACGCTGACAAAGTGAGAGCCCCCGTCACCCTCCTTGCACTTGAGAAGAGGACATGGTGGTGCAGTACTGGCAGGGGTACTGGCCAACCGGGGACTGACCTTTCCCCCTTGGGGAAAGCACTATTATACAATCATAACATATTCCAAAGTGATTTAAAATATCTGATTTTATTTAAATGGATGTTTAAAACATTAAAACATTCAACAACCAAAGTTTGGATCACTATTACATTTCGAGGAGAAAACCAACTACCTGAGTCTTTTGTGATTAGGATCAAACGTTAGATTTTTCATTTCATAGATTCGATCATCCATAGATGCAGTCACTGCTGAATTGGGCAAGCAGCATATAAATATCTGTCCTACTACTGCAAGGCAGACTACCACTATTTGTGGATGACTCCTGTGATTCGCATCCTCTACTACGTACGATGAGGCCTAGGGAGTAGACGTCTACGGCCGGCTCCAGCTTGATCGTCGAGCCGTTGAAGACCTCCGGCGTCATGTATGCCAGGGTGCCGGGGCCCTGCACCCCCACTAGACTGGTGGCGGATGTTGCCATTTCCAGGGCTTGCCGCCTAAGCCTCGCAATAGAGAAGTCCAGTATCTTTACACCGAAGTCCGCTGTGGCCACCTTTGAAAGAAATCATTTTGTCCTATTTTTATTATAATGTAGTGCCTATTGTACCAATGATGTATTTCTTTACAATATTTACTCACTTTTGCCTCTGTCGTCCGAGCTTTACGCATTTTGTCGTAGAACCGGTCCAGATTTTTCCCCACCACTAGCTGCATAAGAATATGGATGGCCTTACCTTAGTGTCCAGGAAGGGCCGCACGTGGAGAAGTTAAGGGATGCTGATCTAAATCTGTGGCTTCGACCCCCACTCATTGTAGCTGTATAAAAGAAAAGTATTGTAAACCCTGCCTATAAGCCCAATTTTCATTTTCATTCATTTTTATGTCTCCACATGTTGATCACATAGGACATAAATCTATACCTTACCTGTACTCTGTCTCTGGAGTTTAAGTCGTCGATGCAGCTCATTGTTTACTGTCTGCTGGTCTTGCAGTTGGGTTTACAGCAGTCGTCTTGAACCTTTAATCAAACAGTTCAGTTAAGGGTCTGTTGTCTTACTTAAGCTGTGCTAGTAGGCGTCTTGGAGACGTCTGTCTTCGGGGGGGGGGGGGGGGGGGTCTTGGGAATATCCGTCTTCGGGGTGACTTCTGGGGCCTGAGATTCTTGCGACTTCCTCTTCCTCATGTCTTCCGCTCCCATCTGCTTGCCTCCTCCAACATTTGTAACTTTTCTTCCTAAGATATGTTACCTTCCTATTTACTGACAAATTTAGTCGGTATAGATTTGAATTAAAACTATGGCCTGTCAAGACTGTAGCGAGAGCATCTTGGTGCCCCACATCTATATGGCTAAATAGCATAATCGAGTGGAGCAACCTCACTATGAACTCAACAAACCACATATTGTTTGTTTGGGCATGATGGTACGGTGCATTTGTAAGCCTACACCTACAATGCTCCAGTCACGAAGAAGAGGTAATGGATATTATTTAAATGTAACAACTTTGAAACTTGTGAATTATGTTGCCATGGCAACATGCATTCTAAAATGATGAAATTTCAAAATGTTCACGTTTTTTCTTTATCTAGTCTTTTCTCTTAGAAATGGGCAAGGTGGTTTGGGGTGTCCAAGAAGTCCCTTCGGGCATCCAGGAAGTGGGTGTGTGGGTCTCTTTGTAGGTTCCTTGTTGACATAGGATATTTTTTAGTATATCTCCAAAGTCAAAATGACCTTCATGGGCTTCTAATTCAGCATTTACAGAATCTAATATAACTTGAAAAAGCTCACGCGTGGTCATTGTTACAAAATGACACACAGTGAAGATACGGTCATAAAAAAAGTCACACTGCTTCGTCATTTCTCGCACCCCATGAACTATATCTTTTACACGCTTCGCAGCATTGCTATTGAAGTAGGCAACAACTCTGTCATGGTCTTCTGCTTTCACTTTCGATGCTACAACCTGCTCCAAGTAAGACTCAATATGGCCTGTCAAGACTGTAGCGAGAACATCTTGGTGCCCCACATCTATATGGCTAAATAGCATAATGGAGTGGAGCAACCTTACTATGAACTCAACAAACCACATATTGTTCGTTTGGGCATGATGGTATAGTGCATTTGTAAGCCACCTTATCCTGCAATGTTCATAGCAGTGGAAGACATCCAACCTAGGTCTCCCACATCGCTCTGTTCCATTCCATGCAGGGCATAATAGGTTGTATCTAGTATGGGTGTTCACTGGGTCCTCCCAGGCATGGGATTCTTCCGGATTTATCCGGATTTCCGGATTTTTGAAGCCCAAAAAGGTCATCCCTGTGATTGGTACAAATCCAATGAAAAAATATTTTAGCATTAATAAGGGGGGGGGGGGGTCTTAGTCTCTAGAGGGCTTCATGCCATGCAAATCATACAAAATTATCCCCAAATCACGTCTTTTGGTTGCTTTTTGGATTTTTCTTCAAAACCCAATCCCATGCCTGCTTACAGGCTCGCATTTACATTTAAACCCACTTCATAGATCAGTTTCCCAAAAATTTGAATTTCAATAAATGTTGATTCAAAATAACTAATTCCCTAATGGGAGGACATGGGCATAGCCCTTGTTCCATGACAATTAGAATAATTAGATAATTGCTGTGGTCGACACAGAAGCACTGGATGATGTTGTTTTTTTTCGCTATATTGATCTTTTTCTGTATTTCAGCTTCATCCTAAGACAAAGCCAGTCTGCGCTTAAGTTCTGCGGTGCAACGTTTCACCAGGGCGTTGGCCAGCTTCCCTCTACAGTATTTTTATGACGTCTCTCGCGACTTACCAACCAGCTCCACGCTCCATTTAGCCCCATTAACCTTCCCCCACAGGTTATGGCTCCTGTGGACTGTGCAATCGAGTTTCTGCACTAATTGATCAACGATTGACTCTGCTGCCTCTATAAACCAAAAAGTCAATTGTTGACCGAAATTGTTCCCTCACAACTATTCATCCTAAAGTAGTTATCCTTTTCATGTTATTTACTTAGCTTTTTACAATATATATATTGTACATTTCCATATGGTTCAGGCTCAAACGCTTTTATGCAACAGCAACAACAATTGATGGCAAATTCAGGTTTTGCAAACCCCATGTTCAACCCGTGGAACTCCTATCAGTTTCCCGGAATGGAATGGCAAATGGCAGCAGCGACAGTTGACAATGAATTGCTGAACCCCTTGCTTGTACCCCTACTTTTAAAAGACAGCGGAGCAGGTTTTGAACCCAGCCATACCAACCTGCTTTAAATCACGACAAGGACCACGTCGAAGTGCTCAGCAATGTCTTTGAGTTTATTTTCTCAGAACTAATGATTCATGAACCATCAAGTACCTTGAAGCATTTATGCGTGTATCCATGAAAAATGTCACAAACTGTTTAGTACATCATTGAAGTAACCTGACTCTCGGTTCAAGTAATGCTCTTCCAAGGCCACAAGCAAAATCATAGCAAATCTTCTGGGTTGCATTTACTAGATGGGTGTTTAGAGATGCTGCAGGATCTTTCCTGCCCTCAGAGCCTGGGATAATGGGAAAGTCATAGCAGTGGCCGTGCAAAGGACAAGACCAAAGAAACAAGTATGACCTTCCCTTCTTTCCAACTTTAGGGAACACCTTGCTACATGTTCCATAAGCTGAACCTTTCCTCTATCTTCAGGTGTTCTATAAGTGGGTATCGTATAGGTAGGCTGGATGTAGGTGTTGTATAGGTAGGTGGCTGTATTTGTTGAATTATATTTAGTTTCAAAGGCCTAACATTCGTCTGTTGCATGCTGTACTGCACCAGCGTTTGCTACACCAAAGTCATGCTACTTACCGCCTATGTAAACCTCCAGGTAGGCATTATACCACTTTGGGCTATCTACTACTCTCTTCAACTCTTCAGCAAAGCCTCCTATGACGTCAATGGTATTGACATCCACATTGGGGTACTACACTTTGGGGGTTTTATCGGCACCTTGACCCCTCCTCACGCTTGAAATATTCATTATCTCGGGTTGTGTTCTGTGTTTCTGCTCACCTGAGATTACTGACTTTATGATGTTCTTCTTTTCATTGAGGTAGTTTTGGTTGGTACTTGGAACCTTCCCCATGAATCTGTGATACTTGCTGAAATTGCTGCTTGTGATTGAGCAGCTCGTCAGCTTGTTTTTTACATGTAGGCTTTGGTTTTAAGGGGGCAAATATGATTGTTGCATCTGTAGTGATGTCCTGCAGCTTTTGAAATTGAAAGTCACGAATTTTAGCCTTCATGTTCTTTACAATCTTGTTGGGGTCATCATTTGCTAGACATGTGTATCTGGTGTGTACATCTGTGTGCATATAGTTGGTCAGTGCAGGACCTTTTCCTGGCAAAAAAAAAGTTCCACCAAACCTCTGTCCATAATGTTGTTAATAACAATATCTGGTTGATCAATAAAGATATACTCTTTTTTTTTAAATCTCGCAGACCCATATATACTTGAGCACTCGCACCAGCCTGTTGTCTTTCCGCCCAACCATAACGATGTTCCTTGAGAATTGGAACGCGCAATTGCCGGTTTCTAGATCATTTGGAATCTCCATTCCTTGAGTATTTCTGGGAGATAAGATTCAAATACATCTTTTACTGCAGATTTAAAGAATCCTTTCCTTAATTACTTCAGTTCCTGATTGGTAAGATCTGGATATTCATGGGCTCTTACTAATCAGAAGATTTCTGTTATGTTACAACCTGCTCCAAGTAAGACTCAATATAGCCTGTCAAGACTGTAGCGAGTCGGGATGTATCACTCCAGACTGATCTCCAAAGTCAAAATGACCTTCATGGGCTTCTAATTCAGCATTTACAGAATTAAATATATATCTATCATGCTCACGCGTGGTCATTGTTACAAAATGACACACAGTGAAGATATGGTCCGAAAAAAAGTCACACTGCTTCGTCATTTCTCGCACCCCATGAACTATATCTTTTACACGCTCCGCAGCATTGCTATTGAAGTAGGCAACAACTCTGTCATGGTCTCCTGCTTTCACTTTCTATGCTACAACCTGCTCCAAGTAAGACTCAATATGGCCTGTCAAGACTGTAGCGAGAACATCTTGGTGCCCCACATCTTTATGGCTAAATAGCATAATGGAGTGGAGCAACCTCACTATGAACTCAACAAACCACATAGTGTTCGTTTAGGCATGATGGTACAGTGCATTTGTAAGCCACCTTATCCTGCAATGTTCATAGCAGTGGAAAACATCCAACCGCTCTGTTCCATTCCATGCAGGGCATAATAGGTTGTATCTAGTATGGGTGTTTACAGGGTCCTCCTCAAGTTTGGCTTCCTCTGCATGTAGGTCTAGGCCAACCATTGTCCAGAAAATGGAAATTATGGCTTGCAGGTCATGGATCCCTGTTTGGGGAAAGGAAATGTTTTAGATAATGGATGGTTGTAATAGTTCACACCTCACATAGGCAATATTGCGTCCCTGATTGTTGTCCGGGTTCCCCTGTTTGTTTAGGCGCCCCGGTTGGGATCGTTGTTGGGTTCCTGCTGGTCGTCGTGGTGGGTTGGAGTTCCCAGCTCCACTGCCTTGGTTGTTTCGAGGGCAAGAAGATCTCTGGCCGTTTCAGCGGTTCCAAAGGGTGGAAAAAACCTGCTGCTGGTTGCGCGGGGTTCGGGCTTCTAAGCGGGCCCTGTTCTCAGCTGCTACGTTGTTCTCTTCTGAACTCTTTGAGTGAAGATTCTATGGTTTAATTGTCAAAAATTACTCTTACTTGGTCATACTTCTTTGCTTTTCTATCAATAGGAGCTGTGTATGAAGTGCCAAACCCTTCACATGTTTTCAGACTGGTAACAGCAATCAACTCATGTACTCCCATTCAATCAACTATCAGACATGTCTTCTGGTTGTGAACGATAGTCGGAGCTGTTTCTTCTTCCATGGTTTGATTACTTGATCACAAGATGCTTAAAATGAGTTATAACAGTGACTGAAAAACACTAAATGATCATATAATTAGTACCAGTTTAACAGTACATGATATCCTGGCGTAAGTCGGACCAGAACCACTTTCCTTGCACCTTACAGATGGTCCGATAGCGTACGAAATGGCCAAATATCCCTCCCTCTGTACGCAGACTGCCACGCCTCCTCCTTCCGTTTCTAATATCCTCTTTCTACTGTAGGCCTGTCATACATTGTTTATGCCATGTGGACATGGCGCGCTTTAAGGTAAAGACTTCTTGCATTTTCAATCCATATATTCTTTAGATGAGAAATGAAAGGACCTATTGTCTGATCAAACCTGAGAAGTCCCATAAGGTCTATGTACGCTGGGACGTTAAACAAATCAACCTATCAATATATTCTCCCTGTGTTCTCAATGCAAGTTTTCTCCTCATGACTTGCCACATATTTTTTATACTAAAAAGTTACCACAATTTGTCATAATACCAGCAATGCCTGGATGTTTAATAGTCATACTTAGCTCGCCATCCTGCAACTTACCCGCTTCACCTCTCATGTTGCCCTTGTGGAATTCATCAGCAAGCATGAGTCTAACATCAGTGTGTGTCATACTAAGTCCCTCATACACCAGGGGTTACCTAGCATGTTAAAAACAGAGAAATTCTCCCCACCAAACTGGTCAGTCTTGCTAGTGACCACATCAATATGGATATACCCGTCCAACAGTTTTAAATGCCTCACGCCAACATTGTGCCGCGAATGAGTCATGTGGCAAGACTTGGTAACTTGTTTTTTGCCCTTGGTAGCTTGTTTGTCAACTTTTGTATTGTCGTAACAAAAATAAGTTAAGGTAAACTTTTTTTGTGTGCCAACGTTTTAATGTTTTCCAAACGTCTTTTGTTAGCTTGGTATATGCTTACCATGTGTCGTAGCGGTAACTAGCCTTTTAGGTTGAGTCTGTTCTCTTGTAAGGTTAGCGAGTACAAGTAACACAGGTGTACCAAAACTGTCTTTATAACTGCATGTGGACCATGGAGGCTCACCTCATAGATGTGGTCATTCATTTCATAGATTCCATCATCCATAGATGCGGTCACTGCTGTATTGGGCAAGCAGCATATAAATATCTGTCCTACTACTGCAAGGCAGACTACCACTATTTGTGGATGACTCCTTGCCAACTTGAGATGTCCCGTGAGGTACTTGATGTACATCTGGACGTTAAACAAATCAATCAATCAATCACCTATGTCGCTTGAGTCGGCTGTTGGTCATGACAGGTCCCTCATCGTCATGTTGACGTCGACCACCTGTGTTGCCAGACTTCATGACATCCGCCAGACCCCACTGCATGAACAATTTGTTTGCCTGTCGACTGTAATAAAGCAATAGTACTTATGCATCAATGTGATGCCCTGATAAGTCCATATTCAAAATTGTATCAATAATAGTCCATATGATCCCAAGGTGTTCAGCGTCACCTGAATTCACTGCATGCTTTTTTAGATTTTGCTGACTTAAACAGATTAAAAATCTCTCAAAAGATTTTCAGTGGTGAGCATTCTTAAAGGTGAAGTTAAGAGACAAGAAAACTCACCTCTTCATACTGCCACTTCTACATTCCGTTGATGTCCCACAACTGAAGGTAAAACTGCTCCATTATCGGACGACCCTCATTGATGATGACTGGGAAATCCTGGCACGCGAACCAATAAATGGTTGTCATCCAACTTACGAGATCCATCTCCAAGAGAAAATAGGTTCATTGCTTTGTAGCACACATCATCAGCTGTATGGGCAACTTGGCTATTACGTCAATGGTGTTCACATCGGCGTTGGGGTATGCCAGCCGGGTCAGGCATTCTATATCCTTGGCGTACTACTGAAGGCAGTCGGCCTTCCCTGTCTTTTTGGCCCTTAACAGAGCCTTATACATGGAGCTTTGGTTGACTGGCTGGACATGTCATACTTTGACATAAATGGACATAACTTTATGATGTCTAAATTCTCTCTCTGATGATTTAGAGTTATTTTCAAAGAAAAATCATTATTGAAATCCTTAAAACCCCACATTTTATTTGAGTAACCCACAGCCGAGATATAATTGCGAACTGAGACAGGCTTTATGAATTCATGGTGTTCTGTGTGGAGTTCCACTTGAAACCAAATACATTAATAGACAACCCTTCCACAAAGTTACCTGTCTCGTTGGTTCCTTCCTCCTTAAGGGTAATGTCACTCCAAACTTGGTTTTGGTCTATTTCACAGTTGTCGGCCATGGAATAGAGTAAGTGGTGTAACGGCTGGGATTTGGTTTGACTTCAGTTTTGAATTTCCAAGTTGCATACTCGCCAGTTACTGATCTGCTGGCCCTTTTGGTATGGAGCTGGGACATACCCTATTTCTCACTAGTGTGTCCTTTCAAAGTTCATGTCTTTTTTGCAAATCACAGTTGGAGGGATGCTACATTGATGCTTAAAATTTGAGAAAGGTCTACTTACTACCTTATGGTAGTCATGGTTGGTCAAAATACACCATTTTGATCTACCATGGTTTTGTCATAAGTATATATTGCATTGATCAGTTTTTCAGGCCAATTCTATTTGAGCAGCTGCTTGGCACCTGAGGTTCTTGCTACTTCCCTCTTCCTGGTGAAGGATGGTGAAGGACTGCTTTACTTTGCGTTTTCGAGGTCAAATATAGCAAGTAGCAAATATATCTATAGATATTATATATAAAACAGAGCCAGAAAATTTCCCTCAGCCATTCCATACTGAGATGATTCTTGCTCCTACCAGAATTCAGATTAGCCAGGACCTGCTTATTATCCTCGATATATCAAGGTAGAAAATATAACATCTTTTCCAGTGTGAACGTGCACTCCGGTAGCTGAGGCCCACGGCTCTACTAGATGAACTTACCTCATTCTCCTCTGCTAGAAGTTTTCCAGGCGCAGCAGGAAGATGTCAATGTCGTCCTTGCAGTTTGACATGGAACTCTTTGTCAGCAAGATCTCCACCAACACCTCCCTGTATGCCACCCAGCAATCAGGGTTGCGGCAGTAAACCCCCTTTGCCTCGAATCTGTGAGAAGACGTTTTCTATGCAATCTTGATTCAGACAATTTGTCAGGAGGTAATGTGCTCTATATGAGTGAGATTGGTAGGAGGACTGGTACAGCAGTGGTGGGAGGACTACTGACACATTTCTCCTGCCATCTAAATATGAGTAAGTCCCAAATGTCATAGTACACTTGGGCGTTAAACATGTCTGCTGCCGTCTTGTTAAGAAAAAATTGTAGACTTGTCAGACTCGGAAAAGATTTTCCTTCAGCGGGAACGTAGCTGCTTAGAAACATGGAATAAGCAGCAGGTGGCGCCACACATGAAATCAATCATGGGAAACCACACTGCATAATACTTCCAATCTAAGCAACTTTAAGCGTTGCTTAAAGTAGCAGGAAAGCTGCTTAAAGTAGGAACAGGAACTCCCTGCAACTTTAAGCAGCTTTTATTAACTTTTATCAGAGAAACTGATTTAATGTATGCCGAAAGTTGCTTAAAGCAGGACCAGCAACTTTCCTTCAACTTTAAGCAAATGCTTAAAGTAGGACAAGTAAATTTAGCGCAGCTTTAAGCAACTTTTATCATAACAGTGAGGCCCCTTCCCGGTGCCCTGGGTGTGGAGGCACTGTGGCAGCCTTGTGGCGGTGTGTTGGCCATCCATAGGCCGTCAGGAGGCTGCCTGTGGCCCCTTCTCCGCGCCCTGGGTGTGGAGGCACTGTGGCAGCCTTGTGGCAGTGTGTTGGCCATCCATAGGCCGTCAGGAGGCTGCCTGTGGCCCCTTCTCCGCGCCCTGGGTGTGGAGGCACTGTGGAAGGCTTGTGGCGGTGTGTTGGCCATCCACAGGCCGTCAGGAGGCTGCCTGTGGCCCCTTCACCAAGCCCTGGGTGTGGATGCACTGTGCATTCAATTAATGCAATAGAAGGCCTCCAAATTCACAGTTTGTTAGCCATTTATAGGGCTTTCCGTTTGTACCCTTTACTTTGCTTGAATATGTTTATTAGTTCTTGCAGCATCCCTGGAGCTTCAATACACATTTGGAGCTGTAGCTTCAGAACAACTTGAAGCACAGTGAGATTTCTAATTAGGCATTCGGAGAGTCCCGGGGGCTTTCTAAAGAGTCATCCTGGGACTCCCTAGCCCCTCTAGGAGCGCCACAATCAACACCCAATGACGACCAGTGCTACACTGATCCGCTCCACTGCACATCAGAGGTCACGTGACCTCCTTAGCCAATCAGAGGGAGGTCTCGCAGGCGGTCACGTGACTGACAGCACCCCCTTTATAATGGGGGAGTGCTGCTGTGGTCCTCCTCACTTCACTCCTGCCTGGGCTACTGGATAGACCTCCTGCTGCTGCAACCTACCTCCTGCCTGCCGAAGCTCTGCCCAACTGACTGCCCAGCTGTCTACCTGACTGCCCAGCCTCCACAACCCGGCCCCAGCCTCCACAACCCGGCCCCTGCCTCCACAACCCGGCCCCTGCCTCCACAACCCGGCCCAGCCTCCACAACCCGGCCCCTGCCTCCACAACCCGGCCCCAGCCTCCACAACCCGGCCCCAGCCTCCACAACCCGGCCCCTGCCTCCACAACCCGGCCCCAGCCTCCACAACCCGGCCCCTGCCTCCACAGCCCGGCCCCTGCCTCCACAACCCGGCCCCTGCCTCAGCTTTAAGCTACATTAAGCAAACACTGAGTCCTTCTTTAATCAGATTTGAGCTAATTTAAGCAAGCACCAAGTCCTTCTTTAATCAGATTTGAGCGAATTTAAGCAAACCCAAAGTCCTTCTTTAATCAGGTTTAAGCATCCTTTAATTCAGGCTTTAATCTACTTTTGGACCCTCGGAAAGAAGGCCATTAAGCATGATTAAAGGTTGATTAAATTCCGACTTTTGGTTCTTTAATTTTTGCTGACAAGTTTGCTTAAAGTTCGTCAAAGATGCCTAATGTCCTTGTTTTGTCAGCTTTAAGCAAAGTTTAAAGCTGCTTAGATTGGGATTTTTATGCAGTGCCAGCTACAGGGGAAATTCGAATTCTTTTTCTATTGGCATTCTCTCACTTGGATGAGCATCGGTCATGAAATATCGTGGTGACCACTCATTGTTCCAACACTTTATCCACTGTAGCTCCTCCTGTACCATGTGGGCCTCCTTGTTCTCCGTAAAGAAAGTGGCTACCACCATGAAGCGACTATTAGGTAAATGTGTAGGAGCAGGATTCATGTCTTCAGCTCATTTCATAGATCATCTATGCACTATTAGAAGAAGTTGTAGCTGCTTAAACCTTTTCATTCATTTTTTGTGCTTACTACTCTTTGCAAAGAGATGGCTTTGGGTTGATTTCCTTTCTTCAATAATCAGATCTTCAGATTCTAGTGGTGTCACATCGTAGTTGTGTGAAAATCCTTATTGTTTATGAAAGTTAGAGCAGTGATAATCTAACGATGGGGTTGTCATCAGTAAACTTAGTTATAATGATGTTGGCTTGTTTTGTCTCTGGTCGTGATCTTCTTGACAGTGCAGCTTATGTACTTACTCCTATTTGTTGGTTTTGCGGCTCAACACCTCGTCGAGCATCCGTATTAACTACAAATTCCTTATTATCCATCATTTCGTCTGGTCCGCGCGTAATAATGCCCCTTTATGAGAAGATGCCGCGGAAAAGGTCCTGGCCGTTTATGATGTCACAGTGAGCGCTGTTGCTACGACATGTTCTTCATATTCAGGGAATGCAAATGCCCCCGCTTCCTTGAAGCCCGAGCTGATGGGAGGCTTTGACGGTAGCAATCACTGCTGTCTTTCTTGTCATTATTCTTCATGAATGTGAGGGCCTCAGGTTCCTTGTTTTCTGCTCCTCAGTGGGCATTAACCATGTCCACAGATGCTCCAGTGCCAAATGTGTCACTGTGCATTGCAGAATTCTTAAAATGTCTCTTTATTAAATTTGTTTTTGGAAGAACCTTCAGGATTCGGTGATGGAGGCTTTCAACTTTGTTGGTGTCCAACCCAGTACGAAGCCTATGCACACTGTTTGCACCCAAGTACTTTTCTATCAATTCAATCAATCAATCATAAACTGCTTGGAGGACTTCAGCTGTTGGAGCGGCTAACCTCCCCTCATCAGGATGGAACATCTGCAACATTCGCCTGTTGCCATGCCTTGCAGTGAGATTTGAGATGTCATTGATGACAATAGTCGGTTGGAATCTAAATGACATTAAAATGTCGACGTGATAAAAATGTCACAAACTGTACAGTACATCATTGAAGTAACCTGACTCTAGGTTCAAGTAATGCTCTTCCAAGGCCATTCTTCTTCCTCTTCAGCAGTAGATAATTTGCTATGAACCGTCCAACTCCCCTGACATTATTATGTGTACTGGTCCATCCTTTTGGCGAAATTTACTCATTAATGAGGGCGGATGTTGATTTGGGCAGGAAGGGTACTGCATCCAGCAAAAGGCCCATATTTGCGTGAGCTACCTGGGATCTTCCTTCTGATAGAAATACCAGTGCGTGATGAAGTTTGCCAAAAAAAGGTCATCGGTGTTTTCTTGGATTTCTTAGTTTTTTGGTCTAATTGTTGCTTATTTATAGTCTCTTCTAACTTGGAGATTAACTCCAGGGCCAAGGTATATTCCTCAGTGGTACATTTTTGTTATAGGTCTGATTTGGCCTTTATGTAGTCTTGTTCTAGTTTTTGTTGTCTTGTTTGGTAGTTTTTAGCACCTTCTATTGAATTGTTAAAGAACCCTTGCTTCAGTAAATGTGTAGGAGCGGGATTTCTCTGAAACTCGATGGACATAGTACTCCAATATCGTGTCTTATCTTGGCCATCCTAATGCCATTGACCAAGGTGAATAAATTCTCGTGATCCCAGAAAACTATACCATCGTGCTTAGACACCATGTCGCATACTCCTGCAATAATTAGAGCATGAGTGTCTTGTACCAATAGATCTTTAGGAGGCCAGGTGATTTCGTTTCAGGTTGCTCCCGGGTAGACATATACTACTATTTGTAAATTAAACATTGTATTTAGCCTGTCCAATTGTGCTTGCAGCTGTCCATGCTTCCCTCCTTTAGAGTCGGTAAGGATGTTAACCGGTAGTAGATTCATATTGAATGATTATCAGCAATAACTTCTCCAGAACTGTGTCTTTTTGTTTTTAAATTTGTACTACGAACACATCGTGATGTCATAATTTGCTGGTCCCTAAGGAATAGCTACGCTTGACCTAGTTCCAGTCTGCATGGGCGCTCCCGTCGCTAGGGGAATGTTTGTAAACAATGGCGCGTGGAACTTTTCAAGACATCATTGCTGAATGTTAATTTAAAGAAGCGATTCCATTATAAATACTCAAATATATTAAGTCCCCATTCCAGACATGAAGCATTAATATGTTGGCTTTCCATTTATATAATTGGTAATATTCATTGTGAAACTCTTCACATGTTTTCAGACTGGTAACAGCCATCAACTCCTGAACAACTCCCATCCCATCAGGCATGTCTTCTGGTTGTGAACAATAGGCAAAGCTTATTCTTCTTCTACGGTTTGATCATTACTTTCCGGAAGTTCTTGTAAGAGTTGCCTGACAGTACTCTTATCCTGGGTGCTATGAATTGAACGATTTGGTGTCTTCAAGGGACGTTTGTAATCCGAGAATTCATGCTTGCCAATCACATGCTGGATGTCAAAAGTGTCCCTTGCAATTAGTAGTAGTCGAGTAAAAAGAGAACTTGTAGCACACGCACTCACTCACACACGTAAACGTGCAACCTAGAGAAAAGAACGGACCCAGAGTCCAATAAACTCTTGAGTAAGTCCCAGGCGTCATAGCACACTTGGACGTTAAACAATCAATCAATCATTCAATTATGGATGACAGCCTTCACTCCGTGCTGTTTTGCATGTGTATTCCAGTGTTGACCAGACACAGGTGGGATCACTTGGTGGCAAATTGATAATCGGCAAGAACATTTGTGAGCTTTTTCCTACATGCTCCTGCTGTGTATGAATCATCTGCATGGTTCCAGACCACATTGGTTGAGACCTCACCTAACTCCCATTCCATACACTGACCTGTTACCATCAAAAGAAGCATAAAAGCAAAATGGCAAGCTGCATAGAACAAAGAAAAAGTACTCGGTTCAACCAAAACTGAAAGGAGTGACAATGAGGTAAAGGGTAAAAACAGAATCACTAAAATGTATTAAAAAGGTAAACTGTCGTATATCATTTTTTTAAACTGTTTTGTGAATATCAGTCTGACTGTAATCAACTCATCAAATTTCAATTGATTGTATTTCTCGACTTGACTGTTCAAAGAAGAAATCACCTTTTTTTCTTTTTTTTTAATAGAAAAGTTTTATTGATCAATCCACGACATGAAGAAGTGATAATATGTATGATCAATTAGTTGGTATCAGTTTAGTTGGCACTTATAATATGACAACCATTCCAGTGCCACGCTCTTGTCTTGCATGCTCTCTCCGACTTCATCTCTCCAGATACTCCAGATAACTGTCTGGTTGGACTTTTGGAACGTTGACGTCAACCTACCTTCCATCGTCACAATAGGCGTATGTCCACAGTTTTACCGTCTGTCACCACTGTAATAGGAAACTAGGCGAACGCATAGGTCTAGGAAGAAGAACGATAAGAGGAAGTATGGTACAATAAAAGGTATTCAATCAAGTAAGCACAGTTACAGTCTGAATGCTGATCAATGGCAGGAACACCTCCTGCTCCTTCAAACCCTGGAGTAAGACTGGCGATCTGCTTTTAACACTATTCTACTGCCAGGTATTGATCTAAGCCCATGCTTAAACTCCATGAGAACAATGTGCCACAAGCCGCTCATCTTAGCATGGGTCAAAGGGATCATCTTAAGTGTTCAATATAATTGACGACATTCACAACATTCTGTGCTCTGACTGTTCCATGATCTGTCCATTGTGTTCCATTGCTTGATCAACACCAATTTTGCAAAGGGAATTCTCCATAACAATTGTACGCAAAAATGATATGTGCATTGCATACATAGTTCCTCAATTGATGAGAAGTAAAGAAACCAGTTTGCTTCCCGTCTGGATCTTTGGAATTGCAACATTGAGATGGACTGCCGCATGTACATTTGGATCCATGTGTAAATTGTGTTTCACTGAGCTTTGCATGGTACTCCTGGAGATTTATGTGTTAAACCACCATGCATCTCTTAAATGGCTAATGCAACCTTAGGAATGCAATAGAATGCCTGGTCTATGAAATGAAAAAGGAGGGTGGGGGGAAATTGACTTATAGCTGAGGTATTAAGGCAGTTATTACAGAGATAGTAAACGTACTTCCATGTCAATGTATTATTGGGATGGCTTTTCTGTGGTGGTCCAGCCGGGGCGTACTGGCAGACCACGTTGAAGAGCATTCTCTCCAAAGTGGTATTTTGCATCCCGGCATTCTGGGAAAAATCCTCTCCATTAAAGCATTCTGGGCGCGTTACCTGTGTGGCACAGAATACATCTTGCTTTATAAACAATACAAATGTTGAATCTGACAGAAGCCATGTATTATAATACCATGAAAGATGTGGATGCCACAACATTAGTATTTAACGTTCTCATGAATACTACTGAGATAGGGCAGTGACGTTTTATATGTCCGACCATCAACTGCTTGGAGGACTTCAGCTGTTGGAGCGTCTTACCTACCCTCATGAGGATGAAACATCTGCGGCATTTGCTTGTTGCCATGCCTTGTAGTGAGATTTGAGATGTCATTGATGGCAATAGTCGGTTGGAATCTGACTGACATTAAAATGTCAACTGATCTCGAACACTTTCGGACTGCAAAAGGCTCTTTAGGCCAACGATAGGCAGCAAGGTACCCACCTTAATAAAAACACTGGATGTATACTTGGTTGGAGGAGAGAAATTGAGTACTGTACTCCATGACAATGTATTTACCTGTTCTTTCCCACAGCTTTGTGAATGAGTTTCAAGTAATGAAACAGTTGTAAGAGGGGGCGAGTATTGCTTCTTTTTCTTATTAACTAACCTTCTCCTTTGAACATTGTCTGAATAATGTCCTGTGCAGTCCTAGATTACTGGGTATCAGTTACTTCTTAAAAATGTCTGTCCCCAGTAATGTTACTAGCTATTAAACAATTGTTGGGTGGGGTGCCGGCTTTTTACTTGTGAAAAAGTTGAAACTTGAGTAAGTCTCCTCTGCAAAGTCAATGGGACGTTAAACTAAACCAACAAACATTAGCTAAAATTCCATTTATTCTTTACCTCAGTTACTGACCTGTTGGAAATGACTACCATGGACCCTAGGGTCTTTAGGCGCTTAGCATTTGTTGGCAATCTGGCATGTATATGGGAGAAAAATTTCTCTGCACAGTCTTGATTGAGATGATTTGTCAGGAGGTACTCAAAGTCTAGTCCTTTGGAAGAGGAGACGGAGCCAGAAGACGTGGATATAACAAAGATACAACCAATTCAGTTATAAGCCGATGCGTATACGTCTAACTCACGCTACGCTCCATATTGGTGTAGAAGAAGACAAATTGGCTGGTGTCTTTTCCTTGTGATGGGTCATCTGCAAAGTCAATGTTGTCCATGGCGAAGCAGACAAACATGCCTTTCTTCAGAAATGGAGGAATGTACACCTCATTTGTTTTTCTCATACCTCTGATGACTGTCTAACAGCTTGAAAATACATAGAATATCACTGGCGACTTCTTCTTTACCATAATGATCTGATACTTCCTTCAAAACCTAGTACTTCCGAAACTTTCAAAATTTCTACAATCACACTAGATCCGTACAGCTTTGTCGTTCGGCCCCAACGGTCAATTTTTTGACGGGGGCGCTGCCTTATAGTGACGTGACAACTGATGGCCTAAGCAAATGAATCATTTCTATCAACCCCACCTAGTATTTCTTATAGTCTGGAATACATGGTCGGCATGGTATTTCCTTCTCTGTTCCATCTTTCCTATCTCTCTAAATCTATATCTCTAAATTAACACAGACCGGGGGGGGGGGGGATCTGGCCCATACCAGGGCGCTACTCTACAGGTGTGGGTTCTTGCTCCCAAGCCCAGAGTTGATGTCTTCTTCTACGGCAGCCTACTTTAAAATGGTCATAGCGACCACAGTAGCCTTCCAGGCCCATGTCACACCAACCTCAGAAACTTAGACAGGCCCATGTCACCTTCTTTGACCCTTTGGCAGGGCACATCCCGTTCATACGTCACCTCTGTAACACCAAGGAAATATGAAATTAGAACTAACCAATCACTCTAAGCCTGTCGTATGACGTAGCTCAATTTTCTTTAGCTTTACACTTATATTCCCACATAAGGATTGACTGATGACAAGTGATATATATGTCAGGCGCAGAATAGGAACCAGCCAAATTCCGGAATTGCCCCTGTACAATTCCGGAACTGCGCAGGGCAATTCCGGAATTGCACCATAGTTAGATTGCACAGTATCAGAACTCCTCTCTGTTTTTATTGTAGCTACAGATATAGAATATAATCATATATTTCAGCTATGTTTGAGGATACTGTACTGCATCTTGGAGGTGTGAAAACAGTCAGGGAGAACCCACATGCATGTCACACCTGTATGTAGCTGTGAATAAGGTGTGGCAGAAATGCATCTTCTGTGATAAAACATTGGGCCTTTGGCTGCCTGGGCCTTAAATGATACAAAATAACCTCCTTGCAAATACATTTCTTGCCCTACCTTTCTGTTTGAGGGGTATACTGATATATTTTATAATATATTTTATGTTCATGTAGGAGTTCCGATATTGCGCAAATTCCGATATTGCGCGTGACATATATACTTACTGGCGTTGTCTCAGCATCGGCTGGGGTCTCCTGCTCTGCTCGGGTCTCAGCATCGGCTGGGGTCTCCGGCTCTGCTCGGGTCTCGGCATCGGCTGGGGTCTCCTGCTCTGCTCGGGTCTCGGCATCGGCTGGGGTCTCCTGCTCTGCTCGGGTCTCGGCATCGGCTGGGGTCTCCTGCTCTGCTCGGGTCTCGGCATCGGCTGGGGTCTCCTGCTCTGCTCGGGTCTCGGCATCGGCTGGGGTCTCCTGCTCTGCTCGGGTCTCGGCATCGGCTGGGGTCTCCTGCTCTGCTCGGGTCTCGGCATCGGCTGGGGTCTCCTGCTCTGCTCGGGTCTCGGCATCGGCTGGGGTCTCCTGCTCTGCTCGGGTCTCAGCATCGGCTGGGGTCTCCAGGGAAGAAGGTGTGTCAAAGCCAAACTGCAAAAAATATGAGAAAAGCTGCTGCAGACTACTAAGGCCACACCAAAAATCCATTGACCAACTTTTTTTTTTTGGTGTGGCCTAAGCTGTTTGGCAACCGCTGCCCATATGGGCGGGCCCGGGCCTCCTTGCTGGTGGTCTGGCATGGGATTCCTCCTCAGTGAACCACGTCTGAGATATCAAAGGCCATGGTTTGTCTGGGCCTGCCTACTATGGTACTAGCCCAGGTAGGTAGGACCAGACAAATAAAAGAACACTTGCTATCCTTCGAAAAGAGTAGGGGACGTGCCCCGGTAGGGGTTTTCTCCCTCACCTCATAGATGCGTTCATTCATTTCATAGATTCGATCATCCATAGATGCGGTCACTGCTGTATTGGGCAAGCAGCATATAAATATCTGTCCTACTACTGCAAGGCAGACTACCACTATTTGTGGCTGACTCCTTGCCAACTTGAGATATGTCCCAGGCGTCACAGTACACTTGGACGTTAAACAACCCAATCAATCAATCAATCAATCAATGAACACAGCTTCTGTATTCTATGCCACCTCATAGATTTGATCATCCTAGATACTATCATCTGGCCTACCTTTTTACTTGTGAAAAACTGAAACTTGAGTAAGTCTCCTCTGCAAAGTCAATGGGACGTTAATCTACACAAACAAACAAAAAGGTATTTCTTTTGTTGAGAAATCTTTTTTTGTTGCAATGGACATTGATGAATCATTCATTACATCCAACTCTCTTCCTCGTAATCATATCTTTTCTCATGAAATTTGCAAATATCTTCATCGTCAACTTCCACCTCCGCATCATCAACTTCCACATTTCCAGACTTTTCCACCTTGGTTGATTTTGACATGTCTGTCCTTAATGACTGTTGTTGGCTTATTCCTTGGACCCTTTTCTTCTTCGATGTAAGGAGGCAGTCCTTTCACGTCTAATTTGCCTTGGCTTTGCTGGCTGCTGCATAAACATGAAGTTTTGGAATCATTTATGTTTTGGCACTTCCGACATGTCAGATCTTCATGACGTTTGACAAATGCCCTGGCCCAATCATCAGATGGTGTGTTTTGTTTGAAGCATCTCACTTGTCTGCTTGTAAAGTCATACCTTGAGAGTATTGGCAATCTCAAATCTATTATTCGTTCCCTTGACCTTGGAGACACACTGTGTCTGGACCAACTGGGGGGGGGGGGGGGGTCTCGGACCCGTACATCACCTGATCACGTTGTCCGCTGTGCTGCAGATGTGGTTGGGCACTAGGATAGGTTTACATCTTGAACAAGAGTTTTCATGTATCAACGGTTGCAGTTGTCAATGTAGAAAGATGGTATAAAGATGTTGATTCTTATAGCATAGGTGAGAAACTTGGTCTTGGTCTATTTCACAGTTGTCGGCCAAGAAATAAGTGGTGTACCGGCTGGGTTTTGTTCACGGTCCATCCTTTAACTGTTACTTTCAGAACTGGGTACTCAGCGCTATTATGAGCATTTTTCCATAGTCGGCAACCCCAGGCCGGGTCATAGCTCTTATCTCTAATTCCAACAAACCAGTCTGTGAAGTATGTGTTGTCAAACCATCCTGATTTTGAGCGATTGTATCTCGTTTTGGGAGGACCTCCACTTATCCATATGTCCCACAAATTTATAAACAACATATGGTGGTAATATAGTTCTCTGGAAGCTGTTCATGCAAACATAATGGATGTCAATAAGTTTGTTGAATTCTTCACTCTTTCAGGGTACTTTACTCCCCTGGGGGTTGGCAGCGCTAGGTTGGCTTTACTGCTTTCTCACTAATCTTGAGTAAATCTCCTCTGCAAAGTCAATGGGACGTTAAACTACACAAAGAAACAAATTTAGTAAAATTTGGCAAAAATTATTCAATCATAAGATCAACAGTTTGTAGTACACTATTTCAATATCCTTGGCTTATTAGCATATTTTACAATCATTCCAATATACATATATCATGTTACCCTTGACTGAGTATTCTGTTCCATATATGATCTCATGTGAAAAGACTACTCCTTGGCCGGCTTGCCAGTTTTCATTAAGCCACCTTAATGAACATCAGGGCTTCAAATGTCTCGCATTTGAATTGGATTGATTCATTTCAGGAAAGTTTTTTCTTTTTTTCACCTTCCATTTCTTTTTGGTTGGTGGCTCAAGGAGGAGGCAGGCCATTGATGCACTCAAACTTGGATCTGCCGCTTTTCATACGACTGCTGGCAAGAATGCGGACGTCGTAAAACACATCCTATAGAACCCTTATCAATCCCCTTATTTACCTTATCTAAGCCATCATAAATGTAAGTTTTTGAAGTAAATATAATGGTGGTTCTGTTGAATAGCAATCATGTGATATCCCATGATTATTTTTTGGATTTGCGTGGTTTTCCTTACCACATATCCTATAGACGTTATCCATACAGATCCCACAAAACTGTTCCTCGCATCCTGATATGCTCTCAGTGTGTACAGTGATCTTTATGTGTGTTGTTGAGGATACTTCGTTGTACTGAAACTTGAGTAAATCTCTTCTGTGGATGTACAAACACTGTTGTTATGTAGTGCAGACTGGCTATGTCCCACAAAGTGTCTATTTTACTGTCTTTGACCCTTGTCCTCAGATGTAGGTTTTCTTCCTTCTCCAGGCCAGTCTGCATGCTGTAAATGCTGGCTGATGATGGGGGGAGGGCAGTCTAACAGGGGGGGAGTGATATATATACATATATGTATATGATATATTGACACTTACCGGTATCTCCATTCCCTATTTCCTCCACGGGTGGGCGACGCCCCTCTCTCACTGTCTTATTGGCCCTGGAGGATAAAGTATGACCGTCACACATCCCATAGAAATAGTCATTTCCACATCAGATACCATGTGATCGGCATGCACTCATTAGGGCTTGACAATAAATGTCACAGAACTGCCTGCACCACTAAAGGTCTTTCTTGTTTCATCGTCTAGAAAAAAAGCCCTTCCCGGCTTGACCCTCGCACACAAAGCATACATACGTCTAGTGAGGAGTACTATAGGTTCTACCACCCCTCACGATCTGCAATGTGCCCTCCGGACATTAAACTGCCTAACGATCAATCAATGAGCATTTTCCACTGCTACAAGCCGTGTCCCACTGCTACAAGTAGACTCATAAACACACGCACACACGCACGCGCAACCTAGATGAGAAAAGAGCGGACCGAGAGTCCGATTAACTCTTGAGAAAGTCCCAGGCGTCATAGCACACTTGGATGTTAAACAATCCAATCAATCAATCAATCTGTAGCAGTCTCCCTAAAAAGTTAATCGAGTTTTGAAGTGTATTTGTACACTTGGCAGTAAATTTCTGAAAGGACCTGAAGGATGGGGGTTCGGACAGAATTATAACTGATGCACATGCAAACCTTTTACTTTCACAGACGAGTCGATTTTGGAAATATTGACAGCCAGATTTCTAATCTGAACCTGTCAACACAGTGTTATTTGTGTATGCCCACACCTCCTTAGCTTTCATGGAGGAAGGCCAGCTGATAGAGGAATATCGGAAGTATCTCATCACTGGTACTTACTTAGACCTTGAGAAGCACCATCATGACTTTGAGGGTCCTGAACTTCAGAGCCAACAAGGAAGATCTTGAACTACTCTGCTAAGATTTCAGTTTTTGTTTGGTAATGTTATCTTTTTTCCACACTAATGTGATAGCATTCTTGATGCCTTTTACTTCTGCATTGTCTCCAGCACTTCTTGCGGTAGGTCCTGGAAGCAAGGTTTCTTCGTCTTCTCCCTATGGTTAGGATTTTCCCCTTTTTATGTGTATAATAAAGATCTACCTAAAACTCACCAAGATGGTCAAACAATAATACCCTTCAATGTGGCAAGGTGTATATATATGCATTGTTAATAGCTTTTAAAGAATCCTTTCTCAGTTTCTGTGTTGGGTGATATTCAACACTCAGATCGCAATCAGCTGTGCCCTATGTACATATATATCTAAGATCTTCATGGTGTGCCCCGTGTCACCTTTGTATTTCAACTAATTAGGGTTTGATTGAGTCATAGAAATGTAGCAGCTACTCACATCACTCCCTTATGTTCTGTCACAAGGGAGGGGTTGGGCTCATTGTATAATAGGAGTACAGCAGCAAGAAATGGGCTAACTTTGGGCAGCGATTTCAACATGCGGACCATGACACAAACAACTTGGTTGAACGGATCTTCCATAGTGCAGGAAAATACTGAAATGTCCTTTAGGCCCCATCTGTTTGTTTAATTGACTTGATGCATAATTTCCACTGTGCATAAACAAATTTAGATGTTTTCTTCTTGCTTTTCTCTTTCTTGGGCTTATTCTAGCCTCCCATTGTCATTGTTTACTTGGTGTTGTGCTTGGGAGTGCTATTAAAGCTCTCACCTTGGTACACACCTGCAGAAGGGGCATGGTGCTTCAGGGTCCTTCTCAATCAAGCCAAGTAAGCACAAAATCATCACGGTCTGGTGATGTGGTTGAGGGCACCATCTGCCCCTGCTTTTGGATGCAGAGAACAAGCGTTGGACAGTCTTGAATGGTGTGGTATAGTCTGTGTGGAGGATTTCATGAGCTAATTTTATCTACCAACCTGTTATACTCAGCAAGCGCTGCGGCCCAGTCTATGGTCTTCTTCTTCTTAAACGCCCCATCACCGAAGTCGCTCTTGGTGAATTTTGTGTGTTTGCGAATCGCACTCTCTAGTATCAATGCATCCTCAACACTTAAGTTTGAACCTCGAGTCAGCTACATCCTGCAAAAAAATGTTCAACGTCTCTGACGTTGAACACTTTGAGTGTCCTCAGATGTAGGTTTTCTACCTTGTTAGTGTCCATGCCAACGACTTGTTGCTTATGTTATCCATGTTAGCCACTTTGTCTGTCGATTCCAGATCGCTTGAGCTTGAACTTGAGCCTTTCCAATTGTGCTTGCAGCTGTCCATGCTTCCCTCAATTAGAGTTGGTTAGGATGTTAACCCGCAATAGATTCATATTGAATGATTATCGGCAAGAACTTCTCCAGAACTGTGTCTTCTTGTTTTTACGAACATAAGGCGCTGCGGACAGTAACATACTACTTATGAAACTAATGCTATTTCTCACTATTGTGTTCTTTTGACTCACCTCATCATACCGCCTTTGCTCGTCCACCTTCTCACATGGAGCACTGCTCTTGGCAATTGTGCATGTGTTTTCCTGCCTTAGCATCCTTTCCGTCCTCTTGCTTCTGCTGGCACCTGTTCACAACTTTCTCTGGCTGTGCGGCTACCCCCAGGTAGTGGATATACGTCAATAGAAGCAATTACCATCTCCAACAATCTGCAAAGCATCTCAATCATCATCAGCATTTTTGGGAAAAATATCCCGGCCCTTCCCATGATACCCAGTGCCCCAAAATGAATCTAAAACAGAATGCATCAACTAATAAATGATATATAATATATATAATATAATATTATTATGGAATGCATCAACTCTCTTCCTATTGTGGATAGTGGTGTGGGCCCGGGCCTTCTTGCTGGTGGTCTTTGCTTTCATGTAGATGGCAAAATCAAACGTGACCACTTTGAAGCTTGGTGCTCACCGCCTCTGTTAACCTCCACCCAGGCATTATACCACATTGGGCTATCTACTACTCTCTTCAACTCTTCATAACAAAGGCCTGTTGCTCTTAAACCATGTCTATGTGGTGTCGGAGGTTAAAGAACCCTTGCTTCGGTAAATGTGTAGGAGCGGGATTTCTATCTTTAGGCTCATCTCATAGATTCGATCATCCTGGATACGATTATCCAAGCAGGCATGGGATTCTTCCGGATTTCCGGATTTTTGAAGGTCATTCCTGTGATTTGTGTAGATTTAATGAAAAAATATTTTAACATTGAAAGGGGGGTCTCAGTCTCTGCAATGCATACAAAATGCATCAACTCATATATATCATGGATATTTATGGGCTCTTACTAATCAGAAGATTTCTGTTATGTTACAACCTGCTCCAAGTAAGACTCAATATGGCCTGTCAAGACTGTAGCGAGAGCATCTTGGTGCCCCACATCTATATGGCTAAATAGCATGATAATGGAGTGGAGCAACCTCACTATGAACTCAACAAACCACATATTGTTCGTTTGGGCATGATGGTACAGTGCATTTGTAAGCAGCCTTATCCTGCGATGTTCATAGCAGTGGAAAACATCCAACCTAAGTCTCCCACATCGCTCTGTTCCATTCCATGCAGGACATAATAGGTTGTATCTAGTATGGGTGTTAACAGTGTCCTGCTCAAGTTTGGCTTCCTCTGCATGTAGGTCAGGTTCGGATCTCATGTTCTACAAGGTTAGTGTGACCTGGTGGTTCTCCAGTACAGAAGAATACATCTCTGTAGTCTAGCAAGATGTTCTTTACTTCCTCTACTTGCTCTGGTATCAGTCCCGTTTGTCACGTAGCTTTATCATTTCTCCATTAAAGTCCCTAGTACCTAGTGGTTGGTCCTGAACAGTTAGTGCTTTCCCGAAACAGTAGGTCTCCACTGAAGTCACTTGCCCTTCACCTCCCTGAACCAACCAAGTTGCTCTCCTTGCTTGATATCCAATTCCAGAGGTGAGTTAACATCAGTCAACTAACAGCATACAGTGGGACCAGACCTTCTCCCTTACTATACAGGTTATCTATCTAAATATTCCCATTTAAAACAAATTTCTTCTCAATCTTTTTGTGGATGACTCCTTGCTAACTTGAGGCAGTCCTGTAGGGTACTATGCATGCCCCCCTTCCACCTACCTTTTTTACTTGTGAAAAAGGGAAACTTGAGTAAGTCTCCTCTGCAAAGTCAATGGGGCGTTAAACTACACAAACAAACAAACAATCCCGAAGTATTCTTCCGGCGGATCCTGGTTCATTTTTGATGTGAGGACAAACATCCAGGGTATGATTTCCAACAGTGACCGTACTGTAACATAGTATAATCTAGTCTCATTACCCTATCACAGTTCCCCCTGTGTTAGTGGGGACCTTCATGGTGGGGGCATGAAGGAGTAGAATAACTTCATTGGGAGCCTTCCACAATACCAATGGGCATACCAGATTCGTAAAAGGCGACAAAACTTGAGGGGTCTCGTGCCTTACTGCTGTGATCAGTCACGTAAGCTGTTTGGCAACCGCTGCCCATATGCGCGGGCCCGGGCCTTCTTGCTGGTGGTCTGGCATGGGACTCCTCCTCAGTGAACCACGTCTGAGATATCAAAGGCCGTGGTTTGTCTGGCCCTGCCTACCATGGTACTAGCCCAGGTATGTAGGACCAGGCAAATAAAAGAACACTTGCTATCCTTCGAAAAGAGTAGGGGACGTGCCCCGGTAGCGGTTTTCTCCCTCACCTCATAGATGCGGTCATTCATTTCATAGATTCGATCATCCATACATTCAGTCACTGCTGTATTGGGCATGCAGCATATAAATACCTGTCCTACTACTGCAAGGCAGACTACCACTATTTGTGGATGACTCCTTGCCAACTTGAGATGTCCCGTGAGGTACTTGATGTACGTCTGGACGTTAAACAAATCAATCAATCAATATCAATCTTTCTTCTTCTGCTGCTTCTTTTTACTCACGGTACCGTTACTCTCCATTTTGTCTTTCAGAGGACGACGCACTTGCCAAGATGTAGGTCATGTGACGTCACACGCCGCACTGTAATTGACACGTCCTGATTGGCTGTTGCTATGGGTATCTAAGGACGTAATTACGTGAGCCGCCGCTACGTCTGGACTTTGGCGCGTTTGAGTTGGGACTGTCAAACTCCCACGCATTCTGCACAAAAATGGACGAAGCTATGACATACCTACGTCCAACATTACGTAATACCTGAACGTAGTTGCAGGAACTGTCAAAACGTGCATTTAATGTCTAGTGTGACCGGGGCTTTAATGTGTACATTTTTGTATGTGTGTGTACGTTTAAATAGCATTCTTTATATGGAAGAATTTCCTGAGTTTAGGATATTTTCATTTTAAGTAAAAACATGTAAAAGCATCAGCAGTGGTTAGGATCAAAATCGGCTGTAGAAAGCAAAAAACATACCTGCTATTTCTGCAGCCATTTTGGCCTTGAGGGTGAGTTTCTCAGATTCGTCTGACAGTATAAAAACAAGATCTTTGCCAACATAAATAAATTGAAAGAGAATGATGACTGGTATGGTGTTCACCTGTCAGATGGGCAGTTCTTGTGTGACTGGGTAATAGACTTACAGCATAACAAAGGCCTGTCCCTCTCACACCATGTCTATGTGGTGTCGGAGGTTAAAGAATCCTTGCTTCAGTAAATATGTAGGAGCGGGATTTTTATCTTTTGGCTCATCTCATAGATTCGATCATCCTGGATACGATCATCCAAGGTAGGCCTTTGGCCTACCTTCTTACTTGTGAAAAACTGAAACTTGAGTAAGTCTCACCTGCATAGTCAGTGGGACGTTAAACTACACAAACAAACAAAGCAAGTGGCGGTCCAATTCGTGACATCGCGCCGGAACTCGGGCCAGTACCATCGTTCCTCCAGTTTGCGGATGGTGCGGTCCCTCCCGAAGTGTCCGATGAGCCCGCCTCCGTGTGCCATCCCAGATTTCCTGAACAGGTTGTGCACTTTGACCCCTTCTTGGTCAAACACTGGCTATTATACATCACAATAGTATAATACATCGTATTAGATTATTTTGGATTATGGTTGAAGGATAGCACAAGACTTAAATCATTGACATATTGAAATTCCATAGTCCCAGTGTCTTTCTAATTGATGTACAGGATGTAAAAGATTGGAAAAGCCACTTACTTCTTTGTGGGTCCCGGTCATATGACCAGGGGATCTTTCCTGCTCCATAATAGTATATAGCGCGACCTCCATACAACATTTCTCTCCTTCAAAACATGTTGAGGAAGCTGCTGTTACCTGTGAGCAGTTCCTTTTCCATGTCCATGGAATGAGCTGACCGTGTCACATCCACTGATGCAGTAAACTGGAAGCAGTAGAAGGCATGTGTATATCTTTGATATATCCAGGGAGAAAGAACAGTAGTTTCAGTAATTACCTTCTACACGTGTCAATGGATATTAATTTCAGAGTATTGAGTTATGTTTCAGGAGCTCCTAAAAAAGAAACACTATGTTTGAGTCCTCTCTCCTCTTCCAGGCTAGGCAAACCAAACAAATGATAGCACAGTGACACTTACTTTGATGGCCGACAACATGGTGCACTCCACTTCTAAGGTGGATGTGTTTACCATGCAGTGTTGGCATCGTACTATTCTTGTTTTGCCCACCACTTGGAGCAAGTGCTCAACTGTAAAAAGACTGAAGATAGCAGAAAAAAACACCGGTAGAGGTTACATCCATGTCTAAAGTATTTAACACCACCGTTTGGGGTATCACAATAAGCTCATGACGTCCTCTTGGCAAATTCCACATTCCATTTATGTGTTCTCAAGGAACTCTGAACTAGAAAGCTTTTGTTTTTTCATTGTGTTATGTTATTTATATTATCCAGGCAAAACCCTTTTACATGCTTTATCCCAAAGTGTTACATTAAACAGACAGACACCCTACAGACCCTACTCGGTTGATCATTGTAGAAAAAATAGTCCTGTCCTGTGATCTTTGTCGTGCCAAAGTACTTGCAGATGTAGTCTCGTCTCAGTCTTCAAGCTGACAGAATGCTCTCATCTGTTCCATGACAATTTGCTTACCCATCTCATTGTTGTAGTACAGGATTGCAGAAGTCTTACTCCCATTTCTCCCAGCATGCCTAGTGCCCTGCATGTAAGGTGTAAAATAAGTAGACTGGAATCAATACATACCCCGCCAGGGTATCCAGCGAGTCGTCTATCCTTGGCAAAGGATAAGCGTCCATGGTGGTGGTACTGCCTTTTTACTTGATCAGCACCGCGGGTCCGCCAATGGACCACCGGCGGGTTCTATCACCCCCGACTCCAGCATTTCATCTACCTCCTCATCCACCACTGCCCTCCTGTGTGGCGCAAACCGCCTGGGTGCCTGCTTTATGTGGACAAAATCGACTTCACGTAGAGTAATGATGTAAAAAAACAAAGAGCATTGATTAGTGGGATTCCTATTTTTTGGCTCATCTCATCACCATGTCCATATTTTGTCTTTCTCTGCACTTCTTACACTCTCTCTAGCAGATCTGACCTTAATACCTTGTTCACTGATTTAACTCTGCTTCACACTTACCCCTGTCATGTCGGCCAGAACCTCTCACACCATGTCTATGTGGTGTCGGAGGTTAAAGAACCCTTGCTTCGGTAAATGTGTAGGAGCGGGATTTCTATCTTTTGGCTCATCTCATAGATTCGATCACCCTGGATACGATCATCAGAGGTAGGCCTTCAGCCTACCTTCTTAGTTGTGAAAAACTGAAACTTTATGAAGGTATATTTGCTGCGACTAGGTTTTGGCATGCCGTTCTGCGTAACAAATGGTTGGTGAGCCTCCCCTCGAAACCTGCCTCCTTAGCTACTGAAGGGATAACTTTTGCCAGCGTGTTAATGCCCATAGGAGCTGACTTGTACCATTGCTCGTCCTCGAACTCCCAGTTTGGCCGGATTGACAGGTAGAAAGGGGAATTAGCTATTCTCTGATCCTGGGGGCGTTTGGACGTGAATAGCTCGTACAAGGTGATGGGATCTCTATTAAAGTTGTCATCCTCGTACACTCGTGGGTTGTAAGCTCTTGTATGCTCACCCTCCAAGCCCTGCCTAGTTTTAGTTCTAGGCGCCATGACGAACAAAAACTCCGTTGACGACCCGTACAAATTTAAAATATTGGAGACTCGGGTGACGACCCTACTGGAGGAACTTGCTGTGGTCAACTGATGACCGTTACTCCAGGGTGGGTTATTATAGTGCACCGTCATCAAAAGGAATGTTGCTAGGCGACATGACCGCATGACGTCACGGTGGCGCTGATGTCATGCGGCGGGTCGGGGAACTACTCCCAGGGCGCCGCTGGCGCCTCCTAGAGGGGACGGCGAGCAACTCCCGCCTGGGAAACCGCTCCTCTCCTCCTGGGTTTTATACGTGCATAGTGCTATGCTGGGTATAAAAACAAGATCTTTGCCAACATGAATAAATTGAAAGGGAATGATGACTGGTGTGGTGTTCACCTGTCAGATAGGCAGTTCTTATGTGACTGGGTAATATGTACACTTTACATAGTGATACCAATAAGCCCTCACAGCTAAGGGGAACCAATTATTAAGGCATGGACCTTTGGATACCAGGATGAAAGTAGAGAATTTTCCGTAAAGTGACTGTTCTTTACACTTGCTGTGGTCGACACAGAAGCACTGGATGATGTTGTTTTTTTTCGCTATCTTGATCTTTTTCTGTATTTCAGCTTCATCCTAAGACAAAGCCAGTCTGCGCTTGAGTTCTGGGGTGCAACGTTTTACCAGGGCGTCTGCCAGCTTCCCTCTCCGGTATTTTTATGACGTCTCTCGCGACTTACCAACCAGCTCCACGCTCCATTTAGCCCCATTAACCTTCCCCCACAGGTTATGGCTCCTGTGGACTGTGCAATAGAGTTTCTGCACTAATTGATCAACGATTGACTCTGCTGCCTCTATAAACCAAAAAGTTATTTACCTAGCTTTTTACAATATATATATATATATTTCCTGCATGTTATCTGTCACTACATCCACCTTACTATTTACATATTTGGAGACCCACCTCTTCAACCTGACCCTGGAGGATAAAGTATGACCGTCGCACATCCCATAGAAGTAATCATTTCCACATCAGATACCATGTGATCGGCATGCACTCATTAGGGCTTGACAATAAATGTCACAGAACTGCCTCCACCACTAAAGGTCCTTCTTGTTTCATCGTCTAGAAAAATAGCCCTTCCCTGCTTGACCCTCGCACACAAAGCATACATATACGTCTACTGTAGGTTCTACCACCCCTCACAATGTGCAATGTGCCCTCCGGACATTAAACAACCTAACAATCAATCGATCAAAACCAACTTGGCACTTACGCCCCTTCTGTCTCTAATGGTCTCTATTTGCTTTAACTGGTTTGTATCACCACTTGCAGTCTTCATACCCGGTTTTGGTGTTCTTGGGTTCCAGGAAGATACTAGGCATGGATCCAGGTGTGGCCTGTTCCTCCACACCATGTCTTTGTGGTGTCGCCTTGCTTCTGCAAATGTGTAGCCATCCAGGCACAATATTCCTTGAGATTTACTCCAGTCAAGTCATACAGGTGGATCGGTGTAAACTGGTGCCTCATTCTCATGTAGGACACTGAACTTTGAATTTTACAGACGAGTCACTGCTGTATTGGGCAACATGTACACTTGGACATTAAACAACCCGATCAATCAAGCAGCCGAACACCATAATATGATGATTTATGATGCTTGGTATCCAGCTGAAGACATCCTTTTCGCTTGGCAACCTTCAGTGGTTCCTTTTTCAATCAGTTGGCAAAGTCACCCTACAAAGCATATATTATCCTAGCGTAAGCGAAACTTCCACTTTGCTAACCTGGACAGTTCCTTTGAACCTGAATTTGTTCAGCCGCCAGGTCATTTTGCCAATTCAAAATTCTTTCCAGCCGAGTGTTCTTCTTCAATCCAGTTATTCACAGTGGCATGGATAGGTCGTTGACCTTTCTTCTTCTTTTTGACAGGAACCTCTTCCGCGTTTGGTGCGGCTAGAAACCCACACATTTTAGCCTTTCATGTTCTTTACAATCTCGTTGGGGTCATCATTTGTTAGACATGTGTATCTGGTGTGTACATCTGTGTGCATATAGTTGGTCAGTACAGGAGAAACGTCTTAAGGGATAGTATCTTTTTTCTGAGCTAGTTACATTTCACAAAACTCATATTTAGAATGCTCTCATACATTAAATATCAAAGGCATAGCATATCCTATTCATGTACAGAGTGATTTCAAACCCTTGATGATATCTAATCACAACCCTGTTTTACAAGCCAAGTGTCAACCTTGATCTCTCCTAAACCAAAAAGGCGGAAACTAACCCTGAAACTTTTAAGAAAGATTTAATTTAGTTGTGAGGAGACACTCACTGTGATGACTAAGAGAAGATTTGGCAGTTTCTGTTTCCCTCCGATCTTTAACTCCTCCTGGAGATTGAAGAGAACTTGTAAGTCCTCACTCAACTGAAAATGCAGTAAATATTATTACTAGATTTGTTACACATTGGTTTCTCAATGATATAAGTGCACACGCACTCACACACTTAAACGCGCAACCTAGTTGAGAAAAGAACGGATTGAGAGTCCGATAAAAATTCTTGAGTAAGTCCCAGGCGTCATACCACACTTGGAAGTAAAACAGTCCAATCAATCAATTAAGCCCCCAAGCACCTCCCACATGATGTCCATTGGAGACTGTGCATGGCCACCTCCATCTGCCTCCTATTTTGCCACCTGTAACAAAACATTGCCCTCATTGAACCATTCAAAGGCTAACTGAACTTACCTCCTTGAAATCAATAATGGTACAGAATGGCTGGCAATAATGCTTGTCTTCATACATCCACTGGTTTATGCAGCAGCAATCATTTTTGTAGGCGCTGCTCCTCCGTATTCCATCATCAGGACAACTCTGCTTCACCCAGGGGTGTACCTCTTATCTTGGTGTGCTGTGTATGCTCCTTACTCTGTGCCTCATATGTTTGTCTCTCCTGCCAAGTTTCATCCCTTATTGGAAACTATGAACTTTCTTATCCAGTTTAGCTACAGCAGCTGTAGACTGAAATTTATAAAATATGATTCTGATTTTCTTACTGAGTATAGATCGTTTGATGTGTGTAAGCACTGGATATACAGAGGTTTCTGATACTGTTATTTGAGAATTGAGTCGCCAAAATTTCACCATCTATGTTTTTGTGAATGTTTATACAGCAGACGACAATCAATCAATTCTAAATATCTAATCCTAATCCTGGTGCATCTGGTTTAACTAATATGTGATGCACTGAAGAAGCTATTGAACTGCTCACAGATCTCTGGTCTGGGCGCTTGGGCTGGGGCCGGGAGGTTGCTGCTGCCCCCAGGGGACAACATTAACCTCCCCGAGGACTTGTATGAAGCTTTTCGGCAGCAACGGAAAATATCAAGGACAACATTTTCGAATTTTCTTCATGAAGTTGTTTTCAAGGGGTCGGCAAGCTGGCCTACGCTGGACTTGTATGTGTGGCAGTTTGAGGAGGAGGCAAGTGGTGATAGCTAGAATCGCCCCTACCTTCTTACACATATAGCCATGGTATGGCCCTAGAGGTACTTAATGTGCATCTGGACGTTAACAAATGAATCAATCAATCATTCTTCATGATGCATATTGTTGACCTCAAAGTCTTCTTCTGGAAGATACTCTTTCTCAAATTCCGTCAACAACCGTGCCTGTTCAGGTCCAGTTACCATCCACTTTTGAAGTGCTGCCGGGTTTTCTGTCAGGCCTATTACACCTCCTTTGCCTTTGACTTTGGCATTCTCCTGCTTATTACCTAATTCCCCCAATGCCTTTACTCTCTCTCTCCCAGAGATTTGACTGTCTCCTGATTAAACTCTTTGGCCCTTTCGGCCCGTGCCAGAAGTTCTTTGTTGGCCATTTTTAGCTTGTGGTTGTAGGCCCTCAAGAGTGTGCAGCCGAAGCACCTTGGTGGGGTGTGAGGGATGACACTTTCCTACAAATAAACCATGAAAGCATGGATGTGTCACTACACAGGCAGCTAGAGCAGTGTTAACCTCCTTCTAGTACAGTAACTTTAGACTTTAACATTGAATTAATTCAAAGAAAGCTGAAAACTTCGGGATTGGTTGGGTTTAGTACTAGTATGAACATACTGAAAGTCCTCAACTCTTTCATACAGGGGTGATACAGCGTGTCTTGTTAATCTTGGTCTTACATCGATAAATTCAGTTTTGTGGGCTCTTCTATACCCGTACAGTTCTTCATGATACTTTCTGAGTTTATCTAAAATGGGAAGGGCAGATTCTTGATGAATAAACTTAGTAGAAGTTAAAATGGGTTCCTTGTTGACATAGGATATTAGTGTATCTCCAAAGTCAAAATGACCTTCATGGGCTTCTAATTCAGCATTTACAGAATCTAATATAACTTGAAAAAGCTCACAGGTGGTCATTGTTACAAAATGACACACAGTGAAGGTACGGTCAGAAAAAGTCACACTGCTTCGTCATTTCTCTTACCCCATGAACTAGATCTTTTACACGCTCCGCAGCATTGCTATTGAAGTAGGCAACAACTCTGTCATGGTCTTCTGCTTTCACTTTCGATGATACAACCTGCTCCAAGTAAGACTCAATATGGCCTGTCAAGACTGTAGCGAGAGCATCTTGGTGCCCCACATCTATATGGCTAAATAGCATAATCGAGTGGAGCAACCTCACTATGAACTCAACAAACCACAAATTGTTTGTTTGGGCATGATGGTACAGTGCATTTGTAAGCCGCCTTATCCTGCGATGTTCATAGCAGTGGAAAACATCCAACCTAGGTCTCCCACATCGCTCTGTTCCATTCCATGCAGGGCATGATAGGTTGTATCTAGTATGGGTGTTTACAGGGTCCTCCTCAAGTTAGCCTCCGTCTCTCCCGAGGTCCCAGCGACTGGACTTGAAGGTCCAGTGTCCAGTGAGGTGCTTGATGTGCATCTGGACGGTGAACAAATGAATCAATTATGCAGAGTAGTCAATTATTCTGTGCCCTCTCCTCTTTTCCTGCTTCTTTCAGAGCCAGCAATTTGTCCTTCTCATCCTTCCTTTGCTGTAGCATATGCCTTGCCTCAGCCCCTGAGAAAGCATCAGGGAGGTACGTAGGGAGGACTGCTAATGGTTCTCTCTTCTTGCTTCTCTGCTGTAGACTGCGAACAGTCAATGCCATGAAGGCTGCATGGAAGAGGGTTTGCCGACCAACTGTATACTAAACTTGCACTTGTAGAACTTCCTTCGAACTGCACGCCCACTGTGCACCATACGCCCCAGCTTATCTGGCACTGAGCCTTTGCTATTTATTTTGCATACCATCTAGCAACTTGTCGGTGCTGTCACATACAACATGAGTGACCCCACTGTCCTGCACTGTTTCAAAGTTTTCTGAAGTCATTTGGACAACATTGACATTAGTAAAATGAACTCACGTTTCCCTTGAATGACTTTACAATAATTTTATGGCCCTTCCATATTGAATCATTTATGGTGAAGTTTTCTTCTTCTCTCAGTTGCTGTAAATGCGCCATTTCGTAGTGAGAAATCTTTTCGAAGGTTGTTGGTGCTATAAAAGGACAAGATTTAGAACCAGTAATAAAATAATCAACAATCCTAACAAGTTTCATGACTTGCAGTTATAAGGGGGGGCGAGTATCGCTTTTTTTCCTTATCAACTAATTCCCACAATGCCTTACCATAATATGATGACTTATGACTTGGTATCCAGCTGAAGATCTCTTTAAATCCTTTTTGCTTGGCAACCTTCAGTGGTTCCTTTTTCAATCAGTTGGCAACGTCACCGTACAAAGCATATATTATCCTAGCGTAAGCGAAACTTCCACTTTGCTAAGCTGGACAGTTCCTCTGAACCTGAATCTGTTCAGCCGCCAGGTCATTTTGCCGATTCAAAATTCTTTCCAGCCGAGTGTTCGCCTGTTTTTCTTCTTCATTCCAGTTATTCACAGTGGCATGGAGAGATTGTTGACCTTTCTTCTTCTTTTTGGCAGGAACCTCTTCCGCGTTTGGTGCAGCTACAAACCCACGAATTTTAGCCTTTCATGTTCTTTACAATCTCGTTGGGGGTCATCATTTGCTAGACATGTGTATCTGGTGTGTACATCTGTATGCACATAGTTGGTCAGTATAGGACAAACGTCTTAAGGGATAGTCTTTTTTTCTGAGCTAGATACATTTCACAAAACTCATAATTAGAATGCTCTCATACATTAAATATCAAAGGCATAGCATATCCTATTCATGTACAGAGTGATTTCAAACCCTTGATGATATCTATCCACATGGCTTATTATTACAACTATCTTACCAGCCAGCTGCTCCTTCCCTTTTACAGTGTAGTAGGCAACCGGCCCAGTCCTCTGCCAAACATAAAGACTCGCGCACAGCGCAGAAGCTTTGTAGGTGGCCACAAAGTAAGTCAATTGCCTTGGCCCCAGTATTACAAAAAAAAGTCTCTTGCGGTATCAGGCCCAATCCTGTCACGGCTGCATGGTTAAATTTGATCTGGATCATTGCTTTTGCTGTGGTCCTTCAGGTTCGGCATGTCCCTTGCAGTCACAGGTTTGCCTCTTACTTTCCTGAAGTACTGGCTCACCGGATAAGGTTCAATGTCAAATGACAGTGGGTCTTGTGCTAGTTTAACCTGCTCTTCAGAGAGACTCCTGTTCTGGAAGGGGATGGTAAGAAATATTAACATTTATATATATATGATAAACACATTTCTATGATAATTAAGTCCAGTTTTACTGATCAGAAACTAGCCTGTGAATAGCTCTTGTAGTTTAGTTGTCGTGGTTATGCTCTGACACAAATTGATTCACTTGCAGCTTGCCTATCATCAGATTGCCTTGGACATAGTGTGCCATTTCTGTTTTCACGTCTGAACTCAAAGTTGATAACCTGTGGCCAGTTGTTTATTATGTATTGTCTCCAGTCGTACGTTCTCCAGTACGTTGGGAGCACACTTGATGTACATCTGGACATGAAACAAATCAATCAATCAATCAATTGTACACTGTAGAGAAGGTCATTTTGCGGTTGTTTGGGATGACAATATCTATTGACATACATTCAATGTCATCAGAGATAGTCCTTAGTTTCCAGTCTACAGTGGAGTATTTGAACACTCTTTCCGTCATGTAACAGATTATGCCGCCAGCCTTGCTGTCTCTATCAAGCCTATGGTAGTGTTCACCAGGCTATTGGAGTAGTGTTGCATCATACTTTGGTTTTAGCCATGACTCAGTTAGTCCAACATAATCACAATTATTTAGTGTGGGCATGATTTGATCTTGCTTTGTCAAACTGAACTGAATATTTTTGATGAGAGGAAATAAGTTTAACATCAGAAGTGTTGAATGGTAATGGAAAGTTGTGTTCCTTCTTCTTGCCATGCTCGCATCAAGTGATCCAAAATGTCTCTCTGGTTCAAGGTTTGTTGCTCCGCTCTTAGATGTACTGGCTAACTCCTTTTTTCAAAGTGACTGGTCATATTTCTTGATGATGCTGTTCAATAAAGAGATTCTACTTGGAATAGTACTGTAAACATTTCATGCTGGATGACACATTGATTGTGGGTACATCAAATCAAATTTTATTATAATGACAAAGGCTACCCAAGCGCCGCCCAACTAGTTACAAGTCGTTCAACCATACATCTAAAGAGTAGTTTGATATAGAACTTGCTAAGTACATAGTTATTTATTGTTACTACCACCTAAGAGTTGTACCAATCATACCTAATCAACCACATACGGTATTGTATTCTGTAATTTCAACCCAGAGGAGGACCAATTGTAAATTCATCATACTAGTAACTACGGTAACCTATCTTGTTATGTAACCATAGAGACCGAGCTGACCGAAAATGTGATCATTTAGGGTACCTCAGTAGCTAATATTTCACTAAAAAAGCATCTTGCCTGATGAAGGGTTATAAAATAACCCGAAACGTTGCATAAAAGATCATCAACAAAAACTTCAAATACCGGTAATTGTCAAACCTCAAAAAGACTAATAAAAGAAACGCTCCATAATTTATAACAAGTGTCTGGTTTTGTGTGTTATAAAGATTTCTTCAAATATAATGAAGTGTATTATCATCCCAGTGAAATAACAAAAACTGGTACACAGTCTCATGATAGTGCCAGACAGCGACAATCTCCCACCCTTTACTCAAAGATATATTTACAACATGTACGCGTTTAAACACAAACTTAACTAAAATGCTGAACATCGACATTTGTCGTACTTGCATTTGTAATGTGGAATGAATGGATGTCAGTTTGGATGTAGACTGCACAAAAAGAATATCCAGATTGATATTTAATAGTTGCATTAAATATCAGTAATTTACAAGTGTATAATTTCTGATTTAACTATCAAAATAATTAATTTATGTACCCTTCACACATGAATTTGATCAATAAATGTGTTACAAAATTGATTGTAATGAAGCAGATGATATTACTTCCAATCATGGCGACAATTTTATGAATTTTAAGACCCAGTTATTTGATATTTACAGTTATTAATTAAGTTATTAATAATATACAACAATGCTATAGCTAATAAATTAGCCCAATTAATTGAAAGAAATCAAGTAGTACAAGAATGTAGGATCCATAATCTAGTTGAGTTGATGGAATTCTGTGAAGGCAGCACCGGCTCTCATCAATGGTAGTGGTAGTGGTTGTTTTGCGAGTGTAGTTACGTCTTTTTGAAGGCCCATGGACGTACACGTATCTGCTCAGTCCCCGAGTTCTTGCAGTCATCATTTGACCATGCGTAGTAGTCTGTAGGCGGTAAAAGTTACCGACTGGTAATGTTAAGACCAAGCAATAATTAATTGTTTTTAATACTGTCTTAGTGCAAGATAAGGTTTTCAGGGCTATTTAACATAATAGTGGTATTACTTCAGATATAGGCTCATCATCTTTATGAAAGTTATACAGGTTTAAATGTAAATGAAGGTGCATACCGTTCTCATTAATACTCCATATGGTTGAGGATTTCAACGGCCCATAATTCTATGGTCTCGAGGGTACCCAAATATCCATCGTCATTGAACATAAACCACCTTTCATAGGGTGATCCATTCTGGTATGTATGCACTATTGAAGACAACATTGGTGTTTCCCAACACTGTGAAGAAAGAACTTCTGAGCTTCCTCCGGGAAACAAAGATGTTCGAAAAGATGTAAAAGGGGGAAAACAGGCCCCCCTTCGAGACTCGGCCCAGTAGGCTAGAGATAATGATCTCTGGCCAGATGGAAAGTAGTTTTCATACCCGCCAGTTCCTGATCTGCTGGCCCGATTGGTATGGAGCTGCGACTGGCCCGCCGGTGTCAGGATAATGGACTGGCCAGGTGTTGTGTCAACAGTCTGCGGCACAGCATCTGTGTCAGGCAGCACAATAAAGAGGGGCCCGATGCCATGTGCATTGTTCCACCGCTACGAGCCGTGTCCCACTGCTACAAGTAGACTCATAAACACATGCACGCGCACACACACTCACACACTTAAACGCGCAACCTAGATGAGAAAAGAGCGGACCGAGAGTCCGATAAACTCTTGAGTAAGTCCCAGGCGTCATAGCACACTTGGACGTAAAACAATCCAATCAATCCAATCCAATCCGCTCCATAGTCCATTTCGACAATACATAAGCACTATGACAGTAACTCTTGACGTGTACACCTGTCAGGTCACACAAATGAATGCGAGTGTATGGATGCCTCCTCCTCAAATATGTGACCGAAGCCTCAAATTAGGTTTACAATATTTTACCAATCACACCAACTTCCTCTGGTATTTCAGTCCTTGTGCCTTCAAATGGGTGGTATCATTTCTGTGGTCTATGGATATTCGGATGCATAAATGTCCTGTTGTGTCTTTCTTCAGCACCCTTGGGACCACAAGTTACTTAGAGACTTGTTACATACATGTATGTATGTATGTACGTATTTTCCTTGCCTCCCACTTCACCAAATGCGGTATGCAGCTACACTGGCTGAAGGATGCATGTTGTCAACCCCTCTTGTCATCAAAGAAAAGCTTTCTCTGTCCCATGTTCTCTGGGTGTAATCCTAACTCTTTGGCTAGCTTGCTGACTTTTGCATCTTTGAGTTCTTTTAATGTCAATGGCCTGTCTGTGGTGGTCCAGCCGGGGCGTACTGGCAGACCACCTTGAAGAGCATTCTCTCCAAAGTGGTATTTTGCATCCCGGCATTCTGGGAAAATTCCTCTCCATTAAAGCATTCTGGGCGTGTTACCTGTGTGGCACAGAATACATCTTGCTTTATAAACAATACAAACGTTGAATCTGACTTGTTATCTTTCCGCCCAACCATAACCATGTTCCCTGAGAATTGGAATTCGCAATTGCCGGTCTCAAGAACTTTGCAATCTTCTTTCCTGTGAGTACTTCTGGGAGATACTTTAGCGTCAATGTTGTTGCTTTTGTGTGGATGAATTACCTAAACTGTTATACATCTAAACTAAGGCAGTATCCAAGAATTTAATCTGTTACTTTTGAACCAAGCCCTTTCCAACAGATTAACATGGTCATCCACCACTTTAGGCAGGAGGTTGGGCTGAGCCGCAATCTGTGAAAGATGGTTTGTTCCCACATGAATGAGCACTACGCCTGTCTTGATCCCTTGGGTATTAGTGGGGACCTTCATGATGGGGGCATGAAGGAGTAGAATAACTTCATCGGGAGCCTTCCATAATACCAATGGGCATACCGGATTCGTAAAAGGCGACAAAACTTGAGGGGTCTCGAGCCTTACTGCTGTGATCAGTCACGTAAGCTGTTTGGCAACCGCTGCCCATATGCACGGGCCCGGGCCTTCTCGCTGGTGGTCTGGCATGGGATTCCTCCTCAGTGAACCACGTCTGAGATATCAAAGGCCGTGGTTTGTCTGGCCCTGCCTACTATGGTACTAGCCCAGGTGGGTAGGAACAGGCAAATAAAAGAACACTTGCTATCCTTCGAAAAGAGTAGGGGACGTGCCCCGGTAGCGGTTTTCTCCCTCACCTCATAGATGCGGTCATTCATTTCATAGCTTCGATCATCCATAGATGCATCACTGCTGTATTGGGCAAGCAGCATATAAATATCTGTCCTACTACTGCAAGGCAGACTACCACTATTTGTGGATGACTCCTTGCCAACTTGAGATGTCCCGTGAGGTACTTGATGTACATCTGGACGTTAAACAAATCAATCAATCAATCAATCAACCTTGGGCAATCTCTCTCTCGTCTCTCTTCTTCTGTAAGATCTTCCATGAACTTGAATTTCCTGCATAGAGGATTATCCCCCATCCGCTTAGCTCCAGATAAAGCAAGGTTTCTTCTACTTAAAGTTTTAAATTGCATGAGTATAGGCCTAGGACTATTGACTCCCCCTGAACTTGCCTAAATGGCAAGCTGCATGGAACAAAGAAAAGGGCCATAATACCATGTACTCGGTTCAGCCAAAACTGAAAGGAGTGACAATGAGCAAAAAGCTAAAACGAGCAGAACAAGTGAGATTAAACCGTCTAAGGATCGGTCACACTAAACTGACACACGAGTACAGACTGAATGGGGAATATGAACCAAGATGTCAAGACTGCAGTACCCGTCTGACAGTGGAGCATCTTCTACTCCACTGTAGAAGGACTGCAGAAAGTAGAAGAAAACATCTTTCAGACACAACATCTATGTACAGTGTTTTCAACACCACTAATGACGAAAATGTATTAAAATTCTTAAAGGACACCCAACTATGGGACAAAATATGAAATGGAAAATTAAAAAATAAATAAAATAAAAAATACAAAAAAATACAAAAAATGAAAAAAAAAAAAATGGGGGAGACTAGTTTGGCGAGTCGGGATGTATCACTCCAGACTGATGGCACACAGTTTGTATCAGCTTGGAGTTTTCATTGCTTCCCGGCTATACCTATGGCTGCTCTTTCCCATGCTGTGGTAGACTTACAGCATAACAAAGGCCTGTCCCTCTCACACCATGTCTATGTGGTGTTGGAGGTTAAAGAACCCTTGCTTCGGTAAATGTGTAGGAGCGGGATTTCTATCTTTTGGCTCATCTCATAGATTCGATCATCCTGGATACGATCATCCGAGGTAGGCCTTCGGCCTACCTTCTTACTTGTGAAAAACTGAAACTTGAGTAAGTCTCACCTGCATAGTCAGTGGGACGTTAAACTACACAAACAAACAAAAAAGCCTATCCTCTTGGCATCCGCCAGATCCTGAGAACTGGGAAAAACGGGAAAAGACTTCTTATCCCTACTTTACACAACCACTGAATGCCTTGTTGACAAGGCTCACTATGCTTAAGTGTACCATGTAACCCAAGGGCTCAGGGATTTAGTCTATGACCTCATACACAAACAATGCTCAAGGAGAATGTGCCAGTGCGATGCTGTGAATCTGAGTTATTATCTAATGAGACATCTGTTGTAGGTGGAGAATCCCTGTCCAGGAAAGTCATAGTTCCACACCATTTCCCTTTCTGTGTACACCTCTCACAACGGGAATACCCAGAATGCCCTTTGATCTGCTTGATGAAGGATCTTGCAGGAGTGTAGCCTAAGTCGATGGGTTTCCCCAATTGACGCATTTAAAACCTTTGTCCCTGGCACTGACGATGGTCCAAGGTAAAAAAAACCATTGTCATAGAGGCTTTGTAACATTCTCCGAGTGGATGACCTCTATGGAACCCTTATCAATATCTTTGTGGACCTTATCTTATCACCCATTCTTTTAGGTACATAAAAAGCGATAGCTCCGGGACTAGGCACCCCACAGTATTGATTTAAAGACTGGTATTATCACTGTTGTGTGCCGTATATAAAGCACCCCATAGGTTAATTCCAAAAATTGGTATGATCTTTCAATTTCTACTTAGATGGGGGGAAAACAATGAATTGCTATGACTTTTCCCCTGTAAGCTGCCTTATTAGCTGTTTTAAAAAGGCGTATGTTGTTAGGAACTTGTGGTTGTTGAAAAAATTGTATAGTTGTTTTTTCCCATAATGGATAGCAGCCAATGTTGATATTCTTGTTTCGGCCCCTAGTCTGCACCTCCACCCTAGCCCGATCATCCTGTGAGAATGCCACTGTCATGGGAAAACTGCACATCACTGAAGTAACTTGAATCTCCATTCAAGGAATACGCTTCAAGGCTACAAGCTAAATCATAGCATGTCATCTGAGGTGCATTTTCTAGATGGGTATGTAGAGATGCTGCAGGATCTTTCCTGCCCTAGGAGCCTCACTTTTGGAGCACCAGCTTCTGCTTCAACAGCTACTGCTTCTGATGGTCGAGCCTTGAAGGCTGCAAATGTCATGATCAGTTGTCGGCCAGGAAATAGAGTAATTGGTGTACCGACAGGGTTTTGTTCCCGGTCTATCCCCGGGCCGGGTCATGGCTCTTATCTTTAATTCTTTGATAAACTTGCTGTTTGTATTTATCTAACATCTGTGCATTCTTTTCTTGAATGCAATTTCATCTATAAACTAATATTGAATATGTTATTGCCCTCATCTTGCACCATTGCCTCCTCCTGCACTTTCTCCTCTCTCTCCCCCACCTTCTCCTCTCTCTCCTCCACCTTCTCCTCTCTCTCCTCCCACATTCTCCTGGACCACTTCACTGTTGCTCTCCATGTTCTCCTCGACCACTTCGCTGTTGCTCTCCACGTCAAAGTTAGCCTGAAATAGGAAAACAAGTATAAATTGTCACTGGATCTTTGAATAGGCCCTGCTTCACTTTGATCATGTGGTTATAATGGCAAGATTGACTGAATGGTTTAATGAGCATCTGCAATAAATTTTGTCCTACCTTAACAAATGTAGATATTACATTTAGTGTAACCATATATAACCAATCCCTCTTGCTGTAATCTTGTGGCCATCTCCCCATCCTTATTCACAGTGGCATGGATAGGTTGTTGACCTTTCTTCTTCTTTTTGGCAGGAGCCTCTTCCGCGTTTGGTGCGGCTACAAACCCACGAATTTTAGCCTTTCATATTCTTTACAATCTCGTGTACATCTGTGTGCATATAGTTGGTCAGTACAGGAGAAACGTCTTAAGGGATAGTATTTTTTTCTGAGCTAGTTACATTTCACAAATTTCATATTTAGAATGCTCTCATACATTAAATATCAAAGGCATAGCATATCCTATTCATGTACAGAGTGATTTCAAACCCTTGATGATATCTATCCACAACCCTGTTTTACAAGCCAAGTGTCAACCTTGATCTCTCCAAAACCAAAAAGGCGGAAACTAACCCTGAAACTTTTAAGAAAGATTTAATTTAGTTGTGAGGAGACACTCACTGTGATGACTAAGAGAGTGTTTGGCAGTTTCTGTTTCCCTTCGATCTTCAACTCCTTCTGGAAATTGAAGAGAACTTGTAAGTCCTCACTCAATTGAAAATGCAGTAAATATTATTACTAGATTTGTTACACATTGGTTTCTCAATGATATACGTGCACACGCACTCACACACTTAAACGCACAACCTAGATCAGAAAAGAACGGACTGAGAGTCCGATAAAAATTCTTGAGTAAGTCCCAGGCGTCATACCACACTTGGAAGTAAAACAGTCCAATCAATCAATTAGGCCTCCAAGCACCTCCCACATGATGTCCATTGGAGACTGCGCATGGCCACCTCCATCTGCCTCCTATTTTGCCACCTGTAACAAAACGTTGCCCTCATTGAACCATTCAAAGGCTAACTGAACTTACCTCCTTGAAATCAATAATGGTACTGAATGGCTGGCAATAATGCTTGTCTTCATACATCCACTGGTTTATGCAGCAGCAATCATTTTTGTAGGCGCTGCTCCTCCGTATTCCATCATCAGGACAACTCTGCCCGGTGGTGGGTAGTCATGCCAGGCATCTTACCACACATCCAAGAGTCAACGAACTCCTCGGTCGATTGAAGCTCGGCTTTGGTCACATGGAGGAGTTTGATCTTCCGAGTATCCAATCCTCATTAAGATGTTGTTGAGTGAAATGACCTTTGGCCCCACCACCCTGTCATTTTGCAGTACCAAAGTACCTGCAGATGTAGTCTGGTCAAATGCTGGAGCAGGGTCTACAGGAACAGATAGACATCTAACCTTCTCGTAGATTTTGAAATCAGCTTTTGACAATCGATTAGAACTGTTTGTGCAGCTCAACCCACTCTTACTTTACTTTGGTCAACTGTCATGTTGGTGATGGTATTGATTGACTGTACTATGGAGAATATCCTTGTAATAAATTATGATTAATAAACTTTTCAAACTGGCTGGGCACTAGAATAGGTTTACATCTTGAACACCACGAGTCTTCATGGACCATAACGGTTGCAGTTGTCAGTGTAGAAAGATGGTATGAAGATAAAACTTAAGATGCACGAAGTGGAGTACCCCTTGTCTACCGCAACCTCTCGACCGGCAACGCTGCTGTGTAACCCAAACCTACCTACATGGTAGCTGAAATAAGGTACATTTATATGTGGAACCCCCTCCCCCCTTACCCCTCCCATACCATCACACCTGTATAAGATACTGCACTGGGAGATTCCCCCTTGGTGGGGCGGACCGGCGGCGGCCCTTATCTCTCCCGGCGGCCCTTATCTATACGGAGATTTGCCCTTGCTGGAAGAAACTCCCCTGTAGGCTAATATACCTGTGATGGTAAATGTCCCGGATTGTCCAGGCCTGATAAAGCAAAGAGTAGCTAATAGAAATGGCCATAGTTTGTCTTTTTCTGCATTTCTCATACTCTGATAAGTACAGAGCCAACTGGTCTCCTTGTCCCCTGGAGATACGAAGAGTGACGTATTAGCCACTGCATGGTTAATAGCCATGAACTCTTCATCTACTTTAGGAAATCTGAATGGTCTCTTTCCGTTGACTGAGCATGGAATCCCGGAAATCATAGATTTTGTCGCGAAGGTCTTCTTCTCTACTCACCTCTTGCATCTGGTTTTGCAGAGACTATGGTTGGTCTTTCTCCCCACTAGGCCGCCCGCATTACATACAAATTCCACGATTTTGTTGAGTGTATTTACTCCCAAACCGTCACCACATTTTTAAGCCACCACATCTTGCATAGTCGCCCCAGGCAAATCAGTGAATTGCAATAACAATATACATATGTGAAGCATGACATCGCTTGGGAGGCTGGCCGGTCGATTTGGGGCGACCTGGTACGCCTCCCTGCAGCAGCCTGCTCCGGCGGGGACCTCCACTGAGCAGGCAGTGTCTCCCCCATCTCCCCATCGCTAAAGGACAAGGCCGCCTGGGGGGTGTCCGAAGAGACTGTGGCTAGGGCCGCTAGCTCCCGTTCGTCAAAAATGGGTGGCGCTGTGCTGGTGTCCGCATGGGGGGAGTCGCTCGCCCGTCCCGACTGGCTGGCAGTGGGCAGCACCAGCGTCGGGGCCGTCTCCGAGGCGGCGGTGGTGGTGGCGGTGCTGACCCCCTGCGGCTGCTGGTCACCCTGGGTGGGGTGGGTGCTCACCTGCTGTGGCTGCTTGGTCACTAGCTGCACAGATGTTGTGCAGTCTGGGGACGTGGAGGGTTGACGAGCGTCTACCGTCAGTCTCATATCACTCGCCCCGTCCCATGCCTCCAACAGCATACGGACCGTTCCGGGAATAACGGCGGGGTCATCCAGGATGCCCTCGGGGATGACTTGGCCTCTCCGCAGGCTCATTCTGGAGACCCCATCCCAGTTTGCCCGGAATAGGGTCATGAGGGGCAGCGAGAGAGTGATGGTTATGGCATCCTCAGTGACAATCGCGGGGGGCAGTTCCCCAAGGGGGGGGGGGTAGGGGGGGCCGTCGTCGGATACGGGTGCCCCACTACTGGTGTGGGCTGCACCAGCTGCAGGGTCGATGCAGTGGCCCGATATCCGGCTGTGTGTGAGGCGCTCCTCTGATTCTCCTCCCGAACCACCTCTGCCGTGCTTCTACTGTCCTGCCCCGCCGCGGGGGAGGCCGGGACAGTCGTTCCGGTGGGCGAGGACACCTGCAGTAGGGCCGGGTGTTCTCCCACCTCCGACTCCGTCAGGTCGAGCAGGACGGCCTTTTCCGCGGTAGAGAGGGGGGTGGGCTCCCCCTCCTCGTCGGAGGAGAGGGAGACAGCCTGGTACCGGACGGGGCCCGAGAGGCTGTCCGGGGCCTCCTCATTCTCCCGCTGCGGCGCACCCTCTTGCTTAATCTTTCTTATGAAGGCGGCCGTTGGTGCTGGGGGTGTGGGCACGTAGCCTCCTTTTTCGGCCCACTCTAGCCTTTGGGCCCCCTCCTTCGGGTGGGTGGCCTCCCGCACCCAGCTGCGGAGGAGGCTGTGACCATACTCCGTCCGGCCGAAGTGAGGCCTGGGCGGTGTTCCGAACGGGGCGGGTGCTTGCTGGGGTACGGTGGGCTGCGGTGCCTGTCTGGTTGATGTGGCGGCTCGTTGCTGTGGTCCTGCTCCCGTGTTGGAGGGGGACCGCTGCTGCCGCTCTGTGGACTTTGCGGGGGAGCTAGTGGTGCCGATGGACTGCACAACATGAAGTCTAGGAATCATTTATGTTTTGGCACTTCTGACATGTCAGATCTAAGCAGATCGGTGTGGGTGACCGTCTTCTTGCCAAGCCTCGTGTCAGGATAATGGACTGGTCAGATGAGGTGTCAACTTTTTGTAGTTTTTTGTAGTTTTTCTTGATGCTTCAGTTTGATTCCGAGCACCTCTCCTAGTCAGTAGAGATGGCTCAAAAAACTTCAGGCAAAGACGACAATACACATGCCCAGCCATTTCTGGCACAAGAGCTGTGTCCCTGAGTATCCTAGGCCTCAGTTATATTATTTTCAGGAATTTGTCCCAAGAGCAAGATTTTGCCAGACAATCTGATCTGGTGATACGGTGGCTCTTATGTTTGATTTGCTTGCTTGCTTGACAAAGTTAGTGCTACACCAAAGTCAAAAAGTAAACTTCAACTCACCATAGTCAGAACGCCCTGGCTGAGCACTAGGACAGGATCTTGAACACGAGTATTCATGTATCATCTCAGTTGCAGTTGTCAGTGTAGAAAGATGGTATAAAGATGTTGATTCTTATGGCATAGGTAAGAAACTTGGTTTTGGTCTATTTCACAGTTGTCGGCCAGGAAATAGAGTAAGTGGTGTACCGGCAGGATTTTGTTCCCGCTCCATCCTTTAACTGTTACTTTCAGAACTGAATACTCAGCGGTATTATGAGCACTTTTCCATAGTTGACAACCCTGGGCCGGGTCATAGCTCTTATCTTTAATTCTAACAAACCAATCTGTGAAGTATGTGTTGTTGAACCATCCTGATTTTGAGTGATTGTATCTCGTTTTTGGAGTTTTAGTGGTCAAATCAGAGATAGTGGCCAGCCTTAACTTGAAGGTTGGCTTATCCTTGCTTATCCTTGCTTTTCTGATACCAATCACCAAGATTATCCCAGAGTTGAGCCCCTCTATAGAGAGGTGCTTTTGTATATCCTCCGCTTCTAACCCTAGGAACTTTAAATTGTACACTTAAAAGTTAAACAAAGCAATCAATCAATAGATCTCGATGTTGTAGCCCATGTGCCAGATCAACCTTTGTATGTTAGAAGCTGGCAGCAGCCTGGAGAGACAAATAAAAACACTTGCTATCCTACAACATTTTGCTACTGACTCAAAACTTGAGTAATTCTCCTCTACAAAGTCAATGGGACAGTAAACTACACAAACAAACAAAACAAAACAAAAGTGTAGAATTCTTTCGTCCCCATTATGCCCACCATTACTTGAATAATTACCCAGTTTGTCGTACAACTCTATCTTCTATTACATAATGTCCTGTCACCATGCAGTGTTGGCATCGTATTGTTTTTGTTCTGTCCACCACAGTTATCAGCTTGGAGCATCACGCTTCATGCGCGGGCCCGGGCCTTCTTGCTGGTGGTCTGTCATGGGGTCCCTCCTCAGTTAACCACGTCTGCGATACATTCTCTTCTACCCAAATTGAGGAAATACCTTGCTACATGTTTCATGGTTTTTGTGAGGATCATCATGGTTCTGGTTCTTCTTCTGTTTGTCGTCTGTAATGTCAACAGAAAACGTCCTCACTGATCGGAGCTTTTCTCCAGAATGGGAGAAGTAATACCCCCTGTCATATTTCACTATAATTATGTTACACCGACTCTAGGCCTGTTAAATGGCTAGCCACTCATCCCTGCCTATAAGCCCAATTTTTATTTTCATTATTTATATGTCTCCACATGTTGATCACATAGGACATAAATCTATACCTTACCTGTACTCTGTCTCTGGAGTTTAAGTCGTCGATGGAGCTCATTGTTTGCTGTCAGCTGGTCTTGCAGCTGGGTTTACAGCAGTCGTCTTGAACCTTTAATCAAACAGTTAAGTTAAGGGTCTGGGTCTTACTTAAGCTGTGCTAGTAGGCGTCTTGGAGACGTCTGTCTTCGGGGGGGGGGGAGGTCTTGGGGATTTCCGTCTTTGGGGCGACTTCTGCAGGTCCGGGAAATGGAGGAATACCCTCCCCAGAGCCGTTATTTACACCAGTGTTAATTTTCACAACGCCATCGCCCTCCTTCCAAGCAGTGACTAGCCTCCGCATGATGTCAAGTACCACCGAATGTATGTAATCAACAAGGAATTGCTTAATGAGGTCAATCGGACAATGGAGGAAAGGGGTTGTACCCTTTTGATTGGACTACCTTGCTCTTGGAAAAGCTCATCATTTCTCACAGTGTATATGTATGTCAGGGTAGGTCATTCTCTTTTCCTAACAATCAAGTAAACTTTTCTCCACATAGTAGTTGAGTTCCGCTATAGTGTCATTCAAGAAAAGAAGGGACCGAGAGTCCAATAAATTCTTGCGTCAAAGCACACTTGGACGTAAATCAATCGTTCAAGAAATCGAGATTTGTGGGTTTTGTGAGGAGGCTCACCTACATCCGCCAGACCCCGCTGCATGAACAATTTGTTTGCCTGTCGACTGTAATAAAACAATAGTACTTATGCATCAATGTGATGCCCTGATAAGTCCATATTCAAAATTGTATCAATAATAGTCCATATGATCCCAAGGTGTTCAGCGTCACCTGAATTCACTGCATGCTATTTTAGATTTTGCTGACTTAAACAGATTAAAAAGCTCACCACATTAGCCATTCTGTCAATCGTATTTTGAATTTTTAGTGGTGAGTATTCTTAAAGGCGAAGTTAAGAGACAAGAAAACTTACCTCATCATATTGCCACTTCTACATTACGTTGATGTCCCACAACTGAAGGTAAAACTGCTCCATTATTGGACGACCCTCATTGATGATGACTGGGAAATCCTGGCACGCGAACCAATAAATGGTTGTCATCCAACTTACGAGATCCATTTCCAAGAGAAAATAGGTTTATTGCTTTGTAGCACACATCATCAGCTGTATGGGCAGCTTGGCTATTACGTCGATGGTGTTCACATTGGCGTTGGGGTATGCCAGCCGGGTCAGGCATTCTATATCCTTGGCATACTACTGAAGGCAGTCGGCCTTCCCTCTCTTTTTGGCCCTTAACAGAGCCTTGGTTGACTGGCTGGACATGTCATACTTTGACATAAATGGACATAACTTTATGATGTCTAAATTCTCTCTCTCTGATGATTTAGAGTTTGTTTCGAAGAAAAATCATTACTGAAATCCTTAAAACCCCACATTTTATTTGAGTAACCCACAGCCGAGATATAATTGCGAACCGAGACAGGCTTTATGAATTCTGTGTGGAGTTCCACTTGAAACCGAATACATTAATAGACAACCCTTCCACAAAGTTAACTGTCTCGTTGGTTCCCTCCTCCTTGGACACTGTTCATTTTCATACTCTTTTTCTTCTGCAGGCCTTTTACCTTCTCCTCCACTCCATCTAGTAGCTGGTACGTTTTACGAGTAGGTATTTTGAAAATGATAGATAACTGTTATATTCACCAGCTCTGACTTACTTGATTTGTTGAATCTATTTGTCCAGTCAGTCAAGGGTACCCATGAGCTTGCTCTTGTCAAAACAATGTCACACTCATCTATACCAATAGCGTAGTTTTGATGCTTCCGAGCACCTCTGTAACAAGATAGTCAGTGGAGATTGCTCTCAAAATTTCGATTTTGAGGCACCCTCTAGTCAGGTGTGGCCCAAAAATCGACAAGCTCACTCCGAGACCAAAAGTTATTGAATGTGAGAATGAATGTGTGTTCATGGTATGACACATGGTATTGCAACCAAAAAAAAGATCAAAATCTGTCCTGAACTGTCAAGTGTGGGCACTGCCTCCATATGAGTCTACTGTCAATCAATCAATCACAGCCACCTTAATTTTGCCTGAAATATGATGTAGTACCACAGTCGTCAGGGTGTTAACAGCAAAATTGAAAGTCAATAATGAAGAGGGAAATAAACAATAGCAAGGCCTGGGCACATATATACCCTGTAGACTTACAGCATGACAAAGGCCTGTCCTCTCACACCATGTCTATGTGGTGTCGGAGGTTAAAGAACCCTTGCTTCGGTAAATGTGTAGGAGCGGGATTTCTATCTTTTGGCTCATCTCATAGATTTGATCATCCTGGATACGATCGGCCTACCTTCTTACTTGTGAAGAACTGAAACTTGAATAAGTCTCACCTGCATTGTCAGTGGGACGTTAAACTTCACAAACAAACAAACAAAACTGCTCACAGAAGCATATATATATATAAAGGTTTATACTTACTCCTGCTGATTTTGTTCAGCAGCAAGTGAGTTCCTTTCAGCTGCTACTTCAATGATATGTCGCAAAATAGCTATGATGTACTGTACTCCATGACATGTTTACCTGTTCTTCCCCACAGCTTTGTAAATGACTTCCAGAACAGTGAATTGGATTTCAGCTACTCCTGCATACATTTCAAGCTTCGTGCCCTGGTGTAGAATGTTGGCATTTTGTGCGACAATCTTGATTTCTTCAGCCTTATGCTACCAGCGATTGCTAAAAATGATTGTAATAAATCAAACGTCTTTGCAAGGGTCGGTCGGGCTCACTACTTGGTTGTCGGCTGCTGCCGCCGAGGAGGGTTACATATTTTGAATGGAACTAATGCTATTTCTCACTAGTGTGTTCTTTTGTAACACCTCATCATAATGCCGCTGTAGAATTCCGTTGATGTCCCAAACCTGGAAACAAAACTGCTTTATTGGATGACCCTCATTGATGATGGCCACAGGGACTGGGAAATCTTGGCACAGGAACCAATAAATGGTTGTCATCCAACTGACAAGATCCATTTCCAAGAGCACGGATCCACTATCGAACTTGAACAGTATCCAAAAGCACAGATCCGAAGGTTATCGTCCCTTCCCCATCTTCTATTCCCTTTCCTTTTCTCGATTTGAAAACAAAACATCTTGTGCCTCTCGATGACAAGTTGGTGTAGAGCCTTGTCTGTTACACTTTTGAGGTCTGCATACATTGTTTCCACTCTCTTTTCATCTTTTGTGCAAGTGGTTGTAGTAATCTTGTTGTACTTAACGTTCCTGCAAGAAATTGAGTGTACTGCAGTTGACTTTTTCACCATTAATTGTTTGAAACCTGTGCCTGAAATAAAAAAGATAACTTTGTGGCAGTGACAGGGACTAGGAAAAGACTTACAAAAAGCCTCAGAAAGTTCCCTATCGATGTTTTCTCTGTTACTCCAACTTCCTCTGGTATTCGGGTCCTTGTGCCTTCAAACTGGTTGTATCCTTTCTGTGGATTTGGATATTTGGATGCATAAATGTCCTGTAGTGTCTTTCTTTGGCACTCTTGGAACCACTACCGTAAAACTTCATGGTAGATCTTAACATCTAAGCAAAACCTACCTTTACTTGTGAGTCTCCTCTGTATTAGTCAATGGAATGTTAAACTACACACTTCTTTGAAAGAATTAAGCGGTTTCTACTTTAGATACTGATGCTCTCCATGTATGTGCTATTCAAGAATTCAATATTCATGATTGCCATGGTGTCTACCCTGCTAGCACCCCTCGTCGGAATTACGTCATTATTATGTAAAACTGACGTGTTTCTCGTCATTTTAACGTAATATTCATGTGATTTAGATGAGTGGTGCTAGCAGGGTATATTGTTGAAACGCTGAGCTCTTTTTAGATAAGTTCAGGGCATCATTGTACACTTTGACGTTATGCAAATCGGTTCAGATCAAGGAGGGCCTCTATGGTGCGGTTGGCCCATTCTACCAGGCCGTCTGACCTTGGGTTGAACGCACACATTCACGACTCCTTCACTCTCTCTTTGAGATGTCATTGATGGCAATAGTTGGTTGGAATGTGAATGACATTAAAATGTAGACGTGATCTTGAACACTCCTCCACATACAGCAGCCCTCCTCACGCTGAATATACCATTTTTGCCCCAAAGCAGCTTCCTCTCATTTTCTGGATTGAGAGACACAGCCTGTCAGTAATCATGGAATGTACTGATATACATGAAATTTCTCCTTGTCAATTGACATACTGCCGATGTTCCTGTCTTTGTCTGCATTGATCCCAAAATCATGATAATACACTTAATCTTTATTCATGTCATGGGAAGTCAAATACATCAGTTGAAAGTACAATTTCTAAAGATGCAGCGAACAAAAGTATTCTGTCCTCCTCGCTACTCTTAAGATCTGCGCATTTGCTGGGTGTTCTGTAATTGGGAATTTGGGAAAATGAGCATTCAGGATTAATGCAATGAGTATCTTGAAACCTCTAGCTAGGCCCTCAGACAATAGGCTCACTGGCATGCTTGATCAGCTGAAAATCATCTATTGAATACTCAGTTTTCCATTTCTAGGCTAATTTGCCAGAATTGGGAGCGCTTAGCTTATGTCCAACTAGTCTATGACATATGCTTGTTGCTGTATAAATCACTTGTGTGCGACTTCATGCAAAACCTCATGCCAGTTTCTCTCGTTTACAACCGTTCTTATTTCGTAGTCCACTCTGAATTGATCCATGTCTTAAGCGATATTTTACTTGCTAGACTAGTAAAGTCTTCTTCCTCCATCTTTCTTTAAAAAAACTAAAAGTATCTTCTGTCTTCAACTCATCTCATAGATATGATCATCCATAGGTTTGCCCAAAAAGGAGGTTTATTTCCGTAATCTGCTGCCACTGGGTCCATCTCCATGACGGATTCTGGGGCTTTGAACACCACCCTTTGCCGCTATATGTACATGAGACCATCAGACAAGCTTCTATGGACTTCTTTGACTCAAATTTTTGTTGATTCCCATGTTCTCGGAGGTTCCATAAATTCTTTTTTAAATTCATATTTTATGCAGAATTTATAATACCTTCTCAACTGTGCTTGACGCGCAACCCTAGTGGCCCCCGCCTGTCCACACTCCGCCAGCCTCCTCTGATGGTCCATCAACTGCTGTAGGCTATTCGCTGAAACATATATCAGACGTATTATTAACTCGCAAAGTCTCTATACATTTAAAGGCGTAGTCGTTATAATCCAAACGGGACAATTGGTCTGCTAAAACGTTATCCTCAGACCTAATATAGGTAGCGAACAGGTCAATATTTTGAATAAAACACAGCCAAAATAATTCCCGTAGCCATTCCATACATAGCCTATTCTTACTTCTGCCGGTATTAATCATAGCAAGTACCTGCATGTTATCTGTTTTGATATGAAGTTTCGTGTTATTATACAAATGACCCCAGCGTTTCAAACCTACCAAAACAGGCCAAAGCTCATATACATTTATGTTATCCTCATGTACCTTAATATTGTCCATGCTAGGAGACAATTCTCTGTGTGAGGAGGGGATACCGTTAACATCAGGTCTATTTGGCTACTGCAAGGCAGACCACCACTATTTGTGGATGACTCCTTGCCAACTTGAGATGTCCCGTGAAGTACTAGATGTACGTCTGGACGTTAAAAAAACAATCAATCAATCTTATTATTGCAGGGATGTAAGTCTTCAGAATTTTGTCCAGCACTGCCTGTGCGTCGGTACCTTGCTCTATACAAATGTTGACCGTTCTAATGTTGACCAACATTAGTTTGTCAAAAGTGTTAACTTTCTCATGCCTAGCTATAAAGTTCTCTTGAGAATAAGGCTTACTGCGTTTAGGTGAGGGTGATCTAGAGGCATCTGACAGCGAGGAAACTGACTCTCTCGAAGGTGACCGTCGGTGTGACCTAGAACGACAAGTAGATCTGGGTCGTCGTGACCCACTTCTTGCAGGGCGCCGGGCGACGACTGGTGCCTCTTGCTGGAACTACTCTTCTTGGTTTCACTCAACTTCACCAGGATCGCCTCCATCCTGACGAGCCGCTCGTCCTGGGTCGCTAGGAGTTTGTCCTGGGTCGCCAAACGTTCCTCCACGGTCTTCTCAACAACCTGAGGAGAGATCACCACAGCAGGTGGCATGGTAGGCTGCTGCCCACCAACAGCTCCCTCAGTATTGTTAGCTTCCGATGTAGCGGCCGAGACATCTGGAGTCAGACTCCTTCTGCCTCTCCTTCCTCGCACCATCTCGAGACAATTTTGAAAAATTCAAAATTCAACTGTCAAAATTTAAAATTAGTTGACAGCGAGTGTGTAGTCTGAGATCTGGAGAGCCACTGATCATAATCCAAACAAACTGCCCTTTAATAGTAGCAGTACAACACATAGAAGTAGTCATGGTCACTGAGCGGCAGCCAATCAGTCGCTTTGTTGACAAACCACTCACAGCCAATCAGTGAGCAGCTCAGAAAGTAGGTCAACCGCCGCGCCTCCAGTGAGCAGCTCAGGAACCACGACCACGCCCACTCGCTTATTTATACTAAGATTCAACCAGTTGATCTGTCCTATTATAATATAATTCTATGAGTATAATCATGTGAACAAATAGAGAAGTCAGTTTGGTGTCAAGCATCAGATATTACAAGGCCAACAACACACCAACCACAATGTAATAAAATTACATTAAAGACGAGTAATACTTCACAAGAAGATAATCAATCAACGGCCATTCTTCCTTAGAATTATGTAAGTAATTATATACAGCACTAGATTTACAGTTACCCACCCTCATGATGGAATTAACTGGAACTCCCAAAGACTTTAACAAAGAAGCACCCCCATGTCTTAATGAATGAGTGCTTATCCTATCAGCAGGTAGACCAATGCTCTTAGATAAAACCTTGAGTCGAGAGTTGAAGGCATTATAATCCAAATCCAATAATTTATCCCTTTTACAGAAGCCCTTAATAGTGTAGGGGCATGATATTACATATTAATCTCATACACGGTATTTCCGTGTAGCGTCTGTTTACTCGGCTACTCTACCTGGAGCTAGTGCACACAGTTCCCGGAAGAGGGCGCAGGTCCTCTCCAGGTTACCGTGTGCCGCTCTCAGGTGGGCTGCCGACCCACCCACCTGGCCACGTGACCTAAGAGCCGGTGATTATATAAGACCCGTGTGTTTACCTGGAAGGCAGTCAGTGCAGGCCCGACTGACGATAGACTTCACTATGTCCAACCGTGCGGACAGAGTTGTATACTAAGACTATACTGACTATATTTGCTATATTCATAGAGAAACCCGATTACCTGTGTGTATTGATTTCACACCGATCGTTCCCTTGTGGAGGAACCGAAGTTGTTATAAAGAATAAAGACTGATATTCTCGCACCTGGAAACTGCCGTTCTCGTTGTTCCTTAAACTAGAATAACTACGAACCACCACAATAGCATCAATTAATAGACCTCTTACACACAGGGGAGACCCTGGAATATGATGAAGATAAATTTTGAACGGGTTCTTTCCAAATTGATCAGTCTTAGAGGACCTAATTATCAGGGAGATATGACTTGAAGAAACAGATATGTCCCCATATGTCAACAAATATATTGAATTTGTCACATGACATTTGCGCAGAAGGCCCCTGAAGCACAGCAGCACTGCAAGCCAGAATGACCTATCATCAGAATTATTCATATTTAAAAATTTTAAAATGGCCAACAACTCCATGACTGACAAAGGATATCTAGATGGATTATTGAGGGGCATATATGTCCTATCAATGCCATTTAAAAGCTGTTTTACTAGAAAACACATTGAAAAATCAGGATAACCCAGCAATTTACATTGGTACCATACAGCAGACAAATAATTACGTACTGAGACAGGCTTTATCCTGGTGGAAAGGTATTAAAGTGGAATATAGCCTAGCTTGTTTGGAAGAGCAAGGAAACTCTTTTAGATTGAATAAAACACAGAATTTTTTATACCTCCTCAATTGAGCTGCTCTGGTCAGTTTAGTAGCCTCAGACAAGCTAGCCTCCAAAAGGGTCTGCTGCTGGTCCATCAATTGGGACAAAAGGTTTCCTGCAAGTACACACAGCACATGTTATTCAATGCCAAAGTATTATTACATAATGACATATAACCTTTATACGGTAGCCTAGACAACTGATCAGCTAATATATTAACTTCAGATTTGATATAAGTAGCGTATATATCTATATTATAAATAAAACAGAGCCAGAAAATTTCCCTCAGCCATTCCATACTGAGATGATTCTTGCTCCTACCAGAATTCAGATTAGCCAGGACCTGCATGTTATCGGTTATAAAATGTATTTTAGAGTTCGCATACTTCTCGCCCCAGCGTTTTAAACCCACCACCACAGGCCATAATTCGTATACATTGATATTACCATCATGAACGTCAAGTCTGTCCAACAAGGGTGGTAGGACTCTATGATTGCACTCTGTAGCAGGGAAAAATCCTTTATCCCATACACCATAAATGAAATCGCTACCCGACCATGCTCCAAAACCTTTGATGAACCCAGATGAAGATTTGGTACCCTTGGAGCTCTTACTTGCGGAGATTTTGGTACTGTCATATGAGAAATGACGGAGAACATCACTGTTAAACACTTGACCAAAGACAGAGGGTCCTTTGTCATCAGCCCTGTCCCTTACACATTTATCATAGGCAATAAGTGAACTGACTCACAGAGCAATTCAATGAAGTCCCTGTACATCCTCCCCATGCTTAGACATGATACAAATGGTCCTGATACTGACCGGCATTAGGGCTTCTAAGGAATCAATTTTAATAGATCTATTCACAAAATTTGTCTGGGAATACTCAGATCGCTACAAATTATACAAAATGCCCCCCAGATAACGTCTTTTGACTGCTTTGTGTATTTTTCTTCAAAACCCAATCCCATGCCTGAAATTATGATCTCTTAACCTACTGCACTCAGAGCTATAACTTATTAACGAGGGCTACCAAAGTTTTTAGCTTTTTCTGGGCACGTAGCAGACAAAAGTTTTCTGATATTCTTAAAGCGTGGAAGTTAACTGAATGGATATTTCCCTTTAACCGGAACGGGTGGCTGGTCTTGTGCATAAGTTCCTCTTATGGACAAATCTAATTTTTATTGACCAACCTGTTATACTCTGCAAGCGCTGCGGCCCAGTCTATGGTCTTCTTCTTAAACACCCCATCACCGAAGTCGCTCTGGGTGAATTTCGTGTGTTTGCGAATCGCACTCTCTAGTATCAACGCATCCTCAACACTAAAGTTTGAACCTCAAGTTGGCTTTGCCCTGGTCTTTTTTGCCGGATCCAGAGTATTGGCCGGAGGAGGGATACTCATAAACATCTTTCCCTAAAAATTACACAAAAAATATATATTGTTAGGTGACTTGATAAAAGAACAAGGTGAGAATGTCTATTGAATACTCAGTGTGGAAAACTTCTTGATGTTGATCGCGTGCCTTTTGGCTCAGACGAGCGGTGTCCGTTCTCTTGTGAGGTTAGCTAGTAAAAGTGACACAGATGTACCAAGACTGTCCCTGTGTGGTGCAGACAGTCCACATCCTGCAAAAAAATGTCTTTGATGTTGAACACTTTGAGTGTCCTCAGATGTAGGTTTTCTACCTTGTTAGTGTCCAAGCCAACGACTTGTTGCTTATATTATCCATGTTGGCCGCGTGGACCTTCATGGGCTTTTCTAATTCAGCATTTACAGAATCTAATATAACTTGAAAAAGCTCACATGTGGTCATTGTTACAAAATGACACACAGTGAAGGTACGGTCAGAAAAGAAGTCACATTGCTTTTTCATTTCTCTTACCCCATGAACTATCTTTTACATGCTCTGCAGCATTGCTATTGAAGTAGGCAACTCTGTCATGGTCTTCTGCTTTCACTTTCGATGCTACAACCTGCTCCAAGTAAGACTCAATATGGCCTGTCAAGATTGTAGCGAGACCATCTTGGTGCCCGACATCTATATGGCTAAATAGCATAATCGAGTGGAGCAACCTCACTATGAACTCAACAAACCACATATTGTTCCTTTGGGCATGATGGTACAGTGCATTTGTAAGCCGCCTTATCCTGCGATGTTCATAGCAGTGGAAAACATCCAACCTAGGTCTCCTACATCGCTCTCTTCCTTTCCATGCAGGGCATAATAGGTTGTATCTAGTATGGGTGTTTACAGGGTCCTCCTCAAGTTAGCCTCCGTCTCTCCCGAGGTCCCACCGACTGGACTTGAAGGTCCGATTTTGACACGTAATTCCTTGGTAGGGGATTCTACGCCTGTAATAACAGACTGGATGACTCCTTGCCAACTTGAGATATGTCCCGTGAGGGACTTGATGTGCATCTGGACATTAAACAAATCAATCAATCAGGCACATCGGTCAATTATTCTGTGCCCTCTCCTCTTTTCCTGCTTCTTTCAGAGCCAGCAATTTGTCCTTCTCATCCTTCCTCTGCTGTGTAGCATATGCCTTGCCTTAGCCCCTGAGAAAGCATCAGGGAGGTACGTAGGGAGGACTGCTAATAGTTCTCTCTTCTTGCTTTTCTGTTGTAGACTGTCAATGTCATGAAGGCTGCATGTCCGCCAGGTGTGCCCCAAAGATAGAAATGGTTGCGCCAACAGCAAAGTTAATACGAAAAGTGAAATCACTAGCTGTTAAATATGCCGTTACGCCAACCTGCCCCTCCCCTTCATAGGGCTGCACCCCCGCCTGGTGAACTCTGTTCCCATGCAACGATCCTTGGCTTCTGTTCCCACTGGTTCCCTTTGGTGATGAGCCGTAGGGGAGACTATCATTTTGGTGCCATTGGCTTGCACCAATGCTTTCTTCATTTTCTTAGCCAAGACCGGGACAGGCTTGCTGACTTTCCCTGTCGGAGTTATGGGTTTGTCTGTCAACGCAAAAAAGTACAGAGATTAAATAAGGAATATTGAACAGCTGTATATCTCCGGCCATCTAAATCACGACAAGGACCACGTCATATTAAAAAATGACCGAATAGGAATCGCCATATAAATCAACTCTTAATTAAACATTTTCATGTATCTCACTATAATTGTTGCTAAGTTACAGCCTACAAGTGTTGCGTGTCCTCCCGTGTGTATAACTACTGTGTATGCGCTTCCGCAGTTCCAATAGTCAGGTAGGTGTCAACATATAAACAAAGCTGCTGTCTGTAAACGTTTTCTGGATAGGGGGGCGTTTATATTGACGGGAAAAGCATCTGGGAATGGGGCGTGTCCGGGAATTTATTTGAAATTTTCTTCTGAGCTGCTAAACTTTACGGCAGAGTCCAGTAAGATGTCCTTGTCTACGGCCTAGCCTGTCTCCTTCCCTCAAGACTCCTCCGGGGAGCAGGCCTGACATTGATCAAAGCAAAGCGATGTTCCATAGGGTCTATGTACACTTGGACGCTAAACAAATCAATCAAGCAATCAACTGGGCATTGGATTTTCTGTTGAAGCTGTGGTGGGCATGTATAACGGTTTCTCTAAGTTGTGCACTACCCGAGGAAAGGATAGCTTCACCTGGGGCCGACAGCTAACCTGATTGATACATGATAAACTGATATTTGTTTGCAATTTAAACTACAGTAACAAATAGAGAGACATGTGGGTTTGGTTTTTGCAAATATTTTACCTGTGGTTGATGAAATATTGCACAAAGAACACAAAGTGATCTTGAGTCATCTGCCGAGCTGGGTATTTAAAGCTGTCGAAGTGCTCAGCGATGTCTTTGAGTTCATTTTCTCAGAACTAATGATTCATGAACTATCAAATACCTTTAAGCATTTATGTGTGTATCCATGAAAAATGTCACAAACTATATAGTACATCATTAAAGTAACCATCATGTTGATCAAACTTGAGGATGTTGACCAGCTTGGTTTTTTTCTCTCTTGTCCAAGCTCTTAGACACTTTCAGATCCCTGATTAAATCTCTTGCCTCTGTAGCATGTCTTGTTACTGCAATTTCATCTGCTAATTGTTCATCCCCACAGAATGCTCCATTATCAGACGAAGCTCATTGATGATGGCCACAGGGACTGGGAAATCCTTGCATGCAAACCAATAAATGGTTGTCATCCAACTTACAAGATCCATTTCCAAGACCACGGATCCAATGTTTCACTTGAACTTGAACTTTCATACGACTGTTGTTCCACAGTTGTGTCAATACTTTGGTGTTTGTCTTTCAGGTGTTTGGTCATTGCCACATCAATTTATTTAACTGGTTTGTTGCACCATTTGCTGCTCTTGCAGTCTTCAACCCGGTTTTGGTGTTCTTGGGTTCCAGGAAGAGACTATGCATGGATCCAGGTGTGGCTGTTTCTTGGACGTAAAACAATCCAATCAATCAATCAATGCAGATGGAGAAGTGCTCTTGCACTGGCACATGTGTTTTCTTACCTTAGGCCACACTCTTTGACCTCTGGGTCCACGTCATACTCACGCTCAACGTCAGGGAAGGTCAACATATGGTGCAAGTCCAGCAAGTCCTCCCTATCTAGTATGACAATACTGTAAAAGGGGGGTGCTAAATACTCTAAATACTTCTTAGGCATATCGGGAACATTGTCTGTAGCCAACCTGGTAGCCAGTAACATTAAACCTGTGACAGGTCACCAAGGACAGGGTCCATGATTGTGGATTTGATCAACTCTTCCGAGACACTTTTCCTATCAAATACTTCTTGAGGGTGAAAAAGAACTTCCTAATTACTTCATGGTTTCCAGAAGATAAAAGAAGACCTTGTTGGTCCGGTAAAGCCAGCATGCTACTTAAATGAAGGTACATGCATCATAGTGAGAGGGGCTGGAGTTATGTATATACAAATGATGAACCTGATATACCATTAAATCATTCTGTACCACTAAAATGTTAAAGTCTCCATGATTAAAGTAATGTACCATTATGATAATGAATTTTGTTCAACGAGCCAAGAAGAATGCGCCAACCCTGTAATTCCAAAGCTGATGACTTGGGATTGGGGAGAGTATTGAACCGTTTCCCTGTGTCTTGTTTCGCCAAACTGAACTGAATGTTTTTGATAGGAGGAAATAAGTTCTACGTCAGAAGTGTTGCACTCCTTCTTCTTGCCATGCTCACATCAAGTGATCCAAAATGTCTCCCTGGTTCAAGGTTTGTTTCTCCGCTCTTAGATGTACTGGCTAAATCCTTTTTTCAAAGTAACTGGTCATATTTCTTGATGATGTTGTTTAATAAATAGATTCTACTTGGAGTAACTCACACCTTACCAATCTCTTGTAGCATTGAAATAGTGGGTGAGGATCTCTTAAGATTTATATCCTGTAAGCTGAATGGCTGCCACACTAGGGATGTTTGAGGCCAAAAGATTCTGGCAGTTTGTTTTACGGATGCTATGGTTGGTTATATGTCCATCCAAAGAAGCTGCCTTTGACAAAGCATGATGGCAGACAACTTGTTAATAATTGTAATGGAAAGTTGCGTTCCTTCTTCTTGCCATGCTCGCATTCACAACCAAGCATATTGAGTATCCGCCTGTACCTAGCATGGTCTACAGGGTCGAGTGTATCAATGTGGGCTCGTGCCATCCTAAGGATCTGTGCTGTGTTTTTGGGCATACAGCAATCCGAAAACAACCCTGGCTCAACACACTATCATTGAACTCTAGCTGGAGGGAGGCCGTGCTGAAGGCCAGCCCCCACCGTGCAATAGACTAGCGACCGCAACGGGCCCGAATCCCGTGCGAGCGAACGTCGCCCAAGACACCGTTACGTTGAGCCGCGCAAATTGGTGTAAACACCACGCCTACTACTGTTGGCGATTCTAGACCAGGATGCATTGCCTGATACACCAATAGAGCAATTATATCCCGTTAGAGTGATATGGGAAGGGGGGAGAAGTGGGGTAGGTAATGCAGTATTTTGAGGTTTTACTGTTTAGCTTTTGTTATGTTGATCCACCATCCTGAAACTATGCACTGAGAATATGTAAATTTATATGTAGAGGTTTTCCTGTTGGCCATTATATGATTGTTCCACCATACATCAACCACGAACTGTAAAAAGTGAAAAGGTAAATCAGCCAGAGAAATGTTGTTAGCTAATGTTGTAACTGTTGTCACTCAGCAACCATGACGACCATCAAAGGAACCGAGCTGATTTTTTTTTGCTATTTTTTAAGATTTTGTTGGAGAACTTTTCCATCTAATTTAATCAATCGTCCGAAAACCACCACTTTTTTCACAAAAAGGTTGTTTTTGGGCGATAATTTTATTTTTCCCATTTAAGGACACAATAAAGGATTATTCATTCCAAATAATGTCACTTGTATTTGTCTCTAACCTCAGTAGAGAGGGTAACATTGATCATCCTTGGCGCCTGCTGAGGTTTAGAACCAGCCGTCCCATCGGGGTTGAACCCAAGGGCCATACCAACAAAATTCTGTTTGGCCTTTTTTGGAAAGTCGGTCCGTATACACTCCTCTCTACACAGCTGGTTTAGGGCCTTCATGGACAAACCGCAAACAGCTTTGAAGTAATTAGGCATCACTTTGCACTGCTTGGTTGTGGTGGACATCTCTTCCTCCCTACACAGCAATGGAGGTTGTAGCTAATTCACGAGATACATTCTGTTTGTATGAGGAATAGTAGAGGAAAAGATTGTTACAAGCAGACTCACATCCACACACATGTGCACACATTGGAAAATAAACCAGGCAGAGTGGTCAATTGTTTTGTGGTTAGGGTAGGGCCTACTGCTGAGGGCAACAAGTGTTAGATCCTGGAAGAAAGTCCTGAGAGTGTACAGCTCTGCAAATGCTTTAGTTCTCAGAGGTTGTCCCCATAGTTTGCAAAGTAATTATGGGTCTATGTACGCTGGGACATTAAACAAATCAATCAATCAATTCTAAATATCTTAATAGGTGATCCTTGCAGCTTGCCTATCATATGATTGCCTTGGACATAGTGTGCCATTTCTGTTTTCACGTCTGAACTCAAAGTTGATAACCTGTGGCCAGTTGTTTATTATGTATCGTCTCCAGTCATACTCCCTCCAGTACCTTGGGAGCACACATCTCTCAGCCTCACCACCCTCTCTGAACCAACGTCTTGTTAACTCCCCCCGCCTCAAAATCTACGAATCTTCAAAGCCCAGGCGGCAAAGCCAAAGTTTAGAAATTAAAACCTCCACAACTTACCTCAGTGCTGCATGTCAACTTGGTCGCGGCATGTACTTTAAAACTTGGTACTTGTAGGACTTGCTACTACTTCAGATAGTTCTGATAAGACCCAAATGCCTTTAACTATGAAGTATTTCTTCCTACTTTCCACACTATGATATTATGTGTGGCTTTCTAAGGCCCATTTCAAGTTTACCCCACTTAATTGCTTGGATACCTAAGGAACATGTTGATATATCTGGGGTATATCTATCTTGACCTATACCATGCCCCTGCACTACTAATTCAGTGCATTAAGAAATATTCATTAGAAATAAATAGGGTTATGTTTGTCCAATGCTCAGCAATATTCATACAACTATGACATTTAAGGATGCTGAATTCAATTAAGATTCTATTAAGGTTCTATTAAATATAACATATCCATGATGATTAACGTGTCATATCACAATATGTTTTTTTTCCTATACCAGAAGGTGCACGCACGGGATAGCTCTCTCAGGTTGATAATGTGGAAAATGATATCTGTTTAAACTGTGCCTATAAAAGAAGAAGGCAAACAATTGTTTCTCTGCCATTACAGTATAAGTTGTAAATCATGTTTTTTCCCCCTATATATACAATGGAATTGTAACAATTCATCGGTCAGGTAGGAGTGTTATGAGAAAAAAATGTGTCAAGATTAATTAATTGGAAGTCAAGTCAAACTCGTAAATCGGACAATTGTCTTAGGGCGTGTGGTTTTTGAGGAATGTAAAGCTTGTTGGGGTCTATGTAATGGTACTCAGGAAGACTCTGAACCTGTTGGCCAGTATTCCAAAGGCATTTTCCATCACTCTTCTTGCCCGTGAAAGGCGATAGTTGAAGATCTGTCGGTCACGGCCCATGTGTTTGTAGTTGAAGTACACGCTGCCAGTGTTAGCTGGCGGTGTGGTAGTGACATGTTTGCCATCCATCGCCCCAATGCAGTTGGGGAAGTTCCACTTAGTTTCAAAGCCGTCTGCAACATCTTGCCACTGTTTAGGTGTTGATGGCGTCTGCAAAGTATAAACACTTGCATAACATTTCTCAGGCATGGGATTCTTCCGGATTTCCGGATTTTTAAGGCCAAAAATGTCATCCCTGTGATTTGTGCAGATCCAATGAAAAAATATTTTAACATTAATATGGGGGGGGGGGTCTTAGTCTCTAGAGGGCTTTATGCCATGCAATCAGTTTGTATCAGCTTGGAGTTTTCATTGCTTCCCGACTATACCTATGGCTGCTCTTTCCCATGCTGTGGTAGACTTACAGCATAACAAAGGCCTGTCCCTCTCACACCATGTCTATGTGGTGACGGAGGTTAAAGAACCCTTGCTTCGGTAAATGTGTAGGAGCGGGATTTCTATCTTTTGGCTCATCTCATAGATTCGATCATCCTGGATACGATCATCCGAGGTAGGCCTTCGGCCTACCTTCTTACTTGTGAAAAACTGAAACTTGAGTAAGTCTCACCTGCATAGTCAGTGGGACGTTAAACTACACAAACAAACAAACAAATCATACAAAATTCCGCCCAGGTCACATCTTTTGGCTGCTTTTTGGATTTTTCTTCAAAACCCAATCCCATGCCTGATTTCTAGAAAAAATATTTAACGGTAATATGTCTGAGGGAATGGGTTGAGACCCTATCAGCCGGAAGGCCTAAGAGGAAGGCAAACGACTTAATTCTAGAATAAAATTCATCATAGGTAAAAGGGAAGCAAACACCCCCACCCTGCGGCAAATTAGGGGGTCCTGGGGGGGAGAGTCCTTTAGCAATTTAATTATTAGATCCCTGGCACACCAGGGGGAACCGGGCATATCCTGTAGGAAAACAGAAAAATTATCCCTTCCAAATTGGTCAGTTTTACTAGTAATTATTTTAATACGGATAAACCCTTCCTATAGCGTTAAATGACATGCGCCAATATTGTGAGGCAAAGCTGTCATGTGGCAAGCCCTCAGCAGGCATCTGTATCCAAGAAGGGCTGAAACCCAGAATAAAATGTCTTATCACCCATATACATCTCTCCTAAGCCTGCAGCAAAAACAGTTTAATATGACACATGTTTTTCTGCTCTGTATACTTCTCAATGCCGATCTACATATTTGATATGTTAGAAAGGATATTCATGAGATAAACTCTTTGGTAAATTCTAGGCGTTATAGCACACTTGGACGTAAAACAATCCAACCAATTATTTAGGCTAAGGGCGCCTCTACCAGCATAAATACCATCAACAGGTCGTTCACATATATCCTAACTATGGCTGCATTGGTCAGTAAGGCTAAGGGCGCCTCTACCAGCATAAATACCATCAACAGGTCGTTCACATATATCCTAACTATGGCTGCATTGGTCAGTAAGGCTAAGGGCGCCTCTACCAGCGTAAATACCATCAAGTAAGCCTTTAGCATTCTCACCTCTTTGTGAAAGGGCTAAAGCATTGCGTGCAGGGGTCGGAATACTGGTGACCGGACTCTTGCTTATGTAATGCCTATAGACAGGGTATGTGGCGTGTTCATGGGCATGACTATTTAATTCCAAGCAAAGCCTGATTCATGGTCCCCCTACTTAAGTCACCTGGCCAGGACAGCATGATCACCTGGTGCCACTGCTCACTGCACCCTTCACCCATACACTGTAAAAAATGTGTATATAATTTAAACACTTTCACTGAAACATATTGATAGCAAAATCTTTTTTTTTCTTCTGTAAACATGTGCAGGAATATGGCCGCCAGTGATGGGTGAGCTGCAACAGTAAAAAATGGTGGGCGAGGGCAGTTTGGCTAGCCCACTTGTATTAATCTCCTACTCCTTCTACAGGCTCTTCCCCATATATAGGCTCTTCTTAGTCAAATACAGTACCTATACTGTTGTTAAACATCCATGGTAATTTAGATAATGTCAACAATAATGAGTAGATAGTGCTGTCCAGAATATCCCAGTGAGCCAGCTAAACTGGCCTTGCCCACTATTGTTTAGGCCCACTCATCACCAGCAGCCATATCCCTGTACCTGGTGACAGAAGAAAGTGCCTAAATGCTGAGATTCAGTGAAAGTGTTAAACTTTAATGTGTTTGGGTAAATTTATGTGTTTAAATTAGAAACACTTTTTACAGTGTATGTCTGAAGGCTGTTAGCACACTCAGTCTACTAGCAGGCCTTTGGTGGGCATGAGGCCTTGTTTACAGCCACATCTGAAGGGTCACTTGGATTGGGGTCAAAATCAGCCCTCTGGTGTAAAATTTGTGAAGTAAAAATCGATCTGGAATTTGAGGAGCACAGTTTAGTGGTAGAGTTATGAACTACATGAACTCCTAGAGATCCTACCCTTTAATGTTAAAATAATTTCTCAGTGGTCTGTGCAAGTCACAATAGCGACCTGATTGACTTTCAAATTTCCGGAAATTTCCAAAAGAATCCCATGCGACCTGATTGACTTTCAAATTTCCGGAAATTCCCAAAAGAATCCCATGCCTGTGTTGTCCCTATACATCAGATAGTGTCAGAAGTGCGGAGATGGGTTACCACTCTATTAAGAAAGACAGACATGGTAGGGCTTGCACTCACTCTGTAAAGAAACTGTCATACAAAGTCATTGGTGACCAACCATGCTAATTCGCAAAATTAAGGGCGAGAGCGCCAGGCGCCTAGCGGCCATTGTGGGAACTAGACATGATTTTGTTTCCTTTAAGAAAGTTTGTACCAATATATCAATTGTTTACAGTCTACTGACCTTCCTTGTTTGTAGACGTTACTAGAACGTCACTCTTCGAACAGCTAATGTGACCACGTCTATATGTGAAGTGAGATAAAAGAAAACAATATAATTAATATGTTGAAGTAATTAATTAATTACAACAAAAAAGCTACAGTCTGGCTAAATAATATTTGTTATATATTTCTCTACGGGCCTAATTTCAACCCTACATCATAAACTACTGATTTCCCAGCATACCCTGTCCCTGGAAGACGGGCCTACTTTCCTAATATTACAGTGTGAGCCTAGAAAATCAATGGGAGGACATAATGTGGTCAAATAACAAATTTTTGTGAAAAAATTATGCAAATCAGAGCATTATTTCTCTCAAAAAATGAACTATATTGTACTTTTCAAAATGATGCCAAATGGCATCATCAGTAGTGGCCCATGTGATGCCAATTGGCATCACCCGTTTTTGGCCATGTGATCAGGGGCGGATCCAGGGGGGGGGGGCCTAGGGGGCATGTGCCCCCCCCCCCTAGATCCCCTGAAATGGGGCCAGGCTCTGACTCTTAGCTATAGGAAACGTGGCCAGCAAACCCGCTTGTGCCCCCACTAGACCAAATTTTCTTGGCTGTGCCCCCCCTAGACCACCCCTTCTGGATCCGCCCCTGGTGATGCCAATTGGCATCATTAGTAGTTAATGAGTTAACAGAAAGTGAAGTTAAAAACAAAGCTTCCGTAATCTCCCGCGTATAAGGCACGGCTTATACGTGAATCAGATCCAAGGTGCGCCTTATACGTGGGTCAGAAATTTCCTTTAGTTTGGAGTGCGCCTTATACAAGGGTTTTTTCAGTATAGAAAAGTACTAATAATACAAAATTCAGCCCTTATGGATGCGCCTTCTACGTGAACCAGCCTTCTCTGAGTTGGGGGTGCGCCTATTAAGTGAACCAGCCTTCTACGTGGGAGATTACGTTATTATATGTTAGAACCCACCTGTTTTGTAAGAAGGAGACCTAGAGTGCGATTGTGATCAATTTTTGTGTAAGGTATTCTTTCTTTTTTACTAAGGGAAAGGTGATATGAAGGGAAGATGGTCTCAGAAGTGTAATTGAAAAAAGGTTCTATGTACTGAACTGAAGATGGTTTTCGGTCGGGAATGACACGGTTATAATTTGTGTTTTCAGTAGAATTTTGGGTGTCGACCTCATTGAAAATGTATTGCAAAGAATTGCACTTGGAACATAAAGATTTATTGTCCACTTTAACGCAGCGATCAGAACCCCAACCTTGCTCACACAACTTCAAGAAAGTTTCTGTAACTTTGATTTTCGATAGGGCTCTGAACAGGGCTTTTGCTCGAGGACACTTAAACATGTGCCTAGATGTTATGTTGAGTTCTATGGACTTTAGGGTAGAAGTAAATGATGTGATATAAGGGTGAATCCATGGTTTGAATTCTAGCCCTGCAGTGTTTTCACACCTACCTGCGTTGTGAAATTTAACACTGGTGTAAGGAATGGATCTGGGGAGCATTTACCTTCATTTCCCGGACCTGCTTAGGACGGCACTATTCGAACCAAGAATACCTAGCTTGTTTAGCAGCCTTCCATGGTGGACTGTGTCAAAAGCTTTCCTCGTGTCAATAAAAAGACATGAGGAAAGCTTACCCTGACCAATGGACATGTACCGTAAAACCCCGCCTTTAAGACGGATTTTATTTGGGATATTTTTTTCCTACAAGACGGATTTTTTTCCAAGATTGGGGGGGTCGTCTTAAAGGTGGGGTTTTTATACATTGGATTATAGTGAAAATGATTTTAAAAGGTTTTTTGTACAAGACGGATTTTTTTCCTAAAGTGGGGGGTCGTCTTAAAGGTGGGGTCGTCTTAAAGGTGGGGTTTTACGGTAAATGTTTTTTGTCAAATCATGAACTGCATCAGAGGTCGATCTCACTGGTGTTACTGGAAATCAGAAAGCAAATTGTTCTCAAGTAGATGATTCATTAACTGACTGTGGACAACCCTTTCCATAATTTTACCAAGTAAGGGTAAAATTGTTATGGGACGCCAATTACTCAAATTATGAAGGTCCCCTTTCTTGGGGATTGGTATAATCGTGCCTTTGGCCCATTTCCCTGGGAAGATACCTCTGGTTAGACAGTTGTCAATAAGGATCTTCAACTGAGGAATAATCTGTAGTAGGAGGTCTTTTAGTACTCTGGCATTAGTATAGTCAACTCCAGAGGCTTTTCTAATATTGGTTTTCTTAACAAATCCAGTGAGATCTTTAATAGTAACTTGTCTGAAGAGAAAGTCACCTTCATTGAAGGCATCATTGTTGACAACTTCGTCCATGTTAATATTGCCGTCTAAATGACTGAACTTTAAGGCCAGTTTTTGACCCACATTCCCATAAAATTCATTTATGAAATTGCTAGTGCCAGCAAAATGAACCTCATCCCCATTGGAATCATTCAGTTGAATAGTGGTGTTGCTTGATTTGGATGTACCTAAAAGGGAATTCAGCATGGCCCAGAATTTGGCTGGGTTGTTTTTGTGCTCGTCGACAGAAGCCTTCACCTGTCTAGAGAACTTTCTATGGATAGCCCTGTTTGTGACTGTTCTGAGTCTTTGGGCTAATCTTAGGTTCTCAAGATCCATACCTTGGGATCTAAGCCTATAAGCTTCATTTTTTTGCCGTATCATTTCAATAAGATCAGGAGGGTACCACCAAGGGGTATCCTGTCTGACCATAAAGGTTTTAACTGGACAATTTTCGTCTAAGTATTCAATCAATACCTCTTCTAGAAAATCCTATTGGCTCTCTGGGTTAAGAACTGTGTTCAAAATTTCCCAATTTTGATGGTCTGTTACCTCTTTAAGCCTTACAATATTATGATTCTTATACACCCTGCTTGTAATCTTGGCAACAATCTTTTGTTTTTTTGTATGTTTAATGACTTCAAAGGTAGGGATGTGGTCAGAAAGCAATAGATTTAAAGTACCAAAGTGAGAAACATTTTTGCAGTTAGTATAAATATGATCAATAAAGGTTGGGTGCAATCTGGAGATGCCGGTGTTAAGCAGCCATAGGTGAAAATCTTTCAATAGTCCAAAGATTTTCCCACATTTCCTACTCTCTCTATGCACCATGTCAATATTGCAGTCTCGAACTACATGTATTTCATGTTTCCTTATAGACCTGTGTGCCAACACATCGGTCATACTAGTAATAAAGTTAGGGAAACTGTGGGAGGTGGAGAGAGACGGGGGAGCCACAGGGTTTTCTTCAGCTACGTTGCTATGGCGCTATCCCACAAGTTAACGACAAGAGAGGCATCTGCCTCATCCATCTGGAATTCTGTAGGAAAAGAATTATGGATTAGCTGTGCAAAATGAATTGAGTTTTACAACAAAACGTGTGTTAAGTTTTCTCTCTTGTTGAAGATGTATCCATGTAACCTCTCCTTTCTGTCTTTGCCTGCTCATGTAAGATCCTTGGTTTACTAACTTCTTGGGGTCATCTTCACAAGAGTGAATAAGTAGCATAGCTTGTGTATAGGCACTAAGTAAGGGGAAACTTACCTCTTGAGAGAGTCACAGTACATTGGATACAGCAGTTTTCGTGGACACATGGACATGATAAATCCTGCTGCCAGAAGATAAATGTCTCTGCCTCCAATTTTGCCACCTGTAACACAACTTTGCCCTCATTGAACCATTCAAAGGCTAACTGAACTTACCTCCTTGAGGTAGCTATGGTGCAGAATGGCTGGCAATAATGCTTGTCTTCATGCATCCACTGGTTTATGCAGCAACAATCATTTTTGTAGGCGCTGCTCCTCCGTATTCCATCATCAGGGCAACTGTCCGGGAATCGGGCAACCTACCCATCTGCCCTCATTGCACTCTTCACATATCCCCTTCCCTAATACCACCACCAACATGCATTTTGCACATTAGTGCGAAGTTACGTGGTAGCATGGTCTTACCTTTATAACACAGATATCATTTGTTTCTTCATCACAGAAGTGGAGGTACCGTAGCAGGGCACGTAATCTCTCAGAAAGACATTAGAAATACATGAGCTACCCAGGTGATGGGACCTAAAAAGCAACCCACTGTGAGGCAGACTACCACTATCAGGCCCTAGTGGTAGCGTTATAGGGACTGGGTCTTTTTGGATTTTTCTTCTTTTCATTGCTTCCCGACTATACCTATGGCTGCTCTTTCCCATGCTGTGGTAGACTTACAGCATAACAAAGGCCTGTCCCTCTCACACCATGTCTATGTGGTGTCGGAGGTTAAAGAACCCTTGCTTCGGTAAATGTGTAGGAGCGGGATTTCTATCTTTTGGCTCATCTCATAGATTCGATCATCCTGGATACGATCATCCGAGGTAGGCCTTCGGCCTACCTTCTTACTTGTGAAAAACTGAAACTTGAGTAAGTCTCACCTGCATAGTCAGTGGCACGTTAAACTACACAAACAAACAAACAAATTCAAAAGCCAATCCCATGCCTGCTCCATTGATATATTTCAACTGTTAAACAACCCAATCAACCAAGCACACTTACCATGTGTTTAAATAGGGTCTATGTACGCTGGGACGTTAAACAAATCAATCAATCAATCAATCAAACCGTAGCAATGCAGGCCATATTATGGTTCATGCTTTGAAGCAGGATGGAAGGCATGACCCTGAAGTCATTCAATCCCTTAATACGTGGATCACAAATAGACAAATGTCGCTCTTTTAACAACAAAAGGAATTTGTCTTTTGCTCTGTACCAAGCAAGCACTCTAATACTACAACCATTTTATTGTCTACCCACTTTTTTTTACATTATTCTGGGTGTCTTCTGGAAGCAAAAGTCATTGAGAAAGTCTTGGGCTCAGGTGCCACACCCTGAGTGAACTCTAGGATAATAATCAAAGTAGTGTAGTGAAACACTTGTATCAATATTTATACCTGCGAACTAGCGTTTGATCCGTTTCAGTGGCTCGTCTGTTACTTGGACATTTTCCATCATGGTTCGCTTCTTCCCGTTAAGGTAGCGTCGAGGAGTCAGGTGGATGGCCGATGCTCTCTGCAACCGTATCTTCTACTCTTGCTTGTGGTGAATGAACATATTTGTCAGGTAATACTAATAGTGCCTAGCCCCACCCATGAAAAAATGCAAAATGCAACTTGCCCTCCGAATGTTAAATTAACTAACAATCAATAAATCAATCAATTCATGTTGTTCTAATGAGCCCAATTCTTACCCCGGCAGAGGTGTCAGCCCCTCTGGTTCACTATCATTCAAATTTTGAAAGCCGCTCCTTGGTTTGCTGGCTTTGAAAGAAACTCATATTTCTTGGGCATGTGTTTACATCAAGATGTGCTCTCACAGTAAAGAGCTGTAGTAACTGTCATAATGTGAAAAACATTAAGAACGAAAATATTAAACACAATGTGTTACCTCATGAATAGGAAAAGCTGCTCAATTTATTAGTGAATCTTGTTATAACCTGCAAACCCCCATTCAATGGGAATTTTTTCACTCGCGGGAACATCTGTGAAACAATTTCGTTGAGTTCCTATACTGAGTTGTACGTGAGGGTCTGTTTCGTGGAGTGTGAAGAAATCAGCTCTAAGCCTTGGGTGGTTACATTTCTGTTAAATAAACGCCATCTTTTTCTGAGTATCGAGGTGGAGAGGAAATGAAAGATTAGAAAAGAATTCTTCTGATGGTATTACTTACTCACCAAATTAGCTGCTGCCACCCAGGGGTTTTGATGTCTCCTTGTACCTTTGTAAGTTTGTTACCTTAAAGATACATAAAACCTGTGAGTGATATTTTCTCTTACCAAATTTGGACTCATCAATTTCGACTACCCTCCCTGGACCCCCACCCGTAAATTCTCCTGGACCAGAATTTCTACACATACCTCCCTCGCAAAATTGAACCAATCCACCACTGTATGCCTTGATCCAATCTTGAGTTCCCTCTTCACAAACCCATTACTGCAGTGCTGTACCCAATAATAAGTCAATTTCACAATGTCCTCTATGCCCATATGGCTCCCAGCAAACCAGCTGTGTCTGTGTTCTCATTAGTGCCATCATTTTGAGGTATTACACAACCACTTCCATTAACAAATGAGGATTTCAGAGTGGAAAGTCTAAAATTTCAGCCCTGTTGACAGCCATCTTGGATTTAGCGGTCTTCCCCAGTGGAGGCATCTGTTTCCCTATGTCTTGCTTTGCCATACTGAACTGAATGTTTTTGGTACACTTTGATGTATTCCCCCTGTGTTAGTGGGGACCTTCATTATGGGGGCATGAAGGAGTAGAATGTTAGTGTAGAATAATTTCATCGGGAGCCTTCCATAATACCAATGGGCATACCGGATTCGTAAAAGGCGACAAAACTTGAGGGGTCTCGTGCCTTACTGCTGTGATCAGTCACGTAAGCTGTTTGGCAACCGCTGCCCATATGTGCGGGCCCGGGCCTTCTTGCTGGTGGTCTGGCATGGGATCCCTCCTGAGTGAACCACGTCTGAGATATCAAAGGCCATGGTTTGTCTAGCCCTACTAGACTGGAAATTCCGCCCTCGATCTGAGTGAAAGGTAGTGGGACAGCCTAGGCGGCAAACGACTGTTTCGACCAAGGCGCGGGCCACCGTGGTGGCTTCCTGATTGGGAAGGGCTACTGCTTCGACCCACTTCGTAAAGTAGTCCGCTATCACTACAATGTACTTTTTGCCTCGGGGAGTCGTTGGGAGGGGCCCCATAACGTTGATGGCCACCCGCTCCATAGGCAGTCCTACCCCTATGTGGCCCATTGGCGCCTTGCGTGGATGGGGAGCCGGCTTCCGTTGCAGGCAGACAGTACAGGTGGCAGTCCAATAGGTCACCTCCCGCCGAAAGTCGGGCCAATACCAGCGCTGTTGGAGTTTGTGTATGGTCCTATCTCTTCCGAAGTGTCCAACGATACCTCCACCGTATGCGATTTCCCACGCCTCTCTCTTCCTTCCTTCTGGTACCAAGACTTGGAAAACGCGCGGGCTCCCCGGGACAAACCACCACCTGCCCAGAAGTTCTTTCTTCAACTGCAACCGCCCCAACTGACTGGCCAAGCATTTCAGCGGGTAGCTTTCCGAGGGGGTGGGTCTTATGCCCTGCTCGACCCACTTGTAGACCTTCCCTAAAACAGTTCCGCCACTTCGGGATCTACCGCCCCCTCTCGGGTTATGACAATTGTGAATTATGTTGCCATGGCAACATGCATTCTAAAATGATGAAATTTCAAAATGATCACTTTTTTACTTTATCTAGTCTTTTCTCTTAGAAATGGGCAAGGTGGTTTGGGGTGTCCAAGAAGTCCCTTTGGGCATCAAGGAAGTGGGTGTGTGGGTCTCTTTGTAGGTTCCTTGTTGACGTAGGATATTTCTTAGTATATCTCCAAATTCAAAATGACCTTCATGGGCTTCTAATTCAGCATTTACAGAATCTAATATAACTTGAAAAAGCTCACACGTGGTCATTGTTACAAAATGACACACAGTGAAGGTATGGTCAGAAAAAAAGTCACACTGCTTCGTCATTTCTCTTACCCCATGAACTAGATCTTTTACACGCTCCGCAGCATTGCTATTGAAGTAGGCAACAACTCTGTCATGGTCTTCTGCTTTCACTTTCGATGCTACAACCTGCTCCAAGTAAGACTCACTATGGCCTGTCAAGACTGTAGCGAGAGCATCTTGGTGCCCCACATCTATATGGCTAAATAGCATAATCGAGTGGAGCAACCTCACTATGAACTCAACAAACCACATATTGTTCGTTTGGGCATGATGGTACAGTGCATTTGTAAGCCTACACCTGCAATGCTGCAGTCACGAAGAAGTGGTAATGGATATTATTTAAATGTAACAACTTTGAAACTTGTGAATTATGTTGCCAATTATGTTGCCATGGCAACATGCATTCTAAAATGATGAAATTTCAAAATGTTCACTTTTTTTCTTTATCTAGTCTTTTGTCTTAGAAATGGGCAAGGTGGTTTGGGGTGTCCAAGAAGTCCCTTTGGGCATCAAGGAAGTGGGTGTGTGGGTCTCTTTGTAGGTTCCTTGTTCAGAGATGTAAGTGGTCAGGGATTTCCCTGAAAATAGGGATTTCAAAGATCATTCTGCTGTTAAAATATACACTGAAAATAGCGGTTTAAGGGTAATTGAGTACCATTTCAGGGATTTTGTTGATACCCTACCTACATCTCTGCTTGGAACCTTCCCCATGAATCTGTGATACTTGCTGAAATTGCTGCTCGTGATTGAGCCCCGTCGATGATGGTACCAGTTGATATTCTTGTTTTGGCACCTAGTCTGCACCTCCACCATAGCAAGGTCTTCCCGTGAGAATGCCACTGTCATAAGAAAACTGTATATCATTGAAGTAACTTGAATCTCCGTTTAAGGAATAAGCCTCAAGGCTACACACGAAATCATAGCATATCATATGAGGTGCATTTTCTAGAAGGGTATGTAGAGATGCTGCAGGATCTTTCCTGCCCTTGGAGCCTCACTTTTGGAGCACCAGCTTTTGCTTCAACAGCTACTGCTTCTGATGGTCGAGCCTTTAAGGCTGCAACTGTCATGACCCGTTGTCGGCCAGGAAATAGAATAATTGGTGTACCAGAAGGATTTTGTTCCCGGTCCATCCTTTAACTGCTACTTTCAGAACTGGGTACTCAGCGGTATTATGAGCATTTTTCCATAGTCGGCAACCCTGGTCCGGGTCATAGCTCTTATCTATAATTCTTTGATAAACTCGCTGTTTGTATTTATCTGACATCTGTATAGAAATAGTAACGACCTGAATTTGACAAACAAAAAAACAATTAGTGGCGCTGAGATGTACAGTTTATTCCTCTGGCCAGTTTGTTTTTCCTGGCTCCAGCTATCCAGGAAAAATAGTCCACTAATTTAGAGATGTATATTGAGAGATGTTTCAGTACTCCCATATGTTCAGGTTGAGGTCTTTATCATGGTGGTATCCATCTCAACTATCTAGAGCACAAGGTGGGCCGTTACCTTACCTCCACCCTGTCCTGGACAGTGGCCACCACAGCAGGGAGGATGGTCTTAGGGTCGCTACTGGTTGCAAGAACGCTGCCCTGGACACTGGTGCTCTTGGTGTGTAGGATGATGTCTCCCAGCATCATAAGAAAGAAACAGAATGCACACTGAGATGTTTGTCGCTACTTACCAGGACTTCCTGTGTCCACATGAAACATTGGCGAGTAAATTTGTGTCCCATGTTGATAAAAGGTAGGAGTATCTTTTTCCTTCAAATACAATCCCATTACCAGAAATCTTTGCTTCCTTCCCCTTAGACTTGCAAAACCGAACCAGATTTAGCAGATTCCTCTTCTCCTCTTGTTCCTTAGGGCTCATATCATCACATACAGAGGTGAATGTTTTTGATAAGAGGAAATAAGTTCTACGTCAGAAGTGTTGAATGGTAATGGAAAATTGCGTTCCTTCTTCTTGCCATGCTCTCATTCACAACCAAGTATCCGCCTGTACCTAGCCTGGTCTACAGGGTCGAGTGTGTCAATGTGGGCTTGTGCCATCCTAAGGATCTGTGCTGTGTTTTTGGGCATGCAGCAAACCGAAAAACCACACTGGCTCAACACACTATCCATAGGCTTCAGTCCACACCCGTATCCCACATAATATGGCGCACGTTCAGACGCTACCATTGCTAGGGACCGCCAAGAATGATAATCACAATTCTCTCTCTCCCACCGCCCCGCCCCCCACCCCCATCTGAAAAAGAATTTGAAGGTACTTCCATTACTTGCTGCTATACAGCAATAGCAGATTTTATGATTTTACCTTGGTCAAATTGTTACAGCTATACATACCTAGGTTGCATTGGCTGATTTGCCAGGCCTTGACCTTTCCTTTCACCGGCTTCATCTTTAAATACTGCTTCCCCTTAGGGAGGGGGGCAGGATGAGGAGGGGGGGGGGGGGTCTTCACCACTTTGCATCATCTCAGCTGTCTGCAATTGGAGATATTAGGGGTGAGCAAGCCCAGCTGATGGCATCCTTAAATTTCCCACGAAGCACAGGTTTCAAATGATTAGCCCCCAATATTAGGGCTTCCAACTCATCTGCACGCCAATGGGCGCCTTTGATAGTGCACGGGTTCCTACTGCTGTCCCTTGAAATGCTCATACTGAGCTTGCTGGCTGTGTTGTGTGTTGGTCTGGTCATTGTCGTACATGTCAAGATAGTAGGTTTCTTTCCTCATTCAGTTCAGTAGCAGATAAATCGTCTCCTATTGAAGTACGCTTCCATTGATCTTTTCCTTTACGATTTGAAATCTTGGAATAAACTTGCTGTTTCTGCCTCACCGAGTTTAGTTTCACCATTACAGGGCGTGATTTCTTCTGGTGTTCCCTCTATAAATGGCCTCTGTGTTCTCAGAAGTGAAGGAGACACCTATTGCCTGAAGGAGGTCATCAACTTGAGTCCTCAAGTTTAGTCCCTCCTCTTCTTTAAGCCCCTCAATGACTAAGTTCTTTTTTTTACGGTCTGACTCCAGAGACGTGATTCTCGTCTCAAGATTGTCAATCTTTCTTTGTTGCATGTTGCAAGTCACTCCAAGATGAAGCTGGTTTTTCTGCAGAATTTGATTCTCACTTTTTAAATCAGCGATCTTGTCAGAGATATCTTGATTAAGCTCTTTTGCCAGATCTTCTAGACTACCTTGTGCTGCTTTATCATTAATGAGCTGATTGAGACGATTTATATGGGAGACTATGAGATTAGAGAGATCTCTGTTGCTCAATTTCTCAATATCTTTTTCATGAATCAAATCAGAACCAATGTTGCTAGCACCACTCACTGCATGAAAATCAAATTTCCCCTTACCTGGTACCTTCTTCTCGTCTTCTATAACAGCTGGTTTGATAGCCTCAACCAAGTCAGCTGAATGAATCATCTTAGAGCTGACCCCTCTTTGAACTGCCCGAGTTGCTCGTGATCTTGATCTAGATCTTGCCCGCGACCTCGATCTTGCGCGCTCCATGTCGCCCCGCTCAACTGCCACTCCCTGACTGGGTGTAACGGTTTTTTTCTTGTTTTCTCCTTTTTTCACTTTTGTGCTGGAACTCATCTTGGAAAACTATTCCAAAATGATCCTTGTATCTTGTTAAACAACTTCACTGGCGACTTCTTCTTCACCATAATGATCTGGTACTTCCTTCAAAACCTAGTACTTCCGAAACTTTCAAAATTTCTACAATCACACTAGATCAGTACAGCTTTGTCGTTCGGCCCCAACGGTCAATATTTTGAAGGGGGCGCTGCCTTATAGTGACGTTACAACTGATGGCCTAAGCAAATGAATCATTTCTATCAACCCCACCCAGTATTTCTTATAGTCTGGAATACATGGTCGGCATGGTATTTCCTCCTCTGTTCCATCTTTCCTATCTCTCTAAATCTATATCTCTAAATTAACACAGACTGGGGGGGGGGGCATCTGGCCCATACCAGGGCGCTACTCTACCGGTGCAGGTTCTTGCTCCCAAGCCCAGAGTAGGTGTCTTCTTCTACGGCAGCCTACTTAAAAATGGTCATAGCGACCATGGCAGCCTTCCAGGCCCATGTCACACCAACCGCAGAAACTTAGACAGGCCCATGTCACCTTCTTTGACCCTTTGGCAGGGCACATCCCGTTCATACGTCACGTCTGTAACACCAAGGAAATTGGAAATTAGAACTAACCAATCACTCTAAGCCTGTCGTATGACAGATTTAAAATTAACAGCAATGTAATAAATAAATATATCACACAAAACCCAACACAATGAATTTATTTTTCAGTTTTTATTTGAAGTCTTATTTTTTGTAGACATTTTTTGGATTTTTTTAAGTTGGTTTGATCTTATGTTGCTACGTTTCGGTTCCTCTATGAACCTTCATCAGGCAAAGATGCTTATAAAGAATATACAGTTGACTGAGGTACTATAAATGATCACATTTTGAGTTGGTTTCCATGGTAACCAAGTATCAACAAATGGTGAATCTCTGGTAATATGTACAATTGATAGTATTTCCTTGTGGGTTTAAGTACCGGTAAATATTACAATATGGGTCTTACAATGTAAGGAACAGCATAAACATCAACACTTTATATGTCTGTAAACTTGTGACTAATGTACCTAATACATTTCTAAGACAAGCTCTTACGACAATTAGGCGCTTGGGTAGCCCATGACAGGGTTCCCACGTGTCATGTAATTTGAAAGCTGTCTGGAATGTCATGGAATTTTGTATAAAAAAAAATTGCCATGTGTCATGGAATGTCATGGGACAAATGACTGGTAGTATCCTGCCAAACCAACGAAACTGCGCACTTCCGCCAGGGTCTGGCGTCGGCCATTCCCTGCACACCCTGGATCTTCCCCGGGTCTGTGGCTATTCTTGCCTCACTGACGACGTGCCCCAGGAAAGCCACCTCTCGGTGGGCCAGTCAACACTTGCTGGGCTTCACCTTTAGACCGGCCGATTCCAATCTACCGAGCACCTCCCCCAACCGATATAAGTTACTGGAGATTCACGTCTGGTCAGGTAGTAGTAGGAGAGCAAACTGGTCAAAAGCCTCTAAAATAGGATCCAGTGACCCCCGAAAGTCTAATGGCTATAAATCATGTATTTGGGTAATTTTGGTATGAGGAATCCATTTCCGGTATCCGTTTGGCTCAAAAAGTGTAGCATCATATCCGTTTCCATGGAAACAGAAGGAGTATCCATTTTCCTTAGAAACACCCATTTTCTGGTCAATATAATATTAACAATTGTGGTCTGTAAACAGGGAAATACCCATGTATTATAAGCAATAGCACCTCTATTACGATATATAATGATGGGGACATTGAAAAAATGCATTATTAATGTCGCTTCAGAAAATGGTTGCCATGGCAACCAAATTCAGATTCACATTTTTTCAAAAATGTAACACTGCCTAATATAATGACAAATAGTCATATATTTGGCTCCATTTGAGGGCCTTATGGCTGAAAATCTTGCATTAGGGTAATTTAGGTATGAGAAATCGATTTCCGGTATCCGTTTGGCTCAAAAAGTGTAGCATCATGTCCGTTTCCATGGAAACAGAAGGTGTATCCAGTTTCCTTAGAAACACCCATTTTCTGGTCAATATAATATTAACAATTGTGGTCTGTAAACAGGGAAATACCCATGTATTATAAGCAATAGCACCTCTATTACGATATATAATGATGGGGACATTGAAAAAATGCATTATTAATGTCGCTTCAGAAAATGGTTGCCATGGCAACCAAATTCAGATTCACATTTTTTCAAAAATGTAACACTGCCTAATATAATGACAAATAGTCATATATTTGGCTCCATTTGAGGGCCTTATGGCTGAAAATCTTGCATTAGGGTAATTTAGGTATGAGAAATCGATTTCCGGTATCCGTTTGGCTCAAAAAGTGTAGCATCATGTCCGTTTCCATGGAAACAGAAGGTGTATCCAGTTTCCTTAGAAACACCCATTTTCTGGTCAATATATTAACAATTCTGGTCTGTAAACAGGGAAATACCCATGTTTTATAAGCAATAGCACCTCTATTACGATATATAATGATGGGGACATTGAATAAATGCATTATTAATGTCGCTTCAGAAAATGGTTGCCATGGCAACCAAATTCAGATTCACATTTTTTCAAAAATGTAACACTGCCTAAAATAATGACAAATAGTCATATATTTGGCTCCATTTGAGGGCCTTATGGCTGAAAATTTTGCAATAGGGTAATTTAGGTATGAGGAATCCATTTCTGGTATCCTGTTTGGCTCAAAAAGTCTAGCATCATGTCCGTTTCCATGGCAACCAAATTCAGATTCACATTTTTTTCAAAAATTTAAGACTGTCTAAAATAATGACAAATACCGTAAAACCCCGGCTTTAAGACGGATTTTATTTGGGATTTATTTTTCCTACAAGACGGATTTTTTTCCTTTAAAGGGGGGTCGTCTTAAAGGCGGGGTTTTGACCATTCTGATATGGAATAATACTCCCAAAAAAGAAAAAAGAAATATCAACAAACTGGTAGCATTTATTAACGTTTCCTCCTTTGGTTTTGGAATCTGATATGGATTGTAGTTTATGCTATGAGAAGTTTACTGAAACATGGTAAAAAACGTGTAATCTGGGTTATTTAGAAGGGGTCTGGGGGTTGGCAGGACCCCCAAAGTCGGGGGTTGTCTTAAAGGCGGGGTTTTCCAAATTGTCATATCTTTTTTGTACAAGACGGATTTTTTCCTGAAGTTGGGGGGTCGTCTTAAAGCCGGGGTCGTCTTAAAGGCGGGGTTTTACGGTAGTCATATATTTGGCTCCATTTGAGAGCCTTATGGCTGAAAATCATATATCAGGGTAATTTGGTATGAGCAATCCATTTCCTGTTTACACTTGGCTCAAAAAGTGTAGCATCATGTCCATTTCCATGGAAACAGAAGGATTATCTATTTTTCTTAGAAACGCCCAATTTCTGGTCAATATATTAACAATTCTGGTCTGTAAACAGGAGAATACCCATATAATATGAGCAATAGCACCTCTATTACGATAAATAATGATGGGGACATTGAATAAATGCATTATTAATGTCTCTTCAGAAAATGGTTGCCATGGCAACCAAATTCAGATTCACATTCTTTCAAAAATGCAAGACTGCCTAAAATAATGACAAAATTTGAGAGCCTTATGGCTGAACATCATGTATTAGGGTAATTTGGGTATGAGGAATCCATTTCTGTTCGGCTCAATAAGTGTAGCATCATGTCCTTTTCCATGGAAACAAAAGGATTATCCATTTCATTTGAAAAGCCCATTTTCTGATCAATATATCAACGATTCTGGTCTGTAAAGAAGAGAATACCCATGTGTTATAATCAATAGCACTTCTAACACCAGATATATTGACATTGAATAAATGCATTATTAACGTCTCTTCAAAATACATTGCCATGACAACCAAATTCAGATTCACATTTTTTTGCCAAACCTATTCAGGGAGCAGTTTTAGTTTTGGAATAGTTTTGCCTCCCCCCTGGAAGAATTTGAATACCACCTGCTTGAATGACCATATTCAAATGTGTACCTCTGTATTCAAATGATTTTCCCATATTGAGTGAAGAAAAACTCTTTTTGGCTGTATATGACATATGGGATCCAAAATGAATCTTGAAAAACAGGATCCAGGGTCATTTCCTCATTTTGCCTCGCAACCTGTAATTAGATTTCCAAGCAAAATGAATGATCCCATTGTTTCCTTGGAAACAGATACGATAGTACACTTCTTGAGCCATTCAAATGCCTGACGTAGAATCTTAACATCTAGATTGACCAAATATGTAATTTCCATCTATCAGATCTATACTCCAATTTGATGCTTCATTTAAGTTACCAACCTCAATGTATACAGATATTGTGAAACAGTCTGGGTGCAGTGTATCTTGGTGGAGTTCTAAATTCAAGATGGTGGGCAAAATATTGCATAATGGGATTTCTAGTATGTTTCATCCGGTTCTGTGTGCAGGAAAACATCCATGTAGAGTAATTCTGTGTTGCTATAGCTCAAATGTGGCCAGAAACATAATACTTTTTTTTTTTTTTCTAGGATACTACAAACTTGTAAATCTTAGACTTTTTGGCAACAGTTTGTGATAAAACCATTGATTTCATGTTCAAGTGAATTATGTATGATGTTAGAAGGGATATGTTTTACTAGACATAGATATATTTGTGTTTATAGACCAAAATTTACGATGTCTACCATGAATGTGGGGTTTTCAAGGAAAATTGATATTTCCTCTGTTTCCATGGAAACGGACATGATGCTACACCTTTTGAACCAAAACAATGCCTTAATCAGATTGCTGAGGTCTCCCAGGTAGAAAAATATCATGATAAATATCATGATTTTATCGTGTTCAAAAAATCATGCGTTTTTCACGGAAATCATGATTTGCAAAATGTGATTTATCATGATGATTAGTCTGACATATCATGGTTATTATCACAATAAACAATGATATGTTGGTTCACCACAGTAAATTTGCCAATATATATCATGATTCATTATGCTTTATGATGATATATATCATGATGTTATCATGGTTTACCATAATATCATCATAATATACCAGGTAGAAAAAAAAGAAGATGAACATGTTAGATCAATCATATTTTTTTTCGCGAAAATCATGATTTTCAATGATAAATTATGGAAATTAACATGATATATCATAATAATGTTCATGATTAACCATGATATTAATGATTCACCTCAAGAAATTCAGCATAATATATCATAATCTATCATGATCTATTATACTTTATCATAATATATAATATGATATAATTGTGGTTTTATTATGATTTAATCATGATAAATATCATGATGAAGCATATTTGAAAATCATGATTTCCGTGAAAAAACTATGATTTATTCAATATGATATTTATCATGGTTTATCATACTTCAGCATGATATATGTATCATAAATTATTGTGATAAATATCATGATATAAATTATCATGTTTTTTAAAAGCATGATTGATTGATTGATTGATTGATTGGATTGTTTTACGTCCAAGTGTGCTATGACGCCTGGGACTTACTCAAGAGTTTATCGGACTCTCGGTCCGTTCTTTTCTCATCTAGGTTGCGTTTAAGTGTGTGAGTGCATGTACGCGTGCATGTGTTTATGAGTCTACTTGTAGCAGTGGGACACGGCTCGTAGCGGTGGAACAATGCTCGTGGCATCGGGTCCCTCTTTATTGTGCTGCCTCACACAGATGCTGTGCCGCAGACTGTTGACACCTCATCTGACCAGTCCATTATCCTGACACTGGCGGGCCAGTCGCAGCTCCATACCAATCGGGCCAGCAGATCAGGAACTGGCGAGTATGAAAACTACTTTCCATCTGGCCAGAGATCATTATCTCTAGCTTACCGGGCCGAGTCTCAAGGGGGGGCCTGTTTTCCCCCTCTTACATCTTTTCGAACATCTTTGTTTCCCGCAGGAAGGTCAGGAGTTCTTTCTTCACAGTGTTGGTGAAGACACTGTTCATGGACGACGCGCCACGAAGGTGGTCGTCCCTACTCTTCTTGGTTGCTTGACAAAAGAGCATGAGATGTTCTACAGTCAGAGGTACTTGACATCGCTGACATACCGGTTGGTTTTCACCCCTCATGAGGTGTCCGGTAAAAGCATGATTTCAGTGAAAAAAGTATGATTCATTTAACATGATATTCATCATGGTTTATCATGCTTTGTCATGATATATGTATTATGATTTAATTGTAATAAATATTTGATAATGATATAATCATAATGTTTAAAAATCATGATTTCTGTGAAAAACTATGATTAATTTAACATGCTATCCATCATGATTTATTCTATTCTATTCGGGGAGTTAGGATTACATCATTTGAAGATAATTATTAAGATAAATGGTAGTCTGGCAGATCTTCAGTAGGTAGGTGCAGGCAGGAGGTAGGCAGGTGCAGGCAGGAGGTGTGATCCCATGGTCAGACAACAGTGGACTGAGGAGCTCACACTGCACCTCCATTATGTAGGGGGTGCAGTGCTGGTCATGTGACCAGAACGAGACTTGCTTCTGATTGGCTGAGGGTTCAGTATTGCATTGACCACCATGGAGTGCACTGGTAGCCGGCCCTGGGGCAGGTAGAGCCGGCTGGGAAGCACTGGAGTGGCTGGTAGCCGGCCCTGGGGCAGGTAGGGCCGGGTAAGAGGCACTGGAGTGGCTGGTAGCCGGCCCTGGGGCAGGTATAGGGCCGGGTAGGAAGCACTGGAGTGGCTGGTAGCCGGAGATGAGCATTTCAGAAAATCCCTGTAGGGAGAACACGTAGGTATAATTGGAAATTGTTGGCATGTTTATTTTAACAATTCAATGTCGTAGAACAGTACCACCTTCACAGGGATGGCTATATAAACATTTCAAGTAATATGTAAGTAAAGATCAACAGACCCAACAAATATACTATAGTGTAGAAGGCAAGGCGCAGCTTGACCACCTATAATCACAATGAGTTAATTAGTACATTCAGGTCAAACTCCCAGCAGGGGGTAATTTTAGGTAGGTAGAGGGAGAGGTGGAGACTTACAGGTGAGGTGGGGAACATGATTGTGAACCATAGGCAGGTGGAGACATTCAGTGGTATATAGTAATGGGTAAAGTGTTCCCGCCTCAGTTAGGGGACCATGGTACATGATCAACCAATGTATTCAGAAAGCCAAGTATTAGTAGGGTATTAGCCGGGTAGAGAAGCCTTACACCTCCCACAGCTTTCTAGGGGCGGGGTAGGCCGTGTAGAGAAGCCCTACACCTCCCACAGTCGCCCACCACCTCCCACAGCTTTCTAGGGGCGGGGTAGGCCGGGTAGAGAGGCCCTACACCTCCCACAGTCGCCCACCACCTCCCACAGCTTTCTAGGGGCGGGGTAGGCCGGGTAAAGAGGCCCTACACCTCCCACAGTCGCCCACCACCTCCCACAGCTTTCTAGGGGCGGGGTAGGCCGGGTAGAGAGGCCCTACACCTCCCACAGTTGCCCACCACCTCCAACAGCTTCCTAGGGGCGGGGTAGGCCGTGTAGAGAGGCCCTACACCTCCCAAAGTCGCCCACCACCTCCCACAGCTTCCTAGGGGCGGGGTAGGCCGGGTAGAGAGGCCCTTCACCTCCCACAGTCGCCCACCACTTCCCACAGCTTTCTAGGGGCGGGGTAGGCCGGGTAGAGAGGCCCTACACCTCCCAAATTCACCCAATATCTCATAATAATACACATTATATAGGGGGTGCAGTGCTGGTCATGTGACGGGAACGAGATTTAACAAAAAACACCGGATGTCCCTAATATTATGATTGAATATTGTCGGGTAAAATCATGATAAGTCATGTTTTCCCTCTCAATGGGTGACATTTTATTAAAGCATGATATAATATGATTAATCACGGTCAGGTAAGATCATGATAAATCATGTTTTCTCTGTCAAAAGATGAGATTGTGATACATCATAATAGATTATGATTAACTATGGTCTGGTAAAATCATGATAAATCATATTTTCTCTGTCAATAGATAGATCATGATAAATCATGATATGCTATGATAAATCATGGTCAGGTAAAATCACGACAAAATAATGTTTTCTCTCTCAATAGATAAGATCACGATAAATCATGATATATTATGATTAACTATGGTCAAGTAAAATCATGATGAAATCATGTTTTCTCTCTCAATAATTAAATATTATGATTTATTATGGTCAGGTAAAATCATGATAAATCATAATATCTCTCTCAATAGATAAGATCATGATAAATCATGATATATTATGACTAACTATTGTCAGGTAAAATCATGATAAATAATGTTTTCCCTCTTGCTGGGTGACATTTGATTAAATCATGATATATTATGATTTATTATGGTCAGGTAAGATCATGATAAATCATGTTTTCTCTGTCAACAGATAAGATCATGATTAATCATGATATATTATGATTAACCATGGTTGAGTAAAATCATGGTAAATCATGTTTTTTCTGTCAATCAATAAAATCATGATAAATCATGATATATTATGATTCATCATGGTCAGGTAAAATCATGATAAATCATGTTTCTCTTTCAATGGGTGAGATCATATTTAATCATGATATATTACAATTAACCATGGTCAGTTAAAGTGATGATAAATCATGTTTTCTCTCTCGATAGATATAGTCTTTCATTGAGGTAGACCAAGCCTACCTTCTTACTTGTGAAAAACTGAAACTTGAATAAGTCTCACCTGCATAGTCAGTGGGACGTTAAACTACACAAACAAACATGAGTAGCTGGTGTCACAGCCCTCATCTACAGTCTTGAAACCTACATTTACGCCTTCCCATATGAGCTTAGCCTCAGCATGCCCCCCAGTGACCACAGAGCCCGCTCCTGATATGAATGGAGCAAACCTGCAAGGCTTCAACTGGGAAACCTCACGACCAATATAATGAATACAACCACAGGTACCCCTGATACAGTCACTGTACACACTAACCTTGTCCACCTGAGAGTCCCCCGCTATGGTAAATAAAAGAACCCTGTCGAGGCTTGTCGAACCCCAGTGAGTAAGTCTCACCTGCATAGTCAGTTGGATGTTAAACTACACAAACAAACAAACAAATGCCTCTTGTATGGCCGCGCGGGGCCCCGCTTCCCGCCTCTTCCTCATAGGCCACGCCCCTCGACGACGCCGGAGCAGTATCTCCCGCATAGTCAGTGGGACATTAAACTACACAAACATTGGAGTTTTCATTGCTTCCCGACTATACCTATGGCTTGGCTCTCCCATGCTGTGGTAGACTTACAGCATAACAAAGGCCTGTCCCTCTCACACCATGTCTATGTGGTGTCGGAGGTTAAAGAACCCTTGCTTCGGTAAATGTGTAGGAGCGGGATTTCTATCTTTTGGCTCATCTCATAGATTCGATCATCCTGGATACGATCATCCAACAAGGTAGGCCTTCGGCCTACCTTCTTACTTGTGAAAAACTGAAACTTGAATAAGTCTCACCTGCATAGTCAGTGGGACGTTAAACTACACAAACAAACATGAGTAGCTGGTGTCACAGCCCTCATCTACAGTCTTGAAACCTACATTTACGCCTTCCCATATGAGCTTAGCCTCAGCATGCCCCCCAGTGACCACAGAGCCCGCTCCTGATATGAATGGAGCAAACCTGCAAGGCTTCAACTGGGAAACCTCACGACCAATATAATGAATACAACCACAGGTACCCCTGATACAGTCACTGTACACACTAACCTTGTCCACCTGAGAGTCCCCCGCTATGGTAAATAAAAGAACCCTGTCGAGGCTTGTTGACAGGCGTTCAAGGGGCGGCTCATAACCTACAACCTTAGCTGGATGGAAAAGGTCGCAGCCAGGATTTAAAACAGAGTCACATATACACATACCAGCACACCCACACGTGTGAGAAGCTTCTGATGTGTCATTAACTAGAACCAATACAGGTCCAGATCCTACACTGATGCCATTACCCTCAGTATCAACTACACCAGACCCCGCCCCCCTAGGAATGAAGGGGCTACAATTAGGGTCTAGGGGGCTAGATTTTACAGACTGGGGGGGGGGGGGAAATCTTGGGCAATAGCCTGAGTGGGTTCCAAGGCACCTCCCGCCCCAAGCCTGCCCGTCTCAGCCTATTTCTCAGGCTTAGAGTTGGAAACATTACAGGTGGAGGACCCATGGGACCCACTGCGACAAAACATGCACACATGCAAATATTTACAACCCTGATTGTCGCATGTTGTAGCTGAAACAATGCCTCTTTTCCCCAGATTTCCCAGATGAAGATTTGGTACCCTTGGAGCTCTTACTTGCGGAGATTTTGGTACTGTCATATGAGAAATGACGGAGAACATCACTGTTAAACACTTGACCAAAGACAGGGTCCTTTGTCATCAGCCCTGTCCCTTACACATTTATCATAGGCAATAAGTGAACTGACTCTATAAACCTTTGTCAATGCCTTTTCACAGAGCAATTCAATGAAGTCCCTGTACATCCTCCCCATGCTTAGACATGATACAAATGGTCCTGATACTGACCGGCATTAGGGCTTCTAAGGAATCAATTTAATAGATCTATTCACAAAATTTGTCTGGGAATACTCAGATCGCTACAAATTATACAAAATGCCCCCCAGATAACGTCTTTTGACTGCTTTGTGGATTTTTCTTCAAAACCCAATCCCATGCCTGAAATTATGATCTCTTAACCTACTGCACTCAGAGCTATAACTTATTAACGAGGGCTACCAAAGCTTTTAGCTTTTTCTGGGCACGTAGCAGACAAAAGTTTTCTGATATTCTTAAAGGGTGGAAGTTAACTGAATGGATATTTCCCTTTAACCGGAACGGGTGGCTGGTCTTGTACATAAGTTCCCCTTATGGACAAATCTAATTTTATTGACCAACCTGTTATACTCTGCAAGCGCTGCGGCCCAGTCTATGGTCTTCTTCTTAAACTCCCCATCACCGAAGTCGCTCTGGGTGAATTTCTTGTGTTTGCGAATCGCACTCTCTCAACGCATCCTCAACACTAAAGTTTGAACCTCAAGTTGGCTTTGCCCTGGTCTTTTTTGCCGGATCCAGAGTATTGGCCGGAGGAGTTATACTCATGAACATCTTTCCCTAAAAATTACACTAAAAATATATATTGTTAGGCGACTTGATAAAAGAACAGAGGTTAGCTAGTAAAAGTGACACAGATGTACCAAGACTGTCCCTATGTGGTGCAGACTGTCTACATCCTGCAAAAAAATGTCTTTGATGTTGAACACTTTGAGTGTCCTCAGATGTAGGTTTTCTACCTTGTTAGTGTCCAAGCCAACGACTTGTTGCTTATATTATCCATGTTGGCCGCGTAGACCTTCATGGGCTTCTAATTCAGCATTTACAGAATCTAATGTAACTTGAAAAAGCTCACATGTGGTCATTGTTACAAAATGACACACAGTGAAGGTACGGTCAGAAAAGAAGTCACATTGCTTTTTCATTTCTCTTACCCCATGAACTATCTTTTACATGCTCCGCAGCATTGCTATTGAGGTAGGCAACTCTGTCATGGTCTTCTGCTTTCACTTTCGATGCTACAACCTGCTCCAAGTAAGACTCAATATGGCCTGTCAAGATTGTAGCGAGAGCATCTTGGTGCCCGACATCTATATGGCTAAATAGCATAATGGAGTGGAGCAACCTCACTATGAACTCAACAAACCACATATTGTTCCTTTGGGCATGATGGTACAGTGCATTTGTAAGCCGCCTTATCCTGCGATGTTCATAGCAGTGGAAAACATCCAACCTAGGTCTCCTACATCGCTCTCTTCCTTTCCATGCAGGGCATAATAGGTTGTATCTAGTATGGGTGTTTACAGGGTCCTCCTCAAGTTAGCCTCCGTCTCTCCCGAGGTCCCAGCGACTGGACTTGAAGGTCCGATTTTGACACGTAATTCCTTGGTAGGGGATTCTACGCCGGTAATAACAGACTGGATGACTCCTTGCCAACTTGAGATATGTCCCGTGAGGGACTTGATGTGCATCTGGACATTAAACAAATCAATCAATCAGGCAGAGTGGTCAATTATTCTGTGCCCTCTCCTCTTTTCCTGCTTCTTTCAGAGCCAGCAATTTGTCTATCTCATCCTTCCTTTGCTGTGTAGCATATGCCTTGCCTTACCCCCTGAGAAAGTCTGGACTTTGGCGCGTTTGAGTTGGGACTGTCAAACTCCCACGCATCTATGTGGTGTCTGAGGTTAAAGAACCCTTGCTTCGGTAAATGTGTAGGAGCGGGATTTCTATCTTTTGGCTCATCTCATAGATTCGATCATCCTGGATACGATCATCCGAGGTAGGCCTTCGGCCTACCTTCTTACTTGTGAAAAACTGAAACTTGAGTAAGTCTCACCTGCATAGTCAGTGGGACGTTAAACTACACACACAAACAAACAAACTGCTCCATTATCGGACGACCCTCATTGATGATGGCCACAGGGACTGGGAAATTCTGGCATGCGAACCAACAAATGGTTGTCATCCAACTTACGAGATCAATTTCCAAGAGCACGGATCCAATATTGCACTCGAACTTGAAACCACTGCTTTTCATATGACTGCCGGCAAGAACGCGGACGTTGTTGAACGCACCCTATGGAACCCTTATCAATACCCTTATTGACCTTATCTCATCATAAAAGCATGTTCTATTCTTGGCAATGAGATCTCTGATGATACCCCATTTTAAGCTGGCCTTGGTAGACATCTTGGGTTGTGTTCTGTGTTTCTGCTCACCTCAGATGACTGACTTGATGATGGTTCTTCCTCTCATTGAGGTAGTTTTGGTTGGTTCTTGGAACCTTCCCCATGAATCTGTGATACTTACTGAAATTGCTGCTTGTGATTGCGCCCCGTTGATGATGGCACCGGTTGATATTCTTGTTTTGGCCCCTAGTCTGCACCTCCACCTTAGCCTGGTCTTCCCGTGAGAATACCACTGTCATGGGAAAACTGTACATGATTGAAGTAACTTGAATCTCCATTCAAGAAATACACTTCCAGGCTACAAGCTAAATCATAGCATATCTTCTGAGGTGCATTTTCTAGATTGTGTAGAGATTGGGCAGGATCTTTCCAGCCCTCGAAGCCTGAAAAAACATGAGAGCCATAGCAGCGGAAATGCAAAGGACAAAACTAAAGAAACAAATATGATGTTTCCTCTTCTGGAGTAAAACTACTTTGTAATTATCTACTTCCTATTTATTTATATTGTAAACACGCAGTACAAAACAAGTATATTAACTTTCATAGCTAATGAAAGAGGTTAAATGAAACTTACCTGAGTTCAAAGATAAATACCCACCTAGCAGCTTGCCCATCTTAATGCAGGCCTGCTCCATAAAAGGAGGAAGCGATAACATTTCTAGTAACAAAATTTGATTTGACACACTCATGCCCAACTTTAAAATGAGAAAAGAAAGGACCTATTGTCCAATCAAACCTGAGAAGTCCCATAGGGTCTATGTACGCTTGAACGTTAAACAAATCAATCTTACAAGCGCCGGTCAATCCCATTGTCAGTTCTGCTGACCGTAAAAGCCCACCTATAGGATGACCCTACTACCTAAAAGCCAAAATTTATATAAACACAGGGGGTGGGGGAAATTACCTTGGTATTGTCCATCCTTCTTGGACCTTTCCCCATTTCATTTGCACATTGCTATCGCAGACCCATATGTACTTGTGAGCACTTGCACCAGCTTGTTGTCTTTCTAACTTTATACATGCCTACATTTTTTCACATTGGCATATGAATAAGATCAAAAGGAAAAAAACATACAAATGAGTTCACACCGTAAATAAATATAGTATAAAAACATGGTGTTAAACATGCGCGGTATGACTAGCTCTTGCTTATTTTCATGTTTTTTTACGGAAGATCTTGTACTGCAAGCTGGGGCTTTTTCTTCACTAAGAATGGAGGAAGTGTCTACATCCCCCCCATGCAGCCATAAATCCTAAAATCTTTGAATGATGGACGATGATTTCTCTTTTTACAAAGATCCAAACTTGCCCCTGGATCTTGAACATCACTTGCTGTGTACTCTTCTTTGCTCTTCATAAATCTCATAGCAAACTGTGCTGTGGATTTCATGTACCTTAGCTTGTATCCCTTGTACCATATGCACACAGCTTCCCCCTGTGTTAGTGGGGACCTTCATGATGGGGGCATGAAGGAGTAGAATAACTTCATCGGGAGCCTTAAATGATACAAAATAACCTCCTTGCAAATACATTTCTTGCCCTACCTTTCTGTTTGAGGGGTATACCGTATTCGACGTAATAAGCGCCCTCCCCCTAATAAGCGCCCCCCCCCCCCTTTCAGATTTTTTCCCAGATTTTTAATGTGTTCCCCCGATTTTGTTACTGATTTTCAAACCTGTATGTAACATGGAGCACTTCACACCTGTGCAGGTGTTAATGCCAAGCTAAGTGTGAAGTGATAGGGGTGTGTAGATAGCCTTGTAGAGGCAACTGAGGCCTATATGCAACAGCTCTGGGGGGCGCTTATTAGAATGATTATTTGAGGCTGATTTTTTCCCTTAAAATAATCTTTTAAAGCGCCCAGGGCGCTTATTACGTCGAATACGGTACTGATATATTTTATAATATATTTTATGTTCATGTAGGAGTTCTGATATTGCGCAAATTCCGATATTGCGCGTGACATATATACATACTGGCGTTGTCTCAGCATCGGCTGGGGTCTCCGGCTCTGCTCGGGTCTCAGCATCGGCTGGGGTCTCCTGCTCTGCTCGGGTCTCAGCATCGGCTGGGGTCTCCTGCTCTGCTCGGGTCTCAGCATCGGCTGGGGTCTCCAGGGAAGAAGGTGTGTCAAAGCCAAACTGCAAAAAATATGAGAACAGATTGAATTTACACAAAAATTGACAATCACTTTGAAAAGCTGCTGCAGACTACTAAGGCCACACCAAAAAAAAAAGTTGGTCAACGGATTTCACTTTTCAAAAAATGGTGCGAGCGAGCGAATTTTTTTAATATTTTTTTTCAAAGAATTTTTTTTGGTCAATGGATATTGTCGGTGGAAAACTGGAGCGAGCGACAATTTTTTTAATTTTTTAACCAGCCTGCAACAAAAGTTCTTAGTTGACCTCTAACATAACAATTTATTGGTTGATCTAGGGGAATAACTGGAAGAAAATTTGAAAAAAAAAAAAAAAAAGTTTCTCAATTTTGAAAAAAATGAGGCGAGCGAAATCCATTGACAATTTTTTTTTCAAAAAAAAAAAAAATTCCATTTCCGAAAATAAGGTGCGCGAAATGCATTGACTAACTTTTTTTTTTTGGTGTGGCCTAAGCTGTTTGGCAACCGCTGCCCATATGGGCGGGCCCGGGCCTCCTTGCTGGTGGTCTGGCATGGGATTCCTCCTCAGTGAACCACGTCTGAGATATCAAAGGCCATGGTTTGTCTGGGCCTGCCTACTATGGTACTAGCCCAGGTGGGTAGGAACAGGCAAATAAAAGAACACTTGCTATCCTTCGAAAAGAGTAGGGGACGTGCCCCGGTAGCGGTTTTCTCCCTCACCTCATAGATGCGTTCATTCATTTCATAGATTCGATCATCCATAGATGCGGTCACTGCTGTATTGGGCAAGCAGCATATAAATATCTGTCCTACTACTGCAAGGCAGACTACCACTATTTGTGGCTGACTCCTTGCCAACTTGAGATATGTCCCAGGCGTCACAGTACACTTGGACGTTAAACAACCCAATCAATCAATCAATCAATCAATGAACACAGCTTCTGTATTCTATGCCACCTCATAGATTTGATCATCCTAGATACTATCATCTGGCCTACCTTTTTACTTGTGAAAAACTGAAACTTGAGTAAGTCTCCTCTGCAAAGTCAATGGGACGTTAATCTACACAAACAAACAAAAAGGTATTTCTTTTGTTGAGAAATCTTTTTTTGTTGCAATGGACATTGATGAATCATTCATTACATCCAACTCTCTTCCTCGTAATCATATCTTTTCTCATGAAATTTGCAAATATCTTCATCGTCAACTTCCACCTCCGCATCATCAACTTCCACATTTCCAGACTTTTCCACCTTGGTTGATTTTGACATGTCTGTCCTTAATGACTGTTGTTGGCTTATTCCTTGGACCCTTTTCTTCTTCGATGTAAGGAGGCAGTCCTTTCACGTCTAATTTGCCTTGGCTTTGCTGGCTGCTGCATAAACATGAAGTTTTGGAATCATTTATGTTTTGGCACTTCCGACATGTCAGATCTTCATGACGTTTGACAAATGCCCTGGCCCAATCATCAGATGGTGTGTTTTGTTTGAAGCATCTCACTTGTCTGCTTGTAAAGTCATACCTTGAGAGTATTGGCAATCTCAAATCTATTATTCGTTCCCTTGACCTTGGAGACACACTGTGTCTGGACCAACTGGGGGGGGGGGGGGTCTCGGACCCGTACATCACCTGATCACGTTGTCCGCTGTGCTGCAGATGTGGTTGGGCACTAGGATAGGTTTACATCTTGAACAAGAGTTTTCATGTATCAACGGTTGCAGTTGTCAATGTAGAAAGATGGTATAAAGATGTTGATTCTTATAGCATAGGTGAGAAACTTGGTCTTGGTCTATTTCACAGTTGTCGGCCAAGAAATAAGTGGTGTACCGGCTGGGTTTTGTTCACGGTCCATCCTTTAACTGTTACTTTCAGAACTGGGTACTCAGCGCTATTATGAGCATTTTTCCATAGTCGGCAACCCCAGGCCGGGTCATAGCTCTTATCTTTAATTCCAACAAACCAGTCTCTGAAGTATGTGTTGTCAAACCATCCTGATTTTGAGCGATTGTATCTCGTTTTGGGAGGACCTCCACTTATCCATATGTCCCACAAATTTATAAACAACATATGGTGGTAATATAGTTCTCTGGAAGCTGTTCATGCAAACATAATGGATGTCAATAAGTCTGTTGAATTCTTCACTCTTTCAGGGTACTTTACTTCCCTAGGGGTTGGCAGCGCTAGGTTGGCTTTACTGCTTTCTCACTAATCTTGAGTAAATCTCCTCTGCAAAGTCAATGGGACGTTAAACTACACAAAGAAACAAATTTAGTAAAATTTGGCAAAAATTATTCAATCATAAGATCAACAGTTTGTAGTACACTATTTCAATATCCTTGGCTTATTAGCATATTTTACAATCATTCCAATATACATATATCATGTTACCCTTGACTGAGTATTCTGTTCCATATATGATCTCATGTGAAAAGGCTACTCCTTGGCTGGTTTGCCAGTTTTCATTAAGCCACCTTAATGAACATCAGGGCTTCAAATGTCTCGCATTTGAATTGGATTGATTCATTTCAGGAAAGTTTTTTCTTTTTTTCACCTTCCATTTCTTTTTGGTTGGTGGCTCAAGGAGGAGGCAGGCCATTGATGCACTCAAACTTGGATCTGCCGCTTTTCATACGACTGCTGGCAAGAATGGGGACGTCGTAAAACACATCCTATAGAACCCTTATCAATCCCCTTATTTACCTTATCTAAGCCATCATAAATGTAAGTTTTTGAAGTAAATATAATGGTGGTTCTGTTGAATAGCAATCATGTGATATCCCATGATTATTTTTTGGATTTGCGTGGTTTTCCTTACCACATATCCTATAGACGTTATCCATACAGATCCCACAAAACTGTTCCTCGCATCCTGATTGTCCTCAGATGTAGGTTTTCTTCTTTGCTCCAGGCCAGTCTGCATGCTGTAAATGCTGGCTGATGATGGGGGGGGGGGGGCAGTCTAACAGGGGGGGGGGGGAGTGATATATATACATATATGTATATGATATATTGACACTTACCGGTATCTCCATTCCTTATTTCCTCCACGGGTGGGCGACGCCCCTCTCTCACTGTCTTATTGGCCCTGGAGGATAAAGTATGACCGTCGCACATCCCATAGAAATAGTCATTTCCACATCAGATACCATATGATCAGCATGCACTTATTAGGGCTTGACAATAAATGTCACAGAACTGCCTGCACCACTAAAGGTCCTTCTTGTTTCATCGTCTAGAAAAATAGCCCTTCCCGGCTTGACCCTCGCACACAAAGCATACATACGTCTAGTGAGGAGTACTATAGGTTCTACCACCCCTCACGATCTGCAATGTGCCCTCTGGACATTAAACTACCTAACGATCAATCAATGAGCATTTTCCACCGCTACGAGCCGTGTCCCACTGCTACAAGTAGACTCATAAACACACGCACACACACACGCACGTGCAACCTAGATGAGAAAAGAGCGGACCGAGAGTCCGATTAACTCTTGAGAAAGTCCCAGGCGTCATAGCACACTTGGATGTAAAACAATCCAATCAATCAATCAATCTGTAGCAGTCTCCCTAAAAAGTTAATCGAGTTTTGAAGTGTATTTGTACACTTGACAGTAAATTTCTGAAAGGACCTGAAGGATGGGGGTTCGGACAGAATTATAACTGATGCACATGCAAACCTTTTACTTTCACAGACGAGTCGATTTTGGAAATATTGACAGCCAGATTTCTAATCTGAACCTGTCAACACAGTGTTATTTGTGTATGCCCACACCTCCTTAGCTTTCATGGAGGAAGGCCAGCTGATAGAGGAATATCGGAAGTATCTCATCACTGGTACTTACTTAGACCTTGAGAAGCACCATTATGACTTTGAGGGTCCTGAACTTCAGAGCCAACAAGGAAGATCTTGAACTACTCTGCTAAGATTTCAGTTTTTGTTTGGTAGTGTTGTCTTTTTTCCACACTAATGTGATAGCATTCTTGATGCCTTTTACTTCTGCATTGTCTCCAGCACTTCTTGCGGTACCCAGCAAATTTGCGTCATACAAGCGTGAACATGCGTGAGTATGCGTGAAGGAATTTTGCGTTCTAACGCAATGTGTGAGGATGCGTTGGCTTTGTGTGAGTTGACGCAACACCCCCGCATCCCCACTCAACTGACCCAAACAATGAGTTAGGTTTGCGTGGGGATGCGTGAGATGAGAGTATTCTAACGCAGGTCTCACTCACCCCCACTCAACTGACGCAAACAATGAGTTAGGATTGCGTGGGGATGCGTGAGATGAGAGTATTCTAACGCAGGTCTCACTCATCCCCACTCAAATGCAGAATTGAGACAGATCTTCTCTGATTGGTCAAGTTTTCAAGTTTCAAATCTCTTTATTCAGAGAAGTGGCAGTTAGCACAAGGAGGTACTGGAGGACGGATGTGTGTATGGTAAGCAGTTGCATGTTTCCTTTCTAGCTCAGCTTAAAACATATTCTACTATCATAAACTGTCTGTACCTAACAATGTAGCATCTTACATACCCAGCCTACTGGTAACTTATGGTCAAGTGTTCTCATTGAGATATTAATAAGGGAACAGCAATTTGTGCACATGTACATGTAGGGTGTACATATATGTATAGTCTACTGTTTGAACCCATCTTAGGACTGATCTCTTTCCAGATACACAAAGCTACTTCTACATTGGAACCGTGGTCTCAAGGAACAAGAGTATATCAATTGATGTTAATAAAGATGAACATATAAAAAGAACAAGGGAGGAAATGGTATATCTACCTCCCACTAATACTAATTCCCCTCCCTATCACAAGCCCCCTCCCCCTTCCCACCAAGCAGGTCATGTGACCAACGCATACAAGCAAACTGCGTCAACTTGAGACCATCTGCGTCTAACGCATTGCGTCAGTTTGAGTGGGTTTGCGATTAACGCAACCCCTACGCAATGTACACGTTTTTGACGCAATGCGTGATAGGATAACGCAGATGATCTCAAATAAACGCTAATTTGCTGGGTAGGTCCTGGAAGCAAGGTTTCTTCGTCTTCTCCCTATGATTAGGATTTTCCCCTTTTTATGTGTATAATAAAGATCTACCTAAAACTCACCAAGATGGTCAAACAATAATCCCCTTCAATGTGGCAAGGTGTATATATATATGCATTGTTAATAGCTTTTAAAGAATCCTTTCTCAGTTTCTGTGTTGGGTGATATTCAACACTCAGATCGCCAATCAGCTGTGCCCTATGTACATATATATCTCAGATCTTCCACTTAAATATTTTTCCTGATTCTTCAGACCACAAGAACAAAATACATCAATTGCACCATTTGCTTTAAGAGGTGTCATGGGTAAACTCTACATCGTTGAACTCAACTGGACTTGAATTTTCGATTTTGGCATGTACTTCCTTGGTAGGGGATTCTACGCCTGTAATAACACAATCGGAATCCTAATCTGCCGACATGTTTACTCCCAGCTCCCAGCATGACACAAACAACTAGGTTGAACGGATCTTCCATAGTGCAGGAAAATACTGAAATGTCCTTTAGGCCCCATCTGTTTGTTTAATTGACTTGATGCATAATTTCCACTGTGCATAAACAAATTTAGATGTTTTCTTCTTGCTTTTCTCTTTCTTGGGCTTATTCTAGCCTCCCATTGTCATTGTTTACTTGGTGTTGTGCTTGGGAGTGCTATTAAAGCTCTCACCTTGGTACACACCTGCAGAAGGGGCATGGTGCTTCAGGGTCCTTCTCAATCAAGCCAAGTAAGCACAAAATCATCACGGTCTGGTGATGTGGTTGAGGGCACCGTCTGCCCCTGCTTTTGGATGCAGAGAACAAGCGTTGGACAGTCTTGAATGGTGTGGTATAGTCTGTGTGGAGGATTTCATGAGCTGTGATCCTCCCGGACCTGTGGGTGTGCCAGAGGAGGCATGCAGCCTCACAACTTCCTTCAGCTGCCTTCTCCTATGCTGGGGTAGACTGGTAGACGGTGAAACAAAAAAAGTTATCATGTCTATACACAGCAAATCTGCCCACTTGCCGTGGCACCGGCCGCCCTGGTGGAGGGTCAGTTGGTTCTTTGAGTAGTATGCACTTGTCACCTCTTTGAAATACGATCACGGCCAATTCTCTGCGTAGTCCATCTGGACTACGCAGTGGCCGGCAGGGAGGTTCTCCACCAGTTCCCTTATTTGAAGGAACTGCTCCTCCACCCGAGCACAGTGGGCTCAGAAGTCAGGCAGCATATTTTCGAGCAGTTTAGCAAAGGCCTCCTTGGTGATGGTGTCACCAGCTTAGTGTAGGACACCTTGACGATGCGATCTTTGACAGCACAAAGCGAGTGGCATCTATTGTGGTGACTGGCCACACAGGTATATGTTAGTGATCTCAACCTGATGGCAGACCAGCAATTAATTTAATGAAACTTACCACTACTTGATCTGACTCAAGTTTAACTTTCAAGTTCAAGTTTAAAAGGTTTATTCATTTTGAAAACATTGTACATATACATACACTTCATATTCAGGGATGTGATTTCTCCTACTTTGGAAGGATTTCCTACCAAATAGAGGTAAAAAGTTGGCCCTCCACTTAAATATTTTTCCTGATTCTTCAGACCACAAGAACAAAATACATCAATTGCACCATTTGCTTTAAGAGGTGTCATGGGTAAACTCTACATCGTTGAACTCAACTGGACTTGAATTTTCGATTTTGGCATGTACTTCCTTGGTAGGGGATTCTACGCCTGTAATAACACAATCGGAATCCTAATCTGCCGACATGTTTACTCCCAGCTGTGTACTCTGATGCAGAACTCGCCTCTTCAATCTTAATAGTTTTTGCACAGTTTGCATCGTATAAAAGATTGCTGTCTTGTGTAAGGTCAAAATTTTGAATTGTGATTTCCGTTGTTAAACATGTCTTACCTTTCAGCAATTGATCAGTTTGATCTTCAGAGTCGGAGGAGCAACGTGCTCTAAATCAGAAGTTAGGTGACAGCCTGCATATATTTGCTGATATCATTGTCCTCTTTCCATTTATGTAATGCCAAGGGGTCAGGTGGGTGACGAGAGCTCTGTAGGTGTATCTTCTGCTCTTGGTACCTGTACAGGGTATATGTTCTTGGAATTAACAGTTCTGCATGTACTAACAGTTTTGCTTGCAGTGAATGAACATAGCAGAACAGCGATACCAGCATCATTATTTCATCAGATCAATCTCTACCATTAAATTCACCCATCACAACCTCGCACTGCACTCATCCCCTGGCGTGGCTAGTACCGGGTCGTTAATGCCTGTCACCTCTGGTGGCTTTGAAAGTTATCGTATCATATACAAGGCAGACTACCACTATTTGTGGCAGACTCCTTGCCAATTTGAGATATGTCCCGTGAGGTACTTGATGTACATCTGGAGGTCGAACAAATCAATCAATCAAACCAACAGCCAATCAGATGGCTTGCTTGATGGCAGGTGGAGATTGTACAGAATGGACAGCGGTGAATTTCATGCCAAATTTATATCCTGAGCTATGACATTGTAATAAATCAAACGTCTTTGACCCGTAGTCTTTGTCGCATTTTCGACTTTCCCGGGAGGGTTGGTCAGGCTCACTACTTGGTTGTCGGCTGCTGCAGCCGGGGAAGGCTTACATACTTCGAATGAAACTAATGCTATTTCTCACTAGTGTGTTCTTTTGACTCACATCATACTGCCACAGTAAAATTCCGTTGATGTCCCACAACTGAAGGCAAAACTGCTCCATTATCGGACGACCCTCATTGATGATGGTCACAGGGACTGGGAAATCCAAAAGCACAGATCCGAAGGTTATCGTCTCTTCCCCATCTTCTATTCCCTTTTCTTTTGTCGATTTGAAAACAAAATGTATGCTTCCATGCAAAATTTTGCAGTGAATGACAGACAGAAAGGGAAACGCAAACTTGATTAAAAGAAACGTGTAACAAGAATTGAAACCTGTGTGCCTAGAATAGCATTTCTCCTTTCCAACTTCTGAACATTTGCCTCTGGAAGAATTATTCAATCTTTGGTTAAAGCTGTGATCTGAGAAACTCAATAGTGTTATTTAGTGTATTACCCGGTAGTCTACAAGGTCATGTCCAGGTGTGGGGAGCAGATGGTGTGTGTGCATCCCGGGAGGAAGTGAACTGAGAGGTGTAGGAAAAAGGCCCTCATCTAGTGACGTTTATACTATAGAACACATTTCATTCATTAGAAAATGAGCCTATCGCCAATTGGGGATTTGAACGAAACTAACTCACCAAGTTGTGCCAAGAGTAGATTATCTGCATCGGAGGTCTTGCTTGTATCGTCTGCATTGGCTGGTTCTCTATACCATCCGTACTGCAGGAAGGCCTCGGTTGTTGAACATGGATGTGAAACATTAGCTAGAGACTTTTTAAGTCTCCGGGCCTGGAATGAAGGCTTGCCCAGTGATAGGCAGGATGTTTTTTGCATCTTTTAGGGTCTAACTCACCATATTCACATGATAACACAGGTAGCTTTTTGATCATCATTATTCAGTGGTTCCAGGGACAACTTGAATACCACCAATCTTGCTTAATCTCTCGGTCTAGGATGCCTAATATGCAAAAAAAAAATTAATATAGAAGTCCAGGGTTCCCAAAATGATATACTTACGCCATGTACAGTTTGTTTGATATCTACATGATAAGTTCATGTGGCCATCTCCCCATCCTTATTGAGATATGCGAATTGCTTGAGGCCAGCAAGACTGTTTAGTACTAGTATGAACATACTAAAAGTCCTCAGTTGTCCCGGGCTTGGCTTTTTTTTAGGTGAAATTCTTTGTTTTTTGTCGCTGGAGGCTCTAAAATTCATTTAATTCAAATTTAAAACCTTGCCTGGGTCTCAGAATCTACTAAGTCAGACATCTCAAGATAAAAATCATTCTCAAGACTAGATTTATAATTCTTGCAATTATAACTAGTTTCACAATTATCATCAATAATTTTGAAACCATTAACTACCCCTTCCCAAATGAATTGAGCCATTTCGGGGTCATGGGCCAAAACATTAGTAGGTCCAGATAAAAAGGGGGCAAACCTTCAAGGCATAAGATTTGTACTCCTACCACCAATTAAATGTGTACAATCACATCTGCCTTCCAAACATTCATTATACACATTAATCCTAGGAACTTTTGGAGTACCACCAACTTGAAAAATTACATTTTCAGAAATTTCGAAATGATCGCCAAACAACTCAGAAAAATTACAATCTGAGATCAAACCAGGTGAATCAACACCTGTAGGACCTGGAGCATTAAAACCCTATGAGAGCCCTGACCAGATAAATTTTGGTGGCGGCTTTCACACATAGCATCTCCATATGATTCAATTGAATATTTTTAAAAAGTGATAGACATTTGAATACTTTGAATGTAACTTACCCCTACGTAATTGTAATACATTTAATTTAAGAACTGAGTGCCTATAGAAACTTTCCTCAATGATAAGATCTGTTTGACCAAGTACCAGTCAGCTGCCCTTTCCCTTTTACAGTGCAGGTGGCAACCAGGCCAGTCCTCTGCCAAACATAAACACTCGCACACAGCGCGGAAGCTCTGTAGGCGGCCACAAGGTAAGTCAATGGCCTTTTTGTCTCTACCTCTGTGGAAGGTGGAGAGCGAGAGGGGAGCCACAGGGTTTTCTGAGATGAATTTTTTGTTGAGGTTAGGCATGGTGTCCCCCAAGGCGAACTTGCCAGCATTTCTTTTTTCTGCCAACTCGTATGAATTGTCTGACCTTTTCAAAAAAATCTAAATATCATTCTTTGTTTTTTTTTCTTTTTCAAGATGAGAAAAGAAAGGACCTATTGTCCGATCAAACCTGAGAAGTCCCATAGGGTCTATGTATGCTTGGACGTTAAACCAATCAATCAATCAATCAATGGCAAAGCAAACAAAAATGTGAAGGTGCTCACATTTTGACCAATTAAATTATGGATCCTTATCGTTAAAATTTCATGTGTGAAAATGACATCCATCAACTTCTTTTTCCAAGATATCTGTTGTACCCACCATGATGTAGTATAAATATGCTCTGGGTGGTCCATTATCATCTCTTTCACTTTATGGATGACCCAGTGGGCACAAAATTCAGTGCAACGTTGAATCAACATTGTATCAACATTGAATCAACAGTAACAACCATTTATCAATGTTGATTCAATGTGCTGTGCCCACTGGGGATCTTGGCAAATCCCGCTCCTGGGAAAACATCAACAATTACCTAAACAGTGGGAATATTACTGTACATGTTCATGAAATTTTGAAGCTGTCCATTTCTTCCTCCCCTCGAGTACCAGTACTGTTTTAACAATATTTTGCTTGGGCCTCTGCCGTCTGTCTGTACCGGGTCACCACCTACTGTATCATGTTGTTCTTTCATCCAAGACATCGACACTCACCTGTAGCTGGCCTTTGACGGCGTCGTAGTTGGGGCCCATGTTACTTGGGGGGATTTAACTGTCTCCTGATTTCCCCCTGTGTTAGTGGGGACCTTCATGATGGGGGCATGAAGGAGTAGAATAACTACATCGGGAGCCTTCTACAATACCAATGGGCATACTGGATTCGTAAAAGGCGACAAAACTTGAGGGGTCTCGTGCCTTATTGCTGTGATCAGTCACGTAAGCTGTTTGGCAACTGCTGCCCATATGCGCGGGCCCGGGCCTTCTTGCTGGAGGTCTGGCATGGGATTCCTCCTCAGTGAACCATGTCTGAGATATCAAAGGCCGTGGTTTGTCTGACCCTGCCTACCTACTATGGTACTAGCCCAGGTAGGTAGGACCAGGCAAATAAAAGAACACTTGCTATCCTTCGAAAAGAGTAGGGGACGTGCCCCAGTAGCGGTTTTCTCCCTCACCTCATAGATGCGGTCATTCATTTCATACATTCGATCATCCATAGATGCGGTCTCTGCTGTATTGGGCAAGCAGCATATAAATACCTGTCCTACTACTGCAAGGCAGACTACCACTATTTGTGGATGACTCCTTGCCAACTTGAGATGTCCCGTGAGGTACTTGATGTACGTCTGGACGTTAAACAAATCAATCAATCAATGTCTCCTGATTAAACTGGACTGGTCAGATGAGGAGTCAACAGTCTACGGCACAGCATCTGTGTGAGGCAGCACAATAAAGAGGGGCCCGATGCCATGAGCATTGTTCCACCGCTATGAGCCGTGTCCCACTGCTACAAGTAGACTCATTTACACATGCACGCGTACATGCACTCACACACTTAAAAATGCAACCTAAATGAGAAAATAACGGACCGAGAGTCCGATAAACTCTTGAGTAAGTCCCAGGCGTCATAGCACACTTGGACGTAAAACAATCCAATCAATCAATCAATCAATCAATAAACTTGTAGGCCCTCAAGAGTGTGCAGCCGAAGCACCTTGGTGTTACTTTCAAAACTTGGTACTCAGCGGTTTTATGAGCATTTTTCCATAGGCGGCAACCCCGGGCCGGGTCAAAGCTCTTATCTTTAATTCTTTGATAAACTTGTTACAGACTATAATTCGACCCAGGGAAATAAATATAAGAAAGTTAAGTTGTTCGAAAAGATGTAAGAGGGGAGGAACAGGCCCCCCTATGTTTCGGTAGGGTAGGCTGGAAAAGATATTCTCTAGCCAGATGGAAAGAAGTTGCATACTTGCCAGCCCTAATCTGCTGGCCCGATCGGTATGGAATTATGACTGGTTCGCCGGTGTCAGGATAATGTGACTGGCCAGATGAGTGTCCATAGTCTGCAGCACAGCACCTGTGTGAGGCAGCACAATAAAGCGGGGCCCGATGCCATCAGCAGACTCACAAACACACCCACGCGCACACGCACCCACACACTTATGCGCAACTTTAAGATGAGAAATGAAAGGACCTACTGTCCCATAGGGGCTATGTACGACTGGACGTTAAACAAATCAATCAATCAATCAATCCTCAGGGACTGATTCTGCTGCTCCATCAGTCATTTTCTTTTTCATTTCCCGTACTTTGGGTAGTCTCAAGTCAAGAAGGGTAGTGAGACGACCATGCTAAGAGTTAAAAGAGGTTGATATGGAAGTATAAGTTAACTTTAAATTATGTTTCACCTTGGCTATTGCAGAGGGGTCTTTGTTGTGCTACTGTTGTAAGATCCGCAGAATGTGTAGTGTCTATGCCGTTAATGTTCAGTGGCATGCCCATCTTACCGTAGGCGTGGGGGCAGCGGCTCCATCTCCTCCTCCCAGTCGGAGAGGGCTCCCAAGCCGTCCATCGGCTCCTCCTTCCGGGTGCCATCCTTTTCGCAATACCGAATGTCCAAGCAGCTAAAGTCACCTCCGGGACCCGGTCGCTCGTAGGGTTCAGGTGAGATGGTAGCCGTCTTGGGCACTTCTGTCTTTGGGGGGAGAGTCTTGGGGACTTCCGTCTTCAGGGGGACTTCTGCGGCCTGAGATTCTTGCGACTCCTTCTTCCTCATGTCTTCAGCTCCCATCCTTCTTGCCTCCTCCAACATTTGGAACTTTTCTTCCTGAAATACGTTACCTTCCTATTTACTCACAAATCCGATTAACTCTTGAGTAAGTCCCAGGCGTCATAGCACACTTGGACGTAAAACAATCCCAATCAATCAATCAATATCAATACGGTTTTATTTGGTTCAGGTTACAAGTCTTTTGTTCAGCCACAAAGTAACCTAGCGGAAGTAGTGAGGCATCTACCCTCCATTCATTGCTTTAGTGTAAATCTTCAAAACCTGACATCTTTGCCTAATACTAGGAAATGAGTACATATATTAAATAATAGGTTACAATACATTGAACAACACACTTCCTACACTGACCTTCCCTCAGGAAGCCAACTGATATGCTATTGCATCACAACTTGAACCATGATGCATTTTTGATTTTAAACAAATGTAGCCCTGGCGTCTTACTTGCCAGGGCTGCATTCATGCATCATGATGACCAAGGTATCATGCATAAAGGCATCATGCCGTCCGGAAAGGGATATTACATGCAGACTTACCATGATTGGGGTGTGGTAGACTAACATCATCTCGTTTAGGTACCATTCTCCGTAGTTGGAGTCGCGCAGCCACAAAGATTTAGTTCTGTATTCAGCCAACGTTGGTGTGGTTGGTATCAATGAACATGGCACCAACTGGTTCGTCACTGTGAGCTGCAAGAAAAAAGCTACTTGGTAAATATAAATGTATTAATATATTATTATATCAAATATTCCTTTATTATAATATAACTACTATGAGTATATACATGTGAACAAACATAAAAGTCAGTGGATTTGGTGTCAAGTATCTGATATTACAAGGCCAGAAACACACCAACCACAATGTAATGAAATTATATTAAAGACGAATAATACTTCACAGGAAAATAATGAATCAACAACAATTCCTTCCTAAAATTATGCAAATAATTATAAATTGCACTAGATTTCCAGTTACCAACACTCATAATGGAAGTAACTGGAACACGCAATGACTTCAATAATGAAGCACCCCCATGTCTCAGTGAATGAGTGCTTATCCTATCAATAGGAAGACCAACTTTCTTAGATAGTACCTTGAGTCGAGAGTTGAAGGCATTATAATTTAAATCTAATAATTTTGCATCATTATGACGACATTTGATCGTCCTATTTAACAACTCCTTTACACAAAGAGGAGAACCTGGAATATGATGAAGGTAAATTTTGAAAGGGTTCTTTCCAAACTGGTCAGTTTTAGATGACCTAATTGTCAGGGAGACATGTCTTGAAGACACAGATATGTCCCCACATGTCAACAAATGTTTTGAATTTGTCACATGACATTTGCGCAGAAGGCCCCTGAAGCACAGCAACACTGCAAGCCAGAATGACCTATCATCAGGATTATTCAGATTTAATAATTTAAAAATGGCCAACAACTCGATGACTGATAAGGGATATCTAGAATGATTATTTAATGACATATACGTTCCATCAATGCCATTTAAAAGCTGTTTCACTAGGGAACACATTGAAAAATCAGGAAAACCCAGCAATTTACATTGGTACCACACAGCAGACAAATAATTACGGACTGAAACAGGCTTGACCCTGGAGGAAAGGTATGTAGCATATAGCCTAGCTTGCAAAGAAGAGCATGGAAACTATAAAATTACATATCGAACAGAATTTATAATACCTTCTCAATTGAGCTGCTCTTGTCAACTTAGTGGTCTCAGATAAACTAGCCTCCATAAGGGTCTGCTGCTGGTTTCCTGCAAATACACACATCACATGTTATTCAATGCCAAAGTATTATTACATAATGACATATAACCTTAATACGGTAGCCTAGATAATTGATCAGCTAATATATTATCTTCAAATTTAATATAAGTAGCGAATATATCTATATTATATACAAAACATAACCAGAAAATTTCCCTCAGCCATTCCATACTGAGGTGATTCTTACTCCTGCCAGAATTAATATTAGCCAGGACCTGCATGTTATCTGTTATGAAAAGTATTTTAGAGTTAGCATATTTCTCGCCCCACCAAGATGTCAAGACTGCAGTACCCGTCTGACAGTGGAGCATCTTCTACTCCACTGTAGAAGGACTGCAGAGAGTAGAAGGAAACATCTTGCAGACACAACATCTATGTACAGTGTTTTTAACACCACTAATGACGAAAATGTATTAAAATTCTTGAAGGAAACCCAACTATGGGACACAATATGAAATGGAAATTAAACAAAAAGATAAAAATAAAAAATATAAAAAAAGAGAAAAAAAATGGGGGAGACTAGTTTGGCGAGTCGGGATGTATCACTCCAGACTGATGGCACACAGTTTGTATTAGCTTGGAGTTTTTACTGCTTCCCGACTTTACCTATGGCTGCTCTTTCCCATGCTGTGGTAGACTTACAGCATAACAAAGGCCTGTCCCTCTCACACCATATCTATGTGGTGTCGGATGTTAAAGAACCCTTGCTTCGGTAAATGTGTAGGAGCGGGATTTCTATCTTTTGGCTCATCTCATAGATTCGATCATCCTGGATACTATCATCCAAGGTAGGCCTTCGGCCTACCTTTTTACTTGTGAAAAACTGAAACTTGAGTAAGTCTCACCTGCATAGTCAGTGGGACGTTAAACTACACAAACAAACAAAGTTTCAAACCAACCACTACGGGCCATAACTCGTACACATTGATTTTACCCTCATGAACGTCAAGTCTGTCTAACAAAGGTGGTAGGACTCTATGATTGCACTCTGTAGCAGGGAAAAAATCCTTATCCCACACCCCATATATACAGCGGTACGCCCATGGCAACCATAGAACGAAAGCTTCAACAGACACTTTTCCGCCTGGAGGCTTGGAGCCTGCAAAACGGCTTCAAGTTCTCAGAAAGCAAGACCACCTGTGTGCACTTTTGCCGAAGGTGAAGATGTGCGGAGGCTCACTGACACTCCACGGGAAAGCACTCAAAGTTGAAACGGAGGTTAAAATTCCTTGGACTAGTGTTTGACCGGATCCTCTCCTTCAAACCCCATGTGGAATACCTCCGAAAAAGATGTCAAAAAGCCATGAACCTCCTGAAGATGCTCTCCCACACAGAGTGGGGAGCAGACCGGGAGATTTTATTGACAATCTACAAGACCTATATCCAATCACGCCTGGATTACGGATCGGTGGTGTATGCATCTGCTGGCAGATCATACCTGGATTGGCTAAACCCAATTCAAAACCAAGCCCTCCGGCTTTGCCTAGGTGCCTTCCGATCCTCACCGCAGAACAGTCTGCAAGTGGAGGCTGGAGTCCCCCCACTGGATCTCAGGCGGGACAAACTATCCCTCCAATATGCCATCAGGGTGAAGGCAAATGAGAGGAACCCAACTCACAACACCATCTTCAACGAGGACCACAGCGTCTTCCGTAGGAAGAAGAACGCCACAAAGCCTTTTTCTATGAGGGTGAGAACCCTGATGAGAGAGGCTCGCATACCAATCTCAAAGGTCATCAAGGAAGGACCTGCTCAATCCCCTCCGTGGACACAGGCGGGTCCAACTATCCTCTTTGACCTTTGTGAACACAAGAAAGGGGAAACCCAGACCAACACCTACATGGAAAAACTGACAGAAATCAGCCGTGGGCACCAAGGTCACACTGAGGTGTTCACGGATGGCTCTAAAGATGGAAACAGTGTTGGCTTTGCTGCATTCACACCCTTTGGTATCCGCAAAGGAGCACTACATGGAAGAAGCAGCATCTTCACTGAGGCCCATGCTCTCCTTAGTGCTTTGGAGTGGATGAGGGTGTCAAGCCGAAAGGCCTTCATCATCTTCTCTGACTCCAAGTCGTGCCTACAAGCAATACACCAACATGACCCCAAAAACCCTGTGGTGCAGGAGATCAAGCAATTGGTCTCACACCTCACAAACACCCAAAAGGAGGTAGTCCTCTGTTGGCTGCCCAGCCACATTGGCATAGAAGGGAACGAAGCTGCAGACGATGCAGCTAAGAAGGAAGAGCGCATGCGCGTGACGTCAGTCTTCAGAGCGATAGAGAATGAAGAAGCTTAACAATTAATTAAGGAACACTTACTTAGTAAAATATTCATTAGAGCTTACCTGCCCTACTTAATTAATTCGAGGCAACCTGTAGTCACCAAATAAACTACTCAACTAATGAGTACACCACCAAAATTCTTAAATTTAGATTTTTAAAGGGTGAGGCGGGTAGGACGTGTACTCTCCGCAACACTACAGGTTGCCCTCGGTAAAATAGTAATCAAAGTTCACTTACAGGTAAGCTCACTTTAATCCCAATATTTTACCTCGTGCTACCTTAAAGTGTTCCGGAAGCACACGAGAAGTTTAGAGCAACTTTAAGCTTCTTCATTCCTATCAATACAGATAGTCAAAATATTTGTTAAGTCCGGAACCATTTAATCCCTCCACTTTATTCCATAGAATAAGCTGTGAACCTCCCACAAAATTTTTACTTTCTGGACTTCCATAATAATAGTCTTTTTTTTTCTTTTTTTTAAGTTCTTTTTTTTTACACAAAGTGAAACAACCACTTCTTTAACATACTTTCAACTTTATTTCTTTTGAGTCTTTAACTATTCATTATTTGTGCTAGGTAGACTCACTGTCTCGAAATCTCCAGCTGATAGCAACTTTATGTTGATAACCAGATAAACATTCAATATTTTTCTTGGATTTTTAACAAACAAATAATCCATTTTATATATTCATCATAATAAACATAATATGAACACTCCTGGTCTTATTTAGTCTATTAAGACCTATTCTCTACAATTTTAACAATATTATACATTTTATCATAATAATCTTATTATGAACACTTCGGTGGTCTTTAACAACAATATGAAGACCTAGTAACATGTTAATTATGTATAGACCCCCCAGGATACTACAGCAAGTGGCTCTATTCCTGAGCTACTTGCTGTAGCATCCCATGGGCAATGTCAGCACTGTCGTGCTCTACCTCCTTATTGTAATGCCTCGCGAAAGATGCTGCGTTCCTCCACGAGGTGCTACGCATAATCTTGTTCAAAGGCACTCCCAGCACCCAGGTAGCAGATGTTGTTGCTCCCCGGGTGCTGTGGCCCTTGAACCTGGTGGTGTCAATACCAGCCAGGTGGAGTATTTCCACCGTCCATCGAGAGATGGTGTCTCTCAATGGAGGGTGGAAAGGGGGGACTGTGGTCAGCAGAAGGGACCCCTCTGGGTTAGATCTAATCTCCTTAGATTTCTTTAGGTACACTTTTAGAGTGTTGACTACACATAGCCTCTTGCAGGCATTGAAAGGCACTAACTTTAGGGTGTTTAATGGATCTCCCGGTCTATTATGTTTTAATAATTCCTGGAACCTGAAGACGAAACCTGTGTCGTCGCTGGTCATACCCTTTAGAACCATTTTAAGAATGGTTTGGCCCCTTTGGCCGGATGTCAATAACAGCATCATGACTAGCTTCTTAGTAAGCTTCTTCATGTCCAGTTCCTTGTTAGGACCCCAGTCCTTAAAGAGGCGTAGGACCTCTTTCACATCCCAGAAGGTCGCGTACTGTGGTGCTGGAGGTCTCATTTCATAACCTGCCTTAACTAGAAAACACACAGTAGGATGCTTTCCAAAGTCATGCCCTTCGTATTTATCCAATATTAAACTCAGTGCGCAGTGCGCCGTATTCAAAGCAGAATAACCACAGCCGCGGTTATGAAGTAGTCTAAGAAATTTCAGTGCCTGAGGTAATGTAGGTTTTAAGACACTCACACCCTCTTCAATACAGTAGTTAGCCCACTTCCTAAGATAGGTTTTATACGTAGACTTAGATGAGTTTCGCCATGCATTCATGATGAACCTAACCGGTTTCCTCATCCACCCCTTTATCTAACAGTTTCTGGCCTATAAAAGGCAGATCATTCTTGTCTACTTTATACACTTCTCTCATTACTCTAGTAGATACACGAGCAGTGGTGTCCTCTGCATGTGCTGTCGTGGTTTGCCCTTTTAGACTTACAGCATAACAAAGGCCTGTCCCTCTCACACCATGTCTATGTGGTGTCGGAGGTTAAAGAACCCTTGCTTCGGTAAATGTGTAGGAGCGGGATTTCTATCTTTTGCCTCATCTCATAGATTCGATCATCCTGGATACGATCATCCGAGGTAGGCCTTCGGCCTACCCTCTTACTTGTGAAAAACTGAAACTTGAGTAAGTCTCACCTGCATAGTCAGTGGGACGTTAAACTACACAAACAAACAAAAAAAGTTGGATGCTGTAGTCGTAGGTGTCCAATCTTTGCAACCAGCGGGCCACCTGACCTTATGGCTCTTTGAAAGCGGTAACCCATTTGAGGGCAGCGTGGTTGGTGCGTATGAGCACATTGCGCCCCAGGAGATAGTGCCTGAACTTCTTAAGACCAAAGATTACGGCTAGCAACAGCTAAGACCCCCTCCCCCTTGCCCCCCTTCCCCCTGTGTTAGTGGGGACCTTCATGATGGGGGCATGAAGGAGTAGAATAACTTCATCGGGAGCCTTCCATAATACCAATGGGCATACCGGATTCATAAAAGGCGACAAAACCTAAGGGGTCTTGTGCCTTACTGGCATGGGATTCCTCCTCAGTGAACCACGTCTGAGATATCAAAGGCCGTGGTTTGTCTGGCCCTGGTGGGTAGGACCAGGCAAATAAAAGAACACTTGCTATCCTTCGAAAAGAGTAGGGGACGTGCCCCGGTAGCGGTTTTCTCCCTCACCTCATAGATGCGGTCATTCATTTCATAGATTCGATCATCCATAGATTCGGTCACTGCTGTATTGGGCAAGCAGCATATAAATACCTGTCCTACTACTGCAAGGCAGACTACCACTATTTGTGGATGACTCCTTGCCAACTTGTGATGTCCCGTGAGGTACTTGATGTACATCTGGACGTTAATCAATCAATCAATCAATGTTGTCCTGCAATGGTTGCAGTGGTTTGCATGCTCTGTGATGATCAGTACCACCGTGTAGACATCCTCCGCCGGCTGGCGCTCGATGGTCGATCCATGGTACACCTCTGGTGTCATGTACGCGCGGGTGCCGGAGCCCTGCACCCCGCCTAGAGATGTGGTACTAGTATGTAGCAAGTTCTCTTGCTTGGCGCTTCAGGCGAGCTATGGAAAAATCCAAGATCTTCATCTGGAAATCTGCTGCGGCCACCTTGGAAAAAAATGATATATAGACAAAGGTGCACGAGTTTCAGTCTGTTGACTGGGTTATTTCACGAGTTGACCTCGGGCCGTATTTCACGAGGCCGTAGGCCGAGTGAAATGCAGCCCGAGGGTCAACAAGTGAAATAACCCACTCAACAGACTTAAATGAGTGTACCTTTGTGTTTATTTTTTATCTTTTTCGATTAAAGATACCAAAATTATGGTAGGGGGGAGCCTAAATGGGCTAATATGACGTATTTCTACGCTGTTCAAATGTAAACAAACTGCCGTTTTAATGACGTCACAGGGTCGTGAAATACGGACGTGGGTTATTTCACGGGGGGAGTGAAATACGGACCTCTTTGGTTAAGTCAATGGGACTGCTGTATTCCATGAAAAATAATGTTTTATATTTCATATATTCATGTATGCTATTTGATTGTAAAGATGGAAAAAGAATGGTGTTGTACTGTGACCCACATGAAATGCTAACATAATAAAAGATAAATGGGCTTCACTTGGTGTGCAACATTCCGCTGTCTCTTCTCACATGGAATTAGAAATAACAAATAGTACTTGAAACACATAGGGCATTTATATTGTTAATAAGTTGCAGTATACTATGTGTAATATAATTTTTCACCCTCAATAGAGTATAGCAGAACCCTGTCAAGCTGGCTGGTCGACAGCGGGTCAATAACTTCATTTGGCTCTATATACTACTGGGTTATTTATACTACTCACACGCCCTCCACCCCACAGTACAAACTCAGGGCTGAGAGGGTTGAGGCCATACCCCTCCCCTACAGCTAGAATATGTGAGCTGCTCTGAGCAGGAACAAATGGATCAGCCATAGGGTTTAACCTGGTGTCATACCCGGTACACATATGGTCAAAGGCATTAACATAGCCAACTGGCACAAAAATGTCACTACAAGGATTCAATTTTGACCTAAGACCATAAGTACCAACCAACAATTTACCCTCACCCCAAGGGTCGTCAGAGGAGGTAGTGGGACAGGGAAAATTCAAATTTTTGACACCACCTACCCTGTCCCCCCCCCCCCCAGAGCTTCCTACTTAACAGTGGGCTTCTCTCCTCCGGGGCAAGAAGCTGCCCCGTGGGAGGAAGCCCTACAGAACATACAACAGGGGCGCGGCAACTGGGGGGGACATGTCCCCCCCCACTTTTGACAAACTCCAAAAAAGGTCAAATCAAAAAGGTCAATTAAAAAGGGGTTAAAAAGGGTCAATATACCCCTCAGTCCCTCCCACTTTAAAACTGCTTGCCACTAGTGGGTGTATTTACACCCTACCACCTTTCACCCTTCCTTTTTGTTGAAGGCGACGCAAGGTCTCTTCTTTGAAGACGACCCTCCTGCCAAGGGGGCCTTCTTATCAGATCTGCCCTTGACTGAAATAGAGTCATAGATGAAATAGCGGAGGACATCTGACCCTTTAACCTGACCAAAGACCCTCAGGCCCTCTACATTGGCCCTGCACCTGATGACCCTATTGTAGGTAATGAGGGCTGAAGGCTTATATATATATATCTTGGTAATGGCCTTCTCACATAGAATTTCAGCGTGATCAAGGACCCCAATTATCTCTTTAATATCATGCCCCTGCTCTAGCAACACAATTACAGTTCTCACACTGACGAGCAAAAGAGCTTCTACAGAGTCAAGTTTAGTGTCCCTCGTTCTTTTGATCATACGGCCTATCATCTTTACCTCTCGGTTTTGTAGTGGAGGGTGACGACCATCTGGCAGCAGGAGAGGACCCTCGGGACGACGACCTCGAGTGCTGGCGACGACCAGAAGACGACCTGTCATGTCCATACCTCGAGGGACGATCCGTCGACCAGTGGATCCTTGGGGGCGGGCTCTGGCAGTGACGACTCCTCGAGACACGTCCCAGATCCTCCACAGGTCCCCCCTCGGCCTTAGGGCGCCCTCGGGATGACTGACTACCCTCCTGAGACGATAAAGCTGACTGATGACCCTCGAGTGAAGACTGGACACTGGACAGCACCGAAGATATTCTTGTCAGAGTCCCCTCCATAGAGACAACCCTCCCCTCGAGATTTTCTACTGAAGAGACGAGCTAAGCGTCAACCAGAGGCAATACAGCGCCCGACGGTTGCTCAGGAGTTGATGATCCTCTTCTTGCCTTTGCTGGCAATCTTTTCTTGGCCCTTGGCATCTTAACAACAACAGGAATCTTGCGAAATTTTGAGAACAGTGTCGCAGGTTCCTGCTCGGACGGATGGGAATCAACAACTGTTTGAATCCCCGCCCGGAGTGCCCTTTTAAAGTGACGTGACAACACTTGGAGTGGTTGCTAAGATACGTGAGGTCAGCGCCGCTGGCACGCCACCTCTCGGAGAGAGCAGGAACCAGCAAGCGCGACCGAGGCGCCACCTTCTCGGCCTGGGCAGGAACCTAGCGCCGCGGCCTGCCACGCCCACTGATCTGGAATTATACTAGCATAGGTTTATACAGTGTATAACGTTTGAAGGAGGGTGGGGGAGAAGATTTGTAGATTTGATTCACTCTATGTTCAGCCTTTTCTTCATCTGTCATCCAGCTATAATAGAGTAGTGTGAAGTCTTTGAACATTGACCTCACTTGCTTAACAATGCCAAGCACACACAGCCATCATATGCACGGGCTCCGGCCTTCTTGCTGGTGGTCTGGCATGGGATCCCTCCTCAGTGAACCACATCTGAGATCTTGACTTTTTTTAATATTACAAATTTATGCTGTGCATTTCTTGTCTGTTTCAGGCGATGTGACCCAGGGGACAGATAGACCTCAGGCAGGTGCGGCAGCCTGCCTCAAAATGGTCATAGCGACCACGGCACCCTTCGAGGCACATGTCACACCGACCGTGGAAACTGAGAGAGGCCGATGTCACCTTTTTTGACCCACTGCCGGGGCCCTCCCGAATTTTGTCAAGTTAACCCCGGCCAGATCTAGCACCCCCAAGGTCCAGTGGCTCAGCGTATCCCTTGATACTGGTCCATATGGGAAAATGTAGTTGATCAATAGTTGTGAGTTTTTGCTTACAACCGGGTCCTTTGACCGCAACTTTTTTGTCTTCTTTACATACATTTGAATTGCGCAAACTACGCAAACGTCATAATCGTCTTCAAAGGAATGTAGAGTTATCCCCCTGTGTTAGTGGGGACCTTCATGATGGGGGCATGAAGGAGTAGAATAACTTCATCGGGAGCCTTCCATAATACCAATGGGCATACCGGATTCGTAAAAGGCGACAAAACTTGAGGGGTCTCGTGCCTTACTGCTGTGATCAGTCACGTAAGCTGTTAGGCAACTGCTGCCCATATGCACGGGCCCGGGCCTTCTTGCTGGTGGTCTGGCATGGGATTCCTCCTCAGTGAACCACGTCTGAGATATCAAAGGCCGTGGTTTGTCTGGCCCTGATGATCTGATTTTAGGCTTCCCTCCATATGATCCTATTTTACATATTTTTGCGGAGGCACTACTTCAGGGGACAGTTGTGCAAAGAATACACTGTCACTTTTGACGTCCTCTGCATCGATTCTCTCAAAACGATCATCTGTCCCACTGCTACAAGTAGACTCATCAACACATGCATGCACACACTCATTGACACATTAATACACGCAACCTAGATGAGAAGGATCAAAGCTTAATTGGGAGTTTATTTAATAGATTTTACACAGCATCCCCAAGGTATTTACTTGATTTGACAGGACTGGATCATTCCAGTATACTTCGCAGGTAACATCCAATCTTGTGAAAACTACTCCTGACAGAAGGCTGATCAGGTGTGATCATGCATCCATAGGTGTAGTCATACTTGCGCAATACAGATGTGAGTTCTCTCTCATACTCTTGGAGTTTGTTCCCTTTCTGCATAAATGCATAGGACACATGTTCTCATGTCGCTGAGACCAGATGCATGGCCCCATCATATCAGTACCTGTAGCATAGCCCCTTCCTACATGAACTGTTTAGGAAGACGGCATAATTTTGTAAAGGATCTGTGTGTTGGTGGTGGTATCACTTAACACTTTCCTGGGGGAGACCTTCAATTGTGCTAGATATTTAGGGAATTTCATTTTGTATTTTCTATTTAGTAGATAACTTTTATGTAATAAATGTTTCTATTCTGAATAAAAGAAAGAGTCTTTGTGTACAACACCTAGTCAAATTTATTATCAATTCATAAATTCTTTAGGTCACAACTTCATCATTTTTCAATCAACAATTCATAGTTTATGATTTGTCTTTTGCTGCCTTTCTCTTCTTTGAGAGTCTGCTCAGGCGCCTCCGCCAGTATAGTCTGGCCAAACCTATCTGGGTCATCCTCAATGGGTTTGTCGTAGAACCTGTAGACAATTTGTAGATGTAATGGGAGGAACTGAGTGAGTACATCAACATCCAGGTTTAGGTCCACACAGGACTATTGTCCTCCTTATCACCCATTAACTGTCAACCACGCCTATCACAGGTTTGTTTTTTTGCTTTTTGTCGCGGTAGAATTCCATGGGGTGTTTGTTCTAAATAGGTGAGACACGCAGGTTGCTATTATATATATGACAATACAGAATTTACCTTTGGTGTAAGAAGAGGACAAAATGAAATACATACCCTCTATGTGCCTTGTATATTGCTAGTTCTATCATATGCATGGCCACAGCAGTATTGCATGGAGAAGCCACAACACAGTAGCATATCTGATGGCTTTAACGATAGCATTTGATGTTATACTCACAAGCTCAAAAAATCCTAGTGGACTCTCATGAACAACAAGGTCTTTCTCATCTACCCATCGGATACAATCATTTAGTTGTGCTTTATTAGTTATGTCAGTTGTTTCATGAGCAATAATCCCAAACCATGTTAACTTGTCATGGATGTCCTTCAAAAATTTATCAGCACACAGTTTTCTAACATTTCAATTATTTCATTTACGATTTGTGCTGACAAGTATTGATTATCTTTGAGACATTTGTTGAGCTCTGGGTACTCATGGGCTCTTGCTTTCAGCAGCTCGATCAGGTTGCCCTGCTAATGGTGATGTCCTCTGATGGAGAGACCTTTCCTCAGAAGATACCTCACCGATACCTCACAAACACTCCCTTCGCTCTAGGTGGCCTGCCGACTTAGCATGAGATTTAAATTTTTCCACAGCTTTCTTCCAGTTGTCTATTCCATGTGTTATAAAGGCCCGATCCATAATGCTCATTGAATCCTTTTATGAAATAATTCACCTCCATTATTGTATCGATCATTACTTCTTGAGATGCCTGACCAGCCACTGTGTGGCAGCAACGCGCCAACAAAGCACCAATTATGGGGGCTATGATTATCGTAGTGTCCGGGTATTCTCGTCTTAAGGTACCAATGTTATGTCTAATCATAGTGTATACCAGGTCATCGAATATGTATCTTCATGTTCCCAGTGAACAATACCTTGGTCCTTGGTGATCATATATGTCATTCCTCCTACTATGTAGTAGACAGCTTGTGGATCCTGTGTCAAGAGCTCCTTGGCCTTCTATGTAAGTTCTGTCACTCCTGCTCCAGGGTGTACGTGTACTGTGATTTGCAATCTAAATGTTTCTCAAATTGCCCGTTCCTCCCTCCTCAAGAATCCATCAGTGCGTGTACCCGTAGCAAATTCATAATCATACTTTTTGGTTGCTTTTAAATGTAGTATTGTCGTTTGCTGTCAAGTTTTGACGCTGATTCAAATAGCCTGGGCGGTGATGTTAGTAAACAATGGAACATGGCGATGGCAACCCCTAGTATTTGAACTTTAGAGTCCTATAACTTCTGAACTGCATATAATTTAATGAATCTTTTTGGGGAAATGGTGCATTATTCAGTTGTCTCAATGTATATAAAAGAGTGTCTCTCAATTGATAATATTCAGCCCTCATGCAGTGAATTTCTGACTGACTCCCAGATTTTGCCTAGATGATATTGGCCCTTCGAGTCACGAAACTTTGATAGTGTATGCCTAGAGATTAGTAAAGAGCACCCCCAGAAAGAATCATGAGTTGCCTCATACAGAGTGCCCTGCAGACCTCTAACTTCATCTCTGATTTCTTCTTTCTGTTGTACTTTCAACTCGATACATGACTTCATGGTAGCTAACTTCATGGTTTTATCCCATTGCGCTGTTGGTTTGATGTTATTTGACAACGCTCAAGCCTCAAGTCCATCTGTTGTTTCCTCAATCTCCTGGGCCAAAGCTTCATAACCACATACTGTGGCTTTCCTGGATTGAAATAATGCCTCTGATGTGTGATAGAGTTGATTTTCATATCTGACCTCACAAGGGTACATGTTTGAGAGTGGGCTAAACTCAGACTGGAATGCTACCCCTGCCCTTAACTTCTCGCTGCTTGATATCCTTCATCCTAAATCCCAGGAAGAGAGTTGAGCAGCTCATAATCACATTTACGACCCTCAAAACTGAAGGAGAGACCATTCACTTTTGCAGATTTTCCATTGGCTCTACAGTGGGAAGCCAATGCGAGCATGTTTCTTTTTTTTTCTTAGCTGGTCGCTATCAAGATCATCATTCAGAAAGGTGTGGCTTCACTGGTTCTTCTCCTTTAAATTCCCAATGTTACAATATATTTCCGGCTTCTGACGTATAGTGCTAAGCATGAGGATAACTGGTCTAGGCCTGTCACTTTTAGGCCTTAGAACCCCCATCCTATAGCAAGCTTCCACACTGTCTGCTCTGAAGTTGACACCGATATCCCTGAGCAGCTCATCAAGTTGCTCTCTAAGATTAATGTTATTATTTTCTGGCAGTCCATCAATCACAATATTAAAGACTAGATAAGTACAGAGCCGACGTTGTGTGTGTGTTACTCGCTGTGCGCCATCTCTCCCTTCCCAAAACATCTTTTTGTCTTTTGACACAGTAAGTAAGCCCCACTGTCCAAACAATCACCAGTATAGATCAATGATTGGACTTTTGGTTGGAATTAGTTGCTATTGTTACTTTTGCATAGGATTGAATGTAAAAATTACCAATTTAATGCACCAAAGTCACACAATTGTAGTTTCTATGGAAGTGACTGAGTTTGTAAATTACAGATTTCTCTTAGGGTAATTATAAACCAGTTTAAGAGTATTCTTGTTATTTGTTAAGTCTGAATAAATCGTTTGATTACATTTCTAGAATAGTAAAATAAGTATATCACACAAAACCCAACAAAAGGAATTTCAATTTTTCGATTTGAAGTCTTTAGGTTGAAGAAATTTTTAGGATTTTTGTTGAGTAATCTTTTTAAATTGCGATGTTTCGAGTTAATTAATAACTCCTTACCAAAAAGATCAATATTTGTATGGTTACCATGGTAATTCTATAACAACAAACTGTATCCTAGCAACATTAAAAGATCACATTTTGAGTGATACATAGTAATGAATAGGACCTTATAGAGGTTCAATAGTTTCCCATAACAATTGGAAATAGTAGTTGATATAATAGTATACTAGTACATAGGGCCTATAAATGTGGTGTCTTAATTTATAGAGACTAAACAACAGTTTCAACAGTAAGAGACTTATAAAGTGACTAATAACAATGAGGCGCTTAGGTAGCCTTGTATGAATTATAAAGGACACTCAGGTAGTCATTTAAAGAAAATAGCAAGCAAGCATGAATTTATATGGTTATGGAATTTTACCTCGGACACCACGCTAGTGGTTTCTAGGCTACAGGAGAGATGGTATCAAGGCTAGCGCATGTGTATCGTCAGTTTCCGGTAGCGTCCAGTTGTTTGTGACATCGTCGGGTAAGTTTTCAAGCGATTTTTATCGCTTTTTTATAATAAAACAACTCCTTCGGGGAGAAATAAAATGGATATTCTTATCCATAAAACATCAGCGGACATATAGGTACAACTCTACATAACATACATCAATAACCTTTATCCGGCATGCCCTGCATCATTGAGCTGGCCACATGCCTGTCCAGTGTGAAGATAACATCATACATTTTGTAGAGTAGGCTTCTGGTGTTGGTTGTCTTTTGGTGGGGTGTTGTCAGGGCTTCCTGGGGAGTTACTTTGGGGATGCTGGGAGTGGTTTGTGTGGTATCTATCAAAAGTTTAATGTTGGTGTTAGCCTGGTTGGTCTTGTTGTCCCAATGGTATCTTGAGTCCCAGTTCTCTCGGTTTGGTCTTAGGTCTTGATACTCTCTCGAGAGTCTTGAATGTACCGGTACTCTTGGGGGTGGTGGATGTACTTCACTCACTAGCCTGCGTGGTGGGGTCTTTGGTACCTCACTAGTATTGCTGATTTTCCTCTTCATTGTTTCAGGCGCACTGCTGGCCTCCGAGAATGATTCTGACTCTGAGGATGAAGATGAGTCAGAGCAATCTGACCCGAAGAGGTCTTTGATTGTTGTTTTTGTTGTTGGTTTGTCAGTGATGGGCTTACTTTTTCCGTTTGGCTCCAGATAGTGCTGGGGTTGTCCTTTTCCGCTCACAGGTGTCCTTTTCTGGGGGATCAATCAACAGTGTTTTTCTGGCAATATTTCTGTGTCTTCCTCCAAACCCAGGTCCTGGCTCGTGGGCATGTCCAAGGGTTGATTAATTGCAGAAAACTACCTAGTGGCCGTTCCATTCTCATTCACCGATTGTTAGTACATTCTTCTATGATATAATGCACTGTTCTGCCTCTGAAAATGATAAATCTGGGAATGAAGACATTGTGAATATGTTACAAAAGAATTTATTTTCACAAACCGCAAACTAAGTATGCTATCATAATTTTATAACCAAATTATATCTAATTTGTTTATTTCTTTATCCATATTATCTGCCCTTGATACGCTTCTAACAATATATCATTATTCAGTCATTTATATCCAACTGCCCCCCGAGCAGCTTTCATGGTTTTCTCATACATGTTTACCACTGTTTCTACAACTTTATTGTAAAGCCAGGCTGGGTCTTTATCCTCCTCTTTCACTTTACCCAGAGCCCTAACAAACTCGAGCTTCATGTAGGGTTTGTTGATTTCATTTCTCTTGTGTACAATTGAGGCGTTGGTCATGGTACATCCATGACGTTATTACTCAACTTATCTAGTTTATCGTCTGCCTCTCCCCTGTCTAACATTTCATCCAATACTGGGGCTACAGCAGAGACACTCACTATTATGCCCTCCTGAAGATCTTGCAGATCTTTGTCAAGAGTTTTAATAGGGTCTGGCAGTTCTAGGCAGATTTCTTCGTCAGTTTTTTGTACGATGAGTTTGGGAACGTTGTTCACTCCTGGATAAGACACAATTATTTCTCCCCCATAAAGCGACCAAGGTTGAGAGCTAAATGTGGGTTGACGTCTTAACCTACCGGCATTTTAAGGGAGTTAAGCTGATTCTCCGTTACCAGTTGGCCAGCGCCCCAGCCTTCAGCGGTGGGAGTTCGCCATCTTTGTTTACATCCGAGCCTTGACCTACTTTTTTTCGTTGTGTCTGTTTCGGCGTCAGAATCACTCTCCGACATTGGATATTGTTATTGTTCTCCAGTAAGCACCTTATTGACTTCATCATTGGTCACTTGTGAAGCCATTTGCCATTGTTGGCCATCAAACTGATGTGAATTCCATTGCGGGTACATAGGCGCCCCAAGCCGCCATAACCGCCCATCGCCATCATTTGTTGCTGCTGCAAGAAGGCTTGCGTCTGCGCCTGTAAGAAGTGAGGGGAAAGACCTGCCACTCTGGGCTGGTACTGAGCTCCCATGGCTGGGTGTGACGCCCTGCCCATTCTTCTGACACACGGTCGTCTCCCACATTGGAGGCATCCGCTGATTCGTCTGGCTTTTGCGATCTGGACGATGAGGATGACTCACCACTCTTTTCCAATTCCCTGGTCTTGCTAGAAGATCGGGTCTCCTTCCAGTTCTCCTTTGTCTTAGAAGTTGACACAATTAGAGTTTTTCTTTAATTCTTCCAGAGCAGGTTTTGTACAGGTGAGTAGGCAGAATATTGCTTTGATACAGGTAAGTAGGCAGGATGTGGCTGTTGCACATAAAGTAGGAAGAGTGTGGCACGCAATAAATAGGGACGAAACGTGTTTTACAGGGAAGTAGGTTTGTGTTGTAAAACTAAGTATATGGGATGTAGGCAGAGGTTAGATTGATACAGGTAATCAGAAATGATGTAGTTGTAGTTCCGGTAAGTAGGGCTTGTGTAGGAGAGTAGTTGTGGTAGAAGTGATGTAGAAAGCAATGTGTGTGGTACCCAGGTTCAATTCCTGGCTTGGTCTATAGAAATAATGCTGGTGCGCAAGTGGACAGAATGGCCAATGGTCCAGCCACACACATGATTTCTATATCGTCATTCTGAAAGTGTTGTTAAGTGAATATTCAGATTTAAGTGCTGTACAGGTATGTGGGAAGGAGGGCAGTGTCATACAGATGACGAGGTAGGATATGGGTGTTGTACAGGTAAGTAGGAAGGATGTGGGTATTGTACAGGTGAGAAGCAGGATATGGATATACATGTACAGGTAATTGGCATGATGTGCCTGTCACAGAAGTAGTCAGTATGTGTCAGACAGGTAAGCATCAAGTGCTGGTGAGGAGGCAGCATCTGTTGAAGATTTATGTGGGTGTTAGAAAGGTAAACAGGCAGGATGTGGGTGTTGTACAGGTAAGTAGGCAGGGTGTGGGTGTTGTACAGGTAAGGTAGTGGTCATTTTTTAACAACAGGGGGGGGGGGGGGTTGGTGCATTTTAGGAGTGACCAAAAAGAATTTGGACCCCTTGAAGGGGGGGACCAAAAAAATTGCACCTCTTTTTAGTGAAAAAGTCTGCGTGTTGCTATAGCTCAAAGGGGTCGGCCACGCTCAATTTCCACTTGCCTGAAGGGGGGGGGGGGACCAAAGACATTTCAACCTGCTTGTGCAAAAATGAACCAACCCCCCCTGTTGTTAAAAAATTACCACTCCCTAAGTAGGCGGGATGTGGATGTGGTACAGGTTAATAATAGCCAAGATGTGGATGTACAGGTAAGAAGGCAGGGTGTGGGAAGTTGTACAGGTAAGTAGGCAGGGTGTGGGTAGTAGGCAGGGTGTGGGTGTTGTACAGGTAAGTAGGCAGGATGTTGGTGTTCTATAGGTAAGTAGCAGGATGTGGGTGTTGTACAGGTAAGTAGGCAGGATGTTGGTGTTGTACAGGTAAGTAGCAGGATGTGGGTGTTGTACAGGTAAGTAGGCAGGATGTGGGTGTTGTACAGGTAAGTAGGGAGTGTATGGGTGTTGTACAGGTAAGTAGGCAGCATGTAGGTGTTGTACAGGTAAGTAGGCAGGATACAGGTTTTGTACAGGTGAGTAGGCAGAATATTGCTTTGATACAGGTAAGTAGGCAGGATGTTGCTGTTGCACATAAAGTAGGAAGAGTGTGGCGTGCAATAAATAGGGACGAAACATGTTTTGCAGGGAAGTAGGTTTGTGTTGTAAAACTAAGTATATGGGATGTAGGCAGAGGTGAGATTGATACAGGTAATCAGGAATGATGTAGTTGTAGTTCCGGTAAGTAGGGCTTGTGTAGGAGAGTAGTTGTGGTGGGCCTACAGAAAGGATCTGATCTGGCCAATGGTCCAGCCACACACAATGTTTCTATGTCATCCTACAGAAAGTGTTGTTAAGTGAATATTCAGATTTTAGTGCTGTACAGGTATGTGGGAGGGATGGGAGTGTCAAACAGATGAGGAGGTAGGATTTGGGGTAGTACAGGTAAGTAGGAAGGATGTGGGTGTTGTACAGGTAAGTAGGCGAGAAGCAGGATATGGATATTGTACAAGTAATTGCCAGGATTTGCTTGGCACAGAAGTGGGCAGGATGTATGTATGTGTCAGACAGGTAAGCATCAAGTGCTGGAGAGTATGTCTGTTGAACTTGTATGTGGGTGATGTACAGGTAAGTAGGCAGCATGTGGGAGCTATACAGGTAATTAGTAGGATGTGGATGTTTTTTTGTACAGGTGAGTGAGCAGGATGTTGGTATTGTTAGTGGGGACCTTCATGATGGGGGCATGAAGGAGTAGAATAACTTCATCGGGAGCCTTCCATAATACCAATGGGCATACCGGATTCGTAAAAGGCGACAAAACTTGAGGGGTCTCGTGCCTTGCTGCTGTGATCAGTCACGTAAGCTGTTTGGCAACCGCTGCCCATATTCCCGGGCCCGGGCCTTCTTGCTGGTGGTCTGGCATGGGATTCCTCCTCAGTGAACCACGTCTGAGATATCAAAGGCCGTGGTTTGTCTGGCCCTGCCTACTATGGTACTAGCCCAGGTGGGTAGGAACAGGCAAATAAAAGAACACTTGCTATCCTTCGAAAAGAGTAGGGGACGTGCCCCGGTAGCGGTTTTCTCCCTCACCTCATAGATGCGGTCATTCATTTCATAGATTCGATCATCCATAGATGCGGTCACTGCTGTATTGGGCAAGCAGCATATAAATATCTGTCCTACTACTGCAAGGCAGACTACCACTATTTGTGGATGACTCCTTGCCAACTTGAGATGTCCCGTGAGGTACTTGATGTACGTCTGGACGTTAAACAAATCAATCAATCAATCAATCAATCAATGGTATTGTACATGTAAGTAGGCAGGATGTGGGTGTGGTAGAGGTAAGTAGGCAGGATGTGGGTGTTATATAGGTAAGTAGGCAGGATGTGGATGTTGTACAGGTAAGTAGGCAGAATGTAGGTGTTATATAGGTAAGTAGGCAGGATACAGGTTTTGTACAGGTGAGTAGGCAGAATATTGCTTTGATACAGGTAAGTAGGCAGGATATGGCTGTTGCACATAAAGTAGGAAGAGTGTGGCGTGCGATAAATAGGGACGAAACGTGTTTTACAGGGAAGTAGGTTTGTGTTGTAAAACTAAGTATATGGGATGTAGGCAGAGGTGAGATTGATACAGGTAATCAGGAATGATGTAGTTGTAGTTCCGGTAAGTAGGGCTTGTGTAGGAGAGTAGTTGTGGTGGTCCTACAGAAAGGATCTGATAGCAGACAGGTAGTACTGCGATACTTATATACACAAAAAGAAACGGATGTGGGTGAGTGTTGGCTGTACTGCAGGTGAGTAGACATAGGGTAGAAGTGATGTAGAAAGCCATGTGTGTGGTACCCAGGTTCAATTCCTGGCTTGGTCTATATAAATAACGCTGGTGCGAAAGCAGACAGAATGGCCAATGGTCCAGCCACACACAATGTCTCTATGTCATCCTACAGAAAGTGTTGTTAAGTGAATATTCAGATTTTAGTGCTGTACAGGTATGTGGGAGGGATGGCAGTGTCATACAGATGAGGAGGTAGGATATGGGTGTTGTACAGGTAAGTAGGAAGGATGTGGGTGTTGTACAGGTAAGTAGGCGAGAAGCAGGATATGGATATTGTACAAGTAATTGCCAGGATTTGCTTGTCACAGAAGTGGGCAGGATGTATGTATGTGTCAGACAGGTAAGCATCAAGTGCTGGAGAGTATGTCTGTTGAACTTGTATGTGGGTGATGTACAGGTAAGTAGGCAGCATGTGGGAGCTATACAGGTAATTAGTAGGATGTGGATGTTTTTTTGTACAGGTGAGTGAGCAGGATGTTGGTATTGTACATGTAAGTAGGCAGGATATGGGTGTCGTGCAGGTAAGTAGGCAGGATATGGGTGTTATATAGGTAAGTAGGCAGGATGTGGATGTTGTACAGGTAAGAAGGCAGGGTGTGGGTGTTGTAGAGGTAAGTAGGCAGGATACAGGTTTTGTACAGGTAAGTAGGCAGGATGTGGCTGTTGCACATAAAGTAGGAAGAGTGTGGCCTGCAATAAATAGGGACGAAATGTGTTTTACAGGGAAGTAGGTTTGTTTTGTAAAACTAAGTAAATGGGATGTAGGCAGAGGTGCGATTGATACAGGTAATCAGGAATGATGTAGTTGTAGTTCAGGTAAGTAGGGCTTGTGTAGGAGAGTAGTTGTGGTGGGCCTACAGAAAGGATCTGATAGCAGACAGGTAGTACTGCGATACTTATATACGCAATAAGAAACGGATGTGGGTGAGTGTTGGCTGTACTGCAGGTGAGTAGACATAGGGTAGAAGTGATGTAGAAAGCAATGTGTGTGGTACCCAGGTTCAATTCCTGGCTTGGTCTATAAAAATAATGCTGGTGCGAAGTGGACAGAATGGCCAATGGTCCAGCCACACACAATGTCTCTACGTCATCCGACAGAAAGTGTTGTTAAGTGAATATTCAGCTCTTAGTGCTGTACAGGTATGTGGGAAGGATGCGAGTGTCCTGCAGATGATGAGGCAGTATATGGGTGTTGTACAGGTAAGTAGGCAGTGTATGGGTGTTGTACAGGTAAGTAGGCAGTGTATGGGTGTTGTACAGGTAAGTAGGCAGTGTATGGGTGTTGTACAGGTAAGTAGGCAGTGTATGGGTGTTGTACAGGTAAGTAGGCATGGTGTTGGAATAGGCAGTAAATGGGTGTTGCACAGGTAAGTAGGCAGGGTGTGGGTGTTGTACAGGTAAGTAGGCAGGGTGTTGGTGTTGTACAGGTAAGTAGCAGAATCCCAGCTTACAATGAAACATTAATTTATGTCAAAATAACGTTATAAAATTTTATATAACGTTATGCCATAGTAAGGAGCCTTAGAAAAACGTTATTTGATGGTATAAAATGTTGTATAACGTTTTTTCTTTACTGGGATGTGGGTGTTGTACAGTTAAGTAGGCAGAATGTGGGTGCCTTACAAGTAAGTAGGCAGGATGTGGGTATGGTACAGGTAAGTAGGCAGGATGTGGGTGTTGTAGAGGTAAGTAGGCAGGATGTGGGTGTTGTAGAGGTAAGTAGGCAGGATTTGGGTGTTGAAGAGGTAAGTAGGCAGGATGTGGAAGTTGTACAGGTAAGTAGGCAGGATGTGGGTGTTGTACAGGTAAGTAGGCAGGATGTGGGTGTTGTACAGGTAAGTAGGCAGGATGTGGGTGTGCTACATGTAAGTAGGCAGAATGTGGGTGTTGTACAGGTAAGTAGGCAGGATGGAGAAGTTGTACAGGTAAGTAGGCAGGATGTGGGTGTTGTACAGGTAAGTAGGCAGGATGTGGGTGTTGTACAGGTAAGTAGGCAGGATGTGGGTGTTGTACAGGTAAGTAGGAAGGGTGTGGTTGTTGTACAGGTAAGTAGGCAGGATGTGGGTGTTGTACAGGTAAGTAGGAAGGGTGTGGGTGTTGTACAGGTAAGTAGGAAGGGTGTGGTTGTTGCACAGGTAAGTAGGGAAGTTGAACCACTTCTGCACATTAACTTTTTTCTGACCCTATCAAAGTCATATGAACTTAAATTTTGTACCTAGCAGTTACCTTATATATATCATTGCGATATATAAAGACCTATGGCAATACAAGTATGGTCATTTCTTTTGCATTTTTGAAAATAAAAGCTTTGGGTGGTTCAATGTGCCCCATACACTGGGTAGGTTGGCCCACCCACTGAGGCAACTTGAAACACATATATATTGAATGGTTCAAACAGTCAGCAATATGTAGATTATTTAAAGTTTAGGTGTAACAACTTGCTATTGTCTTTTTTTGTATCCGATTGAATATATAGTAAGTGCCCATTGATACTGTCTCTGCTGTATTTCACGGGTGGGGGCTGGGGCCATATCGCATGAAGCCACAGGCTGAGTGGGATATGCCCCAGCCATTGATGAAGAAATCCAGGTTTTTCTTAGCCAATTGAATACAGTTAAATTGTATTCAATGGGGGGCCTTGAATACCGCCCTTCCTATGGTTAAGCATAGCAAATCTTGTATTTCAAAAAAAAAGTATACTATATATTCAATGCACAAAAATCAATCATTCATTCAGTTTTTCGAGTAGTTACTGGGTTGGAGCCATAGTAATTTCCCTTCAGGCCAATATAATCCATCTGAAGAGGATTGCTGCTATTTGCCTATGGTAGACCCAGAGGTTGAACTGAGTATTTTCTCATTGCTCAACAAAGTGAAATAAATGCATCATGAAAGCAAAGGTACATAGTGCATTACGTGGTGCTGCCCATAAGGGTTAAAGGACAGGGTGAATTAAAGGGCCCCCTGGCTGTAAAGGGTTAAAGGCGGGGGGGGGGGGGATCAAGTGCCGCAGCGCCATCCGCATGGAGTGGCTATAGTGGAAACTACAAACAGTCATTTTTAACCATATTTTAAGCATTTATTACACAAAAGCTATTCAAGTTTAAATTCTGTTGCATTTTTCCTGGGAAGATTTACCCTTTTGGCAGTAAAAGCAATACTGTATGTGTAGCACTCTCTTAAGGAGAGCCCCAGTGTAATATGAAGGTCCCGTTTTTAGGTGGGACAATGGTTTGTGTGCTGAGTAAATACCTAACACTGTACCACCCCCCCAATATGTAGGGTCGGGGAACTGTCACAAATGACAAATTATGTCTGGGCAAGCCCATATGAGCACCTGCTATCGCCCTGGTCACAAATAAGGTGGGCAGCCCATCTAGTCCCCATATGGCGGCCCATCTGGGGCCCATTTGGGTGTGTTTGCTGGGTAATGACAGCTACTAATGACCACTCCATAACTTGGGATCCATAATTTTAGTGATTTTCCGTCCTCGGGGAGGTGGACCGTACTTGTATTTTTCAGGCAGCCTGTTAATGCCCTATACAGTATCCAGGATCAGCAGGCTTGGATAACCATGGCGTACCAATGTGGGCCCTTGGGAAGCCAGCGTTTTGGATTAGCATTGGTACCAATATGCTATAGCAGGCAAGCACTAAATAATTGGCCTATATAAACAGTGGTGGGCATATTTTTGGGGATATACTGTAAGTCCAGGAATTCCTCCATCTGACAATCTTTATTGTCTCGTTTTGGTCATGTGCAATTAGATATTTCCGTACAGGCACACTTCATGAATCATCACATTGTATGTAATCACAGTATTCATATGGTGTGTATAGTTGCCGCTATAGTTGCTTCCATCAGTGCTGCCATCTGACAGTAAACTATGTAACTAGAGCCAGTGTGTTTCAGTGGGTGACAACTTGCACCACTGTGTATCTGTATGTAGGTCACCACTTCCTGGCTTTTTGACAAGGAAACAACAACTAAGTTAACATTCTTCAGAAAGGTAGGCCTAACTAATGTCAGTTTATCTCAGTATATTACAACTGTAGTGGCACTGACACCCTGTCTCTGTCAGTGTGTATACACTATCATTTTTAGTGGTACTGCCACCCTGTCTCTCTCACTCTCAGAACAACACAGTTTACATGCTTCAGAGAGGTAAGCTTGGGGGTCTGGATGGGGGGTCCCAATTTTCCCTGTCGAGTTTTACCCTGTCGATTTTAAGAAATTACCATGTCACCATGCCGATTTTAAGAAAAGGCTATGTCCCATGTCACTATCTCTCATATCCCTCATGTCGCATGTCACTAAGCCAAAAAAGGCCCATGTCGCCATGTCAAATTTAGTGGTCCACACCCATAATGGAGCGATCATTTTTTAACAACAGGGGGGGTGGTGGGTTTCCGCGCGGAGCGCGCGAAATTTTTTACCCCCCCCCCCGTCAAGGGGTCAAAATTTTTTACCCCCCCCCTTAGGGTCGAAAATCGGCTCGCGCGCGGGCCCTTTGAAGCATAGTAACGCGCGGGCTTTTTGGCTCAAAACAGGTTAAATTTTTTTGCCCCCCCCCCCCAAGAGGGGTCCTGTGGTGTATGAAGAAGACAAACACGGAGATATAGTACACGCGCTCTAGGCGCCCATTGCTGCTGGTCCTATAGTGTCTTTATTTGTCACCAGACGGCGTTACCATGCCGCGTCCGTGATGGCGTTCCTGCCATGGTGCTGCGTCGTACAAAGGCTTGGTAGTCAAACACTACATCTCTCCCCTTGTTTAAATAATGAGAAGAATCACCACTGTATACAATGCTGCAATAAAATGGACACTTTAGCAATAACAGTGTAACTTGAGTCTTTGAGTAAATGATGATGAATGTTTAACACGTGAACATAAAGTCTCTTTGTAATGTCACTTTGTTTCCTTGAGTCTTCTGATATAAACATACGGCTGTTTCTCATGACTGGTCGTCATTTGAGCTGGGAGGACCTAATTTTAGAATTCATGAGAAGATGAAAATCCTTTTGCTTGTAAATAATAAAGGTATTTGGCCAACTTATTTCAAAGTTATGGAAGCTTATATCAGAAAACCTTTCCTATGGTAGCTTGGCAAAGTTCATGTGTCAACAAATAGTCTAGGGCGTGGTTCCAATCGTCACTCTCTATCAATATAATGGTTTAACTCTTATTTTTCTTTTGTTAAGGTATACATTCCTTATGTGAGCAGTTCTTATGTTTATAGTAGAGGCTAGTGATCATATCTATGGACATTTCCTATATATCGGCATATTTCTTGTAGCTTTTCACTGTGTTGAAAGAAGTAGGTGATATAGTGTAATATTCTGGGATGAATGATTCCTTTAATGCACTCTCTATCACATACCCTTACATCCTCATATTTTTATCAATAGCTGTATTTTCTACTGAAATAGTTTCGTCTATATCCACTCTTTGCAATGGTAGGTGAAACTAAGGCTCATCATGAAGAATCAAGTTTATAGCTGCTGTACAATAGAGAGGATGTAGGCTGTTTTATAGAGAGTGACGATTGGAACCAAGGCATTTTTGTGCATTTGGCAGTAGTATCACTATCTTTAGGCCCTCAAGTATTTATATGATTCCTATTTCCACTGTTAGATATTACTGCTTGTGTATTTACCAGCCCTGAAGCCTATCTTTCAAGTACATTTACTTATCTATATTTGCTCTAAACTCATACTTCTTGCTTAAATGGAGCATATATTCCCCTTACCTCTCCTTATCTTGCTATGATTAGGCAGATAAAAGGTAATGCAGTGGTAGGAATCAATAAAATCGTAAGTAAATGGATGAAAATACAACTCATTAATAACACATAAGTTTATAGCAGCTCTAGCATAGAGAGATTGTAGTCCATATGATACAGCGTGATGATTGGAACCAGCGTGACAATTGGAACCATTGACATATATACATAGCAGTACCACCTGACAGGCTTGCTGCAGAATTCTCTCATAATTGTATATTATTCCCTTTAGAATAGAGATAGTTGACATTTGATATGAATAGTTAAATATAGATACTATGCAAGCTATGACAATGGATGTAGTTTGATAGAGAGTGATGATTGGAACCAGGAAATTACACATTTTTGCCATCATGAACTTCAATTGGCTCTCCTGAGTCAAGTTTACAACATATCATCCTTTTCTTTTTTTTAATATATACATATAAGATATACTAGTCCAGCATGACAATATATTTTGATATGGTTAGCTAATTGCTATAAGATAGGGGAGGTGTAACTTATGGCAATAGAGCGTGATGATTGGAACCATTGAATTACACAAATGGATCATAGCACCATCAAACCACAGTTATAGGTACAACTAATGAGTTATACACATTGCACATTTCAATCATAGGTATTCTATATAAAAATAATAAGAAAGGTCATATTCTTCTCATAATCTTTGAAATTTTACAACTTTTGAAATTCATTGTGGATGAAAATTCATGAAAAATGCCATATTTTGCCTTTTTATGGGCTCTGACAGACTTAATATTGGTCATAGAGAGGTAAAAGTATATACCCCAATGTAGCTCTAACTGAGTTTGACCTGATAGAATCAATAGAAACTCATAACATCCAGTTCCAAGAGATTTGAAGCCTGCTAGAGTAAAAATGGCATATGACGACCAGTCATGAGAAACAGCCATTACATAACCTGAAAGATAAAGTAGGCCTCCCAGTGAACAACGAACATTCAAAAAAAGTTTTTAACGTTTTCTAAAGGCTAAAAAACAAACGTTTTTTTTTAAACATTTTCTAACATTGATCAAACGTTTTTAGACATTTATCAATGTTTCAAGAATGTTGAGATATGAACGTTTGTTCATTATATTTTCTAACATGGAAAAAACATTAAACAAATGTTCATGAATGTTCATAGAGGTTTTTTAGATGAATGTTCATTTTTAACTTTTACTAACATAGGAAAACGTTAATTGAACGTTTTTCAACATTTTCTCATAATTCTGTGAGCATGTGGCTCCCCATTATCGCTCAAGGAACATTATAGTTTTGCAATGTGCTTGGAATATACACCATAATATGGTATGATATGTTGCCATCTGATGCCCCATATGTCATATTTTGTATACTCTTTGATACCAACCCTATCTTTGTTTAATATGCTTTACAAACTGAGCATGATCACAAAACAGTGTTAATCCCCATAGGCAAATTGAAATGGGGACTGTTACATTAATGAGATGAAAAAATTGAAGATATAGGTATTGATGGAATACCTATATACAAATATGCTTGAATATGCCAAGAACATTCGTTGATATATGGATTACTCCATCACTATCCATAAATTTCTGTTCTGGGCTGCAACCACTATGATTGGCATAGGATTTCTATATATATATATAGACTTAACCAATATAATTATACTATTTTCATCTATTTTATTTATATTCATATTTATTTAACAGGCCTTGTTATCTTAGTTTGGATGGTTATGGCTGTTTGGAGAAGATTATAATTGTTTAATTTCATTTTTGATTCAAGAAACGTTACAATTACGTTTTTTAACGTTTTGAATAATACCACATCTTTACACTAGGTGGCAGCTCGGTGCCTGAGAAGATATATTTGATAGGTTTCATTCTTATAAGCTGTTTATATGTGTGAAAATCCTATCAATCCTGGATTGATACATACATTATACCATCAATGATCTAATCTGAATTTGAATTTGATAGAAAACAGCATATAACTTTATAATATATTTCATACAGTAGCTCTGATGGTAGAGATACCCATTCTGTGGTAAACTAATATACACATATATCCCCCTGGGTGTAAGGGTTGTATTGTACTAGTCCTGAGTATAGGTGACCTCCGCTCATGGATTGAAAAGTGCATTGAATGCCTTTATGTCTATCATATGTGGTGGTATAAGTCCTAGCAAGAAGATACATTGAGATAGGCACCGAAATGGACCAGCTGTGTTGCCTTTAATTTGGCAAGAGGTGACAGGTTTGAATTCGTTTTATTTTAGAAATAACCCACGATCCTACATACTTATTATAGCTTTGTATTGATGATATATTTATGTACCGAAATCTGCCCAAAATTAGGATTAAAAAGGTTGAAAAGACATCAGAGAAAAACGTTTTAAAATGTTAGATATAAACGTTCATAGTCACAGTAGGCTGAGTAGCCCTACGACAACAGTTCATTTTCAGTTTGCCAATTTCCGTTTTCACCAACCTGTAACGTTTATCTCTTCAGACAGTTTCCGTTTTCTTTTTCCAAATTCCACACACATCAATGTCCACCCTTGTGGATTGATTTATCCCATCTATTCGTCGCCAGAATGTGGTGTATGAAGAAGACAAACACGGAGATAAAGTACACGCGCTCTAGGCGCCCATTGCTGCTGGTCCTAGTGTCTTTATTTGTCACCAGACGGCGTTACCATGCCGCGTCCGTGATGGCGTTCCTGCCATGGTGCTGCGTCGTACAAAGGCTTGGTAGTCAAACACTACAGGTCCAAATTTTTTTGCCCCCCCCCCCGGTCAAGGGGTCCAAATTTGTTTGCCCCCCCCCCGGTCAAGGGGTCCAAATTTTTTTGCCCCCCCCCCCCAAACCCACCACCCCCCCCCCCCCCCCCCCCCGTTGATAATAAATGATCACTCCCTAAGCCTCACCAATGACAGAGTGTGTCAGCACACTGCCACTGCAGTGGGACTGGTACCTTGTCTCTGTCATTGTGCGTACACTACCACTGCCATGGGACTGGTACCCTGTATCTAGATCTGTCAGTGTGTGTACACTACCCAGTGAACAAAGAACGTTTTTCAACATTCTGAAACGTTACAAAGTATAACGCTATTTTACATTATATGTAGAACATTACTTAACGCTATTATATAGTTTACCAAAAACGTTTGTATTCACAACGTTATATAACGTTATATGACTATGTTTTATCACGTAAATGATGGGAACCACTATAATACCATTTTTGGGGATACCTTTTCTACACCCTAACAGGTCGGCCACAGAGGATGACCTGTATGAAGCATGTTAGTGACTATACATGGGTAAAATTCGACACGTGCGACACGGCGACACAGGGGGTTCTTAAATTCAACACGTGCGACACGGGGGGGGGTTTAAAAATCGACGGACACAAAAAAGTAGAGAAGTTTGTATAAGATAAAAATCGACACGGCGACACGGCACCCTTGCTAAAAATCGACACGGCGACACGGTGTTATTTCTGGCTACCCATGTATAGTCACATGTTAATTATAACACATACAATATTCTCAATGATAATAATGTATTATCATTCTTCCTGATGCAAGGGAAATAATAGGCCCTATTCAAACTGAGAAATAGTTATACATGGTTCTAACACGCACGGCAGTGACTCTCCCATTGACGCAATAGACCAAGCAGAGTGACTTGGTCAGGGGACCAAGTCACTCTCGTCGATTTCGTGACGCATCTCTAGGAGATAGCGCTGTCTCCATGGCTACAGCCAATGAGAGGACGTCACTGCCGGATGGTGCCGCAGCCTGCTTCTGGTGTGTGTTGTGTACTTACGTCTACCGCTACTACGAGTGCCTACTCCCGTGAACGGCAACACCTACGGCCTTTGTACTGCCCATGTAACATGATGCCGTCTATGAATAAACCACGTGACTTCAAACACAACATTTGGCGAACGAGGATGTTGATGAAAGAATCCACGCATAAAAGTCGATTTTCTTGCTTTCACAAAAAGTGATTCTCCTGCAGAAATCGACCATAAGCTAAGTAAAAAGGCCAAGAAGCCATTCCTACCAAAATTGGATGAACTCCCATTGATACACTGTGAAAACTTGGTTGTGAAAAGTGAAGTCCCTGAAACTGAAAGTAGACTCCAGATCCCAAAAGTGAAAGTGAACTCCATGAAAGTGAAAGTAGACCTCTGAAACTAAAAGTGACTGTGCATTTGTGTAGGCTAGGCCCTATATCTACAAGTGTTGATCTACAAATGAGTGACTCTGAAATAAGTGATCTTGAATCTGAGGCTGGGAGTCTACATCTAGAAAATATGGCTGAAGCTAGGAATGTTGTGAGTGCCATAGGAGAGTTTAGTCCCAATAAAGAAAAGTGGGCTAATTATCAAAGAAGGTTTAATGCTTGGATGAGAATAAACAAAATCCAGGATGATGAAAAAATTGATGCCTTCATATCTATGGTGGGACCTGAGGTAGTGGATCTTTTGGTTGCATTGTGTGCCCCTGCTGAAATTGAGACCAAAACATATGCCCAGCTAACAACATTGATTAGTAACCACTATACCTCAGGGTCCAATGAGCTAATCGAGAGCTTCAAGTTTGATGAGAGGAAACAGGGTGATAATGAGTCTGTGGCAGACTATATAGTGGCCTTAAAAAAAATCAGCATACACTGCGGGTTTGGGGATGAAGACCAAATCAAAAAGAGGCTCAGAAACCGCCTGGTTACCGGGTTGAGATCCCCTGCAATCAAAAACAGACTGTTAGGTTTGGGTGCAGGGTTGACATGGGAGAAAGCCGTAGACATAGGCACGTCAATGGACACGGCTTGCCATGGTAATCAGCTCATGGGGCCTACCCATGATGTCCACCGGGTTCAGCATGGGGGCTACAAGAACAAAGGAAAAGCCCGCACTAAAAATAAGTGTTATCGTTGTGATGGCGACCACGAGGGCCGGTGCCCATTCGAAAAGGAAAAGTGTTTCAACTGTGATAAAATTGGACACATTGCCAAGGCTTGCAAAACGAAGTCTGCTCAAGGTCAATCTCAGTCGAGAGGTAGCTCACGTCCATACCGTGGCCGCGGAAGAGGTCGCGGGCGAGGCCAAGGCCGTGCACATTACGTCGATGACGACGAAAAACAAGAGGAAGAGGTCAGTTACGCATCACTGTTTGAAGTTAAAAGCGGAAAATACGGAGAAATAACAGTGAATGCCCGTGTCGAAAACAACGAAATGACATTTGCTTTAGACACGGCATCGGCAGTTTCGATTGTCGGTGAGGACGACTACAAAGAATTCTTCCCCGATTTTGAGTTACGCGAAGCTTCTATCAACTTAAAATCGTACACCGGACACAAAGTTGAGCTACTCGGTGAAATCGACGTCCATGTGGAGTACGAGGGTCAAAAGAGACAGTTGCCGCTGGTGATCGCGAAAGGCGTCCGTACACCGTTATTCGGACGGACCTGGCTAAAAGCCATACGTATAGACTGGGAAAATGTCTTCGCGATACATGCAACGCCCCTGGAACAGCTCCTGCATGAGTATCAGTCCGTGTTCAAAGGAGAGATAGGAGAGATAAAGGGCTTTGAGGCGACAATTGAGTTAAAACCAGATGCCACGCCAAAGTTCAAAAAGGCGCGTTCCATTGTCTATAACCTCACAGACGGTGTAAAGAAGGAGCTAAATAGGCTTGAAGAAAGTGGAGTTTATCGCCGCATTGAAAGAAGTGATTGGGCATCTCCAATAGTAGTGGTTCCAAAAGATAATGGACAGATGAGGTTGTGTGGTGACTACAAAGTGACTATAAACAGTGCAGTTGTTGATCAACCATATACGCTACCCACAGCTGAGGATATATTCGCTACGCTGGCGGGTGGTAGCCAGTTTACGAAACTGGACCTGTCTAGTGCCTACATGCAAGTGGTGGTGGAGGAAAAGTCAAGAAAGTACCTGACCATCAACACTTTGCAAGGACTTTACGAAGTTACTAGGCTTCCCTATGGGGTAAAGACAGCACCACACATCTTCCAAAGGATCATGGACCAGGTCTTACAAGGAATTCCTGGTGTTTGCTGCTATATCGATGATATCCTGATAACCGCTCCCACAAAGGACGAGCACCTAAAGCGCCTCCAACTGGTACTTCAAAGACTAGACAAGCATGACATCAGAGTGAAACGGGAGAAGTGTTCCTTCTTGGCTCCCGAAGTCCAATATCTCGGACATGTGATCAGCAAGGAGGGTCGTAGGCCCGTACCAGAAAAAGTGAGCGCAGTAAAAGACGCCAAAGCACCAGAAGATGTCTCAGAACTTCGCACATTCCTCGGGATGGTCAACTACTATGGTGGGTTCGTTAAGAATTTGTCCACAATTCTCGCTCCGTTAAATAATCTCCTGCGAGATGACATCCCCTGGAAGTGGTCAAAGGAGTGCGAAGGGGCATTCGGGAAAGTCAAAGACGCCCTTACCAGTGAAACAGTGTTAACACATTACGATGTGAACAAAGAGCTTCTCCTCGCGACAGACGCATCTCCTTACGGAGTTGGTGCGGTTCTGTCACACGTTGACGAGAACGGAGAGGAGCGACCAATTGCCTACGCGTCAGTGACTCTAACGAAAGCTGAGAGGAACTACGCCCAAATAGAACGCGAAGCGTTAGGCATTATCTTCGGAGTTAAGAAATTCCACAAGTACCTGTATGGTAGGTCATTCACACTGTTGACCGACCATAAGCCACTGACTAAAATATTGGGTCCGAAAACGGATGTGCCAACGTTGGCAGCACTAAGACTGCAGAGATGGTCTCTCATTCTGATGACCTACAACTATGAGGTCAAATATAAGCGATCAGAGGATCATGCCAATGCCGACTATCTGAGTCGGGCACCAGTGGACATAGCCAAAGAAAATATGGAAGCTGAAGTGAACTATTTTAGCCACACTGACAAGTTACCGATCAACGCCAGAGACATCAAAGAAGCGACCCGAAAAGATCGGATCCTCACCAAGGTATACGAGTTCACCATGAATGGTTGGCCGAACCATGTTGACGATGATGAACTGTTACCATTTTATACCAGACGACACGAGCTATCGTGTGACCAAGGATGTCTTCTGTGGGGTATGCGAGTTATCATTCCACAGAAACTGCAGGAGCGAATGCTAGAAGAGCTACACATCGAACACGTCGGTATAGTGCGCATGAAAGCACTAGCTCGTAGCTACCTGTGGTTTCCCGGCATCGACAATGCTATAGAAGCATTAATAAAAGCATGCAAAACATGCCTGAGTCTCAAGAACGATCCACCAGCATCTCCGATGTATCCATGGCGATATCCTCAAAGGCCATGGGACCGACTGCACATAGACTTTGCAGAGTACAAATCTGAAATGTTCCTAGTGGTAGTAGACGCACACTCAAAGTGGTTAGATGTAGTGCTCATGAAATCTACGACCGCAGAAAAGACTATAGAGGTACTGGAGCGGATGTTCGCCCATAACGGGTTCCCAAGAGAGGTTGTGAGCGACAACGGCCCACAATTCATCGCGGAAGTGTTTCGCGAGTTCCTGCATAACAAGGGTATAAAGCATACCTTGACCGCTCCCTACCATCCAGCGTCCAACGGACTTGCAGAGCGAGCGGTGCAGACCCTGAAAAATGCCTTAAAGCGGCATACATTGGACGAGAAACCCGGCATGACTACTCACAGAAAGCTGTGTAGTTTCCTCCTGTCGTATAATTCGACGCCTCACTCAGTGACAGGGGTGTCCCCATCCGAGTTGTTTCTCAAGAGACAGCTCCACACGCGGTTGTCGATGATAAAACCCGACCTTCATGTGACGGTGGAGGGAAAACAGGACAAAATGATAGAGTATCGAGACCAGCGAGTGCCACAGCTAAGAGAGTTCGAGCCAGGAGAGAGAGTAAGAGTAAAGAACTGCCGAGGCACCGACGTAAAGTATGTACCAGGATCCATAGTGTCTAGGAAGGGTCCCGTACAGTACTTGGTACGAGTCGGCCGTAACATCCGTTACGTCCATGTTGACCATCTTCGAAAGTCCGGCGAAGCCATCGAAGATGACATTGATGACGAACAGCTCAGGCCTATGCAAAGGCCAATCACGGATATCATAAGTGATATACCCAAAGGTGGTAATGACCCTGTAGTTGTTGAAACGCCAGCTACGGCCATGCCACAGGAAGATGTGGTTACCTATGAGGAACCACCTAGAGCTATTCCACCCCAGGTGGTTGCTACTCCACCGAGAGTGCCGTCTCCAAGACGTGTATCGGTGAGACCTAGAAGGGCTCCAGCGAAGTTCAATGACTATGTGCCTAAATAACTGTTCTATTTCAGAGACTGATATATTTGTGTTTCTGACAGTATTATTGTTCATGTTAAAGTAACATTACATAAAGATAAGAGTTATCGTTATCAGTAATCTCAAAGAGATAAAAGACTCCTTATACTATACTGCAGTAATATCAAAGAGACTCAAAGACTTTAAGTTCATGGACACCAATAAGGTGATGTTTAACCATATGTTTATTCCAGCATATATATTAAGTGTGGAGGAGTGTTGTGTACTTACGTCTACCGCTACTACGAGTGCCTACTCCCGTGAACGGCAACACCTACGGCCTTTGTACTGCCCATGTAACATGATGCCGTCTATGAATAAACCATGTGACTTCAAACACAACAGTGTGAGTTTCACGAGTTGTGGTCTGTTATCTTGAATAATATGGGTTTATCTTGAATTATCTTGACTCTTGTTTGTTGTCAGAACCGCATTTAACCACGTCGCACCTTCGAGGAGCCTGTTGACCAAGTCACTCCATCTCGGGAAAGTGCCCAGTGGCGTCTCGGGAAAGTGCCCCATGGCACCTACGGTGCCACGGGGCACTTTCCCTCGACGTCGTGACTTGGTCACAGGCCCCTCTAGCCGCGCCGTGGTTAAACGCGTAGACAAAAGAAAAACACGAAAAACGTTCTGACACTCTACTGATTCGATCTTACTACCTTTGGATGGTGAGTTCTGAATCATGACCAATAAACCACAGAGGACCATGACTGATCACTATGCATCAGCTCCTCAATATAATAGTACTAGTAATATCATGACCTAACAGTGCTGGCAGTGTAGGCTACGTATGCGTTTTATGAGTTACGTTGGATTTGCCGAAGGTCCACATAACCTTCTATTTGATAGTCATAGATTAGGGACCTTTAGCAACCATGTGAAAGCTCATTAAACGCAGACAGATGTAGCAGTGCTGAAAGGATAGGATACGTCTGGGTTATATGACCTAGGTTTGGTTTGCTAAATGTTCCTCTTATCAGGTGGAGGACTAGTATAGGAGAACAGGACGGCCTGCATTAACAGACAGCCTGTACTTTCAGGTCGCCCAGCCTGTACTTTCAGGCCACCCCTATACACTCTCCAATCACAGCAGGCTGATGTACCATGCAGGCAGCCTGGTATAGCAGGCTGCAGCTCAGGCTTTCACACCTTCTCCAACCAGAGACTCTGCTACATGTGTGTCACATTAGCTGGAAACTGGATGTAGCAGGTTCAAATCCCAGACCAAACTCTGTATCGTTTTAACCGGTGAAATATCACTAATTCATTCATAAAATCAACCACATTCCCAGTAAAACAGGGTGAGCTTGTGCAAGCGTTATGGATACCCAGGCCAACTCTATTGGATTGGCTTCGCTATGCACAAAGTCATACAAGGTTGGCACAACTTCGCACTAGTTTACTGGGTTGGTATTCCGCATTAGCGAGATGATCACTGTGCAGCGCCATCTTATCTGGTTCCAGTGCTGTTTCCTCTGCTAACCATAACAGCCAGCTCATTAGCTGAAGCTGGTTCCTGTCATGTCCGAAATTTGGAGTTTTAGGGGCCATGAACCTTTCAGTTATATGCCTTTATTGGGAATCCTAATGTCCTCTGTTCAGATTGGGGGAGTGGTTAGGACTTTGGCCCACTACTTCATGGGTCATGAGTTCAAATCCATGTCAAGGCTAATTTGTCTACACACAATTTTAGAAGTATTTTTGGTAGGTCAAAATCCTAATAGTATACAATTCAGTTGTAAAGATCCTTAGTCATAATGTAATCTAAAGTGGTTTTGTATTATCTAATACATATCTAAGTTTTCATTTGTAAATACAGTTACTATTTTTAACCAACTAGGAAAAATACATCTAGTCTTGGCATGGATTTGAACTTATGACCCCTGGATTGATTGGCCAGTGTCCTAACCATTCCCCCAATGTGGACAGCTGACATTAGGAATATTCAACTACCAATGATTCAAAAGTATGACCCCTAAAACTGTCTATTTTTGGACAGGCCAGGAACCAGCTTCAGCTATAGGTCTCACAGAGGAGAATCACTGCATCTCGCTAGTGCAGAATATATGTAACCTACCTTTCTATATGACATGGAGTATAAGCCTCGGAGGTTTTATAGCAAATACTACACATCCAAGGAGGTTTTGTGATGGAAAACCTCCGCGGACCTGTAGAATATGGTACACTGGGTTACTGGGTACCACTGCAGAGGGACTGGCGCCCTGTCTCTGTCATTGTGTACACTACCACAGTAGTGGGACTGGCACTCTGTCTCTGTCAGTGGGTGTCACTACCACAGTAGTGGGACTGGCACTCTGTCTCTGTCAGTGGGTGTCACTACCACTGTAGTGGGACTGGCACTCTGTCTCTGTCATTGTGTACACTACCACAGTAGTGGGACTGGCACTCTGTCTCTGTCAGTGGGTGTCACTACCACTGTAGTGGGACTGGCACTCTGTCTCTGTCAGTGAATGTACCCTGGTACCCTGTCTCTGTCAATGTTTCTGTGGGAGCCTTGGCCTTTGATACAAATTTCTAATTATTTGTAAAATGTAGGACCTGTTCATTTTCCTCTCTAATGTAATCCTAAATATAATTATAGTGACCAGGTCTGATGTTGGATCATAAGTGCTTGTAAACTCCATGGCATAACAGATAGCAAGTGTATTCAACCTGTTATGATATGAACATTGCTCACCAGCTCCCCAATATAAAACAAAAGAGGTAACTTGAAGCTATTCTTGTTCATAATATGCGACATTTCCTTTTTTATTGGTTCAGTTTTCAAACATAGGCATTCTATAGAAGACTCTCTAGTTCTCATAGTAAATCCACCTTTGTGACTGGAGGGAAATAATGTATCTGGCTTATTTTGAGTTTAGATGATTCACAAAATAATTGTATTTTCTTTTCTTTTGACTTGTTTATTTGTGACAATCTGTTTTAACTTGGATCTGTTGTATTTTGGCCAAATATGCAGTCTATACAAAAGCATTTTCACCATGCAGGATATTCGGTCCTGCAGATTTTTTTCTTTGCAGGCCCGTCTCAATTTTTGCAGGCCCGGATATTGGAGTACAATCTTGCTATTTAAAAATGAAATATGAAGCAAGTGTTTGTACTGGCAATGATAATAAATAGGGTTCCCCCTACATGTTACAATTATATCAACCATTTTAATATGTAAATTATTGAAGAATATTTTCTGTAGTGGAAACCTTAATAATGGTCCAATTTACAAGCCGTAGAAAAATGGCATATAGGCAAGAATCTCTGGAATACAGCCAGCCATTTGGGCCTGCAATAGCCCTTTTTCTGCCAGACCGGCAGACTTTTTGCCGGCTATAGCCGGTGGCAGGCATGTTTTCTTATAGACTGATGTAACATGTAGGCACTATGGTACAACCAGTTCACGACCACCATTGATCAACATGTATACAATTATGAGTTAGTTACATCCAATATACAACTGTGTCCACCTAGACTGAGAACCTGTCCAATGTTTTGCCGCTAGATGGCGTGGGGTGGCGGCGCACATAGGACAGAGCGCCTGCATGACTGCACTCCTGGTGGGGATTCCCTGAACTACCCTGCTGGTACCTAAATGTTCCCAGCAAGTGTAGTACTGAAGCATGATACTGTGATGTAAACAAACCTAGTTTTGATACTTCTACTTGTGTCATATTGCTGTCATTTAAACCGAGACTTCTTTAATACCCATACATGCTATATCTCAAATGGCAGCAATATGACACTAAAGGGAAGTGAGGACATGGCCCTAGAATTGTCTATGAGAATTGCAGTGCTGGGCAGCCATCTTGTTTTTTTTGACAGCTGTCAAAGTGAGCTTCCCAAATTCCCCACCAGGAGTGCAGTCATGCAGGCGCTCTGTCCTATGTGCGCCGCCACCCCACGCCATCTAGCGGCAAAACATTGGACAGATCCTCAGTCTAGTGTCCACCAGATGGTACTTAAACACTATTGGTATAGGTTTTGATGCTCCTCTTCTGTTTTGTATGTCTCATAACCTATTAATGTTTCACCTTTACAGGTTGAGAATCACCACAACCGGTAAGAAAAAAACAGAGGGAGAAGAAAATAACATCCCACAAAACTGCAAATGAATCTGTGGCCTCATTAGAAAGACTCCTTTTAACACTTTGTAAGAAAGCATTATCAAAGTGACGACACTCACACAGAGACAACAAAATGGCCAGTAGCAGTGATTCCGTTAATGTGTCCGGTTGGACAAATTGTAAAGATTCAGATTCCAATCAGAAGAGGTCTGACTTCATTCACCAAATGTTACAATGTCAGTGCCTGGAGCAGCTGAGGACTATTTTGGAGAGTGGTTGGGATGTGAATGAGGAACTGATTGGTTACAACCCACATGTGCCATTGCTGTATGCAATTATCCATAGCAAGAACTATGTGAAGCTGTTAGAGATTGTCCAACTCCTGTTAGAACATGGCGCAGACCCAAATGTAGCACACAAGGTAAACATAGAGAGACGTGGAGACCCTAAATGGGTGCAGAGGACAGTCCTACAGGTAGCAGTGAGTCGTGGGTGGACGGAGTTGGTGAAGATGCTTCTTGATGCTGGGGCTAAATGCAAGACTTCTGATGGCTTAGAAAACCCACTAGTGCTAGCGCTTCAGAGATATGATTGTCCTACAAATCTCCTCAGCTTGCTGCTAAAACATGGTGCTGATCCCAATGACCATGATAAACTAACGAAAAATATTCCTTTGTTAAAGGCGATCAAGAATTGTGGGCAGCATAGTAGGAAGCATGATGACAGGGATAAGATGACAAATGTCAAGCTTCTGTTGGATCATGGTGCCAACCCCAATGTAGCACACAGTGTGAATGTAGAAGGATGTGAAGAGGCAACATGGGTAGAGCGGACTGCTATAGATGAAGCAGCAACACTGGGGCTTGTTGATGTAGTGAAGCTGCTTCTTGATGCTGGGGCAAAATACACAACGTCACTCCAAAACCAAATGGGGATGATTCTAAATACTGGTTGTCATCCTGATCTCATTGAGCTGATGCTCAAACAGGGTACAGATCCAAACCACTATGAGAAAGGTGAAGTTAACCCCTTACTCTGTGCAATTACCAGTATCAGAAACCGCTCACACCTCTTTAAGATTGTCCAGCTCCTGTTGGAGTATGGAGCAAACCCACATGTAGCACAGAGTATCAGAATGACAGACGATGAAGTCAAATATATACATACGACACCCTTGCATGCAGCAGCAAGCCGCGGGTTGACAGACGTGGTGAAGATACTTCTTGATGCTGGTGCTAAATGTGTGACACCTGATACAGAAATCATAGGCATATATGTGGATGTTCGTCCTGATCTGATCGAGCTGCTGCTAGAACGAGGTGCAGACTTGCATTATGTAGAGTCAATTTATGGTGTGGCTGTGCCTTTACTGCACAGACTCACACATTTTACCTTTTATAGTCAGCACCTTGACCTGATATTCCTGCATGGAGGCAACATCAATAGAGAGGATGGTCAGCACACAACAGTGCTAGAAAGCGCCATTCATGGTTGCGGTAACAATGTGAGGTGGCTGATCAGGCATGGGGCAGACACCACAGCAATACAGTTTAATCTGTTTTTTGAGCATTGTATACCAGACCAACTTTTCTACAGATGTCGTGAAATACCTCTAATCCTGCTGCAAGCTGGTATGAGAGTCTCACATGGAGCACTGACACAGCTCAGCAACATGGAGATGGCAATCAGGGCTAAGTTACAAAAGGACACTAAGGATGGTGAGAACATTGAGGACAATGTGCACTTTGATGAAACAATGGAAGATATGTGGGCCCAGTTACAGAGGGCTGAGGAAGAAAGGCCACCAAGGGTTCAATGCAATTTGAAGAAATCCACTTTCCCTGAGTATTTTCCTCAGCAGATGTTTGACCTGCAGGAATTCAGTGATGAGTCCCTTCAGGTATATCCAGACGAAACTATTAGAGATTCACAAGGATGCAAACACATCTTGGACATGATTCAGAAAATACTGGAGTTTCTAAGTCAGCCCCAGTCACTACAGTGGTACTGCCGCCGCTGTGTCCGAGAGAATCTGGTGTCCCTTCAACCATCAGTGGTGAAGACTCTCAATGTACCGGCAGCATTGAAACGCTACCTCCTGTGTCATGAAGTATAAGCATTCTGTTAACATTTGATCAAAGTATTTTTGAATCATCAACGTAGTGATGTTGATGATGCCAAAAAAGGCCGACTGCAGGAGGTACCACAGAGCCGTCATGGAGGGTTATAGAACTAGTGTTTACAAGACATGGATCTACCTAAGTTTCAGCAAAAAGACACCTTAACAAATGAGGTATGAATTGAACTAATTGTGGTTCAAGTAGCAAGTCAGTATGACAAAAGAAGAGCTCAAAGGTCTACACAGGTGTCAAACCGTCTTGGGTCCATATTGATTCTGGGTGGGGACAAGAAGCCAATGTCCCCAGCTACCACAAATTATAATGTAAATAACAAAATGGTAGGCCTACATGGCGGCACACCACCAATCGATGCATTACTAGATCACTATAATCTATTGAAAAGCTGATGGCTTCCAACAAGTTTCATGATTTAGGAAATAAAACATTTATAACTGCAACTCATGTAATAATATCACCATATTGTCTCGGCCAACAAACATAGGTATGACATTAACCCTCAGCCCTGACTGAATGTATGAAGGCAGCAGAATCAAAGAGACCATGAATGTACAAGGCTTGACATCTCCAACCACCATTAGATCTAAAGACTTAATAAAGAAAAGAGACGAGTATGTGCTATAGCCAAGGAGTGAAAGAGCGACATGGTCAATAATTTGGGTACACATGTATAGTCACAGAGTGCCTTCAGGATTGATGTGATTGATGATTTGCATGGTTTAGATATAAAATACATTACATTGAACATGTTTAATTCAGTGTAAAAAATGTGTAAGATCCGTGCCAGTATATTTGTAGCTTTTATGCTTGTTATCAGCCGTGCTCATTAAATCATTTGATTTCACTAATTTCCACTTACCTTTTATCATTGATCAGATAACTAGCCTTCTGTCCTAACTATTTTAACTCCACAATATGTAATATGTTCTTTGATTTGGAAGAACACATTACATACAGTCAAGTAAGCAAAGGTTCAGAACTGATATGAACATGCACACAGGGAAAGGATGGTGTGTCATCTGGGAGGCTGTAAAAGATATTATTTCTTAAAGATGTGTAGGGGCACGGGTTACTCGCGCCTTGGTGATAACTACACCCCTATGTAAGGACCATGCCGATCCAGTAACGTACGGTGCGGTTAAGTTGTCAGCAGGGGATACTTTGTCCTTTATAATATTGTTATAGTATTAAGTAAAGAAACAAAGTCGACACAGTTCGGATCAAGTGTTACAGGTTGCGAATCAATAGGTTTATTCAAGAACATAGACAGGCAAAGCTATAGCGGTGCGAACTCCCTATAGAGTTCGGAACGGGTCAGTAGGCTTGCAGCCGATATGATCACGGGGCCTCTGTCCTAGCGTGGATCTAGAGTGACCGACGAGTCCTATCGGATGCTGGTTATATATAGGCAGCCAGCCTGCGTGCGCACACGCAGACCGGGAGCCTATAGAGACCTCTGTCCATACCCCAAGCCCAAAGCAGATGCTGCCACCTGCCGTCGGGCTGAAGGGTTCGGACGGAGTTCGCAACACAGCATCCAACAGAACCCGTCATATAAACCCCTCATAACCCTAGCCCCTACAGATGGATCACATATATCAGGCAAAAACTATGGTACCATATAAAGTCTACTTTATTTCTTGTTGTCTCTTGTAGATTGTACCTACTGTACTATCTATGATATATAGTACAGTAAAATAAACTAGTGTTAAGGTGATGCAAGCAATCTGAATATTTCGATAGAATATAGATTGCTCCCCCTGTGGCATTGGTTGTTCTAATTTAGAGCCTAAAGCTGTCTTTTTTTCACCTATGTCAATGGTAACCAATTTATGTTAATTCATGCAGTTGGATTCTAGTCAGCACCAAATATACAATTGAAGGTGATGCCGGGGCTTGATGAATGAGACCTGGTTCAGATTGATGTGCAAGCTATAGGTCACGAAGAAGTAATTGTTATTCCTCTATGTTTCTACATAGCATAATGCACAAAATTAGCCATCCACAAAATATGTTGACCATGGTCTTAGCCCTAGTCTGATTAAACAATCCCTCACACACAATGTTTCAGCCTCAATAGAGAGCATGACCATGAAAATCTCAGAAAAGTCACTTTTATCCACAGGCAGTCCCATTTTGCCCTGTTCTGTGCCTAAAATCGACCTTTGGCCACATCAGTTTTTGAATGCCTCAGAAATTCCCCAACCCTTTACATAGCATAAAACTACATGTGCTATTCTATCCAAAGGGTATTTGGGAACACCTGTGAACTCTTTCACAATTTTAGCCATTTTTGTTTCATCTGAAATATAACCCAATCAGCAGAACACCCTTCAATGCAGACAAGAATACCATATGACTCGGTAGATGGCACCATTTACTTCCACGTGACCTTAAGATGCAAGCAGTAGCTACAAACAGTGCTTCCATAAGTGCTGCCATCTGACAGTAAACTATATAACCAGAGCCAGTGTGTTTCAGTGGGTGACAACTTGCACCACTGTGTATGTAGGTCACCACTTCCTGGCTTTTTGACAAGGAAACAACAACTAAGTTAACATTCTTCAGAAAGGTAGGCCTCACTTATGTCAGTTTATCTCACTACTTTACAACTGTAGTGGCACTGACACCCTGTCTCTGTCAGTGTGTAAACAATACCTCTGTAGTAGCACTGACACCCTGTCTCTGTCAGTGTGTAAACAATACCTCTGTAGTGGGACTGGTACCCTGTCTCTGTCAGTGTGTGTAAACCACCACTGTAGTGGGACTGGCACCCTGTCTCTGTCAGTGTGTGTCAGTAGACTACCACTGTAGTGGGTCTCACACTCTGTCTCTGTCAGTGTGTGTACACTACCACTGTAGTGGGACTGGTACCCTGTCTCTGTCAGTGTGTGTCAGTACACTACCACTGCATTGGGCCTGGTACCCTGTCTCTGTCAGTGAGTGTACACTACCACTGCATTGGAACTGATACCCAGACTCTGTCAGTATGTGTACACTACCACTGTGCTGGGCCTGGTACCCTGTCTCTGTCAGTGTGTGTACACTACCACTGTAGTGGGACTGGTACCCTGTCTCTGTCAGTATGTGTACACTACCACTGTGCTGGGCCTGGTACCCCGTCTCTGTCAGTGTGTGTACACTACCACTGTAGTGTGACTGACACCCTGTCTCTGTCAGTGAGTGTGCACTACCACTGTAGTGGGACCGGTACCCTGTCTCTGTCAGTTGGTGTCACTACCACTGCTGTGGTAGTGGTACCCTGTCTCTGTCACTGTGTGTACACTACCACTGTAGTGGGACTAGTACCCTGCCCCTGTCAGTGAGTGTACCCTGGTACCCTGTCTCTGTCAATGTTTCAGTACACTACCACTGTACTGGGACTGTTTCTAGGTTTTATTTTCAGTGGGAGCCTTGGCTTTTGATACTAACTTCTAATTATTTGTAAAATGTAGGACCTGTTCATTTTCCTCTCTTATGTAATCCAAAATATAATTATAGAGACCAGGTCTGATGTCGGATCATTAGTGCTTCTAAACTCCATGGCAAGTGTATTCAACCTGTTATGATATAAACATCACCAGCTCCCCAATATAAAACAAAAGAGGTAACTTGAAGCTATTCTTATTCATAATATATGTGCATGCGACATTTCCTTTTTTATTGGTTCAGTTTTCAAACATAGGCATTCTATAGAAGACTCTGTGCTTCTCATAGTAGATCCACCTTTGTGACTGGAGGGAAATAACATATCTGGCTCGTTTTGAATTTAGATGATTCACAAAATAATTGTATTTTCTTTTCTTTTGACTTGTTTAGTTGTGACAATCTGTTTTGACTTGGATCTGCTGTATTTTGGCCAAACATGCAGTCTATAGTAAAACATTTTCACCATGCAGGATATTCGGTCCGGCAGATTTTTTTCTTTGCAGGCCAAGCTCAATTTCTGCATGCCCTGATATTGGAGTACAATCTTGCTATTTAAAAATGAAATATGAAGCAAGTGTTTGTACTGGCAATGTTACGATTATATTAACCATTTTAATATGTAAATTATTGAAGAACATTACAGAAAATATTCACACTTCCTGTTTTATGCTGTAGAAACCTTAATAATGGTCCAATTTACAAGCCCTAGAAAAATGGCATATAGGCAAGAATCTCTGGAATACAGCCAGTCATTTGGGCCTGTAGTAGCCCTTATTCTGCAAGACCGGCAGACTTTTTGCTGGCTATAGCCGGTGGCAGGCATGTTTTCATATAGACTGATGTAACATGTAGGTTCACGACCACCATTGATCAATATGTATACAATTATGAGTTAGTTACATCCAATATACAACTGTGTCCACCAGATGGTACTTAAACACTATTGGTATAGGTTTTGATGCTCCTTTTCTGTTTTGTATGTCTCATAACCTATTAATGTTTCTCCTTTACAGGTTGAGAATCACCACAACCTGTAAGAAAAAAACAGAGGGAGAGAGAAATAACATCCCACTAAACTGCAAATTAATTAATCTGTGGCCTCTGTCTAAAGACTTTTAACATTTTGTAAGAAAGCATTATCAAAGTGACGACACTCACACAGAGACAACAAAATGGCCAGTAGCAGTGATTCTGTTGATGTGTCCGGTTGGACAAATGGTAAAGATTTAGATTCCCATCAGAAGAGGTCTGACATCATTCACCAAATGTTACAACGTCAGTGCCTGGAGCAGCTGAGGACCAGGGTGGAGAGTGGTTGGGATGTGAATGAGGAACTGATTGGTTACAACCCACATGTGCCATTGCTGTATGCAATTATCCATAGCAAGAACTATGTGAAGCTGTTAGAGATTGTCCAACTCCTGTTAGAACATGGCGCAGACCCAAATGTAGCACACAAGGTAAACATAGAGAGACATGGACACCCTAAATGTATACAGAGGACAGCCCTACATGAAGCACTGAGGCATGGGTGGACAGAGTTGGTGAAGATGCTTCTTGATGCTGGGGCTAAATGCAAGACTTCTGATGGGTTAGAAAACCCACTGGTGCTAGCACTTCAGAGATATGATTGTTCTATATATCTCCTCCACTTGCTGCTAAAACATGGTGCTGATCCCAATGACCATGATAAACTAACTAAAAATATTCCTTTGTTAATGGCGATCAAGGATTGTAGGAAGCATAGTAGTTTTGATGATGACAGGGATAAGATGACAAATGTCAAGTTCTTGTTGGAGCATGGTGCCAACCCCAATGTAGCACACAGTGTAAATATAGGGGGATGTGAAGAGGCAACATGGGTAGAGCGGACTGCTCTGGATGAAGCAGCAACACTGGGGCTTGTTCATGAAGTGAAGACGCTGCTTGATGCTGGCGCAAAATGCACGACGTTACTGCAAAACCAAATGGGGATGATTCTAAATACTGGTTGTCATCCTGATCTCATTGAGCTGATGCTTAAACAGGGTACAGATCCAAACCACTATGAGAAAGGTGAAGGTACCCCCTTACTCTATGCAATTACCAGTACCAGAAACCGCTCGCCACTCTTTAAGATTGTCCAGCTCCTGTTGGAGTATGGAGCAAACCCACATGTAGCACAGAGTGTCAGAATAGCAGACAATGCAGTCAAGTATGAACATACAACACCCCTGCATGCAGCAGCAAGGCGAGGGTTCACAGACGTGGTGAAGATACTTCTTAATGCTGGTGCTAAATGTGTGACACCTGATACAAAAAACACACACATGTATGTGCCTCTACATGGGTAAAAATCGACACGTGCGACACGGCGACACGGGGGTTTTAAAAATCGACACGTGCGACACGGGGGTTTTAAAAATCGACGGACACAGAAAATATTGGAATAAAAATTGACGGATCCAGTAGGCCATGGAATAAAAATCGACGGACACAGTGGACCTTGGGATAAAAAGTGACGGACTTGTGTGGGGGGAGTGGGGGGGGGGGGGGGAGGGGGGGTAGGTGTGACCGCCAAAGATGCCCTGCATGTTTGGCGGTAACACATTGCCCCCCCCTCCCCCCCCCCATGCAGGGCTGGTAGCATCTTTGGCGGTCACACCTACCCCCACACCCTAAACCCCCACCCCAGGACGCCACCTTTCAACCAACTCATAACATATACACACCTACCCCCTCCCCAAGGTACACGGGTACAGAATGCAGGGTCAGAAGGGCTTACATTAATTAGGGCTAATTGTCATAGGGCTTATCACCCCTTTTCAGTGAAAAAGCCGGATGTTAGTATAGTTCCAAGTTCCAGGGGGGGGGGCGGAAAAATACAACATGTCTTCAGGAGGGTCAGAAAAATAATTGACACGTCTCAAGGAGGGGGAGGGGCGGAGTGCAAAAATCCACCAACCCCTATGTTTAATTGATATTTGCCCTTACTGTTTTAATTAATAAAACTACAGGTTCTGAGTAACCATAAATGTTCAGTGTCGGGGGAAAAAAACCTATGTTGTTAAATAATGACCACTCCCTCATAACGCCTCCATTTTTGAATAATTATAATTATTTATTTATTTATATATATATATATATATATGTATATATACCTAAAAAGTGACGCGGTGAAGCACTATATCTCCTAAAAAGTGACGCGGTGACGCGACAAATATCTTCTAAAAAGTGACGCGGTGACGCGCTCAAAAATTGGAGCACCCATGTAGAGGCACATGTATGTTGCAGTTCATCTTGATCTGATCGAGCTGCTGCTAGAACGAGGTGCAGACTTTCATTATGTAGAGTCAATTTATGGTGTGACTCTGCCTCTACTGCACAGACTCACACGTTTTACCTTTTATAGTCAGCACCTTGACCTTATATTCCTGCGTGGAGGCAACATCAATACAGAGGATGCTCAGCACACAACAGTGCTAGAAAGCGCCATGCATGGTTGCTGTAACAATGTGAGGTGGCTGATCAGGCATGGGGCAGACACCACAGCAATACAGTTTAATCTGTTTTATGAGCATTGTATGCCAGACCGAGATTTCTACATATTTGTCATGAAAAGCCTCTAATCCTGCTGCAGGCTGGTATGAGGGTCTCATATGGAGCACGGAGAGCGCTCAGCAACATGGAGGTGGCCATCAGGGCTAAGTTACAAAAGGACACTGAGGATGGTGAGAACATTGAGGACAATGTAAACTTTGATGAAACATTGGAAGATATGTGGGTCCAGTTAGAGAGGGCTGAGGAGGAAAAGCCACCAAGAGCTCAATGCAATTTGAAGAAATCCACTTTCCCTGAGTATTTTCCTCAGCAGATGTTTGACCTGCAGGAATTCAGTGATGAGTCCCTTCAGGTATATCCAGATGATACTATTAGAGATTTACAAGAATGTGAACACATCTTGGACATGATTCAGAAAGTACTGAAGTTTTTGAGTCAGCCCCAGTCACTTCAGTGGAACTGCCGCCGCTGTGTGCGAGAGAACCTGGTGTCCCTTCAACCATCAGTGGTGAAGACACTCAATGTACCGGCAGCATTGAAACGCTACATCCTGTGTCATGAAGTATAAGCATTCTGTTAACATTTGATCAAAGTATTTTTGAATCATCAACGTACTGATGTTGATGAGGCCAAAAAAGGCCAACTGCAGGAGGTACCACAGAGCCGTCATGGAGGGTTATAGAACTAGTGTTTACAAGACATGGAGCTACCTAAGTTTGAGCAAAAGGACACCTTAACAAATGAGGTATGAATTGAACCAATTGTGGTTCAAGTAGCAAGTCAGTATGACAAAAGGAGAGCTCGAAGGTCTACACAGGTGTCAAACCGTCTTGGGTCCATATTGATTCTGGGTGCGGACAAGAAGCCAGTGTCCCCAGCTACCACAAATTATAATATAAATAACAAAATGGCAGGCCTACATGGCGGCACACCACCAATCTATGCATTACTAGAGTATGTGCTATAGCCAAGGATTGAAAGAGTGACATGGTCAATAATTTGGGTACACATGTATAGTCACAGAGTGCCTTCAGGATTTGGAGAAAAAACAATGTTCCAATAAATAACTCTCGCAACATCCTCATAAAATTCAAGAACATTGGGTTTTAGCTGAATATTTTTACCAACATTTCAAAAATGAAGCATGAGAACCACTGAAGAAAAAGTATGTATATATATATATATATATATGGTATATATATATATATATATGTGATTGATGATTTGCATGGTTTAGATATGAAATACATTACATTGAACATGTTTAATTCAATGTAAAAAATGTGTAAGATCTGTGCATGTATATTTGAAGCTTTTATACTTGTTATCAGCCGTGCTCATTAAATCATTAGATTTCACTAATTTCCACTTACCTTTTATCATTGATCAGATAACTAGCCTTCTGTCCTAACTATTTTAACTCCACAATATGTAATATGTTCTTTGATTTGGAAAAACACATTACATACAGTCAAGTAAGCAAAGGTTCAGAACTGATATGAACATGCACGCAGAGAAAGGATGGTGTGTCATCTGACAAAAAAGTGGATGCGGAGGAGTATTTGTGATCTGATGACCTGAGTCATCTTCATGGTAAATTACACTGCATGACAACTTCCACACCCTGGATTTGTTCTTAACTTTTAACCACTACCATAAGTTATGGCTTGATGTGGGTCCCCATTGAACTTGTGTCTCAAGCAATATTGAATCAGAGCCCAGCCAGCAAAGATATGTTAGGCCAACATTGGCATAACATCAGCCAATGTTGGCATGACATTAACATTGTCAAAACTGCCTTTTAGCCATCCGTTTCTACTATTGGCCAACATAGCCATTTGACTGACATTGGCATGACGTTGGCACAAGGTCACCGTTGGCATGACATTGTTCCAATGTCAGGCCAAGGCCAGATATTAATGTTGCATGAACATCTGTCTAACCCATTTATAGTCTAAATTCTAACCATGGATTGTGACTCCAATTCAATATACAGGACATAATTTTGTCTTTTTCTAAAACCTATATGTGATCTTCTTAACACATGGCTGTCAATATTATCATTCTAGAAACTGCCCATTCGTTTATCACTTCACCTCGATCTCAGCTTAAATGGGTAAGAAGTGATGCATACCCATCTCATACTTTAGAATTGATCTACTTGCCATTATCCACATAGGGGGTGTCTGTATGGACACAAAGCAAGGATTTTGTTATTTCATGAGGAAAGCTGGTAGTTATGCATTCTATAGTGTATAAATGGAATATCTATTGCTGAACACCTATACAACACACAAGGAACTCCATAAATGGACCATGATAGCCAGAGATGGTTTAGCTGCTGATCAAAAATTGCCAATGCCACTACATTATTTTGCCAATAATATCTGACATTGTACCAACATTGGCAGATCACTGGTTATATTGCCAATGTTGGTACGACATTGTTTAAACAATGTTGTACCAATGTTGTCACTCCAATGTTGGTACAGCGTTAAGATATTGCTTGCAACGTGCCGACTAATGCCAATGTTGGCCCGACGTATCATTGCTTGCTGGTAGTTGGACAACTACCCTATCATTTAATCTATGTAACCTTTCTGTGATGAAAGTAATCATTATAATAAAGCAAACCTTATTTCTTGATTGTGAGTAATATATGTCATAGATTGTACCTACTGTAGTATCTATGATATATAGTACAGTAAAATACACTAGTGTTTAGGTGATGCAAGCAATCTGAATATTTCAATAGAAAATAGATTGCTCCACCTGTGGCATTGGTTGTTCTAATTTAGAGCCTAAAGCTGTCTTTTTTCATTATGTTCAATGGTATCTAATTTATGTTAATTCATGCAGTTGGATTCTAGTCAGCACAAAACATACAATTGAAGGTGATGTCGGGGCTTGATGAATGAGACCTGGTGAAGATTGAGGTGCAAGCTATAGGTCACGAGGAAGTATTGTTATTCCTCTATGTTTCTATATAGCATAATGCACAAAATTAGCCATCCACAAAATGTGTTGACCATGGTCTTAGCCCTAGTCTGATTAAACAATCCCTTACACACAATGTTTCAGGCTCAATAGAGAGCATGACCATGAAAATCTCAAAAAAATCACTTGTATCCACAGGTAGTCCCATTTTGCCCTATTTTGGGCCTAAAATCGACCTTTGGCCACATCAGTTTTTGCATGCCTCAGAAATTCCCCACCCCTTTACATAGCATAAAACTACATGTGCTATTCTATCCAAAGGGTATTTGGGAACACCTGTGAATTCTTTCACAATTTTAGCCATTTTTGTTTCATCTGAAATATAACCCAATCAGCAGACAGAACAGAATCAATGCAGACAAGAAGACCATAAGACTCGGTAGATGGCACCATTTACTTCCACGTGACCTTGATATGCAAGCAGTAGCTACAAACAGTGCTTCCATCAGTGCTGCCATCTGACAGTAAACTATATAACTAGAGCCAGTGTGTTTCAGTGGGTGACAACTTGCACCACTGTGTATGTAGGTCACCACTTCCTGGCCTTTTGACAAGGAAACAACAACTAAGTTGACATACTTCAGAAAGGTAGGCCTCACTAATGTCAGTTCATCTCATTACTTTACAACTGTAGTAGCACTGACACCCTGTCTCTGTCAGTGTGTATACAATACCACTGTAGTGGGCCTGACACCCTGTCTCTGTCAGTGAGTGTACACTACCACGGGGTGATCCATTAAGTATGTCACGCTTTTTTTGGCCATTTTGAAGACCCCCCCCCCACCCCCATGTCACACTTTGTCACACTTTCCCAAACACCCCCTAGAAAAGTATGTCACAAATCTGCTGACACCCCCCCCCTAGTACCGCATCATATAAACGACCATACATATATTGTGATAAGCAATGCAATAAGGCCTATCATTATGTTGAATATAAATTGTAACCCAGGTTTAATACAATTAGATTGGTACTAAAGTGTTGAACATATGACATCAGATATCAGTCAAATCCTTCAAGTCCTCCTACTCAGGAAGATAATGGATTTTATTGACTATAACCCTTTTAGATTACAACTGTTCAAAGAGGCATAAACAAAATCACACGAGTATCGGTGGCACCCTAGATTTTTGTGGCCTCTATCCATGGATTCTTGTCTGTTTTCACAGGAATATAAGGTGTGCTGGAACTGCTACCTGAGGAAGGGGCCTCAATTTATTTCAACATGGGTGTGCCGCTGGCCCTCTAGCTACCCTTTTCCTTTGTGAGGGAGAAAAGCGACCCCTAGTGCAGTGTCTATGTTAAAGCAGATTCTCTGTGGGGTGAGCCTTGGTAAAAGGCATTTTAGTCAAAAGTGACATTGATTGCAAATTATCTTTGTGGGAACTCCAAAGTGACTTTTGTTTTGATGAAATCCCCAAAAAGTGACCCTCAGTGAGCGAGGTTTTGCTGAAAATTGACCCTTGGTGAGCAAGGTTTTGGTGAAAATTGACCCTTGGTAAGGGGGGTTCTGGTGAAAAGTCATACTGTGTGACCCTTGCAGACCCTTGGATTATTTAATATATGGTTTTAAAAAAGTCTGAAAGTGTGACGTCACACAATCCTATACACCCCCTTGTCACACTTTGTCACAGAAAAAAAAGACCCCCCCACCCCTTCGGGCGTGACATTCTTAATGGATCGCCCCCACTGTAGTGGGACCGGTACCCTGTATCCAGGGGGGGGAAACGCTGCGGCTTGCCCTGGTGACAAACGCGTGCGTAATATTATCCACTGCAGTATCCAAGTGGGTGGTCAGTGGTGAAAGAGCCATCAAGTGGTGACACCACTGGCATTTAGAGGAACTAGCTACTATGCTTCATAGTGGCATGCTGTGCTGATTAGACGCAATCTAAAATATTCTTTTCAACCACAAGCACTCATGCTCCCATATGCTCCACTGGACATTTTCAGACATCATATATCATTCTAATTGTTTCCAATTTTAGCTTCAGTGGAACATCCCTTAAATACTTACAGAAACAGTTCAAAGTTGACTGATTTTAGGCTTCATGGACAGCCCAATGTCAGGTGAACTAGCATAGATTTCTCTATTCTCCTACATTGCCATGCCTCTAATATGGATCAGACTGAAAGGGGAAAGTCTTTTTGGTGTGGATGTAGCATTGACACAGTTAGTAGTATTTGAGTATTGTGGCATTTTACCAGACATGCTGAGTTGAAGTGCTAAAAGGTAAGTGGATAAAGTTACGCATGCGTTTGACACCAGTCGGAGCCGCGGCGTGGGCCCCCCCTGCCTGTATCTGTCAGTGAATGTAGACTTCCACTGCCGTGGAACTGGTACCCTATCGCTGTCACTGTGTGTACACTACCACTGTAGTGGGCCTGACACTCTTGGCCTTTGACACTAACTTCTAATTATTTGTAAAATGTAGGACCTGTTCATTTTCCTCTCTAATGTAATCCTAAATATAATTATAGTGACCAGGTCTGATGTTGGATCATAAGTGCTTGTAAACTCCATGGCATAACAGATAGCAAGTGTATTCAACCTGTTATGATATGAACATTGCTCACCAGCTCCCCAATATAAAACAAAAGAGGTAACTTGAAGCTATTCTTGTTCATAATATATGTGCATGCTCCATTTCCTTTCACTGCACGAACTTTGGATTTTACAACATGTAATTTCCATGTAAAACAGTGCAAATTTCATGAGGATTCTGTGCAAAGATGGTGCTATATATTTACACCAATTTACCTGGCCTTTACTAAGATTGATATTTAAATGTATTTTCCACTTCAGTAAATTCCAAGGAAAAATGCTATAAATCTTTGTAATTCTCATTGTAAAGCGATGCACACATTGTGCTCAAAATTTACAACAATTTACTTGGAATTTACATCAATTCATAATTACATGCATTTACCATTCTAGTAAAATCCAAGAAAAAATCTTTGTAATTCTCGTTGTAAATATGTGTATGGATAGTGCTTAAAATTTACACAAATTTACCAGGCCTTTACTTAAAGTGATATTTACATACATTTACTTTTCTGTTAGTGTCACTCTTATCACAAAACTTCTGTCAAAAGGCGCCATGAAAAGGCTAGGCCAGGGCCAGTCCAGGGCTCTGTCCAATCAGGGGGAAGTTAGGGGACCCTCAGTCCGTTATTATACATTGTCTTGAAGGCATCTACAGGGGTACAACCCGGAATATTATTCAGGGGGTTTAGGGACCATCAGCCCGTTATTATACATTGTTTAGAAGGCATCTACAGGGGTACAACCTGGAATATTATTCAGGGGGTTTAGGGACCATCAGCCCGTTATTATACATTGTTTAGAAGGCATCTACAGGGGTACAACCTGGGATATTATTCAAGGAGGTTAGGGGACTTCCACTTGTTGGCTACAGTGTAGGCACTGCAGCCTGGACGTGTGTACAATGTGGTTTCTCCTCCCATTTCCCAATCACAGGGGAGCAGCTGGTACCATAGTTTCAGCTATCTAGCGCCTTTGGTCTAATAAAGCGATTTTGTGACCTGGAACACTTAATTTTGGCAACTTTCCGACCTGAAGGGGGGGGGGGACTCCTTTGCACCACTTAACACTGCATGGAGTTACCAATGCACCCGGGCTAGCCTCTCCCCCCCCCCCTCCCCTTCTGCCTTCCTTCTGCCCACTGGTCCAGTTTGTCACAGCTTTTTCACGGCTTGTTCTGTGGGGGTTGGGGAGGGGGGGGGGGGACCGTAGTGGTAGCATCGGGGGGGGGGGGGGGGGGGGTAGGGAGGTTACTGACTCAAACTCAACGGTGGGTACAGAGCCATACACCACTGACGGCCCAGTCCCTCCATACCATGCTAAGGCCTTAAGTAGCCCATTATTATATATTGCTTTGAAAGCATCTACAGGGGTACAACCGGGGATTTTATTACCACAGGGAGAAAAGGAAAATACGACCATTGTACTAACAATGTATAGAACTAGATAATATTATTGTTGACAACTCATTTATAAAAAAAATGGGAAATTTACTATTTTACTTGGTTATTACTCCCCCCCCCCCCCCCCAACACACCCCTATCCACATCTCATGGTGACAGGCCTGTCTGGAGGTAGCTGTGAACACGCCACCATGGCGCCCATTGTGATAGGGGTGTAGGTACTACCATACAACAATGCACTCCTGAGACAATGGCCCTGCCCCCCCCCACCATGCAGCTTGCCTCAGTCTGGTGTGTGAGATTGTGGGTTATTTCTAAACAGGCTGGCCAGTATACCACCAGGCAGCAGTCAAGCCACATGTACATGTGGACATACATAACCCTCCAGGTAGGTACACTACTATTTAATACTTTAGACATATACATATATATATATATATAGTACATATTGGTATTAAGTCTCCCTGTAAGTACACGTATAACTATAATTATGAACCTCATTAATATAACCTTCACTCTCAGTGTTGGTATGTTATAAATATAAATGCATAAAGTTAATAGTTTTTATTTCCCCAGGAAAGATTACAGCAGGAGCCGACCATGCTTTCTAGAGATCGTCCATGCCTTCTAGAGATCGACCATAACTTCTAGAGAGCAGCCATACCTTCCAGAGACCGGCCCGGCCTCCAGGGGGCGGCCCCGGCCTCCAGGGGGCGGCCCCGGCCTCCAGGGGGCGGCCCCGGCCTCCAGGGGGCGGCCCCGGCCTCCAGGGGGCCATGAGAATTAAAGAATGAAATTGATGAATGAATACCTGCCATGAATAGTGATAATACTATGTGTATTAAATAATAAACATACCCAACAACCCATGCAAATTGATGACACTCAACAACCCGTGCAAATAATTTACAGTATGATCTTTGTATGGATTTACAATGGTGTAAAGTTGGGACTTGTAGAGCTTTGTTATGGATTTACAATGGTGTAAATTTGGGGCTTGTAGGGCCTTTTATGGATTTACAATGGTGTAAAGTTGGGGCTTGTAGAGCTTTGTTATGGATTTACAATGGTGTAAATTTGGGGCTTGTAGGGCTTTGTTATGGATTTACAATGGTGTAAATTTGGGGGTTGTAGGGCTTTGTTATGGATTTACAGTGGTGTAAATTTGGGGCTTGTGGGGCTTTGTTACGGATTTACAATGGTGTAAAGATGAGAATTGCAGACATTTGTTGGATTTTAAAGTGTGTGTCAATACAGCCATTACGAACTTTGATCTGGGTGTAAAGCCTATACAAAGAGCCGTCTTGATCAGCTTTACATATTTTGGTAAATTCTGTTGTAAATGTATTTAATGCTCTGTAATTGTCTGTAAAATCGGCCTTTTCTTCAGATGTAAACCCATTGTAAATCCCTAAACTCGTGCAGTGTTTTTTATTTGGTTCAGTTTTCAAACATAGGCATTCTATAGAAGACTCTCTGGTTCTCATAGTAAATCCACCTTTGTGACTGGAGGGAAATAACGTATCTGGCTTGTTTTGAGTTTAGATGATTCACAAAATAATTGTATTTTCTCTTCTTTTGACTTGTTAATTTGTGACAATCTGTTTTAACTTGGATTTGCTGTATTTTGGCCAAATATGCAGTCTATACAAAAACATTTTCACCATGCAGGATATTTGGTCCTGCAGATTTTTTTCTTTGCAGGCCCGGCTCAATTTTTGCAGGCTCAGATATTGGAGTACAATCTTGCTATTAACAAATGAAATATGAAGCAAGTGTTTGTACTGGCAATGATAATAAATAGGGTTCCCCCTACATGTTACAATTATATTAACCATTTTAATATGTAAATTATAGAAGAACATTACAGAAAATATTTATACTTCCTCTTTTATGCTGTAGAAACCTTAATAATGGTCCAATTTACAAGCCGTAGAAAAATGGTATATAGGCAAGAATCTCTGGAATAAAGCCTAGTCATTTGTGCCTGCAGTAGCCCTTTTTCTGCCAGACCGGCAGACTTTTTGCCGGCTATAGCCGGTGGCAGGCATGTTTTCGTATAGACTGATGTAACATGTAGGCAGTATGGTACAACCAATTCACGACCACCATTGATCAATATGTATACAAATATGAGTAAGTTACATCCAATATACAACTGTGTCCACCAGATGGTACTTAAACACTATTGGTATAGGTTTTGATGCTCCTCTTCTGTTTTGTATGTCTCATAACCTATTAATGTTTCTCCTTTACAGGTAAAGAATCACCGCAACCTGTAAGAAAAAAACAGAGGGAGAAGAAAATAACACCCCACTAACCTGCAAATTACTCTGTGGCCTCTGTAGAAAGACTCCTTTTAACACTTTGTAAGGAAGCATTATCAAAGTGACGACACTCACACAGAGACAACAAAATGGCCAGTAGCAGTGATTCTGTTGATGTGTCCAGTTGGACAAATGGTAAAGATTCAGATTCCCATCAGAAGAGGTCTGACATCATTCACCAAATGTTAGAACATCAGTGCCTGGAGCAGCTGAGGACTAGGGTGGAGAGTGGTTGGGATGTGAATGAGGAACTGATTGGTTACAACCCACATGTGCCATTGCTGTATGCAATTATCCATAGCAAGAACTATGTGAAGCTAATAGAGATTGTCCAACTCCTGTTAGAATATGGCGCAAACCCAAATGCAGCACACAGTGTAAATATAGGGGGATGTGAAAAGGCAACATGGGTAGAGCGGACTGCTCTGGATGAAGCAGCAACACTGGGGCTTGCTGATGTAGTGAAGACGCTGCTTGATGCTGGCGCAAAATGCACAACGTTACTACAAAACCAAATGGGGATGATTCTAAATACTGGTTGTCATCCTGATCTCATTGAGCTGATGCTAAAACAGGGTACAGATCCAAACCACCATGAGAAAGGTGAAGGTACCCCCTTACTCTGTGCAATTACCAGTCCCAGAAACCGCTCACACCTCTTTAAGATTGTCCAGCTCCTGTTGGAGTATGGAGCAAACCCACATGTAGCACAGAGTGTCAGAATGACAGACGATGAAGTCAAATATATACATACGACACCCCTGCATGCAGCAGCAAGCCGCGGGTTGATAGACGTGGTGAAGATACTTCTTGATGCTGGTGCTAAATGTGTGACACCTGATACAAAAAACACACACATGTATGTTGCAGTTCATCTTGATCTGATCGAGCTGCTGCTAGAACGAGGTGCAGACTTTTATTATGTAGAGTCAATTTATGGTGTGACTCTGCCTCTACTCCACAGACTCACACGTTTTACCTTTTATAGTCAGCACCTTGACCTGATATTCCTGCGTGGAGGCAACATCAATACAGAGGATGCTCAGCACACAACAGTGCTAGAAAGCGCCATTCATGGTTGCTGTAACAATGTGAGGTGGCTGATCAGGCATGGGGCAGACACCATGGGCATACAGTTTAATCTGTTTTATGAGCATTGTATGCCAGACCGAGATTTCTACATATGTCGTGAAAAACCTCTAATCCTGCTGCAGGCTGGTATAAGGGTCTCATATGGAGCACGGAGAGCGCTCAGCAACATAGAGGTGGCCATCAGGGCTAAGTTACAAAAGGACACTGAGGACGGTGAGAACATTGAGGACAATGTGCACTTTGATGAAACATTGGAAGATATGTGGGTCCAGTTAGAGAGGGCTGAAGAGGAAAAGCCACCAAGAGCTCAATGCAATTTGAAGAAATCCACTTTCCCTGAGTATTTTCCTCAGCAGATGTTTGACCTGCAGGAATTCAGTGATGAGTCCCTTCAGGTATATCCAGATGATACTATTAGAGATTTACAAGAATGTGAACACATCTTGGACATGATTCAGAAAGTACTGAAGTTTTTGAGTCAGCCCCAGTCACTTCAGTGGAACTGCCGCCGCTGTGTGCGAGAGAACCTGGTGTCCCTTCAACCATCAGTGGTGAAGACACTCAATGTACCGGCAGCATTGAAACGCTACATCCTGTGTCATGAAGTATAAGCATTCTGTTAACATTTGATCAAAGTATTTTTGAATCATCAACGTACTGATGTTGATGAGGCCAAAAAAGGCCAACTGCAGGAGGTACCACAGAGCCGTCATGGAGGGTTATAGAACTAGTGTTTACAAGACATGGAGCTACCTAAGTTTGAGCAAAAGGACACCTTAACAAATGAGGTATGAATTGAACCAATTGTGGTTCAAGTAGCAAGTCAGTATGACAAAAGGAGAGCTCGAAGGTCTACACAGGTGTCAAACTGTCTTGGGTCCATATTGATTCTGGGTGCGGACAAGAAGCCAGTGTCCCCAGCTACCACAAATTATAATATAAATAACAAAATGGCAGGCCTACATGGCGGCACACCACCAATCTATGCATTACTAGAGTATGTGCTATAGCCAAGGATTGAAAGAGTGACATGGTCAATAATTTGGGTACACATGTATAGTCACAGAGTGCCTTCAGGATTGGGAGAAAAAACAATGTTCCAATAAATAACTCTCGCAACATCCTCATAAAATTCAAGAACATTGGGTTTTAGCTGAATATTTTTACCAACATTTCAAAAATGAAGCATGAGAACCACTGAAGAAAAAGTATGTATGTATATATATATATATATATATATATATATATATATATATATATATATATATATATATATATATATATATATATGTGTGTGATTGCTGATTTGCATGGTTTAGATATGAAATACATTACATTGAACATGTTTAATTCAATGTAAAAAATGTGTAAGATCTGTGCATGTATATTTGAAGCTTTTATGCTTGTTATCAGCCGTGCTCATTAAATCATTAGATTTCACTAATTTCCACTTACCTTTTATCATTGATCAGATAACTAGCCTTCTGTCCTAACTATTTTAACTCCACAATATGTAATATGTTCTTTGATTTGGAAAAACACATTACATACAGTCAAGTAAGCAAAGGTTCAGAACTGATATGAACATGCACGCAGAGAAAGGATGGTGTGTCATCTGACAAAAAAGTGGATGCAGAGGATTATTATACCCCCCATACGATACTGTAGTGGTGAGTGAATGGGAGCTTTGTATTCCACCCATGGGGAGCATATGGGGGGTTGTATTCAACGGAAGGGGTGTATTTGGGCATGGGGAGTTGAATCCGGCCCTCTGGCATTGAATCCGGCCCTCCGGCGTTGAATCCGGCGCCCTGGGCGTGTAATCCGGCGCCTCATCCTTAGGCACAGGCATTCTAGGCCTGGATTTAGGGATTTTGCTCTAAAATCCTTAATAATTGTCCGATTTACAAACCGTAAAATAACAGAAAGTGGCAAAAAGAGAAAGAAAATGAAAAAAGAGGGGAACCCGGCATTGTTTTGCTAGATTACCGGTCGGGTTACTGAAAACAATACCCCTTTTATTACCTAATTCAAGTAGCCTACTTGGCCCTTTTTTTTATTGAGTGGCTCAATATCTCGTCACAAAGTTTACTTTAGACTCTCAATACAGCAGTTACAAAGTCTTATGGGCTGAAAAGTCCTAAGAAATGTGATTTTAGGGGTAGTCCTGATTTCATGAAAATTGCAGTATTTTAAGAGGTGCAGGGGGGGGGGAGGTTATAATAAATCAAAAACATATAGGCCTACACAAAGTCGGCCATGGCATCAACTAGGCCCTATAGTCTATAAGCTAAAATCATTTCTTAACATCTAAAAGTTTTACTAGTAGTAAAAGCCCCCTAAAGCATTTCTTAATATCGACAGGGGACATGGGGACTCCCAACTATATAGGCTAGTTGATGCTCGTGCACAAAGAGTTAAGAACTCTCATGTACCATGTAGACCTGCTCATGTCCCATATGTCACTAACTTTTCAAGCCTCATGTCGCATATCATTGTCATTAGGGAGTGTTCATTTATTAATTACAGGGGGTGGTGAGATTTCACGCGGAGGCCTATGTACACGGTTTCACAAAGTCTGGTCACAAGTCTTTAATTTTGTGGAAATTGCAGCATTTTAATGGGGGGGGTATAATAAATCAAAAACATAACGCAGTGGGCATAACTATGTGCAGATTCCACGAGTGGCATATGGCAGATTCCACGCATGCCCTTTATAAGTTTATGGTTAGTATTTGTGATCTGATGACCTGAGTCATCTTATGGTAAATTACACTGCATGACAAATTCCACACCCTGGCTTTGTTCTTAACTTTTAACCACTACCATAAGTTATTGCTTGATGTGGGTCCCCATTGAACTTGTGCCTCAGGCAATATTGAATCAGAGCCCATCCAGCAAAGATACGTTGGGCCAACATTGGCATAACATCAGCTAATGTTGGCATGACATTAACATTGTCACAACTGCCTTTTAGCCGTTCATTTCTATTTGCCAACGTCACCATTTGACGGACATTGGCATGATATTGGTGTTGCATGAACATCTGTCTAACCCATTTATAGTCTAAATTCTAACCATGGATTGTAACTCCAATGATCTCTGGCCAGATGGAAAGTAGTTTTAATACTCGCCAGTTCCTGATCTGCTGGCCCGATTGGTATGGAGCTGCGACTGGCCCGCCGGTGTCAGAATAATGGACTGGTCAGATGAGGTGTCAACAGTCTGCGGCACAGTATCTGTGTGAGGCAGCACAATAAAGAGGGGCCCGATGCCACGAGCATTGTTCCACCGCTACGAGCCGTGTCCCACTGCTAAAAGTAGACTCATAAACACATGCACGCGTACATGCACTCACACACTTAAACGCAACTTAGATGAGAAAATAACGGACCGAGAGTCCGATAAACTCTTGAGTAAGTCCCAGGCGTCATAGCACACTTGGACGTAAAACAATCCAATCAATCAATCAATCAATGTAACTCCAATTCAATATACAGGACATAATTTTGTCTTTCTCTAAAACCTATATGTGATCTTCCTAACACATGGCTGTCATTATTATCATTTTAGAAACAGCCATTTCTGTTAGCACTTCACCTTAATCTCAGCTTAAATGGCTAAGATGTTATGCATACCCATCCCATACTTTAGAATTGATCTACTTGCCATTATCCACAAATGGGGTGTCTGCATAGAAACAATGCAAGGATTTTGTCATTTCATGAGGAAAGCTGGTAGTTATGCATTCTATAGTGTATAAATGGAATGTTTATTACTGAACACCTATGCAACACAGAAGGAGCTCCATAAATGGAGCATGATAGCCAGAGATGGTTTAGCTGCTAGTCAATCTTCAGGCAACTTTTAATACCCTCTTGGGGGAGTTGCAAATAGAGTGTTGGACTAATGTTGGGCTATCAAAAACATAGATTATCTGACGTTGTACCAACGTTGGCTGATGAATGGAAAAATTGCCAATGCCAATACATTATTTTGCCAATAATATCTGACATTGTACCAACATCGGCAGATCACTGGTTATATTGCCAATCATTTAATCTTTCTAACCTTTCTGTGATGAAAATAATCATTATAATAAAGCAAACCTTATTTATTGATTGTGAGTAATATATATATATATATATATATATATATATATATATATATATATATATATATATATATATATATATATATATATATATATGTCATAGATAGTACAGTAGGTACAATCTATGATATATAATACAGTAAAATACACTAGTGTTTAGGTGATATCTGAATATTTCGATAGAAAAAATAGATTGCTCCACCTGTGGCATTGGTTGTTCTAATTTAAAGCATAAAGCTGTCTTGTTTCATCTATGTTCAATGGTAACCAATTTATGTAAATTCATGCAGTTGGATTCTAGTCAGCACAAAACATACAATTGAAGGTGATGCCGGGGCTTGATGAATGAGACCTGGTGCAGATTAAGGTGCACGTGCAAGCTATAGGTCACGAGGAAGTAATTATTTTTCCTCTATATTTCTATATAGCATAATGCACAAAATTAGCCATCCACAAAATGTGTTGACCATGGTCTTAGCCCTAGTCTGATTAAACAATCCCTCACACACAATGTTTCAGCCTCAATAGAGAGCATGACCATGAAAATCTCAATAAAGTCACTTTTATCCACAGGTAGTCCCATTTTGCCCTGTTCTGGGCCTAAAATCGACCTTTGGCCACATCAGTTTTTGCATGCCTCAGAAATTCCCCAACCCTTTACATAGCATAAAACTACATGTGCTATTCTATCCAAAGGGTATTTGGGAACACCTGTGTATTCTTTCACAATTTTAGCCATTTTTGTTTCATCTGAAATATAACCCAATCAGCAGACAGAACGACCTTCAATGCAGACAAGAAGACCATATGACTCGGTAGATGGGACCATTTACTTCCACGTGACCTTGAGATGCAAGCAGTAGCTACAAACAGTGCTTCCATCAGTGCTGCCATCTGACAGTAAACTATACAACTAGAGCCAGTGTGTTTCAGTGGGTGACAACTTGCACCACTCTGTATGTAGGCCACCACTTCCTGGCCTTTTGACTAGGAAACAACAACTAAGTTAAGATTCTTCAGAAAGGTAGGCCTCGCTAATGTCAGTTTATCTCACTACTTTACAACTGTAGTGGCACTGACACCCTGTCTCTGTCAGTGTGTGTATAATACCTCTGTAGTGGGACTGGTACCCTGTCTCTGTCAGTGAGTGTACACTACCACTGAAGTGGGTCTGACACTCTGTCTCTGTCAGTGAGTGTACACTACCACTGTAGTGGGACTGGTATTCTGTATCTGTCAGTGAATGTAGACTACCACTGCCGTGGGACTGGTACCCTGTCTCTGTCAGTGTGTGTACACTACCACTGTAGTGGGTCTGACACTCTGTCTCTGTCAGTGAGTGTACACTACCACTGTAGTTGGTCTGACACTCTGTCTCTGTCAGTGAGTGTAGACTACCACTGTGGATGGTATCCTGTGGCTGTCAGTGTCTCAGTCCACTACCACTGTAGTGGGACTGTTTCTCAGTGTTCTTCTGTGGGGGCCTTGGCCTTTGATACTAACTTCTAATCATTTGTAAAATGTAGGACCTGTTCATTTTCTTCTCTTATGTAATCCTAAATATAATTATAGTGACCAGGTCTGATGTCGGATCATTAGTGATTGTGAACTCCATGGCATAAGAGATAGCAACTGTATTCAACCTGCTATAATATAAACATTGCTCCCCAATATAAAACAAAAGAGGTAACTTGAACCTATTCTTCGTCATAAAATATGTGCATGCTCCATTTTCTTTTTTATTTGGTTCAGTTTTCAAACATAGGCATTCTATAGAATACTCTCTGCTTCAGGTAGTAAGGGAGTGGTCATTTTTTAACAACAGGGTTGGGGTTGGTGGATTTGGGGGGGACCAAAATAATTTGGACCCCTTGAAGGGGGGGACCAAATAAATTTGGACCCCTCTTTAGGGGGGACCAAAAAAATTCCTTTTTAGTGAAAAAGCCCGCGCGTTACTATAGCTCAAAGGGGTTGGCCGCGCTCAATTTCAACTTGCCTGAGGGGGGGGGGGCCAAAAAGATTTCGACACCTTCGATCGGAGGGACCAAAAAGATTTCGACTCACTCACGCGAAAATCCACCGACCCCGGCTGTTGTTAAAAAAATTACCACTCTCCAAATCCACTTTAGTGACTGGAGAGAAATAACATATCTGGCACGTTTTGAGTTTAGATGATTCACAAAATAATTGTTTTTTCTTTTCTTTTGAATTGTTTATTTGTGACAATCTTTTTTATTTTGGATCTGCTGTATTTTGGCCAAACATGCAGTCTATACGAAACATTTTCACCATGCAGGACATTCAGTCCTGCAGATTTTTTTCTTTGCAAGATATTGGAGTACAATCTTGCCTGCAGTAGCCCTTTTTCTGCCGGACCGACAGACTATTTGCCGACTATAGCCGGTGGCAGGCAGGTTTTCATATAGACTGAATGTAACATGTAGGCAGTATGGTACAATCGGTTCACGGCCACCATTGGTCAATATACAATTATGAGTTTGTTACATCAGATATACAACTGTATCTTCCAGATGGTACTTAAACACTTTTGGTACAGGTTTTGATGCTCCTCTTCTGTTTTGTATTTCTCATAACCTATTAATGTTTCCTCTTTACAGGTTGAGAATCACCACAACCTGTAAGAAAACCTGACAAAAAACAGAAGGCGAAGAAAATAACATCCCACAAAACTGCAAATTAATTTATGGCCTCATTAGAAGGACTCCTTTTAACACTTTGTAAGAAAGCATTATTAAAGTGACGACACTCACACAGAGACAACAAAATGGCCAGTAGCAGTGATGAGGAGGCAGATTATGACCATTATGATGATTCCAACGATGATTATGATCCAAATTATTCTGTTGATGTGTCCTGTTGGACAAATGGTAAAGATTCAGATTCCCATCAGAAGAGGTCTGACATCATTCACCAAATGTTAAAACATCAGTGCCTGGAGCAGCTGAGGACCAGGGTGGAGAGTGGTTGGGATGTGAATGAGGAACTGATTGGTCACAACCCACATGTGTCATTGCTGTATGCAATTATCCATAGCAAGAACTATGCGAAGCTGTTAGAGATTGTCCAACTCCTGTTAGAACATGGCGCAGACCCAAATGTAGCACATAAGGTAAATATAGAGAGACATGGAGACCCTAAATGTATACAGAGGACAGCCCTACATGAAGCACTGAGGCGTGGGTGGACAGAGTTGGTGAAGATGCTTCTTGATGCTGGGGCTAAATGCAAGACTTCTGATGGGTTAGAAAACCCACTGGTGCTAGCACTTCAGAGATATGATTGTTCTATAAATCTCCTCCGCTTGCTGCTAAAACATGGTGCTGATCCCAATGACCATGATAAACTAACTACAAACATTCCTTTGTTTAAGGCGATCAAGAATTGTAGGAAGCATAGTAGTTTTGATGATGACGGGGATAGGATGACAAATATCAAGTTCCTGTTGGAGCACGGTGCCAACCCCAATGTAGCACACAGTGTAAATATAGGAGGATGTGAAGAGGCAACATGGGTAGAGCGGACTGCTCTGGATGAAGCAGCAACACTGGGGCTTGTTCATGAAGTGAAGACGCTGCTTGATGCTGGCGCAAAATGCACGGCGTTACTGCAAAACCAAATGGGGATGATTCTAAATACTGGTTGTCATCCTGATCTCATTGACCTGATGCTAAAACAGGGTGCTGATCCAAACCACATTGAGAAAGGTGAAGGTACCCCCTTACTCTGTGCAATTACCAGTATCAGAAACCGCTCGCACCTCTTTAAGATTGTCCAGCTCCTGTTGGAGTATGGAGCAAACCCACATGTAGCACAGAGTGTCAGAATAGTAGACAATGCAGTCAAGTATGAACATACAACACCCCTGCATGCAGCAGCAAGGCGAGGGTTCACAGACGTGGTGAAGATACTTCTTGATGCTGGTGCTAAATGTGTGACACCTGATACAGAAAACACAGACATGTATGTTGCAGTTCGTCCTGATCTGATCGAGCTGCTGCTAGAACGAGGTGCAACCATGCATTATGTAGAGTCAATTTATGGTGCGACTGTGCGTTTCTTGCCCATACTGACACATTTTATCTTTTATAGTCGGCACCTTGACCTGATATTCCTACATGGAGGCAACATCAATACAGAGGATGCTCAGCACACAACAGTGCTAGAAAATGCCATTCATGGTTGTGGTAACAATGTGAGGTGGCTGATCAGGCATGGGGCAAACACAGCACTACAGTTTAAACTGTTTCATGAGCATTTCAGGACAGATCAAGATTTCTACGGATGTCATGAAATACCTCTAATCCTGCTGCAGGCTGGTATGAGGGTCTCACATGGAGCACAGACACAGCTCAGCAACATGGAGATGACCATCAGGGCTCAGTTACAAAAGGACACTGAGAACGTTGAGAACATTGAGGACACTCAAGACAATGAGCGCTTTGATGAGACAATGAAAGATATGTGGAACCAGTTAGAGAGGGCTGAGGAGGAAAAGCTTTCCAGGGGTCAGTGCAATTTGAAGAAATCCACTTTCCCTGAGTATTTTCCTCAGCAGATGTTTGACCTGCAGGAATTCAGTGATGAGTCCCTGCAGGTCTATCCAGATGAAATTATTAAACATTTACAACAAAGTGAACACGTCTTGGACGTGATTCAGAAAATACTGGAGTTTCTGAGTCAACCCCAGTCACTACAGTGGTACTGCCGCCGCTGTGTGCGAGAGAATCTGGTGTCCCTTCAACCATCAGTGGTAAGGACACTCAATGTACCGGCAGCATTGAAACGCTACATCCTGTGTCATGAAATATAAATTGTCTGATCAATGCTGTGATTTAGTTAACATTTCCAATTCTCCACAAACTTATTAAAACACATGAGGAGTACCTAATCCCCAATGTCCTGCACTGAGCACCAAGAGTGGATGTATCTCAATCCTCCTTTGACATAGTTTTAAGTAAAAGTATCCCCTGAATAAAAAGACCCCTCGGGGGCTTGAAAACACTTCTTCATTTGGAAACATGGCATAGGCAGTATATAAAGAATAATCATTTACCTGACCAATAAAAAGAGATTATTAGGTAGTTCCAATTTATTAGTTCAATTTCAATACCAATGGTTTTTATTGCTGGCAATCATACAATGATACTCTCGTGTTAAGTCAGGCTAATATACCCTTGTGTAAAAAAGATAACAGAGTATATTGCATGCTATAATGTGAATCATTATGCTTGGTTGAGATCACAGGATCAAATAAGTTATTCACTGATTTTTCAACCACTTTACAGGGACAAGCCCTCATTCTCATATAAAATCTAGCAAGAGCACTGGTCTGCTTTACTGACACCATATGTATCAACCCTATTAAAAGAGGTGGCTATTATGGAAAATTAGAGAATTGTGGGGCACATCATATGTATTAGGGTTCTTCTCATAAGAAACTAGCCTACCATTTAGGTTTTGAATTTGAGGAGTGTAACTCACTTTCAGGATTAATAGTTGGAAAATATTAGATTAGTTTATATTGAATTATTTTGTTATTCTAGAAGCTTGTATTTACTTGAAACATGTACCTTTACATATATATTGCTACAGCTGAACTTGTATATATCTCGGAAAATATATGACACTTTGACAAACATGGTGTTTACTTTTTTGGAAATACAAAATCTCCTATGCTTAAGCAGTGGAATGCCGTATTCAATGCCCCCCATTGAATACAATGTGGCTGTATTCAATATGCTAAGAAAAGGTTGTGTTTCCTTCATTCAATGGCTTCAAATAAAAAAGAAATAAACACAAATGCCAACTACATTGATACCACTCTGATGATTTCACTCGTGGGGGCTGGGGCGCATCCCACTCAGCTTGCAACATCGTGATATTACTGCCCCAGCCCCCACTCGTGAAATACAACAGAGACGGTATCAATGGGCATTGGCATTTGTCTATATATTTAACTGTCATGCAACACACATCAACAGTTTGTTTGTTATTTCTTTTATTTATACAGGAACTGGCAAGGGTAAAACTTTTTTTTTGCAGGTCCTGTCTGTTTTCAGAGAGTAGGTTTCAACTATCTCTGCAGTAGCAATTTAACTATCTATATTAGCACAGTGCTTTGCACACAGATGGCCATTGATGAATTTCCCTTTCCTCATGCAATCCTAAAGGCCTATTTGAGATAGCACAAGACTGAACGCTCTAGATTTCATCTGATTACATCTGACTGAATCTGTACACATATCTTAAAACATTCTGTAAGGTCACATTGGAAACGTTTAAACTATAAAATATATATTTGATACAATGCAAGTAATCCTCACTCATTTAGATTGTGTGAGATACATAACTTCACTGATTTCTACTAACTTTTATTACTAATCAGATATCCATAGTACAGTCAGTTTGTTTTTTTTAATTTCAATTTTCAGCCTTTTGACCCAATTATTTCAGATCCATAAAATGTGACATATGCATCATTTTGTATAAGCAGATCACACACATATAGTTAATCACACAAATGTTCAGAAGAGTGATGTGTTTGTGTCCTTGGGCTGCTTGCTGAATGTCATGTGTTGTTATGATGGGGCAGCGGTCAGATCAGGACACAACATTCAGTACGCTCCTCTTCTGCCTCTTCCTCTTCTTCCTCTTGCTTTTCCTCTTCCCCTGCTGCTGCTGATGGAACTGAGGTATAAAAATACAGCTTTGTATTTTGGAGTTTAGATTTGACAGAACGGCCTCCTCTGACAAAAGGTTGGCTGCAAGGGGGTGTTTTGTAACCTGGTGACATTGGCCATCTTCAAGGTGACTCTTGGTGACTTTTTTATTTTGGGATAATTTGAGAACATTATAAAAGGTCTGGAAAAGTGACTTTGTATCCTTGAGCCCTTAATAATTGACTCTCCCGCTTTTATGTATACCCCCCCTGCACCCCCCAAAATCATGCCAGCAGTGTTGGACCAAACCAGCAGTATCTGTGTTGGCCTTTCCAGGTAACACAAATAGGCTCCTTACAACTAAGTTGAAATCAATCTGATATAGTATTTTCCAAATTTTTGAGTTTCTAATGAGTTATTTTGATCCATTATTGGCATTACACACACAACAATGCAACTAGACTTGCTGATTTTGTTTGGTTTCTTGTGAGTGTACCTGCTGGTAATGTGCCTGAATCAGAAAATCAATCTTAGCTAGAACTCCACTAATAATTTTCCCCATCAAATCCGATCTCTTCTTACAAGAGCTGATGGAGACAGCATCTGAGGCTAGAGTGCTATTACACCATGTCTACATTGTGTGTATCTGATCTTCTGAGAAAAGCTCATTTCTCAAGGCTTACACAAGATTCTGCAAATACTTGTATGACTACCCCTAATCTGCATGAAAGCAATGCTGGCACGGATTGTAGTAGCATATCCATCCTGTTTTCTACATAGATTGGATTGTACAAACTTGAGAACATATATGTGCCTGGTTTGATTGGAAAATCATTAATTGGAGTTGCCCTTGTTGTACTGGACTTACCTTTGGTTTTCATGATGGTTACTTTGTCAAAGCCCCATCTGAGGTCTATAAAACCGTACACTGTGGGTGATAAGTAAAGCGCTGCCCTGCCCAGGTCTCTACCATTCCTGTAGAAGTGGAGGCTACCACTGACTTTCCTGCACACTCCTATACGGTCTCCCACCTGGTTTGGACATTTAGGTGCAGGGAAGTTCAATTTGAACAACAATTCCTGTCGATTTTGTATAGTTTATACAAAAAATAGTTTAATCATTAATAGATTGTATAGTGATGATTTCAGAAGAACACAAATATACAAGATTCATATCTTCTTAGTGTTCTTTCCTTTTAGAGGGACGTAAGAAAAATAATTGATGCCCCACTTGTGGAGGGGGGCGGCAGAAAATTAATTGGAGTAAAAGTACACAGACCCTGTGTTGCCGAGAAAATAGCAAACTAAATATTATTTAGAGACATTTAATGTTGTAGTTTACCTTGAAGCATCGTAGGTCCTGCTTGTATCGTTTAACAACCGTGGGTGAGTTGTGCCATACATTACCCTGTAACATACTCCACGTATCTAGAACACAACACGCTTATGATGAAAACAGTGCATCAGCTCACTACAATATATATATATTTCCCAAATTTAGGACAAAAAAGTGACTCTTCAGTATACAGCACATCAGGTTGCTGCTTGAGGTGGCCGGCGGCCACCTCGGCCCCATGGTCTTATTGGTACCACATGATGTGGTCAGATAAATCTCTGGACTCCACAGGAGGGTCAACTTCAAAGAGTTAATCAGATTACTGCCTGTATATATTATGGACTGGACTATGGTGTTGATGTATTGATATTTCTTAAAATCCAATATTGTATTGAAAGAAAATAGGTATTGGTATCTCCTTGACTTCAGCTTTCCAACAGTGAAAGAATTTTTCAAATATTCCTATTAGAAGCTGAGTTAGGTCAATCCAACTATCATAACTATATAAATAATATGTCATTTTTACCTTATTTTATTTACATATACTTATACACATTAAGATCCTATATGTAAAGTTTCCCTCATGACATTCAAAAATTGTAGCAGAAACAATGATGACAAGTGAACCACTCCATACGGAGTGATGACACACAGTTACATAACCACCAGATGTTTATGGAGCTTCCTGGCCAACCCTGGCCACCACAGGGGGTGAGGGGCAGGTCCCCCCTATCCCAGTTGGGGATGTTCTGAATCTCATACCCCGGAGATTGTCTTAGTCACTAGCTAGTAAAAGCATTTATACATTTCAGAGATTGAAAATAGACTTGATAATGCACACATGGTTGGCTTATGATTATCATGATATATTTCTTTCCATAGAAATGCAGTTATTATTATTCAGCTGAATATATGCAAACAAAGCCTTAGTGTGCAACATGTTTTCCACCCTTTATAAGCCATATAGATACATATTATTTTCAGTCAACATCTTAAGGACAGTATAGAGCTTTAATGCATTATTGCAAGGACTGCATTCATGCATTATGCCAACACTTCAGGTCCAGCATGGTGCCTGAACACAGTATACTGATGATGTAAAGCATACTTAACCGTTTGAGGATGGCTTGATGCCTAAATGCATCTCGCCGTTAGTCTTCATGATGCATGAATGCAACCATGGCAAGTTACTCACCAGTGCTGCATTTCAAGTATCATGCCAACATTAACCCTATGGGATTGAGACACTCCCGGAGGATCGGCATGATGCACCAATGTAGCGCCGGTGAGTTACTCACTAGGGCTGCATTGGTGCATCATGATCATAAATGTAATCTTTTAATGACATCCATTATTAAAGGGTTAAGCACTTTGTGGCCCTTAAGGATTTAAAAGGATGAAATAGTAGTTGGTACCTGAGTGTCGGTCATAGAGGTGTGATGGGAAGTCAGGGTGTGTAGGTGCATGTTTTGTCACACCTATCTCTACAGACCAGCCTGACTTGCGCCCCCGCTTGTCTAGCCGCACCGCAAACAGCTCCCCAGGCAGCAGGGGTCGGGAAGTCAGCACCACAGCATCGTTTTGCACATCCTGGGAGCTGTTAGACAAATTTGAGGAACTTTCCCCGCATGACCCCATCAAATTTTAATAATTTTCCACCTACATGAAGATGTATGAAGTTCATGACCATATGCAAAATTATTGGAAAATTTACTACCTTTTACGCTCATTATTCAAGTCATAGTCAAAACCTCCCAATCTTGGCATTTCCCAAGAGTGTATGAATTCTTGAGAAAACTTAAGGAATACTGGTCAGACCTCTAGCTCATTGCATTCTGAAAATGTTGCATTTTTAGACATAAAATTGAGATTTTACAAATTGAGGGCTAAATACCTTTATGTTCAGTGGCCAAAATCTCAGTTACAGGAGTTGGATGCTATAATTTTGCATATGGTCATGATATACATACATCTTCATTTAGATTAATTGTTGTTGAATTAACTTGGAATGGCCCAGTGGTCATTGTTCAACAACAAGTGGTTTGATATAATGACCCAGGATTACCTGACTCATCATATTTGAATAACTCAGTCAACAGACAGAAACTTGAGGACCTTTGCCTATATATTCCAAATTGATTCAACATATAATGAAATATATATGTAAATGTGGAGGCAATATGTGTGTACCACATATAGGGCTTTTTACATCTTAATACTGTGATAAGGATGTACCAACATGTCAAATATAATGATATATAGGATATAGGCAAAGATATTTCACAATAGTTGATTGACAAGAGTAACATTTATCCAGGGCATTATATTTCTCTTGTGATAGGTCTTCACTACTTTGTTTCTATTGATACATTTATAGTGACAATTGACCTCTCCCCTGGACAAAGAGAGATTTAAAAAAATATATTGTAAACATAATTTGAACAACAATAACATGTTGTATATTTCCAACCAAACACCACTCACCTTTTGTGTGCTGATATTCTGTTGGGACTTACAACTATATTCTTCCCACACACAGCATGGAATGTTAGCTGGGTGTCTAGAGAACTGCTTTCTGCAATAATGGACAGAGAGATATTTCACTCCTGTTTGTTAAAGGGGAATTCTCACCACTCTGACTTAACCACTTAGCAGACTAGAACAGTACTAGAATTGTGAGCGGGATTCACTCGGTGAGAATGCCACTTTATGCAATAGCTCGGACTCCACTAGTGCGACACAGCTAACTGTATAACAGGGCGTTCTTTTAGTTCCTTTGTCATCAAATTACACCTTGTTTCATCCTGCTTCGTTGTGTTTCACTCTGAATGTCCCCAGGAACAGGGCGACATTCAGGGCAAAACACAGTGAAACAGGGCAAAATATTTGAGGACAACAGAACTAAATGACGCCCTGTTTCTCAGGAAGTTGTGTCGCCCTAGTGGAGTCCGAGCTTATAAAGGTAGTATGGTGAATTGATGAACTATGCCTTTTGTTTCATGATGCATTTTCAACCTTTCCTGAGGGGGGGGGGCAAAAAAATTCTGACCCCTTTTAAGCAAAAAAAAACATGCGTTACTATAGTTCAAAATGGGGGGGCCAAAAAGATTTTGGCATGGGGCCCGCAAAACGTTTGACACGCTCTCGAGGGGGGGCGTAAAACTTTTTCGCATCAACACGCTAAATATAACAACCCTCCCCATATAATTAAAAAATGAACACCCTTATCTGGTGCATACCTGGTTGGTTTGGCTGTATCAAAGTTCCAGAACTAGTAGATGGCTGAGGTTGTGTAAAAGCTTCTCCACAGCATGTACCAGGGGTGGCAGATGGTTCTGTTTCCCCAAATGATGTGTCTGTGTTGGCAGGTAGGTCTAGAGGTGTGAAAGTCTCACCAGAGCAGCTACCAGAGACGGTGAATAGCTGTAGGGGTATCAAAGTGTCCCTGCATGATGTACCAGGATTGGCAGAAGACGGAGGAGGTATCACAGTCTGAACACAGCTCCCACACACACCATGTCCACAGTCCAGTGTCTTAGTGTTGGTGCTCGCCAGGGGCTGGTCACACACCGGGCACGTCTGCCTCACTGTTTTCTTTACAGTGCATGGCTGGATAATTTTCCTGAATATTTAAGGTGAAGAAATAATAAAAATGTGCCCCAGGACACAAAATGGTAATGAATACATTGCTGTCATGATGCATGAATGCAGCCCTGGTGAAGAATGCGCCCGGAATTTATATAGACTCACCATCATGACGATACATATGTGCAGCAGATATGAATATCACTATTATTCCTACTATTTCCCATGAGTACACTGTAAAAAGTTGGTTGCTTTTTTTTGTAGGGGACAGTAGATTCTACTCTAGGTGTACAGTTCATTGTAAGTAAACAATATAATCTACTGTATATCTACACTAGATTCTACTGTAAATCCATTTTACAGTAGATTCTACTGCGTACCTACACTAACTATTTACAGTGTAGTTATTGAACGCTTGTCGGGTCTCCATTATTCTCCATAGAACACACTATACCTAGAATTTGGTTCAATTTATAACCAATAACCTCAAAGGGACATATCCACTGAGTGTCTACCGGTCACATCTTTATTACTCTTTTAGTTTTCTATGTGGTGCAACGTGAGTGGTGCAAATGAAACTTAAACTGAATAATATGTATTGATTGAGAAAAATAAAATGCCATGTTAACAATTGTAGATTTCTAGATTCTGATCGATAGAAATGTGTAAACAAGAATTTACGGTTGTTGCAGCGTAAAAAATTGCCTCAGGCATTTTTATATGCGGCAACAACCGCAATTCTTGCATTTGAAAGAACATAATCTCTACATGGTTGGTACATTTGAAGGGGACCCATTCAAGACACTAAATGAGCAGAGTGGGATAGGTATCATTATAATCAACATCAGGACCAGGGATATGTGGGTTGTTAGGCAGATAAAGAATTAGAATAGCTGTTGCTAGGCAACCAACTGTCTTAGCAACAAATCTATAGAACCATTGAATTCCTTGGGTCAATTTTAGGGGGGATAGGTATGATTATAATCAACCTCAGGAGCATGTAAATGTGTGTTGCTAGGCAGATAAACAATAAGAATAGCTGTTGCTAGGCAACCAGCCATCTTAGCAACAAACCAATAGAACCATTTAATTCCTTGGGTCCATTTTAGGGGGGATAGGTATGATTGTAATAAACCTCGAGACTAAGGAAATGTGTGTTGCTAGGCAGATAAACAATAAAAAAAGCTGTTGCTAGGCAACCAACTTTTAGCAACAAACCTATAGAACCATTGAATTCCTTGGGTCCATTTTAGGGGGAGGTAGGTATGATTATAATCAACCTCAGGAGCATGTAAATGTGTGTTGCTAGGCAGATAAACAATAAGAATAGCTGTTACTAGGCAAACAGCCTTCTTAGCAACAAACCAATAGAACCATTGAATTCCTTGGGTCCATTTTAGGGGGGATAGGTATGATTATAATCAACCTCAGGACCTATCAAAGGTTGATTAATATTAATGTATTCACATAGGCACAATTTTGTGTGGTGAGACCTTAAAACAAAATAGCGGCACCCCTTTAAACAAAATGGCGGCACCCATACTGACACCCATACTGAGTAGCGTTCTACAATGTGGATGTAACATAGAATAATCCACACAGGCAGCAGTTACAGTGAAGTGGGATTTCCCCAAGCATGCTGAGCTGGAGAGGCAAGACATGAGTAAAATTGTTAAAGTGGCATAGTCCGATGATGAGGGCTCAAAAATTAATTTAGTTAGAAATGTGCCAGAATGTTCAATATAGCCATACTTCTTGTCCTAGCTATTTATTTAAACATTATTCAGTGGAATTCAGCTTAGATTCCAGCTAATTATCAGTTTTATGCTCAATTTAAGACTTTTTGTCCACCCATTGAAAATACACTGTAAACGGCTATACTTGTGTTCATAAGACCCTCTTAAGGATACTGGATACTATCTCAGAAAACCATAGAAACCACTTGAGAATCGCTCCATATCTTCCTATATATAAATAGTAGAGAAAAAAATATGAAAGAGATTTATGGTGCCATACCAGAGTAAAAGCACCCCACCTGGTGGGACTTTTTACAGAGATCCTAGACATCATTTCAACCTAAAACAAGGTATCAAGATGTATATCATAACAGTAAATTACTTTAGTTAGGTGACTTAGGATATTTCTCAGGATCATATATGTAATTCACATATAATATCTCAATAGGGTTGAAACTATTGAGTTAGATATTGGGGACTTGCTTGAAAATTGCAAGGTAATCCCTTCATTAAAAGGAATCAACCCATAGACTCTTCACCAAAGTCTGTCAGAACATGGCTATATAGGATAGGTGTAATTTTTCAAAAGAACAGCACCTAATATGTTGCCAATGTTTAGCAAATGGACAAGAACCACCTGACAAGCTACATCATTAGATATTCCACTTGTAGTCATCAGATCCTACATATATATCTGAACAGTGCTCACAGACACTTGCTCGGTTAGCTCAGTCAGTAGCATGCCTGCCTGTTGATTCATAGGTTGTGAGTTCAAGCCTCTCTTGGGGAAAACTGGAAAAAAAATTCTAACTAGACATGCTAAGTACCACTGACCATAACATTAGCAGTCCTCACAGACACTTGTCTGGTTAGCTCAGTCAGTAGCAAGTTTGCTTGTAAATCTTGAGATCCTAAGTTCAAGGCTCTCTTGGAAAAAACTACTAAAATATTTTCCAAAATGGTGTTTGCATGCACATCCACCAGGTGGAGATTGGGTGCCCCTAAACAGTTTCTGAAGGTTCTCAAAGCATCCACAGGGGGGCACTTAGATTGTGTCCAGTATCCTCTTATTGTCCATCAATGATATTCTATTATGCCCTCCCTCCACATATGATATTGTAATGACTGAATGATTGAACAACTCTAAATAGAATTTAAGATAAGGAAAAATCGGACCATGCCACCTTAAGTAGTAAGCCTCCAGATGGTGTGAGTGAGGTGGCCCCCACCCTCTCTCTCTCTGTTGGCAGTGGGCCCAGTTCGTATCTGACCTGATTATGTGGGGCCATATTATACATACTCAGATCTCCCCAGTGGTCACCACAACATTGTATCGTTTAAGGCTGTGTCTCACGACCTTGGGCCAATGTTTTTGTCTCTGATCGGGTGCCGTCTCTGACCAGGTGCCGTCTCTGACCGGGTGCCGTCTCTGACCAGGTGCCGTCTCTGACCGGACGCCATTTGGGAGTTTAGTTATCTTCTACCAACAGCAGGAAGCTAATTATGGTTACATAACAACTGCCATAACATTTTTACAAATCCTAATATATATGAGTATATGTTACACCAGGTCAGAGACGGCACCCGGTCAGAGACGGCACCCGGTCAGAGACGGCACCCGGTCAGAGACGGCACCCGGTCAGAGACGGCACCCGGTCAGAGACGGCACCCGGTCAGAGACGGCACCCGATCAGAGACAAACACATTGGCCCAAGGTAGTGAGACACAGCCATAATGTTGTCCCAGAGAATACCTACTGTGTTGGCCTCCCTCCTTCCCTCCCTGTCTGTGTAGTGCTGGAAGTCTTGTAGTACTGGGTTAGTTTGTCCAGCCAGGAGTTGGCTCTGAAGTCTTTAGGCAGGTTGTGTACACCTGTGGGTACAGGTGTGTTCTGCTTACAGCAGGGGCAGCACAAGGCCTTCCGCTGCCCCAACATACCCTGCAGACACTCCATGCAGAACGAGTGATGACATGGTAATATACGCGGGTCTCTAAATGTCTCCAAACAGATCGGACAAGTCACTAACTCCTCCAGCTCCTCCATGAGACCAGTGCTCACTGCCGCCATTTTGACCTGTGTGTCAGTAACATAGCTCCGCTCTGGCACCATGCCTATGTGGTGAATATTTGATATGCTCCACCAGCCATGCATTTAGCTAAGCTAGAGGTTTACCACTAGACACATGCCTGGACATGTACATAGAATCTAGACTGTGCCTGGAACTATTACCATAATTCAAATCATGGTAATTCAAGATGGCCACATGACAAGCAAATAGAGGTTGGTTAATCTATAGCTTATCTATAGCTTATCTAGTTGGTTAATCTATAGCTTATCTAGAGACCTCTTCCAGCCACATGTCCCTCAATGTATTCCCACCTGTTCACCATCCACAAGGTATTCCTAATGCATAAATAGATCTGCAATCCTGGCTTTGTTTGATGCCAATTCCACTCCTCTGGGACACCCCTCCCACCACTTCTCCCTGCAGTTGATATCAAAATGTGTGACATACACTAACATTGACATGTTTGAAGCAGTATAAGTATGCTGGACATGTGGAGTACCTTTTGGGGAACAGGATTGACTATTTTGAGGGACTGACAGTGAGTACATATATGAGAAAAACACCCTTTTTACTCCCACTATAGGATCTCTATGTAGCTGCAGTCTGGCGCAGTAGCGCCAGATGTGTCGGACTACATGAGATTAAACCTACCGTAAGAACAATAGGCCCTCCACCCATGAGGAGTGTAAGCATTTAGGTAACATCAGTTATACTGGGTCCTGTTGCTGCACAGAGTGGGTAGCCACAGGAGAGTGCCTAGTTCAGTAACCACTCACCAGAGCGCAAGATGGGATAGTTATTGTGCTGCCACCTAGGGACAGGAAGCAGTTATCAAAACATGGCTTTTTGTTGACAAGCTGCATGCGAGCATAATAAAGGAGACATAACCAGCCCAAAATCAAAACAGTAAGTGGAAATCTTCATAAAGGTCAAGCTAACACTGGGAACCTCTCCTCTTAGTGAACAGTCAAATGTGTTCCCTCAATTCTACTCTGACACTCCAGACACTAGGTTTGAGGTGTCTACAATTGCTGAGGCCGGACTGGCATCTTGCAGCTGACAGGATCATGGGCGTGGCTAGCTGAGTTCTACCAGGTAACACAGGTAACACTCACACCTGCCCCAACATGCTCCAGATCCAGGTAAGGCCGGGAGGGATCTGACATCTTGTGGAGAAAAGAGGAACTAAAACGTCTCAGTCTTGGAGAAACTAGTAGAAATATAGTGGCGGGACCCTGTGGAGATGTTCAGATCCTTTAAAAAATCACTGACTCCCCCTGGTGTGTGTTTGGTTCAGGACCAATTTTTGAAAACATTTAGTGAGTTTCCCCAAGAGAACCTCGAACCCTTGACCCTAGGATTTAGAGGCAGGCACCCTGCTGACAGAGGTCAAGGTCAGAGGCAAGGTCAGAGGCATGGTCAGAGGCATGGTCAGAGGTCAGGGCAGAGGCAAGGTCTGAGGTAAGGTCAGAGGTAAGGTCAGAGGTAAGGTCATAAGGAGGGTCAGAAGTAATGTCAGAGCTCGGGACCCCTTTTAAAGGGCATACTGTGCAGACTGTTTTGTACCGTTTATTGTCATGATGCATGAATACAGCACTGGTATTAGTTATTGTTTATCATTATAACATTTACACTGACTTCACTGTCATGGAACATGATCCATATATAATCTGTTATATAACTTACATTATAGGTTATAGCTGATATGATTTAAGTGTTCTAGTGATATCAGTGTGTGAACTTTGCACCACAAACTCACCAACATGATTATCAACTCTACAGTGTATAAAAGCGCTTGGAATATGCATTATATTACACTGCACTGACTGTACATCACTCTACACTGACTACATCAAACTACACTGACTACATCACACTACACTGACTGTACATCACACTACACTGACTACATCACACTACACTGACTACATCCCACTACACTGACTACATCACACTGCACTGACTACATCACACTACACTGACTGTACATCACACTACACTGACTACATCACACTACACTGACTACACCACACTGACTACATCACACTACACTGACTACATCACACTACACTGACTGTACATCACACTACACTGACTACATCACACTACATTGACTACATCACACTACACTGACTACATCACACTACACTGACTACATCACACTACACTGACTACATCACACTACACTGACTACATCACACTACACTGACTACATCACACTACACTGACTACATCACACTACACTGACTGTACATCACGCTACACTGACTGTACATCACACTACACTGACTGTACATCACACTACACTGACTACATCCCACTACACTGACTGTACATCACACTACACTGACTACACCACACTGACTACATCACACTACACTGACTACATCACACTACACTGACTACATCACACTACACTGACTGTACATCACACTACACTGACTACACCACACTGACTACATCACACTACACTGACTGTACATCACACTACACTGACTGTACATCACACTACACTGACTACATCACACTACACTGACTGTACATCACACTACACTGACTACATCACACTACATTGACTACATCACACTACACTGACTACATCACACTACACTGACTACATCACACTACACTGACTACATCACACTACACTGACTACATCACACTACACTGACTACATCACACTACACTGACTACATCCCACTACACTGACTGTACATCACACTACACTGACTACACCACACTGACTACATCACACTACACTGACTACATCACACTACACTGACTACATCACACTACACTGACTGTACATCACACTACACTGACTACACCACACTGACTACATCACACTACACTGACTACATCACACTACACTGACTACATCACACTACACTGACTACATCACACTACACTGACTACATCACACTACACTGACTACATCACACTACACTGACTACATCACACTACACTGACTACATCACACTACACTGACTGTACATCACACTACACTGACTACATCACACTACACTGACTGTACATCACACTACACTGACTACATCACACTACACTGACTACATCACACTACACTGACTACATCACACTACACTGACTGCACATCACACTACACTGACTACATCACACTACACTGACTGTACATCACGCTACACTGACTACATCACACTACACTGACTACATCACACTACACTGACTACATCACACTACACTGACTACATCACACTACACTGACTACATCACACTACACTGACTACATCACACTACACTGACTACATCACACTACACTGACTGTACATCACACTACACTGACTACATCACACTACACTGACTGTACATCACACTACACTGACTACATCACACTACACTGACTGTACATCACACTACACTGACTACACCACACTGACTACATCACACTACACTGACTACACCACACTGACTACATCACACTACACTGACTACATCACACTACACTGACTGCACATCACACTACACTGACTACATCACACTACACTGACTACATCACACTACACTGACTACATCACACTACACTGACTACATCACACTACACTGACTACATCACACTACACTGACTACATCACACTACACTGACTACATCACACTACACTGACTGTACATCACACTACACTGACTACATCACACTACACTGACTGTACATCACACTACACTGACTGTACATCACACTACACTGACTGTACATCACACTACACTGACTACATCACACTACACTGACTGTACATCACACTACACTGACTACATCACACTACATTGACTACATCACACTACACTGACTACATCACACTACACTGACTACATCACACTACACTGACTACATCACACTACACTGACTACATCACACTACACTGACTACATCACACTACACTGACTACATCCCACTACACTGACTGTACATCACACTACACTGACTACACCACACTGACTACATCACACTACACTGACTACATCACACTACACTGACTGTACATCACACTACACTGACTACATCACACTACACTGACTACACCACACTGACTACATCACACTACACTGACTACATCACACTACACTGACTACATCACACTACACTGACTACATCACACTACACTGACTACATCACACTACACTGACTACATCACACTACACTGACTGCACCACACTGACTACATCACACTACACTGACTACATCACACTACACTGACTACATCACACTACACTGACTACATCACACTACACTGACTACATCACACTACACTGACTACATCCCACTACACTGACTGTACATCACACTACACTGACTACACCACACTGACTACATCACACTACACTGACTACATCACACTACACTGACTGTACATCACACTACACTGACTACATCACACTACACTGACTACACCACACTGACTACATCACACTACACTGACTACATCACACTACACTGACTACATCACACTACACTGACTACATCACACTACACTGACTACATCACACTACACTGACTACATCACACTACACTGACTACATCACACTACACTGACTGTACATCACACTACACTGACTACATCACACTACACTGACTACATCACACTACACTGACTACATCACACTACACTGACTACATCACACTACACTGACTACATCACACTACACTGACTGCACATCACACTACACTGACTACATCACACTACACTGACTGTACATCACGCTACACTGACTACATCACACTACACTGACTACATCACACTACACTGACTGTACATCACACTACACTGACTACATCACACTACACTGACTACATCACGCTACACTGACTACATCACACTACACTGACTACATCACACTACACTGACTACATCACACTACACTGACTACATCACACTGACTACATCACACTGACTACATCACACTGACTACATCACACTACACTGACTACATCACACTACACTGACTACATCACACTACACTGACTGTACATCACGCTACACTGACTACATCACACTACACTGACTACATCACACTACACTGACTACATCACACTACACTGACTACATCACACTACACTGACTGCACATCACACTACACTGACTACATCACACTACACTGACTGTACATCACGCTACACTGACTACATCACACTACACTGACTACATCACACTACACTGACTACATCACACTACACTGACTACATCACACTACACTGACTACATCACACTACACTGACTACATCACACTACACTGACTACATCACACTACACTGACTGTACATCACACTACACTGACTACATCACACTACACTGACTGTACATCACACTACACTGACTGTACATCACACTACACTGACTGTGGTCGTACTACTGTGCTGGGTGACTGACAGAGCAGGAGGTATGTTACAGGTCATTTGTAGATGCATCATTTGTTGGTGCATCATGAAGGGAATACTTGCCGGGCTAAATTGTGAGTGCATTGTGAGATGATGCATTAACACACTACGCCATCCTTGACCCATTAAGGATGGCATCATGCCTTAATTCATCATACCCTTGGTCATCATGATGCATGAATGCAGCCCTGATGAGTAACTCACCAGTGCTGCATTCAAGCATTACGTCAAGCCTATACGGGGCTAAGACACTCCCGTAGGGTCGACATGATGCACCAATGTAGCACCAGCGAGTTACTCGCTGGGGCAGCATTGGTGCATCATGATGACAAATGTCATCTCCTAGCGACACGCTTCCTTAAAGGATTAAAGAGTATATAACAGATTAACCTTTTAAAGGCAGCAGTGTGCCATAATACAGTATGCCCTTTGTCGTCATGATGCATTCATGCAGACCCTATGGGAGTGTATCAGCCCAATCATGTCATCATCATGCTTGAATGCAGCACTGGCAATTTATTCTAATTAAAGTTTTATGCGGCCCTGAATGGGTTAATGCACTATATGATGCTGGTTTGTAAGTATATATATAGATGATGCCTGCATGCAGGATCAGCCTAACTAGCCAGGAATGCAACCCTCTGTAATTACTCTTCAAGGCATCATGCAGCTCCAAAGGTCACCAAGAAAAAAGGGTTTAACATCACAAATCACTGATAGATATTTAGAAAATGATATATCTATCAATTTTTAAGCACTATATTTATATTTATTTAACCCACGGGGGAAGGCTTAGACAAAGGAGTTCGCACCTTGGTTATATTGCATACCCGAGGGTTAAGCCAGATAGACTACACCTGGCCAGGGTCCTTCCATATACCCAATGCCCACTGGTCATCGAGAGAGAGAGAGAGAGAGAGAGAGAGAGAGAGAGAGAAAGGTCACCAAGAAAAAAGGGTTTAACATCACTGATAGATATTTAGAAGATTATATATCTATCAATTTTTAAGCATGTTATATATATTGAAAAAAACACACCTTTCTGTGATGAAAAGTCAGTGTATTAGTGGGTTAAACAGTTATATGTTGTTCGTAGGGGGCTGTTACAAAACAAAATTTATGTTAAGGAACGTAATTACGTTATGACTAAAGTTTTTTCTAAATTATGTTAAAAACTTCCGTTAATATTAGCGCAAATGTCAAATTTACGTTTTTGTCCTCAAATTTTGGCTGATTTAGGCTAATTTACAAATTTTCTCACATCCCCTGGGAAGGTGGTGTGAAAAAATGGAGTCCATAATGTTAAAAAATCAGTAACATAAATTTTGTTTTGTAACACGTACCCCCTTGAACAACAACGAAAAAAAAAATCTTTTGTAACACCCTCTTTTTGCGCTATGATTTTACGCTGTGTTTTGTAACACCCCCCCAGGAATTTAACATGGACAACCGCCCCATCCTGTCTCAGCCCGGGTCAGGTGGAGACCAAGGCTCCATCCTCCGTACTAACTACAGCGACTGGACACCGAGCAACGACACAGACCCACCTCAGGATGGAGGCAACGGTAAGCCTTTACACTATGTTAAAGTGACATACACTGAAAAAGTAAACTTGTCTCCAGACTCGTCGGAGTGACTATCATAAATAAAATAAACGAGTCAAAAGTTCTCTAACCTATCAGGTTACCATCCCACAAATATAATCTGGAACTGGCAAATGTCGGGTTTTGGGCTGGCACATACTAAGTGGGTTTTCTATCTGCAGCTAGACACCCGCTTCCTTGTCACTTAGAAGAGTTTTTGACTCGTTTATTTCATGATCGTCACTTTAAAGAGTCTGGAGACAAGTTTATTTTTTTAGTGTAGTCCGATGAGTAGGGCTCAAAAATCAATTTTGTTAAAAAGGGTCAAAATTGTTCAATATGACCATACTACATGTCCTACCTATTTTATTTAACATTATTCCCCATAATCCAGCTTAGAACTCAGTCAATCTTCAGTTATATCCTCAACTAGAGACTTTTGGAGTACGTGCTATATAATTCCTCCATTGAAAATACACTGTAAAAAAGTGGACCTGGCCCATGTCGGACCCTTTAAATGGGCTCCTATTGCCCATAGATGGCATTATATTGTTTCCTATGCTCCAAATATGACATTGTACTGATATTTGGAAAACATTTAAGTAGGATTTAGAATATGGAAAAATCGGACCATGTCACTTTAACCCCTGAGAATTCTAAATGACTGTTTGAATACAAAAATGTAGCAAAACAGTTATTTCAATCAGAAAAGGAAAAAGATGCTTAAATGAAAATTACTTCCTGAAGCAGTTGTTCAATATAACCTAATATGACCATGATCTGGAGCCAGTGCAGTGCATTTCAGAATGCCCAACTTTCATATCTATAGAGATGATGAAGACGTGCTTCTTTTCTGAAACTAGTTTTTCCATCTGAGGGGGAAGATGTTTCATACTAGTTGTTGGATGTGAATAACTTTTGACTTTGACTTGCCACAGGAGTTACAATACGCACCATGACTACCGCCGACGCAGACTTTGCAGCACGATGTGTAATCATTGGTTTCCAGGCGAAGATAGAAAAACACATTCCCAGGGACAAGTAAGATGTATTGTCCTCATATAAGTTAATCTAATATATTGGTGACTCCTTTTTGACGTGTTGAGAGTTGAGATTTCTGACAGCAAAATTTAAAACATACCATCTAATATTTGGGAACACAAAATTTCAATATTTTGACAACTTGCCTTGATTTGCATATTTATTTATTTTATGTTTTCTTTCAATGCACTGAATGAAGTATAAAATTACAACAAAATCCTCCAGAAAATTTGGTTCCAGCCTCACAATTGGCAAAATAAGCCATCGATGTAATGATGGTAAGCTACTTGTTGGTGCTGCATTAGTGCATCATGACCACCTATTTTGTTTAAGGCATTACCCTTAACCTGTTAGGGCTGCATAGTGCTTAAATGCATTATACTTGGGGGGCCAGGACGACCAAATGTTGATATCTAACTTTAGGTTGGTGTGGAGACCAATACTCTGTCTGAGGGTTGTACAAGGGTAATTTCAGGGTGCTGATTCCGAATATGCCATGTGTAAAGTGAAGATTCGGAATCAGCACCCTCAAATTACCCTAATACACCTTTCAGACAAAGTATTGGTGACCACACCAACCCCCCTTTACATTTTTAGCCTGGCCCCCCAATTATTAAGCTCATGGTGATCATGATGTATGAATGCAGCCCTTGTGACTTACTTGGCCTGTCCTGGATTCAAGCATGGAACTGATCCTATGAGGTTAATGCATTCCTGATGGGTACGCATGATGCACCAATGCAGCACCTGCGCACTACTGACCCGGGCTGCAATCAGGTATCATGACAATAAAGAGCATACTGCCAACGAGCCTAAATAGTGTATAGCTGTACGCTTACACTCTACTATTCTTGATACTGCATCAAAAGACTATGGTGTTTGCCAACAGAACCGCTGATGCTGTTGGCCTTGTCTCACCAGATCGGGCCAATGAGAGTATTTGACCAGGTGCCATCTTTGACTGGGTGCCATCTTTAACCGGCCACCATAAAAAAATAGAAATTTAAAAGAAATGTTCTTCTTTAATATGTAATGTTTAAACCTTAAAACCTACAATCAATAAGTTTGTCAACCCATTTATATTTTACCCTGCCCTAAATAAACCGTTTTCTATTAAGCCAGTCAAAGATGGCAGCCGGTCAAAGATGGCGCCTGATCAAAGATGGCGCCTAGTCAAAGACTTTCAAACTTGGCCCGATTTCATGAGACACATAGACAAATGCCAACGCCCATTGATACTGTCTCTGCTGTATTTCACGAGTGGGGGCTGGGGCAGTATCCCACGAAGCCCCAGGCTGAGTGGGATGCGCCCCACCCGCCACAAGTGAAATACGTCAGAGAGGTATCAATGTAGTTTGTGTTCACTTTTTTTAATTTTAAGCAATTTAATGAAGGAAAACTGTTTTTTCTTAGCCCATTGAATTCGGCCACATTGTATTCGATGGGGGACATTGAATACGCCTATTCCAGTACTTAAGCATAGTAAAGCTTGTATTTCGAAAAAATAAAGCCTGATACTGTCATGTTTTTAGGGTAGAGCCATGTATTGGCCTCACATCCCAGATCATGTCGCGCCTCCAGCCGGACGCACAGAGTAATTTCATGGTGGCCGAGTACAGTGGGAAGCCGGCGGGAATCGCCCTCATCAAGTTTAATAACCAAAGGTAGGAATATGCCTATTATTCTACCTACAACAACAATGTATAAGAAGACCTATAGGTTAAGCACTGAAGGGACCGACGATGTATGCAGGCAATATGACGGTGGTACGCCATGCTGGTGTGAGCGGGGCGTACCGCCGTCATCTGTTCATTCACCTAAGCACAAATTGAGCTGTATAGAATTTGTATTTCTGGGCAGATTTTCATAATTTAAAAAGACTAACACCACAGATCCACTAGTGGCTTCATAAGCCATGTGTCATATGGCAATTGCATGGTGTTTTACGACATTGTACCATCACTACATATGTATATATAGAGAGTACCGTAAAACCTCAGATATAAGCCGGTCTCAGTTGTAAGCTCAACATGAGTGTCACCGAGGCTTTATGGTATGTATTACACAACTCCTTTCATTGATAATCAGAAATCATAGATTGAAATGTTAAATTTGGTATCGGTTTGGTAGCCATTTTGGATTTGATAGGTTTCCAATGACAATCTGATTTGAGCAATTATACACTCGTGCATCATCACAACCAAGGGCATGACGCATTAAGGCATTATGCCGTCCTTCAAGGGTTACTTAGGATACATTGACAGGTGCCTTAAGCGGTAATTATCAGTTGTCACTCCTCTAATCTATATTGCTCTCACAGAAATAGGACCTACTTAAGGCCACTCCAAATAACCTCCTTGTTTCTCATTATCGCGCGCATCACCAAAATCGTCTTTCTGAATTTTTTTTGTCATCCTTAATTTCTTCATTACTTCATAGGGGTGTGTCTATATAACCATGGCACATAGGTCAGTAATGACCTCCCTTTTGTTGTCAATAAAAGCTATTATTATTACTAAAATGTAAATTTGGTTCTCCGAGAGCCTGCAATACTATATATGATTCAAGTCTCAGCAAAAAAAGCGCCCTCGTCACATTTTACCTGGCTTGGTGATGAGAAACAAGTATATTATTTGGAGAGGCATAAAACAGTGACATTCACAGTGGTTTAGATGTCATTGATAATTCCCTTTGTACCTGTTTCACAGTGAGTACGACCTGGGAGGGGCGAGCATCCCCTACTGCTCTGTGCTGGGCTGCTGCAACGTGATAAGGTGAGTGCTGCTTTCCTGCTGAATTAACCATTAGGGGACGGCATAATGCATTAATATTAAAGTGGGATTTTTGCCAAATTCTAAATCCTACATAAACGTGTTCCAAATACTGTAAAGGTGTATTATCTATGGGTTGGAGTACATTAAAATGGTATCCATGGGCAGTAGCAGCTCAGAAAGTGGGCCCCATGGGGTCCAACCATAATGGTCTTTTCTAGTGTTTTATCATGGGGCATTAGAATCATACACGATTTTATTCAAAAATGGTCATATTTTAGGTAATAGAATCAAATTTGGCCAATATCGCTACATTTAAGCATAATGCATGTGACACTCCTGAAGGTTTGGCATGATGCATCAATGTAGCACAAGCGAGTTACTCCCCATAGATTTGCATTGTGCATCATGACGACAAATGTCATCTTTTTTAGCAACATCTGTCCTTAAAGGGTTAAAGCAGCATTATAACTATTACTAGTAATGTACTTTAAATTTAGATCTCATGGACAACCCAATGTCAGATCAACTAGCAGGGGTCTCTCTATATGCTCATGCTGTTTCCAAAATGTTGTTTTTTTCAACTCGTTAATCTACATACATCTATTTGGCAGGCTGAGTCGTTTTGCATGGTGGCAGCCGGGAACCCCAGACAATTACCTCCAGTTAGAGACACTGGCCGTCATGGATGGTTTCCGGGGTAAAGGGATCGGTAAGGCCTTACTGAACGCTGTAGACCAACGCGCCCGGGACATGAAACTTGAGGTAAAACTCTATTGTAAAGTGTACTTCTTTTGTGTAGCGCATTGTTATAATACTAAAGGGCATGTAACTAGTTCTGGCATGCTTGCATAAAAAATCCTGCCTTTTACCTAAATATAATGTTAGTATTACTTATATATAGGTGTACCAGGTACAGGGATGCCTACATGGGTATAGCACTATAACCATACAGGGGTGTGTCTGTGGTGTACATGGGTATAGCACTATAACCATACAGGGGTGTGTCTGTGATGTACATGGGTATAGCACTATAACCATACAGGGGTGTGTCTGTGGTGTACATGGGTATAGCGCTATAACCATACAGGGGTGTGCCTGTGGTGTACATGGTTATAGCACTATAACCATACAGGGGTGTGTCTGTGATGTACATGGGTATAGCGCTATAACCATACAGGGGTGTGTCTGTGATGTACATGGGTATAGCGCTATAACCATGCCTCTATGTTACAGGCGGTATGCCTGTGGTGTGCGTATGAGAACCCAGCTCTGCGACTGTACAAGAGACACGGCTACATCGAGGAACGGTTCATGACCGGTAACTGTCGTGCCACCTGTTCCACCGGAGTCGACGTGAGTATATTGAGCCAGCAACTGCTCCTCAATGTCCTTTAGCTCTCATGTGGGCAGACCCAGAAAAGTTTCCAAGAGATACTGGGACTTGAACCTGGGACCTCTTGCAATAATTCCTGTGATCTACCACAGAGCTCCATCCCCTACCTTAACATTAGATTGACACGGGAGATGAACACAGAACTAGTGGTCCCCTACACTGATAAAGAAGTCTAAAGTCAATTAAATGCAATTATCAGGTAAGGCCATAACTTGTCATTAAATTGAACAGTATGATTCATTATCTTGTTTTATTAATCATAAAAAGTAAATGTTGTCAAGATACATGTGGCACTTTTCCCTTTCAGAAATGGCACTACGTGGTGAAGCGGCTCTAACACGAGATTCCTACACAACATGTGAACCACAACCAACCTGCAATACAGTTCTAACACTCCGGGAAGTTGAAAGCGACCATGTGATCGCAATGCGGCAATTTCAATTGGTTGCACATGGGTGCCGCCATCTTTGATTATGAGGGATAATGCACTGTAGAACCAGAAGTGAGCTTTACGTCTTTGTTTTCGTCTGTATTTTGCAAAATATATTTAATATTTGCAAATATTTTCGAGACATACACCCTGTTGCTCGTGGGGTATCTATTACATACCCCCTTTACCATCACACTCCTGTATTATCTGTCTAACCAGCGTGCCTGTGGAGATTCCATGTCACTGTAACACTATACCTCATGTGGAAGTCAACTTTACAGCCACATCTAATGGCCGATGATATCACCACGAGTATCTGCAACTTGGCACATTATGGATGCATGTCATCTTACTTATACATACCATCTAACTAACATTAAGTCAAATCAAAAAAGAAAATTGCAAGAGACAGACAGAGACAGGCTGTGAAATACATGTACATCTGTGTGCTTACACCACTCTACCAGTCCAAAGGCTGACCAGTGGGTTTTGTTCTAATTCACTATTATTTAATCAGGAGGTGAGAGGAAGATGCCTGCTGTGGCTCCTGTTTGCATCAGGCTCCTGACCGTGCTGGTCTATGATCGGTTTACATTAATTGGGTGTGCAAGGGCATTACAACCTTTACTAAGCTATAATTTAGAAATTGTGTGTAGAATCCTACTGTGACAACTAATATATATATAATATATATATATATATATATATATATATATATATATATATATATATATATATATATATATATATATATATATATACATACATAATATTTACCAAGAGTAACTGATGTGGTGTTTATACACCTTATAGCCTATATGAATATAGTAGGGTTCCCAGTGGGCAGAAAATTCAGCTCAACGTTGAATCAACGATGAATCAACATTGAATCAACGTTGGCAACCAGTTATCAATGTTGAATCAATGTTTTGTGTCCACTGGGTTACAACTTATAGGGAGGACTTTATCAGTTTATCATCAAGATTTACTGGTGTACCCCTTTCTGCTAATAAACTCAGGAAAAATATTTTAGAAATCAAACAAATCATTTTGAGGTTTAAATCTAAAATAACATGCATGAATGACATTTGTTACTTTTAACTAAGTCCCTGTAAGGGGCCGATCTGTTTGAGAAAGTCGCCTCCTCCCAAGGAGGGGGGTGACACAAATCTATAATTGGAGAATATAACACCATACAGGAAACCGCCCACAGTACAATTGCAATCATTACCTAGATGTGACTGTCCATTACTACTCAGAATTAAAGATAAATGTTTGAAAAACGAATTTATAGTTATTCTATGAGGCCTCCTAGAAAAGCAGCCAGATTACTTCTAGGATATATACATTTAATGAGTATAGACAGTCTTTATATTTGGTCAAAATTCCCATGTTTGACCTTGAAAAAGAATTGAATTGAAACTTTTATTGGTCGTTAGCGTCTTTCGATGCTTTCTTCCCGAGCAAATCCAGTTAGATGTGTGGTTATATGCCTAAGTCATAATGTGACTTATATGATAATAAATTAAGTATAATTACTTATGCGTATGATATTTATCATTAAATGATTATGTTTCTATTCCAGTCAATATACTGTTGCTGGTTATGATTATATGTTATTCATCGTCTTCTGTCTTCTTTCTTCTTGGATCTTCGATCCAGAGATTGATCAAATCATTATCTCTTATACCACATTGCATTATTAGTGCAGTTCAGTAAATTAGCCGAGTAGATAACAAACAATCATGGTTCTTAGATACATGACGCATTACGTCCTTGTAGCATAGACTTATTGTAAGGACCGATTAAGTTATTAATTGGCAAGTTTTCATAACCGATTGTTAGATCATTGGCAGTTGAATCATGTTTAGTAGTTGACCGGATATAGCAGTTTAAGCTCCCCATTGAACTCCTCTTCCGTCTTGATCTTTTGCACTCTTAGGTCAAGTCCGTTCCATAGCTCGACCCCTCTATAATATGGGCTCTTTTGGAAAAAAGACGATTTAGGTCTTCGGATCCTGAATTTCAGCTTCCTGTCACCTCTGGTGAGTGCATGTTCACCTGTGGTGGCCTCTCCCTGTAGGGCAGATTTCCACATCATCTTCATGAGTTGTTTCTTGCGTTTGTCTTCCAGTTTCAATACTCCGGTGGTGGTATGCAGTCCTTTGACACTAACGTCTCTCAGCCTGCTCTTTGTGCATATGCGCAGTGCTCTGTTTTGCAGTTTTTGCATTTTAGAAAGTTCTGACTGGCACGCACTTCCGGTGTAGAAGCTGCAATAATCCATGACTGGTGCAATCATGCTTTTATATACGATTAGGCAGCAATCATTCGTAACTCTCTTGCTAAGTCTGCCCAGTTTGAAGACTTTGTTTCCTACCGACTTTTTCACCTTACCAGTATGTGGGTGGGCCGTCCAATTCTACTCCCAGGTAGTTGTATGTATCTGTTCTGGGCAATGTATCATTGCCCATTTTGAGTTCAAGATTGCCGCTGTGTTCTATTCTGTGCTTACTGCCGAAGAACATTGTCAGTATTGACCGTCATGTGATTTGATAGACACCACTGGTGTAGATTGGTGAGATCGTCTTGGAGGAGCTGTTTGGCGGTGTCACTGTTTTCATGGCTCACATAAACTACCACGTCGTCTGCATACATCACTGATCTGGCTGTCAGCAGCGAGTGACACAAGTCATTTATGAAGAGGACGAAAAGTAGGGGCCCTAGGGTGGACCCTTGAGGGACCCCGAATTCCACTTTCTCTGATGAGGAGAGATTGCCATTAGCTTTTGTCTGGTGTCGCCGGTTTGATAGATAAGCTTTTAGCCATATTTTCACCATCTCTGGGATGTTCAGAGCGTTTATTTTGTTAATCAGGGTCACGTGGTTGACACAATCAGATGCTTTCCTGTAGTCGAGGAAACGGGCGGCAGTGATTAGCTTGTCATCTCTTGCAGAGAAGACCTTAGACTTCGCCCAAGTTCATCCTACTGGTAGGAACTGTATTTCACAAGTACATCTCCACAATGTATCAAACAGCTAGCTCAGTCTAAGGGCTCAGAAAAAAACATGGTCTGAAACCATTATAATTTGGGTATATTGATAATTTGTCTGGTCCCTAAGCTATAACGGGTCGAGGGTGGGTCCCCCTATACAGCTGTCTAGGGGCAACCCAATCCTTATTATAGAAGTACCTTTAACCTTTAACATAGAGTGGTTTAAGGTCCTAAGCCCGTTGTCTGCAAGTATGCATCATATTGCGGGAGCTGTCGTAGGCAGGGCTGCATTCATGTATCATGATGATAAAGTAGAGTGTATCATGCACAATGCGGCTCTTAAATGGTTAAAGGGGCATTCTCACCACTCACACTTAAAGGCGCAGATCTCCGTACCCCTCCAGCAGCAGTCGGAGTGGAGCCGGGACAGATACTCAGCCCTATATATAGGGGCGCTGGGGCTTTAACCACCTAAAGGTCGGGAAGGCAAATTGGGGACCTGAAAACTAGTTATTTTCTATCTAATTCTATAATATCGACACCGTGAGGGAAGTACTTAGAGTAGAGAGTAACCAAAAATACCACTGTAAAGCTCTTTTAATGCTTATTGTAACTAGATCCATTTCCCAGTAGCCTGAGATAGGTGGATGGTGTATATCAGGATATATACCTGGATAAATATTACAAAAAGTTCTAATAAATAGTATGTTTAATTTGGCGATATGGACAATAAATTTTACTTCCTTTTTATTTTAAAGGTATCCCTTTTTAGATGTAGAGAGGACTCATTGGGGATTATTTATCCGTAAAAAATGTTAAATCCCGATAATTCTCAAGTTTTATACAACCTTTTAAAGTAAGAATTTGAAATGGAATAAATGTGGTTTTAGTGCATAAATTGAGATTTTGAGACTCGCCCATTATCTCATTATAATTAATGTTAAAAGCCCTATATTAGAGAACCTCTCTATGGTCTGAAGGTGGCATGACACATTGTTTACAAAGGAACTTCACTATATCTCTATGCTGTTTATATGTTTCAAATACATGAAATAATGGAAAATGGAGGAATATGACAAAAAAGCACCAAATTTATCACAATTCAGGCAGACATGTCGATATAGTGCTTATTTTCCCGTAAAATATGTGAAAATTCAAATTATTTCTTCAATTCTATATACTTTAGAAGATATTTTGTTACTTTCTTTGAGTTGCTTAGAAGTGCTTACGTATATTCCCTCGCTTAAAACTCTTAAAACATTGGATAGGGCCCAAGTCCACTATTTGCCTTCCTGACCCGTAGACTAGAACGGTACTAGAATTGTGAATGGGATACGCTCGATGATTATGCCACTTTAACACCGTTTGCACCTGTCCAGACCTCATTTCATTGGTCACCAGGTCCCCAGGGCTGACCGTACCCCTGATCCTAGTCCACCCATCCCTGGGTTTTGGTGGTTAACAAATACTTAATTATTGTAATAGCCTGGTCCAGGTGGAAACTCAGCTACCCTGGACTAGTAGTTACCAGTAAGTGCTATATAATTTTTATATTTATGGGTGATTAGTGCGTGCTGCGGGTCTATATGGAGATCAAACTGGACACAGTTGTAATCGAACTGAAATGCAAATATCAAGGCTAACTGCCCATGCAAGATAATAGAATTATAGTACCTGGTAAGACCCCAGATGAAATTAGAGTAACGTATGGGGCTAGAGAATGGAGGAGATAAAAACTGTAAAATTTAGAACTTATGCCAATAAAGGCAACATTGTATGTGTAGGAGCCATGCAATTAGGAATGCCTGTGAGGTTTATAAGACATATTTTTATTTTAGGAAAATAAATCTGACGGCCGTTACACGAGAATACCAGCCTTTGGTTGATGATGAATAAAGGTTGACCCTCTCGGAGTTAGTCAATCTGGCAATGCTGAGTGAGGGTAAGAGTCTGAAGCTGAGTACGGAATTACAAAAGATTCATTTTCTACACTCAAGTTAACATAAACATGATGTAAAATACACATTTTACTGCTCTATAACTGCTCTAAGATCATTATAAGTATTAAAATCAGCTTCAGCAGGTTTGAAAACATAGAATTTGACACCAAGATTAAGCTGATTGAACAACTACATCCATTTAAGCTTGGAAATGTGATTCGGGCACCCATCTTGAAAATGGCCACCATCTTGGATTTTCAAATGTCAAATGATGCAGATATGAAAGATGACCCACTTAGGAGTAAGCCTATTCAAGTAGATGACCATACCATGTTTTGCACTAGGCTATTATACTCTATAGCTGCTGATATCTGTAGGTCTTCCGCCAAAAATGGTAGCCTTTTTGTTTTTGATTTTTCAGCCAGATAGCATCAATATATGAAATGTTATACGGCAGATTTGGATTCAGCACACTTAAAATACCCTAATCCAACTTGAAAAACAATTCTACTCAAAAATGCCTTGATCCTTTTTATAAGGCCTCTTTTCCAGAAAATGCCCCTGACTAACAGGACATTCTCTACTCTCGTTCCCAAATCCTTCCGAAGGAAGGCTCTGGTAACTGCCAAATAGTGGGATTTTGCTGGGTCTGGGCAACCCCTGCTGGTAGCTTTGAACCAGCGAACAGGAACAGGAAATGGAACTAGAAAGGCTGATGGTAAAGCTACCTAAAACTACCATCATACATTCTGGTTCCATTTCCAGTTCCAGTTCACTGGTTCCAGCCTACCAGCAGGGGTTGCCCAGACCCAGCAAAATCCCAAGTTCAAGGTCATTTGGCTGTCCCCAGAGCCTTCCTTCGGAAGGATTTGGGAACGAGAGTAGACATTCTCTTGTCGTGTCCCTGGGCCAAGGCCAGAGAATGGAGTGTATACTTCAAGTATAACGATAATTTAGGTAGCTCAATGTGCGCGGCCATGTTAGTTCTGTCCACAGAATCTCACGTGACATTTAGGTAGGTACCATATTCCCACATACTGTAGCTAGCCAGGAACAATCTAGTGGAACCAAGAGCTCATAATAACTGCTGTGCTGGCCTGCAGGTGTTGATCACGGGAACAAGTCCACTCCCGTTTCTTCGCTATAGGAGAGTGATGGTGACACACATGATCTGTTGCCAATGCTGACACGATATGCTTGGCAGGGAAGGGCAAGGGGTTGAATGGGTGTGTATACGTGTGTATGTTGGGAGACGGTTGTGTGTGTGTGGGTGGGGGGGTGGGGAGGGGTTATGGGGGGGGGGGGTCTAGATGGGGGTTCCCCATATACAATGTCGATTTTAAGAAATGACCATGTCGCCCTGTCAATTTTAAGAAATAGCCATGTCACTCTGTCGATTTTAAGAAATGCCCATGTCCCATCTCACTATCGCTGATATTTCTCATGTCGCATGTCACTAGGCCCAAAAATGGCCATCTCGCCATGTCAAATCTAGTGGTCCACACTCATTATGGTGTGGGTGGGGGTCTGGATGTGGGGATCCGAATTTCCCCTGTCGTGGGGTGGGAAGCCCCTCATAGTGTGCATGTATATGTGTATGTATGTATGTATGTATGTATGTATGTATGTATGTGTATCAAGAGGGGCTGAGATTTGTGTGCGGAAATTTGGGATCGAAGATTCTTACACAACCCCCTCCCTCCATTGAGGCCCTCGATGGGTGGGAGGGTCCCCATGACCATATCCCATGTCGATTTTAAGAAAGGCCCATGTCGCCATATCAATTTTAAGAAATGCCCATGTCGCCATATCGATTTTAAGAAATTCTCCATGTCCCATGTCACCATCTAGTTTTTCCTCATATCACATGTCACTAAAGCCCAAAATGGCCCATGTCGCCGTGTCGAATTTAAGGGTGTAGGGCCATTCCATTGGTAGGCTTGTGGTGTATAGGTTGGTGGGAGGGTGGGTAGGAGGGTGGGTTGGTGGATCGCGGACTGAAAATAGTGCATCAGATCCTAATAGCCAATTGGATAGGAGAGGGGGAGGGAGTTGAGGAAGCAGGTACTATAGCGATGAATCGGTTTTCTCCGTAGGGGCGGCCATGTTAGCTCTGTGCTCGCATTCTATCGTGAGACTTATGCAGTGACCAGCCACTCACACACCATAGCTTCCGGGGAACAGGCTACAATACGAGAGCGGAACCAAGGTCTCACGAGATTGCTGGTGTCAATGTAAACAGAGTGGCTGCGGGAACAAGTCCGCACCAGTTAGAGAGCTATACTATACCTTGACATTGTAATAGCCTTTACTTGTTGTGTTGGTGAGTTGCGGTGGGAAGGAGTGTGTATATTGGTGTACAGGAGTTGGTGGGTTTAAGGTGGCCGGCGGGTATAGGCTAAGAGTAACTACAATTTTACCATACTTATAGCAGATGTTCCAAAGGGTATGTACTCTCAGAAAATAAAAAATAAATAGGAGGGTCCCGAGCTTGTTTCTGAGATATTCAACAACAAGGTTTGATTGACCTGTAATAGGATTATATAGTGCCCTGTTACATATGTCGATAAAATAACATTAAAAATTAACTACACATTCTTCAGACTTCAACACAATATTCCATAAAGTTTTATCTGCCCAGGAGATGTATTTTGAACATATGGTCCCGGGCATATTTGTAGGGTTTTTTATGTTTGAAATAAAGAAGACAGTATTATGGTAAGAATAATGCCAGGCTGGATAATTATACCATTCTACTTAAAGAGTGGATTCTACTGTAACTGATGTCTTCCTAGATGAAGACCTGGCCGGGGCCGGATGGGAAATCGGAAATATTTACCATAGTAAATATTTCCGATTTTCCATCCGGCCCCGGCCAGGTCTTCATCTGGGGGGGAAAATCGGCTACAGTGGAATCCAGCTTCAAGGGTGGTATGATTATAAAGTCCCTGTGACTGTAGCCCTCCCCCCCCCCCCCCCTGATATAGTCAATTTGGAATCGACTGTACTAATGTACAATCGATGATAGGCTCTCCTGTGATCATTAGAGACCCTGCTATGTCCCAGGCTTCGTGTGGACAGAAGGTTTGTCTTATAAACCACTGGTATACTAACATCTATTCCACAAACAAGCACATATATGTAAGTTAATATGGAATGCTAAGTGTCTAGCGATAGGCATCAGACCTCCATTTGCCCTGTAAACCTTTTACTTTATCTGCAATGCGGACCTCTAGTTCATCTCAAATCGAAACATGGGGATCTCTCACCAGCCAACTATGGCTGGCCAGCTAGCTACAAGGGCACACCCAGGAATTTGAAAAGGGAGGGGGTCCACCAAACACCAAAGTACCGAAAAGTGAAGCGCCGTGATCCGCGGCGGATCAAATTATCACTAAAAATCTAATTTGTTTCCAAAAGGGGGGGTCTGGACCCCCAGGACTCCCCCCCCCCCTGTATCCGCCCTGGCAGCTACCCCTGATAATGATAAATGCCCGCTCCCCTAGAGTTGGTGGGTTGTGTATAGGGGTGGGCGGGTTGGTTGGTCCCTGAAAGTAGTGCCTTGGATTCTAATAGCCAATTGGATAGGAGGGGAGAGGAGGGAGGGAGTTATAGGTAGAAGGGGGTGGTTTGTAACAGGGGTGGGAGGGAGGGTAGGAGTGGGTATATTGGTGTGTAGGGGTAGGTAAGTTGGTGGATCCCTGGGTGGTATATAAGGTACTGTAGCTGTAGCAACCATCCACCCCCCTCCCATCCCCGACGTTGATAATAAATGACCACTCCCCTAGGTGGTTTGAGTGTAGGGATGGATGGGAGGGAGGGTGTGTCGGAACCTTTTATTGGTGTGTAGGGGTAGGTAAGTTGGTGGATCCCTGGGTGGTATATAAGGCCCTGTAGCTGTAGCACTCCCCACCTACCCCCCCCCCCCCCTCGTCGTTTATAATAAATGACCACTCCCCTATAGGAATGGCTCTAGACCCCCTAAATTCGATATGGCGACATGGACATTTCTTAAAATTCGGCATGCGACATGAGGCCTAGTGGCATGCGACATGAGGCTTGAAAAGATAGTGACATGGGACATGGACAGTTCTTAAAATCGACATGGGACATGAGTATTATTAAGCGACATAGGCATGCAACATGGCCATTTCTTAAATCCGACATGCGACATGGGGACCCCCCATCAAGGGCCCCAACATGGTCATTTCTTAAAATCGTCGTGTGACATGGGGACCCCTAGGTGGCTTGAGTACAGGAGTGGGAGGGAGGGAGGGTCCCGGGGAGGGTGGGTATAGGTGACTGTATATTGGTGTGTAGGTAGGTTGTTGGATCCCTGGGTGGTACCCCCCTACCCCCCCCCCTCCCCCGCCGTTGATAATAGGCGGCTTGAGTATAGGGGTGGGAGGGAGGTGGGTATATGTGCCTGTACATAGGTGTGTAGGGGGTGGGTGGGAGTGTATATACATATTGGTGTGTAGGGGGTGGGTGGGAGAGTTGGTGTGTAGGGGGTGGGTGGGAGTGTGTATTTTGGTGTGTATGGGGTGGGTGGGAGTGTATATTGGTGTGTAGGGTCCCTGGGTGCTATATAAGGCCCTGTGGCTGTAGGGGTGGTCAGTGCTACATATACCAGTGTTACAGGGGTACCCAGCCTGAAGCAGACGACATTTCTCCTCCACCACGACCACCATGAGGTCCCTCCTGTGTGCCGCCCTCCTCCTGGGCACCCTCTGCCTCACACATGCCGCCTCTGATACCAAAGGTAAGGCCACTTTATGTTTACTGAGGGCTAAAATATATATAGGGAAATCAAGAGTTTTTACACACGATTTTCACATTTTAGTAGTTAAGAGTTTATTGATCCACAAAAGTTGTTATAATGCAGGTTATTCCTAGCTGACTTTTCATTAAAAGTCTAAAACTTTTTTTTTTCAATTCTCTGAATCACGATCTTCATAATGCGCGCGGTGATGAGAAACAACTTTTGTTTTTATGGGCTAAGCACGTTAAAGGCTGTGAACTGCTTTAATGCTGTTTAACCCTTTTAAGCTGCACAATCACCCGGCGCCTGCCAGTCATACGGCTGGTACTGTCTACTGTGTGGTAAAAAGCGCGAGTGGTGATTGTGGGGCTTTAACAATTAAATGGCATGATGCCTCAGAGTAATCTTTAGTTGTCTTCATGATGCAACTACAAGGCAGTAATTCACCAGCACTGCATTTATACATCATCATGTAGTTTATCGTGACAACCATCCCTATAGGTCGCCATCATGCATTCATGCATTCATACAGCCAAGTGCTGTGCAGTGCTGCATTTGTGCAGTGCTGCATTCATGCAGCCCTAACGAGTCTGCACTCCACATGCCAGCTATCAGGCAAAATCTATCTAACAAAAGTTGAACGCTTTTAGATGAGAAGGACAGCGCACATTACTATAGTGCAGAGATAATGGCCGCAATCAAGTTCAGCCCGTCTGGGGACAGGCAGTAAAAATTGGCAGTGAGGTGTGGAAAAAGTTTGGACATGGTCACAGGAAAATCCAATGAGACCCCTGTTGGGCAGGAAACCAGATAGGTTGCTCGAATAGGAAGCTTAATATTTAAAGAATATTTGTGCGCGTTCTTAGCGATAGGTAGTAACAAAAAAGGTATTGGATAACCAGATACAATGTGTTGATATGTAATCCTTAAACCTTTAAGGGCCGCACATTCCTAAAGTGTATGGATCTTAACGTTTTGAATTATTGACACTGTATCAAGGGTTACTTCCATAGATCAGGGGGTGGATTATGTCTACACCATGCCGTCTTTATAGGGTTAAGGATTGGCAGCGTATTAGGGGTTGTTTACAAGGATCAGACAGTACACTAGCAAGGCATGAAGCTTTACGTAAGAGTAACAAGTGGAAATGCGAGGCAAGTCACTTAAACCCGCAGGTCTCGGTACCCCTCCAGTGACAGTCGGAGTGGAGCCCCGGCAGGTACTCAGCCCTATGTATAGGGGCGCTGGGGGTTTAAAGGCATAGAACTTGCTGCCCCAGCAGCAACAGTCAGAGTGCAGGTATGGCAAGTAATCAGCCCTTTATAAACAGCGGCCCAATATTTAAATCCCCACCCCACCCCGCCCTATATATAGGCCTGAGTACCTGTCCCGCCTCCACTCTGACTGTCGCTGTCGGGGTACCGAGATCTCGGCCTTAATTTAAACACACCAAATTACAATAGTGGGAAAACAATGTTAAGGAAGGTCACATCATTGTTAATTATGACGTCACATACGTTGAAATGCCAGATAGAGTAGGGTGAATTCGCACATGTGTGAATTACGGGGTTTCCATAGAAACGCTGGTATACTCCGCATGAAACAAGGAACAGTGTTTTGATTATAATATCCGAAATATTGGATAAATAAACACAGGTGTGATTCTATTTTATTCCCCCTGAATATTAAGTAAACTATCCCGATGACTGTTGTTTTAACCCTTTAAGGACATGTGTCGCTAAAATATGACATTGGTCGTCATAATGCATCAATGCAACCCCGGTGAGTAACACGCCGGTGCTACATTGGTGCATCATGACGCCCCTTTAGGAGTGTCTCAACCCAATAGGGTCAGCATGATGCTTGAATGCAGCCCTGGCGACCAAAGGCATGATGCATTAGGGTATCATGCCGTCCTTAAAGGGTTAAAATTATATATGACACCAGCGGCAGCTGACTCCACAGTAGACTGGCGTTAAACCCCCAGCGCCCCTATATATGGGGCTGAGTACCTGCCCCGGCTCCACTCTGACTGTTACTGGACGTGCAGTAAGATCTGCACATTTAAGGCAACAATGACCTGTCTACCATAACACAGTGGTAGTGCTGGGCACACACACCACTCACTGGATCGAACATCCTAATGGTGATCTATAATTACATATATGTATTTTCAAACAGTGAGTGGCTTCAGCTGTGTGTAACCTTACCCCCCCGCGTGCCTGGAGCCCCCCGGGCGGGGGGGGGGGGGCACTCCCTCAGCATTACTGACTATGTGTGAACAAGATTCCAAAGGAAAGGGTCTGTTTTGGGCCCTAGGCACGGACCCACGACCTTGATAAGGGGTGCTTTTGAAGCAAATTTGGGGAGAAAGGGGTACATTTTAAGACCTTCATGGCTTTATATGAGGTATTTTTTACTCTATTTATCTACAATATTTCTTGGTCATCCTATTTTCTCAGGATCACCCTGTGATTAGGGTATATTCTTCAGGGTGATTCGTGATTAGGGTCCGTTTTTCTGGTAAGTTTACCTTGAAAAGGGTATGCCTTTTAAAAATGTTACCCCTTGATAAGGGTACCAAATTTAAAGAGGCCCTGACATGATATTTTGGCTATCTATATTTCTCAACTAATGTATAGAACAGAGTCAAAGATCATTGTCCGTGTATATGTGTAGTGTACCCAACCAATGCGCGCCATACACGACCCAGGCCACTACTGCAGGTGGGGCTGAGTGCCACAACAGGCCTCCATCCACACCTCGCCATGTTGTGACGTCATCGGCAGTAAGGAGGTGAAGGGGTAGTTGTATTTGTATTTTTATTTGCCTGAGAAATCTTTATACACTGGAAGTTTTTCATTAATGAGCCAACAGGGCACCCCCTTTCAGAGAGGATGTAATAGAAATGCATAGAAGAGTCTCATGAACAGTTCATTACAGTTTGATTTGGCTCAGTCAATTAGTCAACTACTTCTTGATAGCAGTTGTACAGCATAATAAAAGTGGTGAGGTATAATATTTTCCTAAACCCTAAGGTCCGTATAAGTGTGATTTCATAAGGCTCGTTTGGTTAGCCTTATATGATTAACCTTAGGCCTATATATTATGCTGGTGGTAGACATATCTGCCACATACATAGTGTATACCAAGTGGTAGTCACTTATAGTATATTTATATTTAGAAACTGGTCCACCCCTTTATAACGGGAAGTATAGTGAGCCTTTGAAACGAGAAGTATACACAATACTTTCAGCCCCCAAGTCATTATTTGTCATGGTTCCTATATATTCCATCCACCTATATCCACACATGTATTCCATTACGTTTTCAGTGTACATTCCATTCGGTTTTCTGTGTATGCTAAATTCTATTTATCTTCCGTTATGTTATCCATTATGTTTTTTGTAAGATTAATATGATCTATTGCCTGCCCCCAATGTATTCATATTGATTAAAATCGCACACAGACTTAAGTGAAGCAATTATTAAAAAGATAACTCTAATTTGCTGTGAGTTCAACATAAGTTACATTTTCAGCATTCAGTTAGGCTATAGGCTCATAGCCACAGTCCTTAGTTACCTCCAGTGATGCAGACATTTGTGTCTAAGACTGTCTATCACTATACCTGGATTATTAAACAAGGGATATCATACATCTGCGCCTTTTATTTCACTGCAGGTCCCATAGTTATATTGTGCATTCATAGTTTCATACCCTTCATGTTTTTGATAGTTACAGATTATACAAGTCATTTCTGTGGGAGGACTATGACTTCTTATAACAATGACCTATACAAAATAGATTTAGGGCCTAGATAACGAGTAAATCCTCATTCCTCTGTATATGATATAGTGTGGCATGTGTATTCACACCCGAGGTCTAACCTAGGCTATACTTAATAGGGCCGACAACCCAGTTTTGGGTGTTCATAGAATACGTTTTCATCACAGGTATATTCATGGCACAGATCTATAACTATGAAAATGGATTCTCCTATATGCGTTGAACACCGCTAGTAAATAAATTAGAAATTTAACTAATATATTGGCCAACATAAAGCTATTAGTAAGCGTGTATATGTACCAAGTATTAGGCCTAACAGCTTGACCCATATCCCACAATGCTTTGGAGCCCTACCGCCGTTTACGTCACTTCCGCCTTCTTCCCCAAACTGTGAATTTCGCACCTGTGCGGCCTGACCCCTCATGTGGCCGGCTTTGTTTTACCATAGCTGCTACAGGGTGTAGGTGTCGGTCATTTAGAGTGTACTATGCTGTTCACGGCTATATTAGCTAATAGCAATTTATGAGTAGCAGGGAAGGTGTCGGGGCCTCTTTAAGGTGATGTTCGCACATAGTGACTATAGAAAAGATAGGGAGTGGCCCCCGGGGCCTGGTGCCAGCTGAACAATGCCCTATGTGTAGGGTAGATTCACCATGAGTCGGACACATGCCCTGAGACAGACAGTGAAATTTGAGGTGATTAATATATTCAGGGTCAGCATGGTGCTTGAACGCAGTACTTGTGAGTTACAGGTTTACAGTGATGCTTCACAATGATAAAATGACAAAGAACATTTTGCTACTATGTGTCCTTGTATTATTAAACCACAGCGGAGGGCTAAGACAAAGGAGTTCACACCTTGGTTATTTCTGTATAGACTCACATAACCCTACAGCTGTGGTTTAAAACAGATAGACAATGGTTATGTGAGGCCAACTCAAAATATGACTACTGTAGACTGGCAGGCACCCTATAAGGATGCCAGCCAGTTTACAGTGGTTATTTTGAGTTAGCCTCTCATAACCATAGTCTATCTATTACATATGTTAAGGGTATCAAATAGCGCATACCCGTAAAACCTCGCGTATAAGCCGCGGCTAGTACGGGAGTCAGATCGGCGATGCGGCTTATAGGTTCGGCCCATGGTCAAGGTGCGGCTTATACGCGAGTTTTTGCCACTATGGTTCAGTACTAAAATCGGCACATTCAGATCGCCAATGCGGCTTATAGGATCGACCCAAAGTCGGGGTGCGGCTTATACGCGAGTTAGGCTTATACGCGAGGTTTTACGGTAGTTCTGTGGGCACATACTGTGTAACTATTTGGTGTAACAGGCACTGGACTATAGGCTGTGATGCTATACCACTACTGCACCCTTATGTACCAATACTAGTAATTGTGGTAATAACTAGTATGCCCAGTAAGCCTAGATCTGATGTAACCCTGTAGGACTGCATAGGCATACAATGTATCATCATGATGCATGAATGCAGCCCTGGTGGGTCCACCCATCAGGGGAGTATTCATCATGTAGGGTTAGCTTGGTACACACATGTAACTATTGCAGTGTGATTAACCAGGGCTACATTGGTACATCATGCAGAACAAGGACATATTATAATCATGTTGGCCTTAAAGGGTTAATACTGGTTCTAACCTGGGTTGTATCCAGGGTGTACAGAGAGGGGAACCACCAGCATCATAACAGGGAGAGGGTGAGAGGGGTAGAGGGTGAGAGGTATCTAAATAAACGTATCTATAGACAAATGCTCATAAATATTATCTACAGATCAGGGCAAAATGAGGTAAATGATGATTAGTTTTGAATGGTTTGATCGATTGGTTACTTCATGTGTGGTGCAACATAAGTATTAAATCTCGCTGAAAGCAAGTTCTCGAAACGTAGAGTAATGGTGGTGGTCATGTCACGATTGTATGAAAGCCAGCCTTCCTTAGGCCTATAGCAAAGCATAGGAATATATAGTAGAGGGGGAGAGAGAGGGAACCGATAAAGAAGGGGACTTGGCAGCTTTGAGATCAGGTTCAATTTAATGTCCATTGTTGTGACAATGCATTATTATATGCCTCACGGGTCTACTTCCAATGGGAAGGCATTGACCCTGAATGGTCTGCATGAATGCAGCCCTGGCGAGATACTGATCAGTGCTGCATTCACGCAGCACGATGATAAAGGGCCTACTGAATTAAAGCAGTATGTGGTAGTTAACTCTTTAAGGAAGGGTGTCGCTAAAAGATGCCATTTGTCGCCATGATGTACCGATGTGAGTAACTTGCTGGTACTGCATTGGTGCATCATGCCGACCCTTCGGGATTGTCTCAACCCCGTAGGCTTGAATGCAGCTCTGGCGAGGTGCACACCAGGGCTGCATTCATGCATTATAATGACCAAGGGCAAGATTCAGGGTGAAATAACCCTTGCCTGTATTTCACGGCCTGTCAAATCATCAAAATTGTTGATTTAACCATTATAAAGTAGGTTTTTTCAGATCAATTTTGATGTATATTGTTAATAACGACCTAAAATAAACACAAAGTGGCATTTGTAGAGTTCCTTACTGAGGGTTACTAAGTATATCACAAGGCTACGGGGCTTTAAATAACCCTCAGTGAGGAACTTTACTTGTGCACCTTTGTCTATATATTTGCATATACCTAACCAGTACACCGGCGTAATGTGGCGTGTTATTTGGGCCCCATTACCTCTATTAGGCACTAGCGAGATACTGATGCTGCCACCAGGTGTTGCTCTGGTACCAATTGTATCCCCCTGGTGACCAGGGACCAGCCCAGCCAAATCTCATGTCCGAGATTAGGATACAAACATGGCATAAGTAATGTGAGTGGCTTGTAGCTAGACATTCCTCATGTCACCTGTCCATGATAGTGTAGTGGTTAGCACTGTGGCTTTGTGACACAAGGTGCAGGAGTTCTAATCCCTCCCAAGCCAGATGCATCTTTGTAACCCTTTTTTATTTCTTTTCTTAGTTATATTAAGGTGCACCCAATGTAATAGGTTATGGAAACAGAACAATTATCTAACCATTGGAAATAATAATAGAGGTAATCTGAATGTTTATATATTGAAAAAAAAAGTCATTGTTGATAAACCAAGCAACTTTGGTGTGGATTCGAAGCCAGCATCTTTGCATTGGCAAGCCACAGTGCTAACCACTACACTATCATGGACAGGTGACATAAGGAATGTCTAGCTACAAGCCACTCAGATTACTTAGGCCATGTCTGTACCCTGATATCGTCCACGAGATTTGCCTGAGCTGGTTGCTGGAGGTTAGAGGATATACACTGGTACCAACAAACATGGCGCTCTACACAGGTCATCTTGCTAATGCGGAATACTGTCCACTCTCCTTGGTACTAAGCCCCATATCACGGCTGCAAACATGAAAAGTTACCTAACCCTTTAAGGGCCACAATGTGCTTAAATGGACCATGTTCTTGTTGTAATAATGCATGATGCAGGTAATAATGTATGTATGAAATAGTGCTTGAATGCAGCCCTGGCAAGGTACATCCTGCCTGCATTTATACATCACAGCAATCAGGTGAATAGAACATTAAAGCATTAGGTCGTCCCTAACCGCTAAAGGACATTAATGCATCATGCTCTTGATCTTCATGATGAATGAATGCAGTCTTGGTCAGTAACTCGCCAGTCCTGCATTCAAGCATCATGCAGATCCTATTGGGTTGAGACACTTCCATAGGGTCGTTATGATGGACCAATGCAGTACTGGTGAATTACTTGCTTGGGTTGCATCGGTGCATCATTACGACAAAATTAATGTCATCTTGTAGCGACATCTGCCCTTAAAGGGTTAAAAGGTTGAACACTTACTGCTCTTAGTAAGGCTTTGTGAGTGTGAAAAGTGGGAATAACTGACATAACTTAAGGTTACACGCAGTAAGTGGTTGATAAACCTCCGTGACTTATTGCAGTTATCTGTTAGAAGCCTTTTATTCACTTTGATACAGTGTAGATGTATAATTATGTCTGCCACGCAGGTGTGGGGCATGTGGAATGTGGAGTGGGGAATAAATCCATGGAGGGGATTGAAGGAGTTTGTGTTTGATTATTGAATAGAAAACGCCATACTGAAGTCTGTCATTATGGACTGATCATATATTATACACATTTATCTGATGTCTGTATAGATGGGGCACCCACCCTAAGCCAAAAATAAATAAAAGGTGTTTCAAGTTACATAGTCTTTGGCCTGAAAAGTACTCAAAAATTGACTCGTAAACTTCAGCGCCGATTCGCTGACAACAGCATTGACTCATGGACTATCAAATTGACTATGAAATAGCCCCAAATTTATTTTGAATATAAATTTTTTTTTTTTTTTAAATTTGGCCCAATTGGTTTGTCTCTGTGAGAGGGTGCCAAACTATGTTGTTCCCCTGGCGAGAGGGGTAGGAACTCATCCCCCCCCCTCAGACAGGTTAAACCCGCAGATCTTACTGCACGTCCAGTAACAGTCAGAGTGCGGTCGGGACTGGTACTCAGCTCTATATATAGGGGCGCTGGGCCTTTAAAACGTATTGCTGCAGACCCTTTTTAGTTGTGGTATTTTTCTTGCCCCTTCTGAATCCAGAACACAACACCCCCCCCCCCCCCACTCCCTTTAGTTAAAAATGACCACCCTCTAAGGCATTCAGAGATAGTGCCCCCTGTAGATCGATTCTTCACATAGAGCGCACAATATCAGCCATCAGTAGTGTTCGGCTTATTCAGCTTGTCATAGACTGGTCGTAATTTAGTAACAGTAGACGGCGTCAGTGGATCTTCCCACCAGGACACACACATCTTGCAGCCCTCACTTCCCCAACTCGCCACCTTTGATCTTGATTACCTCGGAGTAAATCCATAAATCCTCCAAAATCTGAAATCTACACCATATAATATATGGTGTAGATTTCAGATTTTGGAGGATTTATTATATCCTTCATAATCTGATGGACATTTCTTGCATAATCTTAGACCATCTCCTCCTATCTTTTACACATAGCTTCACCACAAGAGACTTTTTGTCTCCATCATATCTTTTTTAACCCTTTAAGGGCGCATGTCGATAAAAGATGACATTTGTCGTCATGATGCACCAATGCAGCCCCACTGGTACTGAATTGGTGCATAATGCTGACCCTTTGGGAGTGTCTCAACCTGATAAGGTTGGCACTCACCAGTGCTACATCCATGCATCATGGTGACCAAGGGCATGGTGCATTAAGGCTTGATGCCATCCTAAAGGGCTATGGTATTGATATTGTATTAGTGTGAATTTTTGTATATAAGCATAACTCACATATTAACCGCACTTTGACTTCCTATACTATAAGCCACACAGGGGGGTCTAATTCGTGCTGTAGTACTACAGTATACACCTAAACACATGCCTATAAGCCGCACCCTGACTTTGTCCTGATCCTATAACATTCACAAGCACACAAAGCTCAGAGTGTATAAGGCCATAGAGTGTTTTGATGTGCTATAGCTTTTGGTGCATGAGTGCATTATGAAAACACGGGGCAAAGTGTATTAAAGTACTATGTAGCCCTTAAAAGCTGCATAATCACCATGCCTGTCCCATTCACAAGTCTAGTACTGTTCTAGTCTACTATGTGGTTAAGTGTGAGTGGTGATAATGCCCCTTTAAAGGTCTCGAGTTGGCTTTATATTGAATGAATGACAAGGTGTGCTAAACCCTCATCACTGTGCATCGATCCCCTCAGACGCTTAACCCTTTGAGGACAGCATAATGCAATAATGCATCATGCCCGTTGTCATCATGATGCATGAAAGCATCCCTGGCCCCCATTACCTGTATACTGTCCACTCTCCTTGGTACTAAGCCCCATATCACGGCTGCAAACATGAAAAGTAACCTAACCCTTTAAGGGCCACAATGTGCTTAAATGGACCATGTTCTTGTAATAATGCATGATGCAGGTAATAATGTATGCATGAAATAATGCTTGAATGCAGCCCTGGCAAGGTACATCCTGCCTGCATTTATACATCACGGCAATCAAGTGAATAGCGCATTAAAGGGGCATTCTCACCACTCACACTTACCACATAGCAGACTAGAACAGTACTAGAATTTTGAGTGGGAAACACTCTGTGAGAATGCCACTTTAAGTCATCCCTTACCACTTAAGGACAGCATGATGCATTAATGCATCATCTCCTTGATCTTCATGATGAATGAATGCAGCCTTGGTCAGTAACTCACCAGTCCTGCATTCAAGCATCATGCAGATCCTATTGGGTTCAGACACTTCCATAGGGTCGTTATGATGGACCAATGCAGTACGGGCGAATTACTTGCTTGGGTTGCATCGGTGCATCATTACGACAAATGTCATCTTTTTAGGGACATCTTACCTTAAAGGGTTAAAAGGTTGAACACTTACTGCTCTTAGTAAGGCAACTTTGTGAGTGTGAAAAGTGGGAATTAGTGACATAACTTAAGGTAACACACAATAAGTGGCTAATAAACCTCTGTGACTTATTGCAGTTATCAGTTTAGAAACCTTTTATCCACTTTGATACAGTGTAGATGTATAATTATGTCTGCCACGCAGGTGTGGGGCATGTGGAGTGGGGAATAAATCTAGGGAGTTTGTGTTTGATTATTGAATAGAAAACACGACACTAAAGTCTGTCATTATGGACTGGTCATATATTATACACATTTATCTGATGTCTGTATAGATAGGGCACCCACCCTAGGCCATAATAAATGAATGTTGTGTTTCAGGGTAACGTAGTCTGAGAATCTACTTCTTACTTTGGCCTGAAAAGTACTCAAAAATTGCCTCGCCAACTTCAGCGACGACGCGCCAAATATTTTCTCAATTTTTTTTAAATTTGGCCCTATTGGTTTGTCTCTGTGAAAATATGTTGCTCCCCTGGCGACAGGAGTAGGCAGTCACCCCCCCCCCCCCCCCAGACAGGTTAAACCCGCAGATCTTACTGCACGTCCAGTAACATCCAGAGTGCAGTCGGGACAGGTACTCAGCTCTATATATAGGGGCGCTGGGCCTTTACAATGTATTGCTGCAGACCCTTTTTAGTTGTAGTATTTTTCTTTCCCCTTCTGAATCCACCCCCCCCCCTCCTTTAGTTAAAAATGACCACCCTCCAAGGCTGTCAGAGATAGTGCCCCCTGTAGACCCAATCTTCACATAGAGAGCACAATGTCAGCCATCAGTAGTGTTGGCGTATTCAGCATGTCATAGACTGGTCGTAATTTAGTAACAGTAGACGGCGTCAGTGGATCTTCCCACCAGGACACACACATTCTGCAGCACATATTTCCCCAACTCGCCACCTTTGATCTTGATTACCTCCGAGTAAATCCATAAATCCTCCAAAATCTGAAATCTACACCATATAATATATGGTGTAGATTTCAGATTTTGGAGGATTTATTATATCCTTCATAATCTGATGGACATTTCTTGCATAATCTTAGACCATCTCCTCCTGTCTTTCACACATAGCTTCAACACAAGAGACTCTTTGTCTCCATCATATCTTTCTTAACCCTTAAAGGGCGCATGTCGATAAAAGAAGACATTTGTCGTCGTGATGCACCAATGCAGCCCTACCGGTACTGCATTGGTGCATCATGCCGACCCTTCTTGGGTGTCTCAAGCTGATGAGGCCGGCACTCGCCAGTGCTGAATTCATGCATCATGGCGACCAAGGGCATGGTGCATTAAGGCTTGATGCCATCCTAAAGGGTTAAAGGGCTATGGTATTGATATTGTATTACCGTGAATTTTTGTGTATAAGCATAACTCACATATTAACCGCACTTTTGACTTCCTATACTATAAGCCACACAGGGGGTCTAATTCTTGCTGTACTACTATAATATACACCTAAAAACTTGCGTATAAGCCGCACCCTGACTTAGCCCTGATCCTATAACATTCACAAAACACACACAGTTTGGCATGTATAGGGTCATGGGGTGTGTTTAATAATGCGCAATAGTTTTTGGAGCATGAGTGCATTACAATGATACGGGGCAAAGTGTAGTAAAGTAATATGTAAGTACTCTGTTCTAAGGGCCCCATAGAGGGCCTGCTCAGACTAATGTAATGGACGCAGAAAAGTCATCTGAAGAAAGCGACCTACGACCTTCAGACCTACGACCTTCTGCTTTACCACTGAGCTATTTCCCTGTCTGACAACTTGATCACGCTATACATTACTGGATCGGTATGGTACAGAGGAGAGCGGGATTACCCGAGTGATACCGCCGTGCATGTTTATCACCAAGGCGCGGGGAATCCGACCCCTACACCAGTTTACAATTACATGTACCCCAGTCACACTGCTCATTATTTACCCACCTGGACATGTATAACAACTAGTAAGGCAGTTTGTCAAAGGTAGCAAGATACTTGATTACTCTACCCTTTAAACCACATACCTTAATGCATCCCGGGGGGGGGGGGGGGGGTCACTGGCTGTTTGAGGGTAGGTATCAACTGCGACACTACAGCCCCTACTATATTGAAAACGGGTATTATTTTCACAGCCCCCTATTTCCTAAGAAGTCAGATGACAGCCCATTGTTAGGAGGCCTCTTCCATTTAACATGGGGTTATTTTGGAATTATTCAGATTACTCAAGTCATCTATGAAATGTAAGGGTTCATGACTTCTATGTCAATTGAGACAGCCCCTAATTGAGTACCTTCCATTGATTAACAGCCCCTAACATTTTAATTTCATGTAATTGACAGCCCCCCCTTTTTTTCTTGCCTTGAGGCGCGCACAGCGACAGCTCTTTGGGGTCTTTACCGCAGTTGGTACGCATTCCTATACTAAGTACCCCCCCCCGGAATGCATCATGCCCTTGGTCATCATGATACATGAATGCAGCCCTGGCGAGTAACCCACCAGTGCTGCATTCAAGCATCATGTCAACCCTATGGTTGAGACATTCCCGAAGGGTCAGCATGATGCACCGATGTAGCACAAATGTAATCTTTTAGTGACATCTGTCCTTAAAGGGTTAGACCCCCACCTGCTCCTGTATCACCTATAGCGCAGTAACCTGAGTGGACCTTTTTTCCAATACACCCCGAGGAGATTGTTATATCATAGTGCTCATTTTCTCTATGAGACCCTGGGGGTTCTTTCAGGATCCGTACCCACCACCTGAGAACTAGTGAGCCCAATTGCTAACCAACTGCTGCACCAGGTGTCATGCAATTATGCTAATCATCCAATAGTATATGTGCTGCTTCTGCCTTTTGAGCCCAACGAGTACTGCTATATAAAAACCATCAGGGGTTTGAACCCCATTCCATCCAATCCCAATGACAAGTACCCTGTACCTCAGCAGCAGAACCCCAAAGCCACATGTCAGTTCCAGCCTGTGAGCTAGTGCTCATGGTGGCTAGGCGCTGTCCCCTTAGATAACATTTGCATGCAGTTTAGTTGGTACTGCTGTCGTATACATCGCGGGCTCCAACCCCGCAACCCCGTTTTCTTTTTCTTTTTTCCTTTTCTTTTTTCTTGAATATTAAAACAATGTTAAAATTTATCAATATTATTGATATAAGCCTCAGCCTCCGGCCAAAGGCAAGATGCACCACTGTAGCACCGGCAACTTACTCGCCATGGCAGCATTTATATAACATAACAGTAAAGGGCACAGCACATTGAAGCAATGGTTATTTATGTAGAGTTTGTAGAATGGCAGCTTTGCAAAAGTGAAAAGTGGGAATTTCTGACATAACTTGAGGTTCAGCACAGTCGGAGGTTTATGTCTGTCACTGTGAGTTACTGGTGTTGTTCCTGTAGACACTGATAGAGGCCTTTATTCACACTTGATACTGTGTAGATGTATCATTATGTACCATCACACCGGTGTGGGGCATGTGGGGCTGTGTGAAGGAGTTTATTTGTGATAAGAGAGTGCTCATATTTTAACAACGGGGAAGGGGGATAAAAAAAGATTTCGACTCCTCTTAGGGGAGGCAAAACAAACAGTTGGAGCAAATAAGGTAGACTGACCTAAAGGTAACCACGTACCTTGAGATGTGAACTTGGATTATGCAGTTATTCATGTATGGTATTGTCTTTATTTGTCCTTTTATGGAAAGAGTATCACTTAAAGTGTACTGTGATACACAAAAACAGGGCTTATCACGCATGAATGACTACAACATTGAGGTGGACATCTCACGGTACATGGTTACCTTTAGATCAGTTTACCCTACAACTGCGCCTTAGTATATAATAAACGAGAACTCCTTAATTGAACAGGAAAAAAGACAAGCTAGGAACATGATAGAGTTTCTCTCAGATCATTCTAATGAAATATGACACCCAAGAATGTAAGGCCAACGGAATATGTTTCTGGTTGCATATTCTGCGAATCTTGGGTAGGTAGATTACATTTTGCTTCACCTTGGACTTCAATATCAAAAATACAGAAAGTGTCTTATGAATTGCAGTGTCAAATTACAGACTAAGGCGCTAACTCATGAACCATCAGATCGACTTGAAAATAGCCCCAAAATGGCCTGAATTGTTTCTCCTTCAAAATTCGATAAATATGACTATTTTGGCCTGTTTCGCTTTCGTTGGGTAACTTTCAGTTTGTTATTGACATTCTTATAAAGTAATCCTATATTATAGACGCGTATCTGATGTCGGTATGCGGGCACCCACCATGATCTTGTCATGGATATATGGCTACTGTTGTAGGCACCCTGAGGCCAAAAAAAAGGTTTGTTTCAGGTCACCCGACCGACCCTATCAAAACAGGGCCGACTCTACGTTTTTTTTATGCAATTTTGAAGAAATTTTTGCATTTTTACCCTGCTTGGCCAGTACATTGATGTTAAAAAAAATTAATTAAATCCGACCTACCGACCCTACATTTTCCTCCCATATTACCTGAAACAAACCTTTTATCTTTTTGGCCTGAGCGGCAGTGAGACAGCTGCATCTCACTATCAGGCATCAACCCTTTAAGGATGGCATGTCGCTAAAAGATGACATTTGTCGTCATGATGCACCAATGCAGCCCCGGCGAGTAATTCGCCAGTACCTCATTGTTGCATCATGTCGACCATTCGAGAGTGTCTCAACCCCATAGGGTTGGCATGATGCTTGAATGCAGCACTGGCGAGTCACCCGCCAGGGCTGCATCCATGCAATATGACGACCAGGGGATTAGGCAATAAGGTATCATGCCGTCCATAAAGGATTAATTTGTTTGGCCCATTCAACTCGTCATCGAGTGGTGATAATTCAGTAACAGTAGAAGCCGTTGTGTAATCTTACCACCTGGACATGGACATTTCTCAGCACGCACCCCCTTAGGATGATAAAGAGATTGATCAAAATATGCCAGATCCATCATGGCCCTATCTTACCACGTTCATGACCACCTTGACTGCATGGGCAGCATGGTGCTCTGATGCACTGTGCTCTTAGGCGTCATGATGCATGAATGCAGCCTCGGTGACTCAGGGCGGCTTTACTGCATCATATCGCTTTGTGAGTGTATCATATCAACCCTGTAGTGCACAGAACGGTATTCATGATAACAAAGGGTGTAATGCAGTAAAACCTTAAGGGTGGCATAGTGCTTTAATGCATCGTGACTTTGATCAGCATGATGCATTTGTGTAGCCCTGGCAAGTAACTTGCCATGGCTACACTCATGCATCATGCTGACCCTATGGGGTTGATATACTCCTGAAGGGTCAGTATGATGCACAAATGCAGCACGGGCGTGTTACTTGCCGGAGCTGCATTGGTGCATCGTGATGACAAATGTCATCTTTTAGCGACATGTCGTCCTTAAAGGGTTAAAGCACTATGTTTAAAGTAGCGATACTTATACGTCTAGGGTATGGCTGGGAACCCGAGAGCAGAGCCTTTAGAACCTAGACAGATGTCAGAGATAGGGGCACCTGTACGGGCGCTAAGACAGGTACAATTGCTACTAACAACAGGCAGGGCTATAATTGGGGTTTCATGTGTACCCCTGAGACAGATGTATCTGGGGCAAGTACCCCTTACTGGGTGATTGAGCAGTCATGACTCAGCCACCCAACACCACAAGATGGGTTCCGAGTTTCACATATAAAGGCCTCCCAGATCAGAACAGTCCAAATTATGGCCCTAGACCCTTAAATTCGACACGGCGACATGGACCTTTTTTTGGCCCTAGTGACATGGGACATGAGGAGAAAATAGATAGTGACATGGGACATGGGGAATTTCTTAAGATCGATATGGCATCATTAGCATTTCTTAAGATCAACACGGGACATGGGGACCCCCCCATCAAGGGCCCCAAAATTGTGGTAATCACCCCCTCCCCCTGAACTATACAGTGATACGGTGACTTTTACACTGAATAGGGGGGGGGCATACAAATAACCATAGGGTAAATTCACCCACAGTTTACCACATACTTTGAGATTTCCACCTTAATTCATAGTTATGCATTACATGCTTTCTAGTCCTTTTCTGTTCCTTAGCGCATCAGGGCTGCATTATTGTATCACTTTGTGAGTGCAGCCTTGGTAGGTCTACTCGCCAAGGCTGCATTCATGCGCCATACCAATTTGTTATTGTATCAACCCTGTAATGTCGGCAAAATGAAGCACTACATGCGCGCAGAGTTACGCAGATCAGCATTCATGATTACAAAGGAGTAACTCAAACGGCATAGTGCATTAAAGCAACTATGTGGCCCTTAGACCATTACATAGGCACAAGTGGACAAACTCACCCAGGAGCGTCAACAAAATAATCTGTCCAGTCTTAAACTTTCTAAACTGTCCAATCTTAAAAACGTTAGAATATTCATTCAAGATAATAACGTTGATTTAAGAATGTACTGTTTTGTATTGAGACTTGTATCTGCCACCTAGTGTCCACATACCCACACTATGCTAGCTGGGGTCTGCCTTTATAGTATATACCCTACACCCAGATGAGACAACATAAACATTTAAAAGAAAAAAAACTGAAAAAATAGGGTTTGGGGGCAGAGCCCCCCATTACATACTATTCAACTAGCCTATCCTACAATGGACTGTGTAGTCTAACCAG